>VDFB02193867.1:773083545-773249548 GCA_007258455.2 Sequoia sempervirens | reverse complement strand
GTACAGGTGGAGGTCTTGTTACATTGCTTATGTAGGAAAAGTTGTTGCAAGTGGAGGTGAAGTTGGAAGAGGAGGCAGAGGAGAGATAGGAATAGGAGGATTCGAAGGTGTTGTAGCAACAATAAGTGATGATGTTTGGGGAATATCTTATGAGATATTATCATGCAGTGACATCCACATTTCGTCATCTTGCTCCTCTACTATTTGTTCACCTTCGTCTTGTTCCCATTCTTCCTCTATAGGTTGCTCTTCTTCTGTAGATGGTTTTGTGCTTTTTCCACAAGTAAATGCAATCTTTGGTCCCTTACATGGAAGAGGAAGGAATACCTTCCTTGTTCTTAGTTCTAAGCTCTTGTTGCCTACGTGCTTGATCATTAAAATTGTCACCCTCAGAACCCATAGTGAAAGGTTTCAACTTAATACCTTTCCTCTACAACCATACATTGGTATTACTTAAAATAGGAGCAAACCTTTGTCAAATAGATGTAACACTCATGATATCACCGATATCCTCTATATCTTCAAGAAGATCTGCTAAACCAAGATAATAATTTTTCTCCATAGTTAGCCTACACTAATCCATTCTCCTAATATCCTCATCATCTTTTCATTTTTCCCAGATATCTTCAATACTGTAGACATGTGTATGACTCTTCTTTATCTTTCTTTTCATTCCTTTGTAGTCAAAATCTACTCTTCTTTCTTAAAGTTACAATATACATTTTTAATTCTACTGATTTGGCCTTATGCATTGTTTGCACTAAATACCTTTCAATGGAGATAGGAAATTTGAAACCCATCTTATGAACAACTTCTTGTTGTTTATGCACAGAGATAACTTTCCTACACAACTCCATTAGTACTATAACTTATCAGTAGGATACCTTGGTAGCATGTATGGATATCCTGTAAAGCAACCCACCCTAAGATAGGTGAAAGTAGGGAATTGTAAGAAAATTCATCCATATTTGTTCATTACTTCCCATGCTTCGTCAGAAAATTTCCTCTTTTCTAGTGATGGGTCAAACGTACACAATAATGGTGCAAAGAAAGCATCATTTACCCTTCTAAAGTGCTTGATACTTCCCTTGAGGGTGATTTGAGGATAATATTTGTGTACAAGCACATATCTTCTATCTCCTTTTGTTGCCAGGCCTAGATACTGTCTCATTGTGGCTGCAACATATACTAGGTATGAAGTCATGTAGAACTTCAAGGAAGTGTGCACCTTAGTACTTTGATCATGGATCATGTCACTAATTTGTTGACCTGTGTTTCTTCTTCCTCCTGATAATCTTGATATACTCATACATCCATGATTGAAATGTTGAAGAAGTTGGCAAACCTTTAACCCTGCTTGGGAGAGTGATAAAATCATTCACATCTTCCACAAAATCACTATGGGGAAAGCTTTTAGGCCATCTTTCTATATTAGGCCTTGGAGACTTCAACCACTTGGTGTTGATTAGTTGCTTCACTGCATTCTAATTCTTGTCATAATTCTCTTGAGCATGATGAATAGTGAGATCTATATAGGTTCCCATATTTGGGACTTGGAAAACCATATCAAAGAAATTTGCATCAAGCCTCATCATCACATGTCCTAAAGAATCTCTGACACTCCTATCTTCTCTAACATAATGAGAAGCCACTTGTAGAACAAATTCAGGACAGTGAGCTTCCATTGAAAATGAAGCAACCAAATGAATGTTGCTATCAACTATCATCTTCAAATCTTGGCTTAGAGGCTCTTTCTCTATTCTCTTGACAAAATCATCCATTTCCAAGTGTCCTATCTTTGTATCCTTGATCTCATCAATTTTAGATGAAACCACTGTGGGAGGATATACACCTTCGTATTTATACTTCATGGTGGCTTTCTTTCTTGAAGATGGAAATTCCTCAGTTTCCATTGAACAAATCAATAAATGTTGATATCTTACGATGAAATACTTGAAAACTATCTGAAAGAGCATGAAAAGATGTTGCAATGAGACAAAAGGGCTCTCCCCAATATTAGAAAAATATTGTATTGAGTAAGTGCAGGAGTGGGGAAAAATCCATGAGGGTGTAATGAGTTAGCAGATGGAAGTAATGGAGCAAAAAAAATTGAACAATTGCAAGAGAAATAGAGCTTTGAAAGCATTTTGGGAAAATTCAGAGTGTTAGTGAAAATTTCAGTATTTTGTGCAGGGGCGCTGATTTTCAACACTCCTGCATGTCTTAGGGAGAACCTATGTAATGTCACTAAAAAATAGCGACACTAAATGACTCACGGGAGTTGAGTGCTTATGATGCATTTGGCTAAATTTTAGCGCTTCTGCTTATGGACTTTGTAAGAAGAATGTAAGAGTGCTTAAGAACAATGAAAATGCATGTCTGGTAGATAAGGTTAGTAGTGCAATTACATTGAATTTTAGTACTATTGCACTAATCCTATAGGGACAGTGTAAAGGAACTCAAAAATAGTGCTATTGCATAGTTTGGAAGAATACCATATGCAATCACTGAAAAATAGCGACATTGCATACACGTATTGGAGGGATTTTTAAAGTTTTGCCTCAACATTGAAAAATAGAGAATATGCACTCACTTTCCAAAGGGGAAGAATGTTGCATGTAACTACGCATAATTTTAGCACCTACACCTTGGTAGAATGTTGCATGGTCACTGAAAAACAACGTTTATGCATGTGGGTAGAATTTGGATAGTTTGTATGAGTGGGCAATTTCAATGAATATTCAAATGATTTATTTTTTTGTATGATCGGTGTTTTAAAATGAGATCCTACAAATGAGAACGCTCTTCACATGTTAATTCCCACAAAAATGACACATAGAACCGGCCTGACAACTTGCATCAAAACTAGGGCACATGTTTCCCCTTAATGATATGCTTAGGGTTATCCCACACACAAACAATAATGAATGTGTGACCGACAATGTTAGTTTGTGCCCTTAAAGAATCAACAAACCAAAATGACATAAAAATAAGTCTAAATGTAAGACCTAGACTAGGGCATGAGATAAGACAACAATCACTCACCAAAACTCAAAGGGAGGAAAAACAAAACACAAATGACTTACATATAGACAGTTTCATGAGCACAAATGGAAATTATCGCATAATTATGAATAGACAAAAAAAGCAACCCTAAAATCAAAACTTAAGATGAAACATTCATGAGTAGATAAGAAATAATAGACCTAAATAAAAAAAAAACAATGATGGAAAAGAATAAAAACATACCTGTGAAAAGAAGCAAAAACCTAGGCTGAAAATTAACTAAAATCCACCACAAATTCATCCAAACTTGAAAATAGATGCTTCAACCAGGTTCATAGGCAAGAAAGAAAGGAAAAAACAAAGAAGAAATGAAAGAAAAGTGATTTAAAACCAATTTAAAACAAAATTAAAATACATTAATCATGCATTAATTACACTCGTGTGGAGTGAAAATTGGAGAGACCAAGCAATAAAGGAGTGCACATGTATTGAAACTCAATGCAGGTGCAATTTTTAAAAAGTCCAATGATGTGCAGTGGCATTGAATCTCAGTGCTAGTGCACATAAAAAATTTCAAACTTCCCACATAGGAGCGCTGAAAATCAACCCCGATGCATGGGCTAAAAAAAATTCTAACACTAGGAAAGTTAAAAAGGTGAGAAAATACTCATTTTGAAGGTTTTCAAAAAAAAAAGAACGAGGCAAGCGCTTGAGAAGACTATTCAAGGCTCACGACCACATGTAAAGGCAAGTGAAATTATGCCTCATTTTGCGTTCTTAGAGTGCACAGGACTACGAAATAGACAGGTTTTGTAGTTGTTATCTTGGGAATCGAGCATAGTCGGATTCAAGGATAACACTAATAATACTCAAATTTTAACTGTTAAGTTGGCTACTAAGTGATATAATTATTATGGGGGTCCTTTATCAATGAGGATTTATTTTTTTATTTATTAGATTCCTAAATGAAAAAGAAGCCTATTGCACTCCAAGAGGCCCATAGAGGTATATGCAGAGGTCATGTTTATATATATATATATATATATGGGGGATATATTAAGGGTCCCCTTCCCTATATATAAATGCATATGTATACTATAATACAAAATATTGGAAAAACAGAGTTATAATAGCTACCACTAAAATAGGACAACCAACCCACTATATGGGCCAAGTTATACCATACTTAAAAATAGATAAAAAATGCACATACCAATAAACCATAAGATTCCTAAAGCAAAAAACATAGTAAACATCCCCAACATAGGGCATTTTAGACACCTCCTACCTATTAAGACCAATTCTAGGAGAAGGTTGTTTCCATTTGTCATGTGCACAATTATAAACTAGACATCACTTTTGGACCTAACACAATATCCAAACCATAAAATTTGGTCCCTTTTAGTAGCTTTACTCATTTCATTGCAAGTTGAATACACTAATTTTCTCAAATTAGTAGAGTGCACCCACTAGCTATCTCTAAGGCTATATGGTGGCACAATACCAACAAATGATTTACTTCTAGGTTTAAATATTTATAATTTACATTAAGATATCTCATATGTTCCATAAGGCCAACACATAAGAATTAAAAATTTTATTGTCAACTATTTGAGGCATATAATTTTGTGATACACATTACATCCACCCTTGAAGATCTTGCAATGTCTTTTTTATAGAATCATCTTCCTCCATTTCTAAGTTAATAAGAAGCTTCTCCAAACTAGCCCTAATATTACTATTTTCCACTACCACCTTAATATTTTGTCTAAAATATAATATAAAAGAACCCCTAATTGCATACTACTATTGCCACAAACACCTTGAGGGAATTAGGAGACAAGAAATTAAAAATTATACCTTGTTTATGATTAGGTAGTCTACCATGCCAAAATAAATCCTTGGAAAATCCTACCTTGTCATCTAGCCACAAGTAACTAATACACCTAAAATATTACATAATTCCAATGGAAGGACATATAAACACCAAATGGTTGCAACTACAATTTCCACCACCATCCATTTAACATGAATCTTATTGTCCACAAGTACCAATCTCCAAATAGTGCAAATGGGAGATACCATTAATGAAATCTTGCATATATGCTTAAGTATTCTTTTCACCATTCTAATGCTCTCAACTTCTTAAAAAAATTGACACCTCATAAGTGCCTAGTATAACCTTCTAACCTTCATGATATCAAGGGGGAAATCACATATAATAGGCTAGAACTGAATCATCCCAATAATTAGCATTATTGATTTCAATAGAGGATAAATCATCTTGATGTTCCCCTTGATTAGCTAGGAACATAATACTATGTTTTGTTCTATAAAGTAATGTGAAATAGATTCCTTTTCAAATGTCATTATCCACCTCATATTTCTTCTAAGATCTCTCTAAGGAACCAATTGAGCCAATATTTATTATTCAATACTTGCACCATGATTTTGGAATATCCTATCTTTATTTGTCTAACACCTACCAAAAATGTTGCCTTCATGTTTTTCTAAGAGAGCTTCCAATTCCACCTCATTATTAGTTTTCTTACCAATATGTTTTCTCCAACCACTAGTGTATCTCCTAGATTTTGAATAACATATCATGTCTAAGTTTCTACTATTAAACTACCTTTAGAAATACCATTAAAAAATCCTATCTCTTTTGAGTTGGGTGCTAATCTTTGGTTAGATTTGAATTAAAGAAAGATTGAGAACCCTCATTTCCCTTTAAAGATGCATTAGCTTCTTGATTTTTGTAACATGAATCCACCCTTAGGGTCTTGAAAAAACCCTTAAGAAATAATAGTTTGTTGAAGATGTTAGATTGAAGCCCACTAGTATCTTCCTTCCTAGCTATACATTTGAAGTCCTTTATATCCTAGCCCACAATATCTACATTGGAAGCAATTATAAAAAAAACCCTTTCACATTGGTGGTTGCTACATCCAAAGTAGCTTCAAAATATAGCGACACTTGATATCTTATATTCCTACATAACCTAATTTTGGATCTTTCTTCCCCATTGATCTAGACCCCACCCTCAAATCTGTTATTTTTAGTCATGGTTCAAGATCATGCACATAGTCTTTAACCTAGTTTATGACTATTTGTATGACCTTGAACCATAGTTTTCAAATTCAAAATTAATCATGGGCCCAAGCCAACTTGCTTGTAATTAGTCTTTGCCCCCAATTCAAGAGCATGAAATTTACAAATTTACATGATAAAGTATAGCATCAACATTGCTAGAGTTTCTTATTATTTAAAACATCCACTCATCCATCCTCGCAAAGCTAGAACATTTTCATCTAGGAGTATAGCATCAACATTGCATTTATAAGGAAAAGCTTAGGCATTTGCATTATGCTTTACATGTCTATGAACTTGTTTCAAATTATCAAATCAGTCAAGGGGCTTGGAAAATGTGTAAGGTGGGAAGCTAGTTGACTTCCCTTCCCTAGCATAGTAAGTTCTAATGATTCTTTCAAGAACCACCATTTTGAAATACACACGTTGGTAATCACGAATATAATCTAATTAAAGCACAATTCAAGGCTATAGAAATAAGCACACAACCATAGTTTTCCAAATCAAGGTCATAAGTGTAGCACAAGTCAAGCCTAATAGTTTTATATTTGATAGAAACATAAGATAAATTAAGATCACAAAGTGCATGAGACAATAAGTCATCTACTTACTACACATAGACCTAAACACACCTATCCTTCTTCAATGTTAAGTTCAATTATTTCAATATTAGATTTACACTCTAACTCTTTTATTTAAGTTAATTTCTACATTGTGTTTATTTGTTTTTCACTTGTGATTCAATTTGTGGTACTTATTTCACAACCTTCACTTCAACACTATCAAATTTCAATAATGTCACTATCAATATGTTGTCCAAACATGATATAAATTTGTTAGTGTTGAATTGATTAATTACCATAAGTCAATTCTCTCATTAATTAACACATTCTAAATAAAATAGACTAAAAATATAGATATTTCAAATGATTTAGGTTAATTTTTTATATTTGAAAAATAATTATTTTGAAATATTAATTGATTTAATGTTAAAACTAAACCTTTTGTCTTTAAAAGTAAGGCCACTATTTGTTGCTTTTGTTCTAGGAAGATTAGAAGAGTTATTTTCCTCTTGAAAACAAGAAATTTTAAATTCAAACCACATTTTACCACTTTCAAATTTGTTGTAAACAAGTAATTTGAATGGATGGCATGGTGTGATTATTTTCAATTATTTCAATTTTATTTCAGATAGTATTTTAAGACTTTAGTTAGTAATAATGAAAAACATTTAAAATATTTGTGTAGATACTTGTTATAAATATGTTTAGACATTTGACATTTTTTTTTATCTTAAATAGCGGATTAAGACATCTTTACATTTTAACACTTCCAAAACTACTATTCCACATAATTTAAATTAATATTATAATTATTTTAAATAGTTTAGATTTTATTTCAAATAATTTTTAAAAATATTTTCTAATAATCTATAAACATAACTCAAATGAACACCTAAATACTTAATTCTTTAATAAAGACAATTTAAAAAATCTATTTGAAATATCATCTTGAATATTAAAAGTCTACTTAAAATATCATCTCGAATATTTAAATTAAAATTTAAAGAACAAAATAATATATATATATTGGAGTAAAAAATTTACAGAGAATAGTTAACAGAACTGTATCATAACAGCAACATAACAAATCAGGAGAGCAGCAAAATTACAGAGAAAGGAACGGCTAGAAGACTGTTATAACACAACAACACAGCCCAGGAAACCGGAGCCTGTACCATCAATATTTTTCATGAATATGTTTTACATATTTACATCTCTGTTTTTAAATAGCTGGTTAACATGTTGAAAAGACATTCAACAATATTAAAAACCTCCTCCTTGTACTAAACTGTCATGCCTACAAAGATACAAAAACATATTGAAATTGTGCATTTACATGTCCGTAGTGCATTCTGGTGGAGGCAGAGGATATCTCTGGTTGTCCTTGCAGTAGTTATATATCATGAAGTTTTTCTCCACCCACTGCAGTTTCTTCAACTGCTCTGAACTCACCCCTTTCATCTCTTCTCCAAACGATGCTGCCATTGACTCAACACTGAAATTGCGGTAGCTTGCAACAAATGGAGCATGTGACCAGTCTATCTTAACAAGCCCCCCTTGAGTTGCCCAGTTGTCCCCATTCCATAAACTTGAATATACTCCCATGGCTTGTTTGTCTGGATATGCCACCCCAGCTGCCTTGTGGTTGCTGAACACTCTGATTGGCACGCTGTCCACCATGAATCTGCAGTTTTACATGATTCAAATTCAGTCATATAAAAAATAATCAAGTAACAACATATAACCATTAACAAATTCCTTTCACTAGTGATCAAAGAGTGAACTTACAAGATCTGTTGAGCAGTCCACACTACACCATAAGAGTGAAAGTGTTTGGTGGGATCAAACCAGAGGTAAATCCTCTGCTCTCTGTCCCCCTTACCACCTGCATACACATTTGTCTGAAGGACATAAGGCTCTCCTGATTTATTACCCAGAAACTCAAAGTCCAGTTCATCATGGTTCGATCCCTCAGAAGAAAGCTGCAATACAATTCATTAAAAATAAGTTTTTTTCACGAAAAACAGGTCTGCATCAACAAAATTAAGACTATAATTTCAAATACCCACATAATAAGCAGTCACAGTGCCAGCAGAGTCTCCAGGCACCAGCTTGATTTGCATATTAATGTTCCCAAACAGATACTTATTTTTCGAAGCAAAGCCTGACCCTGTTAAACAAACACACCAAATCTCTGGACAGCTGGTTTTTTTTTTTTTAAAACATAAATGGTTTGATTTTGACATTACTTACCCGAATTTTGATCGAGGGTGAGCTGCAGTTTTTGGCCGCCATTAAAGAATCTAACATGGTCTGCAGCCCAGGAGACGGAGAAATCTTTGTCCAAGCTACTAGTGGCTCCCTTGAGCAATATAAGCAATGAGAATACAATAAACCCACGATGGAAGAAGCTGCCCATATCTCAGAAACTTCTAAATACTGGTGATTACTTTAGTTTGTTTGTAAAGCAGGAGTGGGGATTTATAGAAGGATGCAGTGTTGAAAGAAGAAGAGAAACAGAGTCATTGGAAAACAGTTGTCAGAGTGAAAAAGGAGAAGTACGTGTTAAGGCTGAGCTGTGAACAGTTGCATTTGCATGACTCATCAAAGCAGGGGGCCCTCCATGCCTATCTGTACCTCACTCCATAGAAGATATTTGGGGTAGACAAAATGGAAGATCTATATTTTTTTGTGGTGAAACCTAATGAATAGGCATATCAAACAAATATCGGCAATAATTGTACGTGAGGGGTGTTGATCACAGGCCTAACGATGTCACATTCTCTTTAGGTGGTATCCAGCCAAGATGAATATGGACAATAAAATCTGCAACTACTTTGCCCTCCATGTCATTTCAAAGATTTTGGGATTGCTTCCAGGATCCCACAAATATACTGAAATTTGCATATTTATCACCATTTTTATTTAGTTTTGGGCCCATTTCAATGAGTAGCCTAATATAATTATATATAGGCAATTGATGTAATGTTATGTAAAGTTGAGCTCATTTTTTTTTAATATTTATATATTTATATATATTCGATTTTATCTTATATGTTTTACACATATCCACAGTTTGATATGTGTTACATTCTTTATGTTCAAGCAATCATTCTTTGTCTTGACATTGGATTTTTGTTATCTTGGTTCAATACCACAGTTTTTTTTTAATTATTATGTAGGTTCAATCTCACGATGTTTATTTTAAATTCTAATTTTGTTGACTCCCACCCATTTTATCCTCACCATGAGCCTATTTGGTACACATTTTGTATGATTTTTGTTATGTAATGATATTTAAAGGCATTTGTTGTCAATTATTCATTGGAAATCCTATACAATACAAGAGGCATTAGTATAGGAATCTTTCAATTTGGAACAATAAAATGAACTTAAAATCTACAATAGGCTTCACATGGTCCTCTATCTTTGATTTTTATTCATGCTTTCATCATTGACTTTGACTTATTTTAACAATTCAAATTGAAGCATAAACATGTTCATACTGAAACACCTTATATAGTAAATAAAAACTAAAATATTCTTGCTAAAATCAAAAGAAAGGTATTAGACAATGTTTGTAGTAAAAACAAATTGTGAACAATTTGAAATCATGCAAACAAATAGTATTTAATATTTTTTAAAGAATTCAATATTAATCAGTAATGTAATTAAATAGAATGACAAAAGTATGAAAAGTAATGGAAAAAAAACAAATTCACAAGTAAAATAGATGATACAATCAAATAAATTATATCTAGAGTTATTGATACTATCAACATGTCTTTTTGGTTCAAAGGTGGTAATGTAGCATGATGGGTAATAACAACTACTTTAGTTACTAATTAATTGCAAGAAAAAGAATGACATCTCAATCAAGTCAAATTTTAAATGTAAATGTTAAAATATTGAAAATAGTAGTTAAGAGAAGATTAAGTATTGATGATTGTCTAATTACAATATGTTGGACTTTTAGTGGTAGATTCCCAAGGTTTGACATGAAATTAAATAATGAAAAAGATGTTTGATTAAATTTTTTCAACATTATAATACAAGGGTAACCTGTAATACTAGAGATATTTTCAAATTAAATTTGGGATTAAAAAACCATGATCCTCACTTAAAATATTTAAGGAATCAAACATAATTATACAAAAAAAAAAATGAAATTACAAAATTTTAAGTTATTCAAAGATCATTTAAGAAATGTAAACTTTGGTATGTGAAAATTAACAAACAATGAAACACTTGTGGGTGCAAATTTTTTGTACAATTTCATTATTATTGTAACATTTTTCAATATATACATTATACTTTGCATACTAACAAATTGTACATAAATTTGGTATAAACCTATCACATACAACAATTGAAAAGTTTATAACATGTTTATTATGCACTCTAAACTTGATAGATAAATATTTAACCCAAAAGATTACATTTCTAGGGAATGCAATAAATATGGTAATATTTCTTTCCTGGGATAATGCATGCATGAAGACAATTTACGTGAGTTGGGACAATAATTAGTGGACTTAAAGAGGCTCAATATTATTTAATATTCATTAAAGGATGGAAAACTTTAAAAATATTGTGAGTTAGAGATAGAGTAGAGTAGTGTGCATGCATTTATCATAGAATTCAAGAACATTTTTTTCTACAAATATGTGAAAAATCTCAATATGATCAATGGATTGATGAACAATTTCACATATGTAAATATACATTTCTAATCGAAATTATACTTTAGTTTTTAAATTTGTATAAAACTACACTTTTTGCACCATAGGAGTAAGTTCTACTTGATGGAATAAACTACATTTCCAAATGTGTAGGATAATTTAGTATAAGTGACAATTTTTTTTGTATTATATATAGACATGCATTTGAGATTAGAGAAGATAAAAGGAAAAAATTGAGGGAGTTTCATTTCTATATCAGTGACAACAAGTCACATTTGTTGAATTTTGTATACTATTATTTTGTTGTATTTTATGATAGCTTAAAGGAAAGATAATTTGAGATAACCCAAAATCTCATATTGTTAAACAATTGTAGAGGAAAACTCAATAGGTATTTAAAAAAATATTCACTATGGAGTACCCATAAATAAAATAGTGTCCAATATGTAGAGCTTCTTTGAAGTTTCTCATGGGAAAGAAGAGCATGATAAAGGAGGACCATGTGTGGAAATAAATCTTACTAGGGAGAAACTAAAATTTGTGGATGCATTGAGATTTCAATATAGATTTGTATTTGTGGAATGGTTTAATGTAACATTGTTTGGTGGATCTTTTAAAAAATCAAAATTTTAGTAATTCTTTTGATTAGTTGAAGAAGAAAACATACCATCATGATAGTATTGTGACATATTGATTGGATCAGTAAAATTATATTTATTTAAAATTTTAGATGCAAGCACATGGACTTAGTCAAGTAGTTAAAAATAGGAAAATACATGAGGGGGGCACACATTCATCTTGATTTTCTCTTTGATCAATTTTCTTCTCGTATCATTCTTCTCACCATTTTAGACTTCTTCTATTTACAACTTTTTTTTTGAACTAACATATCTTTGTCTTGTAGGACTTATTTTTACATGGTTATTTTACAATATTTTGGTACCTAATACTATGGTTTTGTAGGTTCTCAATTTGGAGGAATCATCCTTCCACCTAAATTTTTAGTAAACTTGATTTTTTACTCTTTATAGTAAAATTTTCAAAAAAAAATTGAAGCTCCTAATGCACAAAAACCTTCAAATATTCTTCATAAAATCATTGATTTTTGTGTTGTCTTCTTTGTGTGGATTATGGATCCATACTCTTCATTACAACACACTTCTAATTAAGTTGCTATTTTTTGGAATAATACTTTGGAGGACATTTCCATAACTTTTCTTCAAATCATATAGTGGTAAATCAACCTTCCTAAATTTTTTCTTCCTAAAAGATAGTAAAAAGCATGAGGGGGCACACATTCACCTTGATTTTCTCTTTGATAAATTTTATTCCTGTATCATTCTTCTCATCATTTTAGACTTCTTCTATTTACTACTTTAATTTTTGAACTGACATATCTTTGTCTTGTAGGATTTTTTTTTTTTTTGACATGGTAATTTTTCAAGTTTGTGGTACCTAATGCTATGGTTTTGTAGGTTCTCAATCTGGGGGAATCATCCATCCACCTATTTTTTTTTTGTCCTCTGTAGTATCCTTTTTCTAATATTTTATTTTAGTATTTTATATCTACATATTAACATAACTTAACACCTAGTGTCATCATTCCACTAAAGTGGGGGGAAAATGTAATGAATAAAATTATGTACCTACTTCAATTTCCACTCTCATAGAATGTTCTAGGTCCACTTGAGCCCAAACCTTGGAATATTTTGTTGGACATAGTGTTGTCATTAATGTCAAAGTTATGTCAAGGTATTTCAAAGACATGTCAATGTGACAAGATTGATGAACTATCATAAATGTCAAAGTAGAATGTTAGATGTAGATGTTAATGTAATCATTATTATAAAAAGAAACATGGGAAGTTTGGAAGTGTTTGCAATATCCACTATATTGAACTATCATTATTTTTGGTGTCACATTCTACCATTATTCATTATTACTACATATGGTTTGGAAGATAAGTAAATATACTTAGAATATGTGTTAGTTTTTGTCGGTGTAAATAAGTATTTTACTTATTACACTTTACTTAAGCTTACTTAGGGAATGCATATCATTATAGATTGCACTTGTGACACCTAGCTATTTGCATCTTGCATCTAGGTTTGTGCATACATTGAGAGATATGAGTTGGACACATAGGGAAGTGTGTGTAGGAGAAATTCCACTCTTTGTGGTGTGATCTAGTTATCACCTTTTTATCTCCACCTTTTGTGGCATGATAATTCCACTTTAGGTGGGTGATCCACCTTTCATGGAATTATCTAATATTTCTTTCTACCTACCCTACACATGATTTGGACACTTGTCTCATTCATGACCCTTCATTGTGTCCTAGCTTGCCTTTATAAGCAAGCCTTACAGTACATGCTTGTAATTGTCCATCTTCATGCATATTGAGAATACAATCTTCATATTCTCTCATTTTGTCTCTCTCTTTTGTGCTATGTTTAGTCTCTTGATCATGTTGTTTCTTTTCATAAGTTCTTACATTGTATTAGAGCAGTTGGAGGTTCCTTGCATAGCCATTGTTGGGAGATCTTAGTTCATGTGAAGGTGGTCAAGAGGAAAATTTGAGGAGCAACGAAATTTTGCTACGTCCTAGATCAGATCTGACCTCAAATTCGGATTCAGTAGGCTATTTCTAGTTGTGATAGCCTTTCATTTCATCCAAATCCAACACCGGGAGCTCTAGATCAAAAAAATTCACCAATTTGGGTATACTTTCAATTTTCTGAATTTTCTATAAAAAAAAATTGTAAATTTTTGAAATATTGTATTTCAGATTTTTTTATTTTTATAAATCAAAAAATCAAAAATCAAAATATTTTGTATTGTTTTGATTTTACAAAATCAAAAAATCAAAAACAAAAAAAAGGTGTTGAAATAAATTCGGCGTACACCTGTGACTACAGACTCTGTAGAGAGTACGTTGTACCCCCTGCCACGTGGCCACTGTTTGTTGCCCACGACTGGCCCCCTCACATTCTGTGGCCTCCCACAAAAGAACCGGTGACGAAATTTAAAGAAATTTGACGCTCCATTTCTAAAGTACGGTGACTTCCTGCAAAATGCCGGCGCACCCTTCTATCAAAAGCGGGCGACCATTTCATTCATGCGGCGGTCAAATTTTCAAACCGGCATCGGCTCTCATAAATCTGATAGAGTTTCAAAAACAAAAATTAATTTGGTGGTTGGTATTGAAAACCTAGCAAATCTCAGATTTCGTGCAGATTCCCCGATTGTGCTAGAATATTCTGCCAGTTTTGTAGCATATTCTGATGTAGGGTGTTTTCTAGCGTGACGGGCCGACAGCCATCAATTTTAAGCCTTTATAGACTCGCGACGGCCAAATGACTATCAAATTTATGTTAGAGAATTGCTGAGATCATCACTACGTCAGCATTCTAAATTTTTTTTTGCCCCCCTCACCAATGGAGTTTTCAATTTTGTAGTCCGAATTTGAAGGCCCATATCTTGCTCATTTTAGCGCCTTTTTTTGAGAATTTATTTTTTATTTGGGCTAATTTTTCATGTACTTCACAGTGGTGTACTCAGTTTCTAATTTTGGTGGACATATTTTCTAGAATTTGTAGTTTTTCAACATTGTACCTATCAAATCCTCATTTATGCAATTTCTGGGGCTCCGTATAGGCATGTATATGAACTCCTTTTCAGTGTCATTTTTTTTGAAAGTGCATATTTTTTTGTCTACTTCTTGAATCTACAATTATTTTGAAGTGATCTTGAGTATATTTTGTACCTTCAACATATGGTATTTTTTGGCCTATTTGGCACTTGTATTGCATAGATCTGAATTCAGGTCTTTGCTTCATTATTCTTGTCTGTTCTAAGCCTATTTGTGGAAAGTTGTAAATCAAAAATCATAAGTCCACTTAGCCAAGTTGCAAGTGGCCTATTGTACATGCACTGCATTATAAAGTGCCAAAATCATCTTTTTTGGGGGGGGGGGTACTTTGATTGAGTGAATTTGGGGGGGTGTCTCTTTTGTGATTGTGCCTATTTTCTCTCTTGTTCTCTTGCATTCCATCATGGGTTCATCTAAAGTTCCACTCTTAACTGCACATAATTATGCTACATGGAAAGTATGTGCATGGAGTAAACTAATGGAAAAAGGTTTAATTTACTACATTGATGGAACCATAACTACACCTTTAGATCCTAAGGCAGATCCAACTGCATATATGGATTGGCTCACTAAAACTTCTATGGCATTGGGTACACTAAGAAAGTTCATTTCAGATGATCTTATTTTTGATGTTGATAAATGTACTACAGCCAAGGAAGCTTGGGATAAGCTTGCTACTTTGTATGGCAAGGTTGATAAGGTTAAGGGGTATAAGCTTGAACATGATCTCCTAAGCCTTGATCCCAAGGATTTTGACATAATTCAGGATTATGTCACTAAGGAAAATGAGCTAAGAGCACAACTAAAGGATTGTGGTATTGAAAAAGAGGATGATCAATTGGTCTTCAACTTGTTGGAAAATCTTCCAGCTGAGTATGCAACCTTTGTTTCAAGTTTTCAGACTCAACAATTGACAATTAGTAACTTTAAATCACCATCTTTTGAGGCTCTCACAGATCTTTTGATTCTTGAGCAAAATAAGTTGATTAAAATGGGAATTCTCAAGTCTTCAACTTCAAAAGCATTGGTGGTCAATCATGGAAACAACATGCAAGGCAAAGGGAAAGGCCAAAAGCAATCTTCACTAAATCCACAAGGAGAGAACAAACAATCCACTCCTCGACAACAAGGCTCATCATCATTTTCTTCAAAGAACAACAACTCAAGCAAGAAGGAGAGACCAACATGTGCATATTGCAAAAATATTGGTCATGAGGAGCATCGTTGTCATGTTAAGCAAATTGATGAGTTGAAAAACATCCTTAAGAAGAACAACTTCAACTTGCCAAATGCATATCGGGAGAACGACTCATCTCCTTCTACTTCTAATTCTAAGGGAAAAGGCACAACTCTCATGGCAACAACATCAAGCTCATCTCCTTCATCTATATCATCTCAACATGAGAAACATAAGGGGCAAGCATTTCTTGCAGTTGTAGATTCCAATTCAAATAGGTGGATCCTTGATTCAGAAGCTTCACATCATATGACTTCTTCCAAGGATATGTACTCCTCATTTGATTCTTGTTCATCACCACCCATTTTGATGGCCAACTACACTTCTTTGGCAGTTTGTGGGAATGGATCTATTGACATTGAAGGTGAAGCATTTAATGATGTTCTCTGTGTGCCTACTTTGTCAAGGAACATCCTTTCCATTTATCAGATTACACATAGTGGTATAGGAAAGAGTGTAGAGTTCACACTAGATTCTGTCATTGTTCGAGATTTGCATAGCAGGGCTCTTATTGCAGTTGTGGAGGTTGATCATCGTTCTCGGTTCTACACCTTCTCATATTTTTCTCCTATTGATGATTCAGTTCACCCTAGTATGGACACACTTGAGGAGAATGAGTGTGGTTACTTGAATCTTGGAGTGCTCACTACTACTAAGGTTCTTGAGCCTATTGCTGATATTCCATCTCCTCCATTGACTGATGCACCTGATGATACTTTTGTTCTGATATTTTTAGCTCCTAGTGATTCAATGCAACATTGCATACCTTGTCTTCCAATAGCAGTTTCATGGGATGACTACTTGACAGACAGTGGCAACTTTTTGTGGAGTCCTACATTGCAGATTTGGGAGATACATTTGATTACTTACATCTTCTCTTTGACGAAGGTGATTCTTCTTCAGTTGTTGCGATGGAACACTTTGACCCTCCTCTACATGATCAGTCTTTCGAGGTTGATGTGATTGTGGATGCATATGTATAGCAGTTGGAGGAGGCCACTTTCTCTCTTGAGGAGACATCATCTTTGGAGTATGTTCTACCTTCATCCTTGCTAGATCTTGAGTTGTCTTTTTCAGCGGATGAGTGTGTTGTTGCAAAGGGGTCTTCACAAGTTCTAGGAAAGTGACTACATTGCAACTTCACATGGTTTGGGAAAGGCATATTTCAGCATCAACATAGGGAAATTTGAGCAGATTTCAAAGACTCCTTACATTTTGAGGGTTCTTCCTTCTTCACTTGTGGATTGGGGAGACTTCATTCATGCACCTTTGGTATTGTTTCTTCCTAAGGGGAGGAACGTTGCTCGATGCTTTTGGAGTAGCTTCTTCATTCCTTCTCGAGCATCTTCCATGGGTGAACATTGTACATTGAGGGGGGGCTACTTTGTCTCTCTTCTTCTCTTGTATGGGGGGAATTTTTCCTCACATGGGATTTTTCCCTTCTCATGTTGTGTTCATAGGCTTTTGTATTTCATCTCTCTTTTGGGGGGTAGTTTTTTCCCATTGGGTTTTTCTATCTTTACTCTGCTTATGAGAGGTTGCATTGCACTTGTACATGGGTACCTAACATGGCTCAGTTGTTGGGACCCATCTTGCATCTTATCTTGCATGGTTAGCTTGAGTCTTCATTCCCCAAGTTGCACTTAAGGGGGGGTGTTGGTATAAATAAGTATTTTACTTATTACACTTTACTTAAGCTTACTTAGGGAATGCATATCATTATAGGTTGCACTTGTGAAACCTAGTTATTTGCATCTTACATCTAGGTTTGTGCATACATTGAGAGATATGAGTTGGACACTTAGGGAAGTGTGTGTAGGAGAAAACTCTTTGTGGTGTGATCTAGTTATCACCTTTTTATCTCCACCTTCCGTGGCATGATAATTCCACTTTAGGTGGGTGATCCACCTTTCAAGGAATTATCTAATATTCCTTTCTACCTACCCTACACATGATTGGGACACTTGTCTCATTCATGGCCCTTCATTGTGTCCTAGCTTTCCTTTATAAGCAAGCCTTGTACATGCTTGTAATTGTCTATCTTCGTGCATATTGAGAATACAATCTTCATATTCTCTCATTTTGTCTCTCTTTTGTGCAATTTTTAGTCTCTTGATCCTATTGTTGCTTTTAATAAGTTCTTACAGTTTCAAGTTTCATAAGAATTGGGTTTTAGATGTGTTGGTTGACAGATTTGTCCTTTAAAAATTAATACAAATTGACTCTATTTTTCCCAAAAAGAGGACTAATCTATCAACAATAGTTGGAGAGATCACCATTGCATTGGTGATCATCCTCTGAATTTTAATTGAGGTAAAAATCCATCTTCTAATATAATTTTTATTTTTAAGATTAAAATAAATGAGGGCATGCTTTTAACTAGAAAGCTGAAAAGAAAAAACTAACATCTATCCATAGCCATGAAAATAGATGTGATTAAAAAGTGATTTGAAACTATTAACTAATGCTTGGAATTTAACTAGAAAACATTCAATATCACAACTCACAGACTAGATTATCAAAGATTGTTGACTCAACTCAATGCAATCTCAACATCTTCTGCAAATACATGAATAAGACACCAAAGAACAACACATCCTCACAGGGAAGGAATATTCAAATGCTTATCTAAGCTCACAAACTTATTCATAAACAATAGTATTTCATTCACAATTCATTGCAAACAAGCAATAAACATCTATAGTAAGATAATTAAAATTTCCAAATTTGATCCTTCAATTAAGATCGATACTTATGCATCACAATGCAAGGGGGATCAAAATTTTGGACCTTTGCAATGTCAAAATAAAGCATATTTATATTCTTTGCAACATAATTGTCACTAAAGTCTTGAAATAACTAAAGTAACCGATTCTTGAAAGAATTAATAAAACCAATTCTAACATTATTAAATAAAAAGACAAAGCCAAGGAAATCAAAAGTCATATATTGTTGGGTGGTTAAGCATGCGAATCAACAAGAGCTCTTCCTTTTGGTAGTGCTTGTTGGGTAGCTTCCATGCATACCTAATAATCTTTAAAAGCCAATATGACAATGGGAATTTCCAATTGTTGTGGAACAGTTACGTTCCTTGTTCTTAGCTACCATGTTGCTTTGTTGGTGTGGATGACCTCCATTTTACATTTTATTAGAATAGGAGAGTCTTCATGCCATGATAGTGTTGAATCAATCCTAGCCATTTTATTTAACACTTCTTTGTCAAATACCTATTCCTTTGATAAAGTATCAACTAGTTTAAAGAAACTATATTTTAGCTCCTTAAGTGTAGCAAGACCTCGATTGTCAACCTTCATTATCTAGCATCTAAAATTAGAGTTCTTAGTGAAATTATTAATTAGAAAGCTACATTCCTTCATCAACTTTGTTTGTTCTAGGAAATTCATTTTTATGATTTGAAGCTTCCACTCTATACTTGTTCTCCACATAACAACTCAGGAATCTTCTTTGGATGAAATAATATTTTTTGAAGTATCCTTTTCCATACCCATTGCAATCAGCTCATGGTCAATTTGCAACTAATATGTTGCTTCTTGCTTACAATTAACCAACTTAGACTTGATTGAGTTCCTTAATAATGCAAGTTCATCACACACCTTTTTCAATTTCTCAATCAAAGGAGGTCCTTTTATTTTAATCTCTAGCACCCATCTTTGAACAACCTTTCCATAATCATTGTCTTTTAAAATTCTACTCATCATTTCCTTCCCAACTACAAAATTAGGATCAAACGTAGGGTTTGATTGGCTAAACGGCTGAGGAGATGGATTTTTCAAGGCTCTAAGGAAAATTGAAAGGAGTTCAACTAATTTCTTTAACTCATCTTTGTCTTGTTTATCCTTTTCTATTATTTCCACCAATCTAGAGGTTGTAATCTAAAAATTATGAATATCTCCATCCCTACTAGGTGGACCCAAATCCACTTTGGCTATATTGTAGTCTGCTATCCAATAGCTTGATTGGGATCCTTCTGTACTGAAGGCTAGGAAACTTCCATAATTAGATGACCATAGGCTTCATCTTCCATCAACCTAGATGTAGTTTTTAAGTTTCTTAGCTTTAGGGGCTCTCTCTAAAAGTTTCCCTACTACATCTTCCTCTAGCAAAGTAATGGGTACCATTTTTCTTTTCTGAGAGGGAATTTTCTAAATAAGAAGGTGAAGATAGGGTAGCATCAATATTTTGAGAAGTCTCAGGTGTTGAAAAATGAATAGCTCTATTGACAGGAGGAGTTTTCATTGCACTTTATGTGTTTAAAGGGAAAAAGGTCGAGGCCTTAAATTTTTGCATGCTTTCCTCTAGCCTAGCTTGAGGTTGGTTAGGCTACTGAATATGAGTTTCTACACCTCCTCTTTTAGCTTCTTTCTTTTGATCACCTCTTCCTAGTAGTTGCTCAGCTTCATTCTCCAATCAGTTATAATATCAAGGAGAGGAACTTCACCACAAATTTTCTCGATACCTTTTCTCTTCTTAGGAGGGTCATTTCCATCTCCGCTATTTCTTGGAAAAGATGTGCTTTGCACTAGTGGTGGTATTGGCACAACAAGAACTATACTCTTCTGAATAGTACTAGTTTTCTCTTGGGATCCTCTCTTGTCTTTTGGTGGAGTTGTGGCGGTTTCTCCACTCTTCCTAGTAAGCCACATTTGGGTCCTCCTTATAACTATTGTAATTCTAGCATTCAAATCTTCATTTTCTCTACTATCCTAGTTAATTGGTGGAAAAGGTTGTGTTTGTATCTTGATGGCATACATGAGATCAATCAGATCAGAATTGTCATAGTCTACTCCTCTTATATTCCATGCTCATTTGAAATTAAAAATATAGCCTAAAGTCAACCTCATCCAATCTTTTCTCCTTAATTCATTGTCATCAACACAATCTACCCAAAAATCCTCTAGGTGTGGCACATGGTAATAATTGATACCTAGATGAAGGGTTATTTCTCACAAAATTCTTAACATCAAATGGAAATCTTCTCGCATAGGTTTGAAAAGTATATTTTATAATGTCTTTCCATAAATTGAGAGCATTCAACTAAGATTTACATTCATAATATCTTAAGCCAATAGGGAAATGGATACCAACCTTTTTACTTTATGTACATCTCTTATTTACTTTTGCAATCTGGTGAAAAACCTCTATCAAGGTAAATTTATCCTCCACATACCTAGGTAGTTTAAGAGGAAAACCATCAAATCCTCTGACCCTCAGATATGTAAACTTCTGAAATTGAATAAAAAGGATACAATATCTAATAACCAATTGAAAGGTTTTTAGAGACACTCTTTTCCTTGAATCACCTTATAGCTCTCGAACTAATTGCATAGTAAACATGTCATCATTTACTCTTGGTAATTTCTTATAGATCCTTTCCAATTTTAAGCTGGGATAATAATCATAAATTTGAATTTTTGAATCAAAAATTTCAAGAGGTTTCATCCCTATCCATGGCCTTGTACAAGCTAGGGCATAGAACAGATAAGAGGACATATAAAAGAACCTATTGATGGAGAAATTCCTTATCATATAGTCCAATTGGTCAGTAATTATGGTGGCCCAATCCAAGTACTATGTGCCAACACAAATAACTTGGACGAAGAAATACATTCATTCCTCAAAATCATGCACACTCATGCTTCCTCTTACCTTATACAACAACACGATGATATATGAAATTTCATCCCTGAAATGTGACTTACGCATTTTCTTGGGTAATTGAGATTTTCCTCTCCTTGATGGGTCAAACCAATCCTTTGCAACGATGTTCCGATAATATCCCTTTCTCTTTTAAAAGGAGATCTGTGATAGTGTAAAATCAAATTTAGAGTACAAAGGATTTTTTAGGAAGTTACTAAGTTAGAAAACTTGTGTAGTACTTGAAAGGTATTGACAATCTCATAAAAGATTGACGAAAGGAAAGAACTTTAGGATTGGATGACTTGACATTGACTAAGTCGATAAAATAATGAATTGTGAGAGCATGGCCAGGAACCAATGAGGTTAGAAAACTTAACCAATGACCAACATAATAAAAAATAAAATCAAACAACAGAAACTAAGGAAAGCAACAACCAAAAATATAAAAACTTCAATACGTAAGGCTGAGAAGAAAACTTAAAGATGCAATAGATAAACACTTACGTAATAGTTGGCTTTGACTGGGATCACAGACTATCAAGGATGTAGAAGAATCCAACATATTTGGTTTAAATATTCATTGGGTGACAAAGTAAAAAAAAATGATCCAAAGAGATGAGGATAGAAAGACCAAGGCACACCAAAAATGGAACACACACGAAAAAATTCTAAACTGCTAAAATATAATGGCAGCCTGGAATACTTGATTTTAGATTTGGTAAAGTTTCAGATCTTGCCTATTATACGGTAAGGGAAAGATTGTGCCATCAATATACACCAACTTGAAAGAATTATTCCCATGAACTTGATGAATTTAGAAAGGTCCCTTCCATAAAGAATCAAAATTATCGTGGGCACCCTTAGGTTCTTTCCTTTTGTCCCTAAGTAAAACCATATCACTTTCCATAAAATTCCTAGGTTTAGTTCATTTTTCAAATATTTTACTAACTTGAGCCTAATGCAAAGTAATTATATCCACCATATCCTCTTTTTGTTCTTCTAGTTTGCTCAAGTACATGATCCTCTTCTCCAAAGAGTTCTAGAATTGTTGATCTTCTAGGGCAGTCTGTAACTTTGTAGTGGCAACTCCAAGGGAAAAGGGAGGGTAGTTCCAATCCCAAAAACCAATTCAAAAGGGTACATTCCAATGACTCTTCTTGACATAGTATGATCCAACCGTAAATCCTAAAACAACTTCTTGTGCCAGTTTTCTTGATTCTCATCCACCACTTCTTCATAATCGCTACTAAATTCTTCTTGCTAGATTCATCTTGACCATTACTTTGAGGGTAATAATCAGATGAATGTGAAAGAGAGATCCCATGGTCATAGAAAAATGTAACAACTTCTAAATAAGATAAGTTGGTTACATTATCAATCACTAACTTCTTAGGAACTCTAAAGCGAACCAAAATGTTTTCTTTGATGAACTCACAAACTACCTTTGAGGTAGTGCATTTTACAAGTATGGCCTCAACACACTTAATGAAATAAGCCATGGCCGTTAAGATATGAGTATGCCCAACACTTGAGTCAGGGTTGATTGGCCCTATAAAGTCTAAACCCCACTATTGGAAAGGTTCTTCAATCACTATATGTTTGAGTGGAAGGGAAACCAACTAAGGTCTAGAACTAGCAAACCTTTTGAACTTTTCATAGCTCAATACCTAGTGATAGGCATCTTTGAACATATCGAGCCAATAGTAACATTTTCTGAGAATTTTTAAGGCCATTACAAAAGAGGAGTAATGTCCTCCACAATCTTCTTTGTGGAATTCCTTAAGAAGTTTTTGTTGTTGCTCCTTGTTAACACACCTCAAAATGTCCCATCTAAGGCTTTCTTATACAATACATATCATTCCATATTACATATTTGGATGCCTTCAATTTAAGATTTCTTCTCTCTTTCAAGAAAAGTTGTGTAGGGCACTCTCCATAAGTAAGGTAATAGGCTATGTCTGAAATCCAAGGGTCTTGCAAACTAACCAACAATACCATTGCAAAAAATTCTTCTTCTAGTCTGTTCTCTATGATGAGTTTACAAAGCCCCTGGCTCTCACCAATTTGGTAGGTTTAATGTATAGAAAATATTCCTACACTTTATCCACCCAATCTCCTCTTTTTTTGCAACTGACCTCTTGTTGTGTGAGTATGTTGTTGACTGCAATGTTGAGAACAAAAAAATTTAGTATGTGAATGTAGAATATAGAATTTGAACTGCTTAATTGTCTTGACCATTGCAAAGGATTTTTTTTCAAATTGGGAATAATTTAGCTCATGCTTCTTCAATGGAATGCTCATGAAAGCAATGTGAGATTCAACCTTCTGATCATTCTCTTGTAACAAGATTGTGAACATAGTGTGTTCAAAGGTATAACAATAAATGATAAATCTTTATTGAAATCAGGGTGCACTAGCACAGGTGCATTGGAAATAGCTACCTTGATATCATAAAAAGATTTTTTATTTGCATCACTCCATTTAAAGCCTTAATTTTCTTTCATCATATCAACTATATGTTTGGAAATATCTAATAAATATGGAACAAACTTCCTCAAAAAATTGACTTGACCAAAGAAGGATTTTACACCAATTATGTTAGAGGGTAGACTTAACTGCTGAATGGTTCTAACTCTTTTTCGGTCAATTCTGATTCCATCCTTTGAAACAATGTGTCCTGGGAGATTACCTTCTATGATGCCAAAAACTAATTTCTTAGGATTTAAAGATATACCATGATCTCTACACCTTTGTAAAATCCTTTCTAAATCTTTGAGATGGTTTTATATTTTCTTGGAGAATACAGTCAAATAATCCAAGTATATAACTATAATTTTATTCCTTAAATCATCGAAAGATAGATCCATGGCTCTTTGGAATGTAGCTCCAACATTAATCAATTTGAAAAGAATCGTGTTATAAGAAAATGTACCCCAAGGGATAACAAAAGTAGTCTTATGTTGGTCTTTTTTTTCTATGCTAATTTGGCTGTACCCAAAGAAACCATCCAACATTGACATCATCTCAGATCCAACGATGGTTTGTAGTAATGATCCATCATAGGTAACATGTACTTATCCTTCAGGGAGGATTGATTTAGATTTTTGAATTCAACACAAATCATGATTTCTCCATTCTTCTAATGCACTGAAACAATATTAGCCACCCAAGTGGAGTGGTGGATAGGATAAATGATCCTTTCTTTTAGCATCTTGTCAGTTTCTTGGAAAATAACATCAGTTATTTTTGGATTATAATTCCTTTTTTTTTTCTAAAAGGTGGTGTCCCAGGCTTGAGAGGAATGTGGTGTTGTAGTCACCCACTCATGAAATTCTTTAGGTCATTATAACACCAAGCAAAGACATCTTTGTATTTTATCAACAACTAAACCAACCTGGTTCCCTCCTCAAGGGTACAATATTTACCAATACATAACAACTTAGGATCATCTAGTATCCCTATATTGATAGTTTCATATTCTCTTGAGCTATTCACAGCTTCAACTATCTTTCTCTTGACACATCTATCGTGTCTATCAAATAATTATTCAAGATGTTGGGAATTGCATGTAGAAAATATCAATTAAATGTAAATAAAGATTAAACAAAGGAATGAAAAACATATAAATAATAATAGCAAGACAATTTTTAACTTGGTTCACCCAAACTTAGGCTACATCCACCAACGAAGATTCCAATATTATTATCCAACAAATCGAACTAATTACAACCAATAATCCTTGCAACCCAATATCGCTGCAAATGCTACAATATGTAATATCAACAAAAACCCTAACCCTTAGTTGTTTTATCAAGACTTATGTAGATTAAAAAATAGGGTTTTTATGTCATCCAATAGAAAAATAACTCCCAACGCCTTTATAAAATAATAAAAGTCGAGTTCCCCTTGATCCTGTCTTAGGGGTGCTTTCCCCAAACCCTTGTTAAATAATTTGGGTGGAAACTGTGCCAATAAAAGTGGGGAAAATTTTACCTCTAAGTCTAATTAGGCTCAATATAACAACACCAGAGAGACTAACCCTTTGGGTATCTTGTTACCCTTTAACTGAACAACACCTTCTTCCAAATCTCTCTTATTTTCTGGACATAATTCTTCACATGTGGTTTCACTACCTTCAAAATACATTTCAACAAACATTTCTACACATTCCAAGAATTCTTGTATTTGTTTATCATTCTCAAAATCCTGGAAATGTTCTACATTTTATGGGATGTTAGGTCTATAGACTATCTTGATTTGATACAAAACATCTTTAAAATTAGGATGAGGAAGTAACAAGGAGGTGAAGATGGTCAAGGAATCTACTCTAGTGCTTTGATCCCTTGGGATGACCTTGATAGAGAAGGCATCAAATAATTCTATCTCATCCCAAAATCTATTCATATAGTGCCCCAAGCTTTCGTTCTTAACATCAAATACTTTTCTCACATGTTTAACAATCAATTTGGCATCCCCTACTACTCTTATCTTTTTAATACCTTTTTCTTTAGTAGCCTTCATCCCAATAACAAAGCTTCATATTCAATAGTATTATTAGTATTTTTGAATTCCAATTTATATGAATAAGGGAATCTATGTCCATTAGGTGATATCAATACAAATCCAACACTAGACCTATAGCTAAAATAGCTACCATCAAACTCCAATGTCCATAATTCTGACAATATATCAAGACCCAAGAAACTTTCACCTTTAGTTTGAGAATAACATATAATTATCAAACTTAGATTCTTCAAGTAAAATTTGAGATCGCGGGTCATTCAATTTTAATATTATAAATTTAGCCTTAGGTTTAGGTTCCAAGAAAACCATTTTATTTCCAAGTGGAATAATTGCATGCAACCAATCCAACCAAATTTCACCTCCTAGGTCTTTAAAAAAGCTTCAACTTAATAACACACAATAACTTGTTGTGATATCAACAAGAAGAATTATCAACTTAAGCCTTTTATTAGGGTGAGAAGCCAGAGACACCCAAGCATCCTTAATCTATCTGACTAGAGGAAATTTCTTAGCATCCATTAAATAACATTTCCCAAAGGTCTTAGTCAAAGAGAGTCCAAGGGCTTTAGCTATGGGAGTAGTCATTACATTGTTTGAAGCTTCAAAATCTATGATGCAATTACTCAACCTATGACCATTTATGTATAAGGACACATAGAAAGGATTGAGATTCTAATTAGACATAGTGGGAGAATGGTATTTAGTGTTAGAGGATAAATTGGAAGATGAGACTTCATGATTTACTAAGTCTTCCTCTACTAAGCTCATTTTAGATTGTTCAGATTTAAAAAACATCACCAGTCTATCCAATTCAGTAGGATTTGATTTCAAATATTCAGTAGGTGATATCTGAATCTTATAGTTTTTACAATATTCTATTATATCAAAAGGACTAATGTTCTTATTAGGAATCTAAATAGATGGGATTTTGTGACTAACCTTTGAAGCTTTGGGAGGACTAGATATAGAAAAAATATTTTTGAAAGGAGTAGTAGACTTATGAGTACTATGCGTACCTTTTTGGCCAATGTTTTATTGTCCTGTAGTGAGCACTATGTAAGAGACATCATCGAATGTGGTGTATGCATCACCACCCCCTTCTGAATGAGGAGAAAATTCAAAATAATTAAATTTAGAGCCACCATACCTTCCTGATGTGTTTTCTTGTACATCAACCTCCTCCATTGTCTCCTAATTCATAGTCATTGCCATGCATAATCTCATTTCAAGATAGGTAGTCCCATCATGATCTCTTGTCAAATGAAAACTACACTTTTTTTTCCCATGCTTGGGGGTGCCTCTATTGCCAAACGTTGTTGTGCAAGGTGTAGTTGCAAGTACCTATTGTTCACCCCAAATTGTTGGCTGGGATTTCTTCTTGAGATGAATTGATATGGCTGATGATGGGGTTGAACATTTTTGGGTATTTTTCTTTTTAAGGCAATATTGTCCTTCACCAATTTTTGAATCAAGGGGTCTGTAGACATTGAAGGTTAAGCCTCATTGATTTGGAGTTCATTTTCCATTTTGTAGATTTAATAAAATCGTCCTCCAATCCACTTTCCAATGCCTGGGAAACATCTAGGTCTGCCACTCTATCTCTTCTTAAATGAAAACTGATGTCTGGGGGTATAACATTAACAAAAAAACATTTCAAAAATTTCTCTACAATAGGTCTTTTTTCTTGCTCAATTTGGTTGACTATAAACTCTTGCATTAGCTGATTAATCTATTTCTTCAAATGACTAAGCTTGTCTAAGAGGTTGTGCTCATCTCCAACACTCTTAAAATGATCTTCAAATTTTGTCTTCATAGTGTCCTAGGAATTGATGGATCCATTAGGAAAATGATAAAACCACTCTGTACCTACATCCGCTAGTGATTCTACGAAAATTCTTATTGCTACATCTTCATGTTGGACTCCCAAAACACCATAGGCAACGAAGAAAGCATTCAAATGATCCTCAAGGGTAATATTTCCATCTCCTCATTTTGGGAGATTCTTTCTAGATCCTTTGAGAAGCTCATTCAACTAAACTCCAAGGGCCAAGGGCCCTATGGATGACCCCATGGTACCAGTTGAGCCATCTTTCAATTAAGGTTGATGGTTATAGGAATAATAGTCTCGTGCAATGTGAGTGCTTGACAAGTAGCAAATTGACTAGTGGAAAGAGGAAGATTCTCCTTTATAGGCGAAGATGGACTACTTCTAGATATTATCTTCCTCTTAGGCCTCAAAGCTTCCTCAAACTCACCCCTTTGCATAGCCTCAAAAATGGGGTCAAAGAAACCTTTTATTTTATCACTTTTGGTATATCACTCGAACTCTAGTGTGACTAGGGATTTTCAGACCAAGGTATTGAATCTTTTTAACTTTGTTCCCTAGAAGAGTCAGAAAAATTTGTTGGTTGAAAAATTTTTCCTATAAAAATTAATACAAATTGACTCTATTTTTCCCAAAAAGAGGACTAATCTATCAACAACAATTGGAGAGATCACCATTACATTGGTGCTCTTTTTCTGAATTTTAATTGAGGTACAAATCCTTCTTCTAATATCATTTTTATTTTTAAGATTAAAATAAATGGAGGTATGCTTTTAACCAAAAAGAAGGAAAGGAAAAACTAACATCAATCCATAGCCATGAAAATAGATGTGATTAAAAAGTGATTTGGAACTATTAACTAATGCTTGGAATTTAACTAGAAAATATTCAATATCACGACTCATGGACCAGATTATCAAAGCTTGTTGACTCAACTCAAAGTAATCTCAACAACTATTGCAAATACATGAACAAGACACTAAAGAACAACACATTCTCACATAGAAGGAATATTCAAATTCTTATCTAATCTTGTAGACTTATTCATAAACATTAGTATTTCATTCACAATTCATTGCACATAGATAATAAACATCTACAGCAAGATAATTAAAACTACAAAATTTGGTCTTTCAATCAAGATCGATACTCATGCATCACAATGCAAGGTAGATCAAAATTTTGAACCATTGCAATGTCAAAATAAGGCATATCTATAGTCTTTGCAACATAATTGTCACTGAAGTCTTGAAATAACTAAAGTAACCGGTTCTTGAAAGAATTAAAAGAACCAATTTTAACATCATTAAATAAAAATACAAATCCAAGGAAATCAAAAGTCATCTATTGTTGGGGTAGTCAAGCATGTGAATTGGTAGGAGCTTCACTTTCTGGTGGTGCTTGTTGGTCAACTACCACACATACCTAATAATATTTGAAAGCCAATATGGTAATGGGAATTTTTGTCTACTGTGGAACAGTTAACATGTTCTCAACTTTCATGTTGCTTTGTTGGTGTGGATGACCTCCATTTTACGTGTTATGAGAATAAGAGAGTCTTCATGCCATGATAATGTAGAATCAATCTTATCCAATTTATTTAATGCTTCTTTATCAAACACATGTTCCTCTAATAAAGTATCAACTGCTTTAAATAAATTGTCTTTTAACTCCTCAAGTGTAGCAGGAACTTGATTGTCAGCCTTCATTATCTAGCATCTAAAATCAGAAAAGTTATTAGTGAAATTATTATTAAGACAACTACATTCCTTCATGAACTTTTTCTGTTCCAGGAAATTCAATTTTATGATTTGACTCTTCCACTCTATACTTATTCTCCACATAACAACTTGAGAATCTTCTTTTGATGAAATAATATTTTTTGAAGTAGCCATTTCCATACCCATTGCAATTATTTCAGCCAACTCAGTTAATTTGCAACTAATGTGTCTCTTCCCACTTATAGTTAACCAACTCATAATTGATTGAGTTCCTTAATAACACAAATTCATCATCTACCCTTTTCAATTTCTCAATCAAAGGAGGTCCATTTATTTTAATCTCTAGAACCCAACTTTGAACAACCTTGGCATAATAGCTTTCCTTTTGAATTATACTCATCATTGCCTTCCCAGCCACGAAATCAGGATCAAAGGCACTGATTTTTTGGCTAAGCGGTTAAGGAGAGGGATTTTTCAAGGCTCTAAGGAAATTTGAAAGGAGTTCAATTGATTTCTTTAACTCATCTTTGTCTTGTTTATCCTTTTTTGTTCTTTCCACCAATCTAGAGACTGAAATCTAAAAATTATGAATATCCCCATCCCTAAAAGGTGGACCCAAATCCACTTTAGTTATACTATATTTTCTATGCTAGCCTGATTGGGATCTTTTTGTACTAAAGGTTGTGTAACTTCCATAACTAGATGACCAGAGGATTCATCTTCCATCAACCTAGATGTAGTTTTTAGTTTCTTAGCTTTAGGGGTTCTCTATAAAAGTTTCCCTACTACATCTTCCTCTGGAAAAGTAATGGGTACCATTTTTATTTTCTGAGGGAATTTTCTAACCAAGAAGGTAAAGATGGGGTAGCATTAGGATTCTTAGAAGTCTCGGGTGTTGAAAAACAAAGAGTTCTATTGAGAGGATTTTTCATTCCACTTTGTGTGTTTAAAGGGAAAGAGGTTGAGGCCTTACCTTTTTACATGCTTTCCTTCAACCTACCTTGAACTTGGTTAGGCTATTGAATATGAGTTTCTATACCTCCTCTTTCAGCTTCTTGCTCTTGATCACCTCCTCCTAGTTGCTACTCAGTTTCATTCTCTAATTGTTCCCTAGTTATAATATCAAGGAGAGGACCTTCACCACACATTTTCTCAAGAGGATCATTTCTATCTCCACTATTGCCTAGTAGAGATGTGCTTTGCACTGGTGGTGGTATTGGAATAGCAGGAGTTGTACTCATCTGACTAGTACTAGTTTTCTCTTAGGCTCCTCTTTTATCTTTTAGTTGAGCTTTGGTGGTTTCTCCCTTCTTCCTAGTAAGCCACATTTGGGTCCTCCTTAAAATTGTTGACCCCAATGACATATTTGGTTGGCATTGTGTCAAATAGTTATATGCAAGGTTTCAAGGTGATTGACATGATCACAATGCACAGGTCACTTTCCTTATTGATGGGAAGATAGGTTATATGCTATGGTTTTAGGTATAGGATCATTTGGTTTTTGAATACTTGATACATATATGTTTGATTGTCATTTACATCTTGTCATATTATTCAAATGAAAAGCTATTAAATGATTATCAAATGTTATATGTATAAGTTTTATAATCAAGATAACAAAAAGGATATAATCATAGCAATTTTTTACTTTGACTTGGAAGTATTTTGGGCATGATGTATTATTGTCCATGAAAGTTGTTGATGATAAAGTTGGGAAAATTATAAAAAAAAATTCCTTTGGCATCTTTGATGTGGCACAAGGCATAATATTCTTTTTCATTTGTAAAAAGGAATCAAAGTTCATTATAAATTTCTTTGACCTTCACCAAAAGCATTAATCATTATCGGTTTTGATAAAAGTCCTATCTTAATTCTACTATTTGTATCAACCTTTTAGGTCAAAAGGAAATTGACAACATGTATATTCTTTTGTCATCATTTTTCTTATTGAGGGTTTTCAAATCCTAGCCTACTATGTTAGGGCATCGAGATTGCATAGTGGTTTGGGAAGCTTGGTAGTTGCCAAACTAAGGCAGTTATGGAACGATGACAAGGTATTCAGTTTATTCAAAGACAAGTACATTTTGTTGTTACTCAGCTATGGAAGGAAAGTTTATGATGCATGATAGTTGGTTTGAGCAAGGAACAAAGTAGATTCGACTGAAGGTTCAATCTTCAGTGACAGGAATACAGAGGAACAGGTGTCTTCATTCCTTAATACCTATTTTTGTTTCAAAAATGAAAAAGAAAGGGTTATGGGTTTTTGCTTCTTAGTTTAGGGCATTTGTTTTCTATGATTAATATTGAAAAAATATGTTGAAACCCTTGTATGGGTCTTCAAGGTAGTGGTTTGCATTAGGCATGTGGGTAAAGGTTCTTGACAATGGGTAAATGGCAACATTGTTATAACAGATTATTGTGATCATTCTTTTTACCTATTAATGTATACAGATAGTTTGCAACTGAGAGACAGTTATGGAAATAGTTATTGTAACTAGTTTTAAAGGTTACATTTGAAAGTTTTGGTAAGGACAAATGGCAACATATGTGAAATTTTGTACACTTATATAAATAGTGGTTTATCACTATTTTGTTGTTTGGTGCTTTACACGGAGTTATCATATTGAATATGTAAACATAATTATGGAATTGAAGTTTTGCAAACATGATGCAAAACAAAGTGTATAACTGATATATTTGATATTTTAGAGATTCCAGTGAATGAATCTTTAAGATATTAAGTGTATTAGATTAGAGGTGAAATATTATTTGTAGAGAAATAGAGTGATTCTCTGTAGTTGAATTCTTTATTGAGAAATATATGATGAAGTTAAAATGATCAAGTTAATGAGACTGATTGATCATTGCTAGTGAGGCATATGTTTGTATCCTAGTGAGGCAAATGTGTGTATGCCAGTGAGGCATTCTTGTAACTAGTGAGGTTATTTGGTCAGTGAGGCTATTTTTTCCAGTGAGGCATTGTGTTATTGCTAGTGAAGCATTTGAAATCTATCAGTGAGATAGTATTGCTAGTGACGCATTGTAAATTGGAAGTTTTCAGATTAAGCTAGCGAGGCATCATTTTTGGAATTTTTTTAATCCCTAGAGGGTTTTCCACTCTTCAAATTATTTGTCTTATGGTCTCATTGTTTTGATGTGATAATTTTTCATGATTGTGACGATCTTTGGTTTTCTTTAATATTTCTTATTTCAGTTCTTTAATGATTGCATTCAATTCATGAATGTATTTATCATTGAACTATTAAGAGCATAAATTATTCAATTCTTTTTCAAGGAAAAAGTTAAAATTTGTCTCTAAGACACTGATTCACCCCCCCTCTCAGTGTATTCTTCACTCCAACAAAAACTACTACAATTTTAAAATTCAAATATTCATTTTCTCTACTATCCCAGTTAATTAGTGGCAAAGGCTTCATTTGTATCTTGATGACATATATGGGATCAATCATATCAAAATTTTCATCTTCTACTCTTACATTCCATCCTAATTTAATATTAAAAAATTGGCCTGGAGTCAGCCTCATCCAATCTCTTTTCCTTACTTCATTATCATCAACACAATCTACCCAAAAATCCTCTAGATGTGGCACATGGTAATAACCGATACCTAGTGTTGGCCTCCTACAATGATCTCATAACTAAGCCTTTACAGCCTTGATTCAGAGACTAGACATCTAACTTGAGTAACCATTCAATCATCATGAAGGTGCATTTAACTTGTCAACCTAGGGACGTGAACTTGAAATGGGTTAGCACTGTATGTGCACTAGGGACTCAAGTAGTCATTGCATTCTATAGCTAAGAAACACAATACTGAAAGTAAGTTACTAACATGAAACAAAGAAAATGTTGAACATCAACAAACAACTATGCTTAAGCTGAAATGTAGAGCAAGAATGAAAATATGTGTGACAAACAGGGACTACTTTTTCTGCTTTGGTAGCAAGAATAGTCAATGCTAGATTTCTAACTAAGTACCAAATAACAAGTAAAACTAAACTAATGTTAAACTAAGAATACAAATTACTCACCAAGTGGGCCCCATTGGATAAGTATCCTCTAAAATAACAAGAACTTAGATGCTCAAACTCATAACTTTATTTTATTTACTACAAACCATGCATACAAAGAGTAATGTGTCTATATTACTAAAATTGGAGTTTGAGAGTACAATGTCAAATCATGTGACCTCTGAAGAAGGAGCATCAAATCATTATTTACACCACAACTAAACAAGGAAATCAACTCCATGACTGGGAGGACACCATTTAGGGAAAACAGGGGAAAGTGGAGCGATGGAAGTTACGCATGCATGGAATCCGGTCAGACATGCAAGTCAAGTGCAGATCCACCACAGCAGTAACACATGTGAATGCTCGATCATTAAGGTCCACTACAAGGCGGTTATGTTCAATTGCATGGAGAATCTTTGATGCCGGCTGCCTTTGACTTGGAGTGATTTCTTAGCTGGACATTATGGTGCATGCCCAGTTGGCGGTGTCTTCCTTAACTTTGCATATTAAACATGTAGGTGAAGGTTAGTACACATAATAAATGCACATCAATAACCACTCTAAGAAACATTCATTAATCACACGCAAAATCAATATAGATGACCCACATATTATGCCAAGTATCATTAAAGCTCGCACAGATAGGATAATGTCAAATTTCAATGGTTTGAGGGAAATATTAATCCAATACCAAAACTTAAGCATTGAATTCCATGACATCTATGAGCAAATAGACTATAGAATCTACCCAAAACTAGACCAAAAACTAGGCTCATCACTCCCCCCAACCTAACATCTTGTTGGTCCTCCAATAGGGGAAGAGTTGTTCTTCTGTCTGGTCAAAGCTCTAAAATTTGCAACTAAGAGTTGTCCAACATCAGTGGTTGTAGTATGTGAGTCAGGATCCTAATAGAATCCTCCCAATCTATCAAACATGTTCCATATTTGGCTTTTTGTAGCAATGTCACACTGGTAGAATCTAAAATTTGGCATGGGCCACATGAGCATGGGTGGCTGAAAATTCAGGGGAAGCCAATGTCATCCCCGAGTTCTCCCAATCGGAATATGTCTCTAAATTATTTGTAATGCTATAACATAATTGTGGATGGAATGAGGCTCAACCTATTTCAGCTCATCAGTCAAACTATTCTATCTCTGGGATAAACATCTCCTCATGGTTTCCTCCTTTGTTGTTGTTTTTACCTCATACTTAGTGTAAACTGCCTCAATCCAAGGCATAATCCTATTGCCATAACTTGGTCTAAGCAACATTCTATGCCATTCTTTGTAAATATCCCTTGGGTTGCTTGATTAGCTCTAACAGGTAGAGGGATATCAGACTCCAATTATTTATAAGCACCATGTTGTTTTCCCCAACTAATCTCATTTTGTACCCAAGAAATTAATGCTCTCAATTGAACATCCCCAATATACAACAATGGATTCCAATTATGGTCTTTTGTGATAGCATAATTATGTAAATAAAATTGACATAGCAAATTCTTCATTTCAGGGGAGGCAATCCTATAAGCATTGAAATTTTTTGTAAGGGTATCAATAGAAGGATTCAAACCTGAGACAATTCTTGACATCTTAAAAGAGAGATACTTCTCTTTCAAGAGTAGAGCATAGACCCTCGGGGGTTCTCTACATTCCAAAATCTTTGGCACCAAAGTTGCCATATCATCTACCCTTTGTTTCAGGGTAGTAATTTCTGCATCTTTTTCCTTAATCTCTTCATCCTTCTTTTGAATTTCCTCCTTCAACTTCTATTTTTTCTTTTTCCATTCTTCCTCCCTTCTTTGTATCTATTTTCATAGATTCAAAATTATTGCATGTACTATAAAACTAGGAGGATTATGAATGCCTACTAGTCTTTTTGTCGATGGATACTCTTCATATGGTACTATTTGCATGGACTTAGGTTGTCCAGTTATCTCTAGTTGTAAGGGTGTTGTTTCTTCTTCCTTTTGCTACAGGGAATCTTGTTCTTGCAGGAACTCTTGCTTCGGTTCTGGTTGTTGTTGTAGGACTTCATGCTGCAAGACTTCACACTGTAGAACTTCATTCTCATGCTCTAGGAAGTCCTGATTTTCCACCAACTCTTTTGCAATGCTAGCAAGATCGACTAGTGTTATGTTTGTTGCTCTCTTAAATATGTCTTCTTCTTCTTCTTCAACATTCTCTTGCTCCATTAGAGCTTCAGGGTCCTCATGTGAGGTCTCACTAGGTTTAAGGCTTTCCTACAGAGGCGTATCGACCGTAGGCCCGACTGGTCTTGATTTCTTGGGAGGTCTTTCATGTTTTCTTTTGGCTGCAGGATGAACGATATCAACCTTCCTCTTCTTAGAACTTGACACTTTTATTTTTATGGGCTATGTTTTATCCTTCCCTTTTCTCATTTCTACCTCTTTTTGTTGTGTCGTAGTTTTCATGAGGGTTTCAAGTGGAACTTCATCATCGGAATTTGAGGAAGAGCTGTATTTTTATGAGTGCTTTGTTTCAGAAGAACTAATTTCTATGGTTTCCTCTACTACAAGAGGATTCATGCTAGATCCAACACTAGAGGTTTAAGCACTAGGAATGGCTTTAGTTGTGCTTACTTTCCTGCTAGATCTACAAGATCAAGGTATAGCCCTAGGTGGAAAATGTTCAACATTGAAAAACTCTTCCTAGTGATAATCTTGATCAACATGAATAAACTCTTCCCAAGTCATTCCAGAAACATCATGCAGAGATTTTTCAACTAGAAATTTAATAAAGAAATTGTGGGAAACAAAATTATCCCTACCTTTATAGGTCTTGGCCACCATCATTGAGAGAAGATTGTACAACACATTCGGCACAATCATCCTCCTTTCGTGCCTAATGTGATTCAAAATCTTGAAGTGGACAGAATGAAAATTTGACTGGCGACCTTCACAAGTGATGTATTTGATGACATACACAGCTATCTACTTCCACGGCTCAGGCAAAGACATTCTTTTTGCACCCTGCTTGTCTATGCTCAATGGGGGGTTGTTTGGCTCTGCGAATTCAACCATGGCTGACCTGGTGTCTCTGAAAATAGGGTAATTTTCACCATCAGCAAGTAACCCTGTAACCTCTACAATTCTTTCCTCTGTTGCCACATCTTGTAACCCTTTTACTGTGGCTTTTCCTTTTGAAAATTTTTGGGAAAATTCAAGGGCAATGCCTTCATCAAAACCATCCAACTTCAAAAAGTAATCTATCTATCCACAGTTTTGAAATTTGTCTAGGCATTGTGCATCCTACAGTAAAATATCATGCACCGTGAGTTCATTTCGTAATAACCCACCTCCCATTGTCTGCAATCAAAAAAATTCTTTGCAACTTTTTTTCTTGCAATTCCCCTTCTGAAAATCAAATGCACTTCCCTGTAGTGCCTGCTAAATTTCTAGTGCAAGTGTTGACTGAATTTTCTTTCTTTTGTTTTTCCTTTTTGCTTGCAACTCAAGATTATGAGAGGGAAATAATGGAAAGAAAAGGAGTAATAAATGGTGGCTACAATTATTGTCACTTCATGCATGCAAGTTGTTCTCTTACTTGGATTTAAAATCAGCTCATTTTAAAATTTCTGACATAGGCTAATATGATTTGACACATGGACAATAAAATATTTGCATCGTTTTTGTTCCCCTCCCCCCAACCTAAATTTGGACATGTGTCCACACATGTGAGATGGGAGTGGCAATTGACAGGTAATGATGGCATTTATGTGAATACCTATACTAACGTACAGTGATTAAGTGAATGTAATTAAAAGATTTTTTTAAGATAGCAATTAATGGGCACATACCTGAATGTGTGGAAGATTTATTGCAAAGATCATGAATAAAGTAATGCTCGCCTCATTGGAAAATGAATTGAGCAATAAATGAAGATTAGGTGGAATGAGGTGAGGTGGAATGAAGTGATGGAAGAGAGAGAAAGGTGGTGATGGATGGGTGGATGGGTGGATGACGAAGAAATGGACTTCCATGTAAGTGGAAGTATTTATTATGGAAATTACGTACCTCAATTAGGATTAAGGAAGGACGCTAGGTCCACCAGCTTTGGCTGCAGGAAGCTCTGAGTGTTGGGTGAATTGTTGTAGTAACTCTTCTTTAGAAGCTAGCTTATGATATAATATGAGGCAGTGACCATTGACAAGTAATTTGAGCCTGACAAGGTCAATGGTGGTAAGTTGAACAACTCCATTGGGAAAGACCTTAGCAACTTCGTATGGTCCTAGCCACCTTGTCTACAATTTTCTTGCATTGTCCTGGTATCTTGAATCATAGAGCAAGGCCTAATCTCTTGGTTTGAACTTCTTGTCCTTGATAAATTTGTCATGCCACTTAATTCTCTAATTTTTCACTACTTCAGTATGTTGCAGGGCTTCTCTTCTTATCTTATCCAAAGAATTTAGCTGCACGATTCTTTCTCTCTGTGCTTCAGAAATATCCATCCCTAAATCTACTACAGTTCATAGAGTTTTATGTTCAAATTCAATTGGCATCATAGCTATCTTTCCATACAACAACTCAAATGGGGTGAAGCCTGTAGTTGTTTTCCATGTTGTCCTATAGGCCCAAATAGCTTCAGGTAATCTGTTTGCCCAATCTTTCCTATGGATAGCTATCATTTTAGTCGGAATGGCTTCAATTTCTTTGTTTGTCACCTCAACTTGGCCATTAGCCTGGGGGTGATAAGGTGTAGAATTTTTGTGCCTTATATTGTACTCATTCACTAGTGTTGCAACAAGAGTTGATGTGAATTATGGCCCTTGATCAGTCACTATTTCTCTTGGAACTCCATATCTTGTGAAAATCTCTTCATAAAGAAACTTTGAAACCTTGTTATCTCTTCCATGCTTCATGGCCTTAACTTCTACCCATTTTGTTACATAATCAATGCATACCAATATATAACTTACCATTTGATGGAGGGTCAATTGGTCCCACAAAATCCAATCCCCACTTGTCAAAGGGAGTAATTACTACCTAAGGGCACAGTGGCATCTCATTAGATCTAGTTGGTCTGTCTATTCTTTGACATCTATCATATTTTTTGCTATATATTCCTACATCCTTGTGGAGTGTTGGCCAGTAATACCCTATGTTCAAGATCTTCATTGTTGTCCTTTTGGCTGCAAAGTGTCCTCCACATGGTTCATTAGGACATGCATTCAAAATGTCATATGTCTCATCTTCTCTCACACATCTTCTCATAACATGGTTAGGTCTAGTATAAAACAAACATCCAACAATCCAAGGGAAAGGAAAATATTTTTTAATGAGTTCCCTTTTCTCTTTTGGGGAGAAGTGAGAAGGAAATCTACCTATAACCAAGTAATTGGCTATGTCAATATACCATGGTGTTTGTACGCTGAGAGAGAATAGATGCTCATCAAGAAAAGAGTCATCTATGGGCTGATTGTCTTCTGATGTAGTTAGCCTTGAAAGAAAATTTGCAACAACATTAGCCTTCCCTGGCTTATCTACAATGGTTATATCTAACTCCTGCATCAACAATAACCATCTTTCCAATATACCTATGATCAAGGTTTTATTCATGACATATCTAATGGTTGCATGATCAGTGTGTACAAAGATTTGGTGGCTCGTTATGTAATGTTTGAATTTGTTCAATGCGTAAACTATTGCCAACATCTCTTTCATTGTCACTGTATAATTGAATTCAACTCCTTGCAATTTTTTGTTGACAAAGTAAATAGCATTTTCAATAGCTCCCTCTTTCTATCCTAAGACCGCTCCTATGGCATAATCTGATGCATCAGTGTGAATGTGGAAAGGAAGCTCCCAATTGGGTCCCTTAAGTACAAGAGCATGAGTCAAATCTGCCTTCAAATTAGAAAATTCCTTGTCACAAGCTTCATTCCACTGAAATTCAATATCTTTAGTGAGAAGGGTATACAATGGTGCTACTATCTTGCTAAAATCCTTGATGAATCACCTATAATAACCTACATGACCCAAGAAACTCCTAACATCCTTTTGCTTTGCAGGTGTAGGTAGATTTGTGATTACCTTAATTTTTGTAGGATCTACTTGAATTCGCTTGTGGGAGATGTAATGGCCAAGAACTACACCCTCTAGCATCATCATGAAGCATTTTTCACTATTTAAAGACAAGTTTTGATCCTCACATCTCTGTAGGACTCTCTTGAGATTCTCCAATGCTTGATCAAAATTAACACCATAAGTGGTGAAGTCAACCATATAAATCTCCATTCAATCATGGGAAATATTTGAAAATATACTAATATCTTCCTTCTGGAAAGTTGCAGGTGCATTGCACAAGCCAAATGGGAGTACCAAATAGGCATAGGTTCCCCATGGGAAGGTGAAGGTAATATTATACTAGTCCTTAAGTGCAATTTGAATATGGTTGTAGCCACTGAATCCATCTAGAAAAGAGAAGTATTGCTTTCCTGCAAGAATGTCCAAAACTTGATCAAAGAATGGTTGAGGAAAGTGATCCTTCTTGGTGGCAACATTAAGTTCCCTATAATCAACACAAACTCACCACTTCCCTCCTTTCCTAGGCACAATCACTAATGGAGACATCCACTAACTATCTGAAATAGGGTAGATAAATCCCGCATCTACCAATTTTTGTAGTTCTCCTTTCACAATTTCTCTTAGTGTAGGGTTAATCCTTCTTTGTGGTTGTCTTATTGGAGTGCAATCATCTTTGATATAAATTCTCTGGGTACAAATATTAGGATCCAGTCCCTTCATGTCATGATAACCCCACGCAAATGCATGTTGATGGGCCCTTAATAGATTTTCCAATAACAATTGTTTCTTTTCATTCAATTTACTATTAACATTCAAATATTTCCCTCTGACACCTATACTTGTGTAGTTAATTCTATCATTGTTGCTTCATTAACACATGGTACCTTTAGTTCATACGACAACAATGTATGGAACGTACCTATTGCTGCAAGAAGTCTATCTGTAGTAAGAGTGGTTGTAGGAAGAATAGATAGAAGTGTCCTGACCGAAGTAGAAGATGCTTCCTCCACTTCATAATGGTTTTGAATAATGTTATTCAACACTTCATCCTCATCTTGGAGCTGCATGAAAGAGCTTCTACCTAGCATCATAAGTTGTGCCACAAAATTGACTTCCTCAGCCTCTTCACCAACTTGTGGCCATACAAAATCTTCTTTGTCATGAGATGGCTAAGCAGGTGGATAAAGAACAAACTTTTTAGTACTCCTTCCATCTGAAATGGTCTTGTCACCTAACTGACATCCAATGTAGGCATCTGCAGTTACCAACCAATGCCTTCCAAGAATGATGGGATACCCTCCTAGTGTAGCCTTAGGAGAAAGAATCATAAAATATGTTGGATATTCCCAAGAGTCTAGAACTACCACAAGATCCTCTACTACACCATCAGGCTTAATAGTAGAGCTATCAACAAGCTGTAGGATAGTAGGAGTAGATCTCATACTTGCAATATTTAGTTGTTGCATGATGTCTTTGGTCATTACATTGATTGTTGCCCCTAAATCAATCAGAGCATTCTTCACTTGAATCCCATTTATGACAACTGCTACTGCAGGATTGATTGGGTCATTATACTTGGGAATAGTCACTTTTCCCAAGATGAAATTAGCTAGCTGGCCCCCCACATGAATTGTAGTTGGGTCTCTCTTCTTCCTTCCTAGTTTCTTAAGAAAATCTTCCTTGATAGATTTTATGTAGATTAGAACATATTTTATGGCCTGAAATAGGGGTATCTAAACACATATATGCTTTAGTTGATCTAGGATGTCAAAAGTGGTATCCTCCTTTTCTTCTTTCTTCTTGGAAACTTTCAATCTTTGAGAAAATGGTGGTTCTTGCTTGGTTTGCTTAGCTTGGGCTGGTTTAGGATTTTTAGGTGCATTTGGTTGAATAGGATCATTTAGAGGCTCCTCCTCTTCCACAAGAAGTTCAATGATAATTGGCTTGGAAGGGGCTGGTAACATGGTTCATGAACGCAAGTGGATGTCACTTACACTCATAGCATATGCAGGGAATTGATTTGAATAAGTAGAATATGCAGGGTGCTACTATGGTTTGTTAATAGGATTGGGTGTGGGCTGAGCTGGTAGCTGATTTGGTTTAGGTGCATTTGAGCTTGGGTTAGCAGGTGGAGGCATTATAGCAAGTTGTTGGGGCTGAGAAGGTGGTTGCATGTAGGTGGTGTTCTAAGTAGGCAGTTTTTGTCCTCCTCTCCATTGATTTGTTTGAGACCAATTTCCTAGAGGTGGTTTCTAGTACCCTTGAAATTGCTGCCAATTCCCCTGAGGTTATTGCCACTAAGGTGGAGGAGTCTGATGGATTGGCCAAGTGTTTGAAGGGTTACTCCAAGGGTGTGGTGGATATCCTCTATAATTGGGTGGATATGAGGGCTATCATTGGTTACCAAATGAATAAGAGTTAAAATATGGTCTAGCATAGGAGAGTGGATCTAGTGGCATACCTTGTCTTGGAGCCCAAGGCTTCCTTTGTGCAACATAGTAGACTTGGTCTTCCTCAATTTGAATTGGCTTGAACTCGGGTGGAATTTTCTTGCTTTCCAAGTTAGCTACCATCTTACATTTGTAGTCCTCCTTCTTTTGTCTACAGTGGGGACAATACTCTTTCAACATCATCTTTGCCTCCTCTTGCTTCTTTCTGGCCTGAAGTGTATCTAGCTGAGTAGTTAGATTGTTGATAATTTCTTTGAAGCTTCCCTAGAGTAATTATGGCATATTTTCTTGATATCCTCCCAAGGAACTTGGGAGATATCTCCCCCTGCCATGAGGTCCAAAGCATCAGTGCAGCTATCATTGATTCCTCTAAGGAAAGGAAACTTTTATGAGTCCTTGTTAAGTGCATGGTGTGGAGATTTTTGCAAGTAAAATAGAAACCTTGTAGTGTAATCTTCCAAGCTCTCATCTTCCTTTTTTTGCATCCTGAAAATGTCTCCTCCTCTCATGTCACTACCCTTGCAGTATTCCTTATACGTTTCGAGGAATTTTGTCTTCATGTCTTCTCGAGTTTCCACAATATCTCTGCCTATGCTCATGAACCATCTTAATGCAACCTCTTTCAAGTGGTGGGGAATAACTTAAGCATATGGGAATTAGTAGTATAATCATAACTCTTGAAGAGTATGTCAAACTCAAATAAGAAGGTATCAAGATCTTGTATCACAAGTCCATAAAACTTGGAGAGTGTTGAAGCAGGAATGTTCTTGATGTTGTCAACTTCATTTTGATGAGTAATGGGGAAAGGAAAGGTTGGTTGATTTTGTTTGTTCCTATTTGCATCACCCATGCCTACCTGATGTGGTTCTAAGAAAAAGGGGTTCTCAAGCTGATTTTGATCTTCCAAAGAGACTTCAGAACTAGTCATATTAGGATTTGCATCTGCAAAGGGGTGTAGATCTTCTTCTTCTTCTTATTTTGGCAAGTTCTAGTACTCAACTAGTTGGAATGGATGAGGATTGCTAGGAATGAATCTCCCATGAGAATCCCTTCTCCTTCCTCTATGCATGTGGTATCACTCACTATCAGTCAACTCACACAAAGAATTGGTAAAGAATCAGGGGGTCATTACTTCCTAATTGAGGATATCCTAAGAACAACTTTCAGAAACACTACAAAAAAAACTACCAATGACTCCAAAGGACTTCCTAGCTTGACACCATCCCCAACAACAACACCAAAGATGTTGGCCTCCTCCAATGATCTCATAACTAAGCCTTTATAGACTTGATTCAAAGACTAGACATCTAACTTGAATAGCCATTTAATCATCATGAAGGTGCATTTAACTTGTCAACCTAGGGACGTGAACTTGAAATGGGTCAACACTATATGTGCACTAGAGGCTCAAGTATTCATTGCATTCTATAGCTAAGAAACACAAAATTGAAAGTAAGTTGTTGACAGGAAATAAAGTAAATGTTGAACATCAACCAACAACTATGCTTAAGATGAAATGAAGAGCAAGAATAAAAATTTGTGTGACAAATAGGGACTATATCTACTTTGGCTGCAAGAATAGTCACAAAATGGAATCTTAGTGGCTACAAGAATAGTCAATGCCAGATTTCTAACTAAGTACCAAACAAGTAATACTAAACTAATGCTAAATTAAGAAGACATATTACTCACCAAGTGGGCCCCCTTGGATAAGTATCCTCTAAAATAACAAGAACTTAGATGCTCAAAATCATAACTTTATTTTATTGATTGTAAACCATGCATACAAAGAGTAATGTGTCTATATTATTGAAATTGGAGAATAAGAGTACAATGTCAAATCATACAACCTTTGAAGAAGGAGCATCAAATCATTATTTATACTATAGCTAAACAAGGCAGTCAACTCCATGACTGGGAGGATGCCATTTAGGGAAAATAGGGGAAAGTGGAACGATGGCAGTTATGCATGCATGTAATCTGGTCAGACATGCAAGTCAAGTGTAGATCCAACATAGCAGTAATGCCTATGCATGCTTGATCATTAAGGTCCACTACAAGGCAGTTATGTTCAGTTGCATGGAGAATCTTTGATGTCAGCTACCTTTGACTTGGAGTGATTTCTCAGCTGGATGTTATGGTGCATGCCTAGTTGGTGATGTCTTCCTTAACTTGGCATATTAAATTTGTAGGCCAAAGTTAGTACACATAATAACTGCACATCAATAACCACTCTAAGAAGCATTCGTTAATCACATGCAAAATCAATATAGATGACCCAAATATTATGCCAAGTATCATTAAAGCTCACAAAGATAAGATAATTTCAAATTTCAATGGTTTGAGGGAAACATTAAGCTAATACCAACACTTAAGCATTATATTCCATGACTTCTATGGGCAAATAGACTATAGATTCTACCCAAAACTAGACCAAAAACTAGGCTCATCACCTAGATGAAGGTTATTTCTCACAAAATTCTTACCATCAAATGGAAATCTTCTCTCATAGGTTTGAAAAGTATATTTTGCAATGCCTTTCCCTAAATTGAGAGCATTCAACTGAGATTTACATTCATAATATCCTAATCCAATAGGGAAAGGGATACCAACCATTTTCCTATTTGTACATCTCGTATTCACTTCTGCAATTTGGAAACAAACCTCTATCAAGATAAATTTATCCTCCACATACTTAGGAAGTTTAAGAGGAAAACCATCGAATCCTTCAACCCTTAGATATGTAAACTTATTAAATTGAATGAAAAGGCTACCATATCTATTAACCAATTGAAAGGCTTCTAGAGACACTCTTTTCCCTAAATCGCCTTATAGCTCTTAGACTAATTACATAGTAAACAAATCATTTACTCTTGGGAAGTTCTTATATCTCCTTTCCAACTACAAGTTGGGATAATATTCATAAATTTGAATTTTCTCATCAAAATATTCAAGAGGGTTCATCCCTATCAATGGTCTCGTATAAGCTAGGGCATAGAAAAGATAAGAGGACCTATAAAAGAACCTATTGGAGGCAAAGTTCCTTATCATATGGTCTAATTGGTCACTAATTATGGTGGCCCAATCCAAGTACTATGTGCCAACAAAAAAAACTTGGATGAAGAAATACATCCATTCCTCAAAATCATGAAAAATCATACTTCCTCTTACCCTATATATGTAACAAAACAATGATATCCAAAATTTCATCCCTAAAATGTGACTTGTGTATCTTCTTGGGAAATTGGTACTTTCCTCTCCTCGGTGGGTCAAATAAATCATTTGCAATGACATTATGATAATATCCCTTTCTCTCTGAAAAGGAGGTCTATTATAGTGTAAAATCAAATTCAAATTACATTTCCCTTTTAGGTAATTTGGAAACACCCACTGATGGTTGCCCTATCTAGAGTTATCAACAAATTATTATCTTCAACTCTAATTTCCCTTGTCACAAGGTTATGACAACCCTCTAAGTAATAGGGGACCTCTCTAGTTTACGAATTCTCTCCAAGAATTCCCCTAGATTAATGTGACCTAATCTTGTGTCCCCTATATCCAACAAAGAGCTATCTAGACTAGACAAATGTTTGCATCCTAGGTATTTGTATCTCATTTTTTCCCAAGAATTCACTTTATTCCAAAGAAAATAAAAATACCACCTTTGGAAGAAATACTAATCTTCAATTACCAGGAAAATATTTAGGTATATGACATACTTGACAATAATGCCACCAATTCCAGCTAAAATTTTCTCTTTGAGTGTTGACTATGTATCCTCTCTCCTTCGCTCTTGGAATTTTGTTTCCCAACAAGAATAATTACGCCACAAAAGCACCTTAATTCCCACATAATTGAGCACTTATTTCTCCCACTTCGTATCTAACAACATTTAATTCCTGACATATAGGCCACTTGGCACCAATATCAAACATCTGTAATGTACTTGATAGAGTCGTATGTTTGAATCGCTTTTGATACTTAGTTAGAACTTGATGAAGTTAGAAAAATTTGTTTGATCCTAAAAAATGCATCCTTCTTTCATTTTACATGCCTTTCCTTCATTAGAGTAAGCCTTTAAAATGGTGTTGATAAGACTTATCGAGATTGGAATAGGTTAGGAAACTTTCTTTAGCTCTGACAAGGTTTTTGAAACCTTATAAAACTTGCTTTCTCTAGACAAATGTTTACTTTACAAAGGCTTCTTTGGAAGGCTAGTAAGTTAGAAAAATTGTGTGGTACCTGAAAGGTATTGAAAATATCTTTAAAGATCGACATAAGGAAATAACTTTAGGATTGGATGACTCAACATTGACTAAGTCAGTAAAACAATGAATTGTGAGAACATGGTCAGGAACCGATGAGGTTAGGAAACTTAACCAATGACCAACATGAGAAAAATAATTCATCAAACAACATAAAATAAGTCAAGCAACAACCAAAAATTTGAAATCTTCAATACATAAGGCTGAGAAGTAAACTTAAAGATGCAATAGACAAAGTCTTAGGCAACAAGATGAAGCATCTAGAAATGAAAAAATGAAGACTGTAATTATTCAATAATTGTGAAAGATGGTTGAAAGCTTGTGCTAGAGAAAGGAAGTGTGCACTAGCTGGAGGAAACATGTGAAGGTAAAATGGGACTAGTTAAGATCACGGTAGAAAGCACATGGCATCATCTTACTCCTACGGTAACACATTTAATTTGGGATTGAGCCAACTACATGTTTCATATTATTTTGAATTAAGGGTTTATCTTTGGTCGACATGACTAGTTATGAATGTTGTTAAAGGATTCTAGGATAAAATGAAGATGTTGATAACATAATGGAATGAATATATATTGTTTATCATTTCATAAAAACAAAATGTATGTGATATGTGTGAGTGTATGGTGTGCGAGTTGAGAAGAGAAGTTAGGTGTGTTGAGCAAAGTTGAAATAACATGTTCACATGGATATATTAGTATTTTTTTTCCTATTAATGCAAAGCAGGTTGTTTGAAAGTAGATCTATATTCTTTCTATAATGTGAGGTTGATGCCTCTTGATCTAAGTTGGTTCTTAATGGCTTTGTTGAAGCTCAATCTGAGGGGATTGGTGTCTCTTGTAGGTTGGTGCCTACAAATCATATTTCAAGGGGATTAGTGTCTCTTGTAGGTTGGTTCTTGCAAATAATAATTCAAGGGGATTGGTGTCTCCTATAAGTTAGTGCTTGAAAATCAAAATTCAAGTGGATATGTGTCTCCCTTTAGGGTTGTAAATCCAGTGGGTTGGTGCCTACAAAATATTGTAAGTTCTATATTATCTTTTGAGTTTGGATTTGGGAAGTAGTTCCAAGCAACTTTTCTCATCATGGTTTTTCCCTCTATGGTTTCCACATAAATCTGGTGTTATCTTGTGTGATTTCTTTCTTTGTTTCTTCTAATGTTCTTAATTATTCTTTGATGTTCATTGATATGTTGGTTAAGGATAAAATTATATAATATATTGATCGGCCCCCCTCTTAGTATATTTGTGTGTTCAACATATTTACCCTACACCAAGTTTTTCCTAAATTTTGGACCATAATATCTTTCTAACCTTTATTCTAGAAACACATGTAAAATTTAAAATAAATTCCTTAGGATGAGAGTGTGATGCATAGACATCTTCATGATGCATTGATTCCTATTATTTTTTTAGTTTGAAATGTGGGTTTTCTTCTTGGCTATCCCATGAAACCTATTGTAACACTTCACATTCTCATACTCAACCAAATATTAAAACTCCTATTATCTTCTTTATTTTTTTTGCATCTTCATCTCTCTTTCTCTCTCTTGGCTCTCTTGGGAAAACTCTATCATTTTCTTTTATTTTGGTTGATTCTCTTTCTGGTTGAAATTCTTAAATGACTAATAATCTTGCAATTCCATTGAATCCTCAAAAAGCTCATTGTGTTTGTAGGTTAGGTGAACTTGTGAACTAAAATTTTACATTTTTGAAAGTGTTTTGATAACCTAGGTCATACAAATAATAGTGTGATATGTTGGTGTCTATGAGATATGCTTTAATCCTAGACAATACAATTTAGCATAGGGTTCTAGGTTCTACTCTTTATCCTATTTATGGTTCTATAATAAAATTATATAAATCGTCCTTCAATTTTTGTAAACTATTGATGCCTTAGTTCCTTTCTTTGCTTTAAATGAATAAACATTATTCATGTTTATTTTATCTAAAGAGAATTTCTTGGATTGGCAATCTCTTTATTCTTCTATTTTAGCATTATATCATAATATATCTTGTTTGTAAGTTATACATTATCATTTGAATTAATGTAAGTCATTTGGTTAGAAAATTAATATAATTTTACCAAACTGAATATTCACAATTACACATATAAATAAACATCTCATTATGCAAGATAATCCTCCCAAATACATGTTATCAAAATATAATTTTTAATCTATCCCACACATTGGGTGATAATATTTTTTTAGTCTGATGTAAAATTCATCTCCCAAAATATTATTAAAGGACAAGTAATTATTGATTAATTTGTGGAAACATCATACCCTACTCACACACTTGTTGACATTATTTCATAATGAACATATATTGCATATTGATTCTTCAAATCCCCTTACACTGTATTCTTTTATGATTCTAGATGCTTAAATGATTCTAGAATAGGAGTGATTTTGATAGCTCCCTATAATAACCTACCACCCTTCTTCTTTAGGATTTCTTTTTGAAGTATTAACAATGTTTTTAAATATGAGGCATTGAGTATGGATCTATGTGATGTCATTTATTAAAATATTATATTGATATCCATGGTGACTCTCAACCATTAGAAAATAAATAATAGATGACAACAAAATTAAAGAGGCAAAATTAGCATAATACCATCACTTGGCATTACAATTTCTTAACATTTTATATATATTTACTATCAATGCCATCTTAAGAAAAAATAGCATATCAATACTATGGTTAGTGTGGTCTCCTTAATGACTATGGATAATAATGGTTCTCATTTTATATTAGCTTTTAATATTAGAGAAACCTACTATACATAATAGAATTTGTATGGTTTGTCTACACTTACTTATGAGGATTGATTTAATGATATACACATGCTTACCTCAACTTAGGGGTATTCCCACTTGAATATTCTAATAATACTCATATTGGCACTCCTAAGTTGGCTACTAAGTGATATAATTATTATGGTTGTCATTTATCATGAGAATTTAATATTTTATTTTTTATATTCTTAAATGAAAAAAGGAAGCCTATTGTAATCCAAGAGGCCCATAGAGGTATATGTAGAGGTCATATATATATATATATATATATATATATATATGTATATATATAGGGAATCTATTAAGGGTCCCCTTCCCTATATATATGCAAACATATACTATAATACAAAATATTATAAAAATAAAGATACAATATCTACCACTAAAATAGAACAACCAACCCACTATATGGTCCAACCTATACCATAGTTAACAATAGATAAAACATATGCATACCAATAAACCATATGATACACAAATGATTTTTTTAAAAAGAAACATAGTAAACATGCCTAACTTAGGGCATTTTAGACATGTACCACCTATTATAACCAACTCTAGGAGGAGGTGGTTTACATTTGTCAAGTGCACACTTATAAACTATACATCACTTTTGGACCTAACACAATATCCAAACAATGAAATTTGATCCCTTTTAGTAGCTTTACTGATTTCATTGAATGTTGAATATACTAATTTTCTAAACTTAGTTAACAATAGATAAAACATACACATACCAATAAACCATAAGATACATAAAGAATTTTAAAAAAGAAAAACATAGTAAACATGCCTAACTTAGGGCATTTTAGACACCTCACACCTATTAAGACCAACTCTAGGAGGAGGTGGTTTCCATTTTTCAAGCGCACGCTTATAAACTAGACATCACTTTTGGACCTAACACAATATCCAAACCATGAAATTTGATCCCTTTTAGTAGCTTTACTCATTTCATTGAATGTTGAATATACTAATTTTATAAACTTAGTAGTGTACCCACTAGCTATCTCTAACACTACATGGTGGTACAATACCAACAAATGATTTAATTCTAGGTTTAAATATTTACAATATACATTAAGATATCTCATATGTTCCATAAGGCCAACACATAAGAATTGAAAATATTATTTTCAACTACTTGAGGTGTATCATTTTGTGATACACTTTACACCCACCAGGTTGATGATCTTGCAATGTATTCTCTATCAAATCATCTTGCTCACTTTCTAATTTAATAAGAAGCTTCTCCAAACTAGCCCTAATATTACTATTTTCCACTACCACCTTAATATTTTTTAAAAAATATAATATTAAATAACCCCTAATTGCATACTACTATTGCCACAAACACCATTAGGAACCAAGGCCAAATTTATCACCTTGAAGGAATTAAGAGATAAAAAATTAAAAAATTATATCTTGTTTATGATTAGGCAATCTACCATGCCAAAATAAATCCTTGGAAAATCCTACCGTGTCATCTAGCCACAAGTGACTAATACACCTAAACTATTGCACAATTCCAATGGAAGGACAGATAAACACCAAATGGTCGAAAATACAATTGTCACTACTATCCATTTAACATGAATCTCATTGTCGACATGTACCAATCTCCAAATAGAGTAAATGGGACATACCATTAATGATATATTACATATGCTTAAGTAGTCTTTCACCATTCTAATGCTCTTAACTTCTTAAAAAATTGAAACCTCATAAGCGCCTTATAACCTTCTAACCTTCATGATATCAACAGGGAGATCATATAGAATTGGCTAACTAAATCATCCCAATAATTAGCATTATTGGTTTCAATAGAGGATAAATCATCTATTGTTCCCCTTGATTAGCTAGGAACCTAAACTATGTTTTTTTCTATAAAGTAATTTGAAATAAATGCCTTTTCAAATCTCTTTATCCACCTCACATTTCTTCTAAGATCTCTCTAAGGAACCAATTGGGCTAATATTTCTTATTCAATACTTGCACCATAATTTTGGAGTCTCCTATCTTATTTATCTAAAACCTACCAAATATGGTGCCTTCATGTTTTTCTAAGAGAGAATGAAATTCTACCTCATTATTAGTTTTCTTACCCATATGTTTTCTTCCAACCACTAGTGTATCTCCTAAATTTTTAATAACATATCATGTCCTTTCTACTCTTAAACTACCTTTAGAAATACCATTAAAAACCCTATCTCTCTTGAGTTGGGTGCTAATCTTTGGTTAGATTCAAATTAAAGAAAGACTAAGAACCCTCATTTTCCTTTAAAGATGTATTAGCTTCTTAAATTTTGTAATGTAATCCACCATTAGGGTATTAAAAACCCCCTTAAGAAATGATAGTTTGTTGAAGATGTTAGATTGAAGCCCACTAGTATCTTCTTTCCTAGCTATACATTTTATCTCCTTTATATCCAAGCCCACAATATCTACATTGGAAGTAATTATTAAAAAAAATCTCCTTGAACTTGGTGGTTTCTACATCCAAAGTAGCTTCAAAATATAGGGACATGAGATCTCTTACATTCCTAGATAATCTAATTTTGGATCCTTATTCCCCAATGATCTAAGACCCCACCCTCAAATCTATTATTTTAAGTCATGGCTCAAGATCATGCACATGGTCTTTAACCTAGTTTAGGAATACATGTATAACCTTGACCCACGATTTTCAAATTCAAAATTAATCATGGGTCCAAGTCAACTTTCCTATTATTAGTCATTGCCCCCAATTCAAGAGAATGGAATTTACAAATTTATATGATAGATTATATCATCAAGGATCATAACATCAACATTGCTATAATCTATCATAATTTTAGACATCCACTCATCCATCCTCTCAAAGATAGAACATTTTCATCTAGAAGTATAACACCAACATTGCATTTATAAGGACAAACTTAGGCATTTACATCATGCTTGACATGTCTACAAACTTGTTTCAAATTATAAAATCAATCAAGGGCTTGGAAAATGTGTAAGGTGAGAAGCTATTTGACATCCCTTCTCTAGCATAGTAAGTTCCAATGATGCTTTCAAGCACCGCCATTTTGAAATACACGGGTTGGAAATCATGAATCTAAGAATAAAAGCACAATTCTAGTCTATAGAAAGAATCACACAACCATGGTTTTCCAAATCATGGTCATAAGTGTAGCACAAGTCAAGCCTAATAGAACTTTTTATATTTGATAGCAACACAAGTTGACTTAGATCACGAAGTGTGTGAGACAATAAGTCATCTACTTATTTCACATAGAGCTAAACACTCCTATCCTTCTTTTTAAGCTCAATTATTTCATTATTAGATCTATAATAAACTCTTTTATTTAAAATAATCGATATATTGTGTTTATTTGTTTTCCACTTGTCCTTCATTTTGTGGCATTTGTTTCACAAACTTCACTTCAATACTATAAAATTTCAATAGCTTCACCATTAATATGATGTCCATGTTAGGAATTAGGTGTTGTACACCTTATATAATGTTTATAATGCTTAATTTATTATTATGTGTGGTGCACCTAGGGGGGCCTAGAAGTACATGCATCACTAGGAGTTAACATTCTTGGCATCACTTTATGTTGTATCTAACATTAGGACATAAGTTAAGTTGTAAAAATGTATTCATTTAGTCTTGGGGAAAGTAATTTAAATAAAGTACCCAATATTAAATGTGGGGACATGGTTTTGTAAGCTTATGGTTTTAGTCACATGGTTTTATGTAATACCACTTGGTGGTTTTGTATGAGCTTGTTTCTATAAAATAAAACATGAGGGTAGTTGTTTAAGGTTGGTTATTTGTCAGGTTAGCTCTTGTTAGCATTTGTGAGGGTTGAAACATGGCATGGGATGTGTGGTTAGATGCTTGTTCACATGGAGCACTTGTAGAGGGCTTGATGCTTCAAAGGTGTTCATGGAGGACTCTAAAGATATATTGTAATGTTTATTGTTGAATAATACATGAGTGATGGATGCTTTTAGAGGCTAAATTTTTCCCTCTTGAGGGTTTTCCTAGGGTATATATTATGTCATATTTTTATGGGTATGTTGTCTATTCTCTTGCATGTGGATTCTGAATACTTATTTGCATTGATTTCTCTTTTGGGTTATGTGGAAATTGTCATTATGTGGCTGTAAGTTTCCTTTCATTTGGTATCCCATGATTGTGGTTGGATAACCCTAGGTTGATAAAAATTTGTTTAAGTTTGAATATATGGAATTGCATGAGAGAATGAAAGACATGACAAGATATGAGGATTTTGCAAGTTATTTATTGCAAATCTAAGGGTTTTGGGTTTGTTGTTGGGTAAAAGCACAAAGTTGTGTCACAATTTCAACCAACTTATCAACACAACTTAATTTAAGTATTTCTAACTAAAAACTATCTTTGGTCAAGCATATGATCTAGTAAGATTCATTCTAGCTAAGTTAGATACTTCCACAACTTTCTCAACTAAAATTGTTGGCTAAAAATATATGGAGCACCAGTTTGAGTCCAATTTACCAAAAAAACAAAATTATTTAAAAAACTTGAAGTTTCAATAACTCCTACTAATGTACATAACATTTTTTTTAAAATATAAAAAATACCCTTTTATAGATCCATAAGTGTAGTTTTCAAAAATATATTTATTTTAATAATTTAATTATCATTATTATTTTTTTATTTTTATTTTTACTAAAAGTCAGTTATCATCACAAAATATTAGGTTGATTACCATGTCAAGGAAAAACACTAAAACTTATTAAAAAAATAGAAAAAAATATGATGCACTAGATAAAAGAATCTATTTCAAGATGGTATAATTTTTTTTCCATATTAGATAAATATTTAATATGAAAGGTGACGTTTGATGAAAATAGTTATTTTTTTATTCACATACATTTCAATATTTATTTAAAAATATATATTTATCGAATTTGGAAAAAAATATATCCATGCACTAAAGTTTCAAGTTATAAATACACACAAAAAATTTGAAAGAAAAAAAAAATTACTATAAAAAGTTTGGCATCTCATGCAACTTCATTTATTAGCATTTTATGAGCAACTAAATTATAGTGTTAATTTATTAAAAACTAGTTTAAAATGATTTTTCATTTTTTTTAAAAAATACAAACACAAAATATACTAAAAAATACACATTTTACTAGTTTACATCATTTCAAAATTGAAAACATATATGCCACTTTTTAGTGATTCAAGTTTAAAAGTTGGATTAGTGTTGGTCATTTCCTTTATAAAGTGTGACGCAGTTTTGTGTTTTTACCCTATTATGATAGGTTGTTTGTAGATTTGGGGTGTGAGAAATGTTGGGTCAAAAGGGTTTCTTGGATGTGTATTCAAATGAGGATTGTAAGGAAAGCTAGATGCGGAAAAAACTCTTCTAACGTCAAAACCTCAGAGATGAATGTAGATATACTTCTAATTTTTCTATTTCAGTTTAATTAAGATGCACTATGAAGTAGATAACAAAAACAGAGTATTTGACTATCACACAAGAACACCAGATATACGTGGGAAAACCCTTAAAGGAGAAAATCCCACCACACCAAGAGAAATCACTTTGTATTACAGTAATGGAGATTACATACAAATGTCAGACTTATCTTTCTGGTGTCTGTTTACAGTAGCATTCACCATGAACAATCTTGTACAGGAACTTTCAAATTACAATCTTTTCAGAATAGAATTCACTCTGATACAATTCGAACTATTCACACCCAACTGTTGATCGAACCAACACAATCACTATAGGGATTACAAACTATATTCATGTTGTTCTTTGCTATTGAGCTTCCTCATAGAGCTGTCACAATGAACTGTCTCCCAACGGTTCCAATTTGGCTCCTCTAGTTGGCCGAATACCAGCCACGTAGATAGTCATCACTCGGTCAGAAGAAACAAAATTTGTTGGCATCTCGGTGAGATACTAACAGTGTCTCGCCGATGCCACAAAGTCTTCATATCGATGTCACCAAGAGCCATTTCCATCAGCAAAAGGTTTCACTGAGCTTACAACTTGTATCGGCTTCAATTTTCCTTTCGGCAAGACTATCGCTCTCGCCAAGACATCCCAACGAGCCTTCTTGTGTTACATCGAGTTCAAGAGACTATCTTTAAGACTTCCTTATGTCACCAAGACCTCACACCAACGTTCTCCACATGTCTCGCTATTGCCTAGACTCATCACTTTCAGTGAGACGTCATACCAAAGCTCCACAAGTCACATAGACGTGAGTTTTCCATTCGGCAAGAGTATCATTCTTCACCAAGACCTCACGCCGAGTCACCACAGGTTATACCGAAGTCGTATGTTATACTGAGCTCTAAAGAATAGTTGGAAAGACATATCAATATCGCCAAGAGGTTTCTCTAAGATCACACATGTCACCTCGAAGTCATCAACAGTCACCAAGACATATCACCTTTGCTGAGAGTTCTTATCGAACACATATATGTTACATCGAAGACCTCTCATCATCGGCAAGACTCACCAATGTCACTGGGACTTCATAGCAAGAACCCTTTAGTTATCCCGAAGACTTCAATACATAACATATTGTCGGCAAGACATTAGCTTTCGCTAGGACTTCACACCGAACAAAGCCTTTCAGCCAAAGGCCCTTCCGATATATGATTGAATGGCCTATCAATCAGAGATCTTCACAGGCGCTAAGAGGTCACACTGAAAGCAACCTGTCACAGCGATATGATCCTTCAGTGAGAAAAAAACTAGGTCACAACGACCTATACAAAACATGATGTTCCAAACTGCTAGTCGGCCAGACATAAGAACTATCACACCAACTTGGATCCAATGGAGGTTTCAGCCTGTGATGATTGATGCATACTTTTCCAACAATCTCCCACTTGATGAAGATCACACAAGAACCTCTAGAGCACAATAAAACTTAATAAAAATCATGGGCACTAAGGCCCATCGAATTGGCATACCACCTGAACTTTTCTGTGCTCACTGGCTTCGTCAATGAATTTGCAACATTCTCCAGAGTATCAACCTTTTCCAAATTGACCTTTCCATCTTCCACCATATCTTGTACAAAGTGGTACTCTACATCAATATGTTTCATCCTAGCATGGAAAGTTGGAATCTTTGCTAGACAAATTGCACTCTGTCATAGAAAATAGTTATTTCCCCTGCATCAAAACCAATGTTAGAACACAAACGTTTCAACCAAACTACTTCTTTACAAGCATGAGTAGCTGCCATGTATTCAGCCTCCATAGTGGACAAAGTGACTACAGCCTACCACTTACTCATCCAACTAACTGCACCACCATTCAACATGAAAATGTATCCACTGGTGGACCTCCTATTGTCAATGTCCCCTACCCAATCAGAATCTACATATCCATGAATGTTGAGACTTCTCTGTGATTCAACCAAGTTCCCATGGTAACACAAAGCAAAATCTGAAGTTCCCTTCAAATATCTAAACACTCTCTTCACAGCATCCCAATGTATCCTTCTAGGATTTTCCATAAATCGACTAAGAACTCCCATTGCTTGGGCAATGTTTGGCCTTGTACAGACCATTGCATACATGAGACTGCCAACCACACTAGCATAGGGTACATTGGTCATATCCTCCATCTCAATAGGAGATTTTGGACAGTCCTCAACAGATAGCTTCGTTCCCTGCAAGACTGGAACCACTAGCTGTTTGCAATCATTCATACAAAATCTCTCAAGAATAGTCCTGATATACTTACTTTGACTGAGCCATAGTTTTCTATTCTTCCTATCCATAGTTATCTCCATCCCCAAAATATACCTTGTTGCACCAAGATCTTTCATTTCGAACTTATCAGACAACTGAGAATTAAGATCACAAATCATTAGCTTACTATTGCCTATGAACAACATATCATCAACATAGAGAGCAATAATAAGTACTCGATCACTTTTAGCTTTATAATATACACAGTGATTAGATTTTAATCTCACAAATCCCAAAGACAATACAAAAGTATCAAATTTATGGTACCACATTCTAGGTGACTCTTTAACCCATACAAAGAATTCTTTAATTTGCATACCAGTTTTTCTTTACCTTTCTCAACAAAGTGCTCAGGCTAGGACATATAGATTTCTTCTTCAAGATCACCATGAAGAAATGATGTCTTCACATCCATCTGTTCAACCTCTAGGTCATATATGCTGCTATAAGTGACAAAATAAATCTAATAGATGTCAGCTTTGCACAGAGAAAATATTTCCCCATAATGATTCCCTCTACCTAGGAATAACCCTTTGCAACTAGTCTCCTTGTACTTTTCTACACGCCATCCGACCAATTTTCTTCTTAAATACCCATTTGCACCAACAACCTTTCTACCTTTAGGCAAGGGCACTAGACCAGGTTTCATTCTTTTCTAATGATGCCATCTCTTCATTCATGGCTTCCAACCAAGAGTCTGAATTAGACATTTTAAATGCCTCCTTTGTTCCTAGGCTCATCAGTGCTAGAAATTAAAGCATAGGAACAAGTAGAATCAATCAAAGAGAACCCATACCTTTCTTTCACGAGTTGACCTCCTCACTTGTTGAGGTTGAGGCTGAGGTTCTTCTTCTTCTTCAGAACTATCAGAACTACTTGAACTCTCCTCAGTTTCAGGTACATTTTGAAATTTCAATTCCTCTTTCTCTGGTGTAGGAGGAATTAAAGCTACATCCTTATTGTTTTCTAACTTTGCCTCTGACTGCAGATCCAAAGTGGAAGGTTTTAGCTCACGAAAGATTACACTTCTGTTGTATACAACCTTCTTTGTATCAAGATTCCAAAGCTTGTATCCTTTTATGATAGCACTATAGCCAATAAAAATACATTTGATAGCCTTGTTCTCCAGTTTAGATCTTTTCACATCCGGCACATGAGCATATGCCTCACAGCCAAAAACACGAACATGTCTAAGAGAGGGCTTCTTACTAGACCATTCTTCAAAAGGTGTTTTCTCAACAAGAGCAAAATTTGGAGAATCATTTATTAGGTAACATGTAGTAGATACAGCCTCAGCCCAGAATTTCTCCTCCAAGCCAGCACTACTGAGCATACTTCGTGCTCTCTCCATTACTATCCTATTGAATCTTTTTGCAACTCCATTCTGCTATGGAGTATAAGGTGTAGTCTTGTGTCTTTCAATTCCATGGTCTTTATAGTATCTTTCAAATTCATCAGAACAAAATTCACCGCCATTATCAGTCCTTAAGCATTTTATTTTTCTACCAGTCTGATTTTCAACAAGATTTTTAAATTCTTTAAATCGATTGAATACTTCTGATTTACTTTTCACAAAATATACAAATGCTCTTCTTGAGTAATCATCAATAAATGACACATAGTATCTTGACTTAGACAAAGAAGGAACATCCATTGGACCAAATACATCCGAATGAATATAATCTAGCAAACCAAAAGATTTATGAGGATTCGAATAAAAAGAAACACGGTGTTGCTTTCCATATATACAATGCTCACAAAATTCAAATTCGAGATTACAATCTCCAAGCCCCTCAACCAGGTTTTTATTCTTCAAGGTTTTTAAACCTTTTTCTCCTATGTGGCTTAACCTATGATGCCAGAGCATAGTCTTCTCTGTTGGAAGTTTTACTTCCATAGAGTTTACATAATTAGGGATATTTCCCTCTTTACCTCCATGAGTAGCTTTCAGTGACTTTCCAGAGACGTTACATTGAACAACATGTGCATCCAATTGTACAGGGTACCAATTCGAGCACCTCTAGCCAGCACCATTGAACCTCTAGTCATCTTGCAGCCATTTCCAGAGAACGTGACTTGTACTCCAATATCATTCAGCTTACTGACAGACAAAATTTTGAGCCAAACCTGGTATGTGCATTACATCATTAATTCCCTTTACTCTGCCATCATGAAATTGTATTCTGACTCTTCCATACAACTATCTCCAAAGTTGAATCACTTTCCAAGTACACCTTTCCACCATTGTATTCTTCATACTTTGTGAACTAGTCTCTATGAGATGTCATGTGGAAAGATTCTCCAGATCAATCAACCAGACATCATCTAATGCCCGAGTAGCCAAGGCTGTAATGAAGGCGTCTGATCACTATGAGAAGAATCATTGTCAAGAATAATTTTTCTTCTTCTTCTTCTTCTCCTCTTTACAATCCTTTCGGACATGACCAGGTTGCCCACAGTTCCAACATTTCACCTTGGACTTCTTTCCAGGAGACTTTGATCTCCCTCCGATTTCAATTTTGATTTCTTTTTCCTTCTTGCCTTTTCTTTCGGTTCTGACAAAGCAAGAGCTTCCTTCGCCATCTTAGAAGATTTCCTTCTCATCTCTTCTGACAGCAAAGAACCAACAACATCTTCCATCTTGAAACTAGATGTTGTACTCCCAATAGCCATCACCAGATGATCCCAAGAGTCTGGCAAAGAACACAGTAATAGCATACATCGATCCTCTTCATCAAATTTTACACCAACAGATGTCAATTGAGCAATCAACATATTAAATATGTTCAAATGATCAGCCACAGACCCTCCTTCCTACATTCTCAAAGAATATAGCTTCTTCCTTAGGAACAGTTTATTCACCAAGGACTTCCCCTAATAAATAGACGCCAGTCTCTTCCACAAAGAAGAGGCAGTCTTCTCCTCATGCACATTCAGAAGAACTGAGTCTACCAAACAAAGCCTTATCAGCCTCTTAGAATTTCTATTTTCAAGGTCCCAATCTTCTTGCTTCATGCTTGTAAGTTTAGTTCCAGACACTGCAAGCCACAGATCACGATCAACTAGAAGATCCTCCATCTTGAGTTTCCACAACTCAAAGTTACTACCATTGAACTTCTCTATTTCAAACTTTCCAGACGTGCTAGCCATCTCAACCTATAATCAGAAATAACAAACTCTACAAGACTCCCATTGAACATAATTGACTCAAAAAACCCAACGTACCCACAAGGATAACACAACTAGCCAGGCTCTGATACCACTTGTAAGGAAAGCTAGATGCGGAAACAACTCTCCTAACATCAAAAACTTAGAGAAGAATGTAAATATACTTCTAATTTTTCAATTTCAGTTCAATTAAGATGCACTATGAAGTAGATAACAAAAATAGAGTATTTGACTATCACACAGGAACACTAGATATACGTGGGAAAACCCTTATGGGAGAAAAACCCACCACACCAAGAGAAATCACTTTGTATTACAGTAATGGAGATTACATACAAATGTCAGACTTATCTTTCTGGTGTCTATTTACAGCAGCATTCACCATGTACAATCTTGTACAGGAACCTTCAAATTACAATCTTTTTTGAATAGAATTCACTCTGATACAATTCGAACTATTCACACACAATTATTGATCGAACCAATAGAATCACTATAGAGATTACAAACTATATTCATGTTGTTCCTAGCTATTGAGCTTCCTCATAGAACTATCACAATGAACTGTCTCCCAACGGTTCTAATTTACCTCCTCTAATCGGCTGAATACCAGCCACATAGATAGTCATCGCTCGGTCAGAAGAAACATAGCTCAATCAGAAGAAACAAACTTTGTTGGCATCTCGGTGAGACACTAACAGTGTCTCACTGATGCCACAAAGTCTTCATATCGATGTCGCTAAGAGTCGTTTCCATCGGCAAGAGGTTTCACCGAGCTTACAACTTGTATCGGCTTCATTTTTCCTTTCGGCAAGACTATCGCTCTCGCCAAGACATCCCAACGAGCCTTCTTGTGTTACATTGAGTTTAGGTTCCTATCGCTAAGACTTCCTTATGTCGCCAGAACCTCACACCGACATTCTCCACATGTATCGCTATTGCCCAGACTCATCGCTTTTGGTGAGACATCATACCAAAGCTCCACAAGTCACATAGACGTGAGTTTTCCATTCAGCAAGAGTATCGTTCTTTGCCAAGACCTCACGTCAAGTCACCATGGGTTATACCGAAGTCATATGTTATACCGAGCTCCAAAGAATAGTCGGCAAGACATATCAATATTGCCAAGAGGTTTTTCTGAGATCACACATGTCACCTCGAAGTCATCAACAGTCACCAAGACATATCACCTTCATCGAGAGTGCTTATCGAACACATATATGTTACACTAAAGACCTCTCATCATCGGTGAAACTCACCAATGTTGCTAGGACTTCATAGTGAGAACCCTTTAGTTATCCCGAAGACTTCAATACATAACATACTGTCGGCAAGACATTAGCTTTCACTAGGACTTCACATTGAACAAAGCCTTTTGGCCAAAGGTCCTCCCGATATACAATTGAATGGCCTATCAGCCAAAGATCTCCACAGGTGCTAAGAGGTCACACCGAAAGCAACCTATCACAGCGATATGATCCTTCGGTGAGACAAAAACTAGGTCACAACGACCTGTACAAAACATGATGTTCCAAACTGCTAGTTGGCCAGACATAAGAATTGCCACACCGACTTGGCTCCAATGGAGGTTTCAGCTTGTGATGATTGAGGCATACTTTTCCAATAAGTATTTTGTGGGGGAAGTGTTGTAGATGACCCCTTCGGACAAAATGGACCTCACCGTTGGATTTGAGTTGGCTGAGAAACAAAAAATCATATAAAATATGTCCTATTTTTTCATTGTGAAAAAAATGCAAAAAAAATGGCCATAGGGTCATACAACCTGCAATTTTGCTATCTGCAAAATAATAATTTTAAAAAATAAAATAAAAATCTATCAGTGGAAAAAAAAATCGGTCCTAATTTTTTTTAAAAGTTTATTAAAAAACAAAATTTGATTGGGGGGGAAGGGGATCCGTAGACCCCTCGTACTTGCCACTACAGGACAACGTACTCGAGGGTATTGCTACTACCAATGGCAGGCCCCTTATTGGTCATCGGTTGATGGATACCATCGCCAATGGGACTATATCCCCCAACATGGGCTCCTTCAATTCGGTGGACCAGACTATCGGTAAAATAAAATTAAAACCACCCTTTTCAATTTTTTAAAACCACCGTCTTAAACTACAATTTAATATCATTTATGGTTTAGAGTTATCAATTTTTTTGAAATTGAAAATTAAATTAAATTTAAATGTTTTGTGGATCTCGCCACCAAAGGGCACCATTGGTAGACCACTGGTGGTTCCACCTGGGGGCTGCCAACTAGCCACCTGCAAGTCTAATTGGAGGACTTATTTTAAAATGGACAACTTTCACCTAGATGGTCATTTTTGGACTTCTTATACTTGTCGGAATGCTCTCTCCATGCACTACATTGTGGTGCAGTTTTCGTTTCCTCATTTTTCTATTTTAACTAGTTTTTGGAGCTTGAAAGCTTGAATGTTATCAGCTTATCAGTTTTTCAATTTCAGATAAGTGTTGGAGAGTTTGTACAATTTACTTCATAGTGGTGATGCTAGTTTATTAGTATGATGAGTAGAGAGACTTGTGTACTGGTTTGAATACTTGTTGTTTCCTAGGATTCAAGGTGTGATTGTGTGAGCATTTAGACAAGTCAAGATGAAAAATCTAGAGGGATTGCATGTTTTCATGATGCTATAGTTGATTATTAGTTTGGTACTTCTTGGTATAGGTTTGCATGTGTTTTTCAGAGTTGGACTTTGATGGTGATAGGTAAATAGGTTGTCTTCAGTTTTGAGGACATGTTTGGACATGATTTGAGACTTGGAGTCTCATGTGGGTGATAGTTGAGTGTAGGTACAATGATGGTGTCGATTATGGTGTCATGATTATGCAGGTACATTGTTGTATTGGCTTGACATAATCAAGTATATGGTGTTTTGGTGGTGATTTGGTTTAGTGTTAGGGGGTTGTTTCTCATCTCCTAGATGCTTGTTTGGTTCCTTGAATATGGTACTTGGGTGTGCACATATTTGGCAAATCAAAGTTGAGGTTGATTTGGTGTTTGAGTCATTTCATCTACAAGATTATTCTCTTTGATATCTCAGTTTGTAGTTTACTAATGTGATGATGAGTTTGCATGTTTTAGTGATTGGATCTATGAGTTATGTGATTGGTAGGTATGCACAACCTATTGATTGTAGTGGGATGACTTGGATGTGGATTGTTTATATCGACTAGGTTTGATTCATTATTGTTGTATAATTTGTTAGTTGGCCTTGTTTGTAGTCATTTGTACATTGGTATTTGTGCTTTGAGATGAGAGGATGGATGATGTTTAGAGTACCTAGATAGTTAGTTTTGGGACTTGTAGCATGATGGTTTTATCACGTTGTCATGGATAGATTGGTTACACCTTTCAGTGGGAGATTTTGTTAGTGATGGATTGTCAGTGTTGGATATATTCCTAATGGTTTTTTGGCAGTTGTATCTTTGTGTCTTGGAGATCTTGGTTTCACTTGATGTTACTGACATTTTAGTTGTGTGTGTAGACCTGGATGATCTTCATAGAGGAGATGGTTTTCATGATGCCATGTGTTGCTCGGTAACATGATTCGGTGGGAGTTGTTGGTAGTGATGTGATTCATCGATGGCAATGGATGGTTATCTCCATGATGATTGGATATGTTAACATCTTGGAGCCATGGAGGACTCATGGAATCTTTGGTTGAGGTGTTGTATATACTTTTTCTTCTAACATGTTATCCTTGTTTGATAAGATGATTGCTATTATGTAATGGTATACTCTTGTTTGTGCATATTAGAGTTTTGGCATGATATAAATGTATGTATGTTATGTTGTTCATATGGATCATGTTATCTCCTAAGAGGAGATGGTTAGATCATCTTGTCATGGTTATGTTCTTGATTCACGATTGGAGCTTTAACATTGATCTTGTTTGGTTCTCTTTGTATTAAGTGCACGATCATTTGCTTGATTACTTCATGATGGTGCTTTGTTATGTTTGGAGTTTGGCTTGTATTGATCAGTTAGAGGTACTCATGGATACATGGAGACTTAGGTGAGGCTTGGAGTTCTCTTATGGTTAGATACATGTTGATATGGTTACTCTTGATGAAATTTCAGTAGGAAGTCCAAGGAGCCTACCCCTTGGTTGGACATGAGTCCAACATGGGACCACAAGGAGAGTGTTCGTAGATGAGTCATGATGGCTTGGATATCTTGGAGGAGCATTCTCATTCCCCACTCTTGGTTTACTCAGTGGATTGTCACTTGAGAGGTATTGCCCATTATTTCTTTTAGGTGTATTATGTTTATGCTTTTTCTTCTCATGCAAAAGGATCTTGAGCTATGGATATTTGGTTCTGGAGGGTTTATTTGAGGAGTGTTGGCATTTTTATCTCATTATGAATTATGAGTAAATTCATTGATGTTGAGTTTAGGAGATGGCTTATGGGCTAATTTCTTGATATGGGAATGGTTACATTGAGTTTAATCTTCTTGTTTTGAGAGGCTTACATCCATGTTAGTTACATGATACATATTTTATGTTTGATTTTGCTGATTGAATAGGTTGGGTGTTGTTATGGATTTTATTTTGGGGTGTTGTGGTGGAGATCATACTTGACATAGTTGGAATTTAGAGGTGTACGTAGAAGGACTTTCTACAGGTGTATGCCATGCAATGTTTCTCTCTTTGTCTTGGTTATCTTCTTGGATGTTTGGTTTCACATTACATTAGTTTTGAGGTTGGTTGGAGCTATTATGATCACTAGATTGTGGTCATATGTTTTCACTTATATGTTCTTGGGTGATGACATGGAGGTTCCTTTATCTCTTCCCTTTGTTGGGTGTAGATAACATGGGAGAGCTTTGGAGACTTGTGGTGAGAGTTGTTCTTGCATGTTATTTATTTACATGATTTGCATATCATTTTGGATGTTCCTTGGTACTACATGATGTTGTTTACATATTCTATGTGATACTATTGATAGAATTGGTATGCCTTGATCATTTTCAAATTTGTATTACCCATGCAATGGGAGTTTTTGGATGTGTATGTTCTTCATTGAAAGGTTTGCAAATGGAGCTTATGATTGTAGTTTATGGGCACATATATGTTGATGGCATGGATACCTTATATATATCTTGGAGGTATGGATAGTTGGATGTGTTAGCACTTGTTGTGGGTGCTATTTCAGCTATGGTTAATGTATCTTGACAACTACTAGTGCATATTGATACCTTTGGATTGAGTGTTTGTGTTTGGGATATTAGTTGAGGCAGGACTTATGCTTCATTGTGATAGATTGCATGGCTTCTCTTTGGATGTTTTCTTATCTTTGTACATTGGCATGATGGAGGATGAGAGAATTCATGCTTGGGATGGTGGTCACCTTGTTTCTTGTTATACATATCTTGATGGAGCACATGGAACACTTTGATTCCTTGGTGGTATATGTGGCTAGAGGGATTGTTCCCTTGTTCATGTTTTGAGGTTACTTGTTACCCCTTATGCAATGTATAAAACAAGTTGGATAATGTTAGGAATTAGGTGTTGTACACCTTGCATAATGTTTATAATGTTTAATTTATTATTATGTGTGTGGCGCACCGAGGGGGACCTAGAAGTACATGCAACACTAGGAGTTAACATTCCTGGGCTCACTTTATGTTGTATGTAACATTGGAACATAAATCAAGTTGTAAAAATATATTTATTTAATATTGGGGAAAGTAATTTAAATAAAGTACCCAATATTAAATGTAGGGACATGGTTTTGTAATCTCATGGTTTTAGTCACATGGTTTTATGTAATACCACTTGGTGGTTTTGTGTGAGCTTGTTTCTATAAAGAAAACACAAGGGTAGTTGTTTAAGGTTGGTTGTTTGACAAGCTAGCTCTTGTTATCATTTGTGAGGGTTGAAGCATGGCATGATATGTGGGTTTACATGCTTGTTCACATCGAGTGCTTGTAGAGGGCTTAATGCTTCAAAGGTGTTCATGGAGGACTTTGAAGATGTATTATAATGTTTATTGTTGAATAATACATGAGTGGTGGATGTTTTTGGAGGCTATATTTTACCTCTTGAGGGTTTTCCTAGGGTATATCTTGTGTCATATTTTGATGGGTATGTTGTCTATTCTCTTGCATGTGGATTTTGAATATTTATTTGTATAGATTTCTCTTTTGGGTTATGTGGAAATTGTCATTATGTGGCTATAAGTTTCCTTCCAGTCCAAACATGATACAAATTTTTTAGCATTGAACTGATTAATTACCATAATTCAAATTTCCCATTAATTAACGTAGTGTAAATAAATTACACTAAGAATATAGTTATTTAAAATTATTTAGATTTATTTTCTATATTTTAAAAAAATAATTAAATATTAATTGGTTTAATGTTAAAAATAAACCTTTTGTCTAAAACTAAGGCCACTATTTGTTTCTTTTGCTCTAAGAAGATTAGTAGAGTTGTTTTCTTTAATCATATTGATGTTCCCCTTGATTAGCTAGGAACCTAATGCTATGTTTTGTTCTATAAAGTAATGTGAAATAGATGTCTTTTCAAATCTCTCTATCCACCTCACATTTCTTCTAAGATCCCTCTAAGGAACCAATTGGGCCAATATTTATTATTCAATACTTACACCATAATTTTGGAGTATCCTATCTTTATTCCCCTAACACCTACCAAATATGTTGCCTTCATGTTTGCTAAGAGAGCTTCCAATTCTACCTCATTGTTAATTTTCTTACCAATATGTTTTGATAATGGCCTCACATACACATGAAATAAGGCCTTCAATGCTTGACTAGTCAACATACATTTCCCCATTGACTTAATCAAACTTTCTTCTTTTCTCCTAGTCGACCAATGACACCAAAATTCCAATGTTTTTCTTCTTTACCATCAGTCGCCTCTCCAAGATCATGAATCCCCTATCTCCTTTAGCATCCAACCCTATTTCAGAATCCATTCCTCACAAATACCTGTCGAATTGCTCTAACTGCCCACCAAAAACTAAATCCATATGCTAACTATCAGTTTGTCCAAGAAGATTTGAAAAGGAAGCCTACACACATTAGAAGCAAATTACACAAAAACAAAAATTGAATCTACTAACTAAAGAAATAAAACCAAGATTAGGAGGAGAGTGATGCCCTACATTAGACTCCCCAGACATGAAAAAAAATTCACGAGTTCCTGCTCATTAGCTCTGCAACAGAATAACCCAACCGAGAGAGCTCGGATTCGGTGAGCTAAGAAGCATCTTCCACTGGATGATTTCTCCACTTCACCAGATATCTGAAGTGTTGATGTCTTTAGGTTTTCTTCCACAGGTGTGTACAAAGAATGCATTCAATATCTTGCAGAGAAGATGAAACACCTTGTTTCTCAATGTTTGAAGACTCAGTCTCTACTACACCATCCTCAACATCTCCCTTATAAGGATACAAATATTCTACATTAAAAATAGGTGAAATTCCAAGGTCTTAAAGCAGAGATATTTCATATGCATTATCTGAAAAATCTTCTAAGAACTTTGCAAGGTCCTATCTTTTTCATTTTCAGTTTGTTGTACTCTCCTTTAGGAAATATTTCCTTTTGAAGTTGAGCCAATACAAGGTCTCCAACCTAAAAATTTATCTACCTCCACTTTTTATCAGCATGTTTATATTGTTGATTACTCCCCTCTATATTTGTTTTGACCTCTTCATGGAGATCATGGATGAGTTTAGAAAAATCTTCACCTGTTGCATTTTTCCTTTCCATATTACCAAGGTCTCTCAACTCATACATCCCCCTTGGATGCATACCATACACCACATAGAATGGACTAAATCTAGTACTACGATTAGGAGAATCATTAAATGCAAACTCAGCTTGAGCCAAAGCTAGATCCCAATTACCTAGTGTTTTCCCACCAATACACCTCAACATGTTTCCAAGAATTTGATTAATAACTTCAGTTTGTCCATCCATTTGGGGGTGATAAGCAGAACTAAAGTTCATATTAGTGCCCAATTTCTTCCATAGGGTCCTCCAAAAATGATCCAAAAACTTAGTATCCCTATCAAAGATGATACTTTTAGGAATCCCATGCAATCTCACTACTTCTTTGAAGAACAAATTTGTAATGTTAGTGGCATCTCTAGTTTTCCTCCAAGGTAAAAAAGCACCATTTTTGAGAACCTATCTACCACAAAAAAAATTGAATCATTTCCCTTTTGTGTATGAGGCAAACCCAACACAAAGTCCATACTCACCAAATCCCAAGGCTTGGTTGGAACTAGAAGTGGTTGATATAACCCAACATTCTGGCTTCTCCCTTTAGCATGTTGAAAAATGATGCATCTTTCAATATATCTCCTCACATTTGCTTGCATCTTTGGCCAAAAATAATGTGTGTTCAATTGCAAATAAGTCTTATCCTGTCCAAAGTGACAAACAATACTACCACAATGCTTTTCCTTCAACAAATTGTCTATCATGGACCCTTTAGGGATGCATAATTTATTCCCATTGAATATCATACCTTCTTGAATCATATAATCCACCCATGGCTCTCTACTCCTACAAATAGGATTGCTACAAGCTGCAAATGCTTCCTTAAAATCTGCATCCTTTGCATACAACTCTTTCAAACTTTCAAATCTCACACTGTTAGTTTGTATTTCACATAACAAAAGATTCTTTCTACTCAAAGTGTCAACAACTTTATTCATTTGTCCACTTTTATGCTTCAAAAAAAAATTAAAACTTTGGAGATACTTAACCCACTTGGCATGCCTTTGATTCAATTTGTGTTGGTTGTATTGCAAAGCATGGTTATCCATGTATACAATGAACTCTTTAGGCAGCAAATAATGTCTCCATTTATTTAAGGATTGAACCAAAGCATAGAACTCTAAATCATAAGAAGAATACTTCTTTTTTGCACCATTGAGTTTCTCACTAAAGTATGCTACTAGTTTACCTTATTGACTTAGGACAACCCCAATAGCCCACCCACTAGCATCACACTCTACTTGAAACACATTTTCAAAATTAGGGAAAGCAAGAATGGGCTGCTAACTCACCTTTTGCTTCAAAATTTTAAAACTATCTTCAACCTTCCTAGTCCATTCAAATGGCATCTTATTACCCTTAATAGTCTTAAGAATAGGTGCTACCACATGACTGAAACTTCTAACAAATTTTCTATAAAAACTTGCAAGCCCATTAAAGCTCCTTACATCCATTAGAATTTTAGGTGTTGGCCAACCAATGATGGCTTGTACCTTCTCTTTGTCCATCTTCAATCCATCCTTTAACACCACAAAGCCCAAATAAACTAGTTTGGTTTGCATAAATACACACTTTTTCAAATTTATCTACAACTTCTCCTTGTGCAGCCTCTTCAATACCTGCCTCAAATGCTCAAGATGCTCCTCCTTAGACCTACTAAACACCAAAATGTCATCCAAGTATACAATCACAAATTTACCAAGGAATGCTTTCAAAATGTCATTCATGAGTCGTATAAAAGTGTTAGGTGCATTAGACAATCTAAAAGGCATAACAAGCCATTCATTCAAACCATCACTAGTCTTAAAAAGTTGTCTTCCATTCATCCCCCAGTTTGATTCTTATTTGGTGGTAGCCACTCTTCTAGTCTATTTTAGAAAAATATAGAGTCACTTAAACAATCCATTAAATCTTCAATTCTAGGAATGGAAAACCTATTTCTTATAGTAATTTTGTTAATAGCCCTTGAATAAGTACACATACACCATTCCCCTTGTTTCTTTGGCACTAGTATTGTGGGGAAAGCACAAGGACTTAGGCTTTCCCTTATCAAACCCTTCTTCAAAAGGTCCTCCAATTGCTTCCTTATTTCCTCATTTTCCATGGGTGTCAACCTATAAGCAACCTTGTTAGGAAGGCTAGCCCCTGGAATGAAATCCATTTGGTGGTTGATGCTCCTCATAGGAGGAAATCCACTAGGAAAATCAAATACAACAATATCCAAATGTTCATTCAAAATATGTTGCACTTCAAGAGGAAAATCATCAAATTTTGTAGTAGTAAATACACTCCTAGGTTTAAGAACCAAAGCATATCCTATTTCCTCATTCTTGAAGTCATGTAGAAAATCCTTACCACTAAGCAACATTACCTTACTATTGCTACTATTGTTGTTGTCCTCTTCAAGCTCCTTCATAGGCATCAAGGTATGTTTCACTCCATATTTCTCAATAGTATAGTATATGTGTTCTCCCTTCCATTATGCACTGCTTTCCTATCAAATTGTCACAATCTACCAAGCAATAGATGGCACACATCCATAGGCATCAAATCACAAAGAACATTATCTTTATAATTACCAATCTAAAAATCAACATGGGCCTACTCATTTACTAACAATTGATGACCTTTTTGCAACCAAGATACCTTATAAGGAGATGAATGCTTAATTATTTTAAGATTTAACTTTTCTACCATCTATGCTGCAATAATATTATTTGTACTACTACTATCAATGATTAGTTTGCAACATTTACCTTTGGACTTACACTTGGTTTTGAAAAAAGCTCTCCTTTGGACCGATTCTTGGCTTTCCTTTTAAGGCTTCAATAATACCCTCTTTAGCAATAATGATTCACTTGATTCTAGTTCCTCTTTGTGGTGAACAAGAGACCGCACAGTTTCTTGGTCAGTATGAACAATTTGATTACTTCTTTCAAACTTGGAATGTCTGCCTTGAGATGATTCAGAGCATTCCCAACTCTTGTGTCCATAAGCATTTTCCAGTGAACCCTCTACCTCTACCTTGAGAACCACCTCTTCTATAGGATTTTCCCCCTTTGTTTTGAAATCCTCCTCTATCATTGTTGGTTGCTCCACTAAAACTTCCAGCCTCTTCTCCTTGATGATGTTGTTGCTCTCTACCAGTTTGCTACTACCTTCCTCTAAAACCTCTTCCTCTCTTCTTCTCTTGTTGAATTTGTTTCCTTTGCAATTTTTCCTCTACCTTTAAGGAAAGTTGATAAGCCTCTTCCAAACTTCTAGGGGAAACAAGGCTTAGTTCATCTTGTAGGCTATACTTTAGACCAATCATATATCTAGTAATTTTCTCCACATTTTCCTCACTATGCCCTGATATAATTACCAACTTATAGAATTCCTCGTAGACATGTATTTTTATTTTAAATTATGCAATCTTTTGAAGAGATTAGTCTGATAATCTCCTAGGAGGAACTTATCCTTCAACTTTACCACCATCTAATCCCAAGAATTAATCTTTTCCTTATTCTTTCTTCTCCTCTCAGTTTGGACAAAGTCCCACCATATAGCAATGTGGCCTTTCAATCTGGTGCAAGAAAATTTCACTCTCCTATCTTTTGCTACACCCTTATATTCAAAATACTTGTCTAAGTCATTGATCCAATCGATTAGATCTTCACCATTGAGACTTCCCAAATAGGTAGGAACTTCTATTTTGGGTTTGGAACCCACATTCATGATAGTCCTCAACAATCTTTCCTCAAAACCTTCTTGGTCTCCTTGTCCTCCCTCATTGTCTTCTTGCGGTTTTTCTTCCTCCTTGTCGTCATCACTTGCAACTTCCTCAGGGGTCCCTCTTCTTTGTGCCCTTTCCAAGGCATCCAATCTTGCTATCAAATCTTGCAACAATTCTTCACCATGTTGTTCCCTTTTTCCTCTTCCTCAGGCTCCTCCTCTACCCATTCTCCTTGGAGGCATTTTGTTTACTCATAGATGCCCAATCACTTTTAGGCTCTGATAGCACTCAATGGTAAGCCTTGTTGATCATAGAGAAAAAACCAAATCATAGAGATTTCAAACTTGAACAAATCTTCATAAACTTTATAGGAAGTTCAAGATAAAAATTAAAAACAATAGTTCAACACTTTGAACATTCACAATCAATGACAAGAAGATCAAATTGGAAGATGTTATTCCTCAACTGCTTCGATGGTTACAAACAGTTTAATCACTATCCAAAAATAGTGTTCCCCTCATTCAAAAGAGGTTTTACATACACATCAAATAAGGCCTTCAATGCTCGGCTAGTCTACATGCATTTCCCCATCGACTTAATCAAACTTTCTTCTTTTCTCCTAGTTGACCAATGAAATCGGCACTCTAATATTTTCCTTCTTCACCATCAGCCGCCTCTACAAGATCATGAATCCCCTATCTCCTTCAGCATCCAACCCTGTTTCAGCATCCATTCCTCACAAATACTTGTCGACTTGCTCTAATTTCCCACAAAAACTAAATCTATATGCTAATTGTCAATTTTCCTAGGAAGATTCAACAAGGAAGCTTGCACACATTAGAAGCAAATTACACAAAAACAAAAACTGAATCTACCAACTAAACGAAAGAAATAAAACCAAGACTAGGAGGAAAGCGATGCTCTGCATCATTTGATCCAACCGCTAGTGTATCTCCTAAATTTGAATAAAATGTCATGTCATTTCTACTCTTAAAATGCCTTTAGGAATACCATAAAAAAAACCCATCTCTCTTGAGTTGGGTGCTAATCTTTGGTTATATTTGAATTAGAGAAAGATTAAGAACCCTCATTTCCCTTAAAGATGCATTAGCTTCTTGATTTTTTTAATTTGAATCCACCCTTCGGGTCTTAAAAATCCCCTTAAGAAATAATAGTTTGTTGAAGATGTTAGATTGAAGCCCACTAGTATCTTCTTTCTTAGCTATAAATTTTAACTCCTTTATATCCAAGCCCACAATATCTACATTGGAAGTCATTTAAAAAAATCCCCCTGACCTTGGTGGTTGCTACATCCAAAGTAGCTTCAAAATATCTCTGTATTCCTAGATAACCTAATTTGGATCCTTGTTCCCCATTGATCTAGACCCCACCCTCAAATATGTTATTTTTAGTCATGGTTCAAGGTAATGCACATGGTCTTTAACCTAGTTTACGACTACATGTATGACCTTGAACCATAGTTTCCAAATTAAAAATTAATCATGGGCCCAAGCCAACTTGCCTATAATTAGTCATTACCCCCAATTCAAGAGCATGAAATTTACAAATTTACACATGATAAAGTATAGCATCAACATTGCTAGAATTTCTCATTATTTTTGGCATCCACTCATCCATCCTCTCAATCCTAGAACATTTTTTATCTAGGAGTATAGCATCAATATTGCATTTATAAGGGCCAAGCTTAGGCATTTGTATTATTCTTTGCATGTCTATAAACTTGTTCTAAATTATCAAATCAATGAAGTGGTTTGACAAATGTGTAAGGTGGGAAGCTAGTTGACTTCCCTTCCCTAGCATAGTAACTTCTGATGATACTTTCAAGCACCACCATTTTGAAATACACAGGTTGGAAATCATGAATCTAAGAATCAAAGCACAATTCAAGGCTACAAAAAGAAGCACACAACCATAGTTTCCAAATCAAGGTCATAAGTGTAGCACAAGTCAAGTCTAATAGTTTTATATTTGATAACAACATAAGTTGAATTAGATCACAAAGTGCACAAGACAATAAGTCATCTACTCACTGCACATAGCACTAAACATGCCCATCATGGGCCCAAGCCAACTTGCCTATAATTAGTCATTACCCCCAATTCAAGAGCATGCAATTTACAAATTTACACATGATAAAGCATAACATCATCATTGCTTGAATTTCTCATTATTTTGGGCATACACATCCATCCTCTCAATGCTAGAACATTTTTTATCTAGGAATATAGCATCAACATTTCATTTATAAGGGAAAGCTCAAGCATTTGCATTATGCTTTGCATTTCTATAAACTTACATTCTAAATTATCAAATCAATCAAGTGGTTTGACAAATGTGTAAAGTGGGAAGCTAGTTGACTTCCCTTCCCTAGCATAGTAAGTTCTGATGATCCTTTCAAGCACCACCATTTTGAAATACATAGGTTGGAAATCATGAATCTAAGAATCAAAGCACAATTCAAGGCTACAAAAAGAAGCACACAACCATAGTTTTCCAAATCAAGGTCATAAATGTAGCACAAGTCAATTCTAATAGTTTTATATTTGATAGCAACATAATTTGAATTAGATCACAAAGTGCATGAAACAATAAGTCATGTACTCACTGCACATAGCGCTAAACACACCTATCCTTTTTTGTTAAGTTCAATTATTTCAATATTAGATTTGGACTCAACTCTTTTATTTAAATTAATTGCTATATTGTGTTTATTTGTTTTTCACTCGTGCTTCAATTTGTGGTACTTGTTTCATAACATTCACTTCAACACTATCAAATTTCAATAATGTCACTATCAATAAACATGATACAAATTTATTAGTGTTGAATTGATTAATTACCCATAAATCAATTTTCTCATTAATTAATGCAGTCTAAATAAATTCAACTAAAAATATAGATATTTCAAATGATTTAGGTTTATTTTTTTATATTTAAAAAATAATTATTCTAAAATATTAATATGTTTAATGTTAAAACTAAACCTTTTTGTCTTTAAAAGTGAGGTCACTAGGAGAGAGAGGCCCATAGTGGAGCAGGGTCCAATAGGTGGGATAGAAGTAGTCCTTAGTGGGCCCCATAGTGAAACACCTAAATATCTAATTGCAAAACACTTTTTATCCATAAAGTACACAAATTGACAAATCATTTGATGCCACATCAGCACACCAATAAAACATGACTTAGTGCACCACTATTGGTCTCACCTTTTTTGGGGGCCTTTTTGGATATCTCAACAAAAAGCATGTTGATGTGGCATCATATTTGATGATGTGGTCCTAAAACGAAATATAGAAGCATGTTTTTGATAAATGCAAAGTTAGGGTGCTCCACTATGGGCCCCTCTCCCCTATTTGTTGCTTTTGTTCTAGGAAGTTTAGTAGAGTTCTCTTGAAAACAAGAAATTTTAAATTCAAACCACATTTTACCACTTTCAAATTTGTCATAAATAAATAATTTGAATGGATGGTAAGATTATTTAAATAATTTCAGTTTTATTTCAAATGGTTTTTTAAAACTTTAGTTAGTAATAATAAAAAATATTTGAAATATTTGTGTACATACTTGTGGTTTTTTAAAACTTTAGTTAGTAATAATAAAAAATATTTAAAATATTTGTGTACATACTTGTGGTTTTTTAAAACTTTAGTTAGTAATAATAAAAAATATTTGAAATATTTGTATACATACTTGTTATAAATATGTTTAGACATTGATAAGTTAGTAATAATGAAAAAATATTTTAAATATTTATGTACATATTTGTTATAAATATGCTTAGACATTGACAATTTTTTTCTTAAATAGCTGATTAAGACATCTTTACATTTTACCACTTCCAAAATTACACTCCTTGAACCAATTTAGATAATTTGAATTAATACTATAAATATTCTAAATAGTTTAGATTTTATTTGGAATAATTTTTAAAATTATTTTCTAATAATCTATAAACATAATTATTAACATAATTCAAATGAGAAATATCAAATCTTCAATATTAAAAGTCTACTTAAAATAGCACCTCCTATATTTAAATTAAAATTTAAAGAATGAAATCCCAATACTTTAATTATCCAAATAAATCCCTTAAAACTATTTCAACTAATTTTTGAGACTTAATATATATATATATATATATATATATATATATATATATATATATATATATATATATATTGGAATAAGTAAATTAAAAAATTTACAGAGAACAGTTACAGAGCTGTATCGTAACAGCAACATAACAAACCAGGAGAGCAGCAAAATTACAGAGAAAGGAACGGCTAGAAGGCTGTTATAAAACAGCAACAATACAGCCCAGGAAACCGGAGCCTGTACCACCAATATTTTTCATGAATATACTTACATATTTACATCTCTGTTTTTAAATAGTTGGTTAACAAATGTTGAATAGACATTCAACAATATTAAAAACCTCCCCCTTGAACTAAACTGCCATGACTACAAAGATTCAAAACATATTAAAATTGTATATTTACATGTCTGTAGTACATTCTGGTGGAGGCAGAGGATATCTCTGTTTGTCATTGCAGTAGTTGTATATCATGAAGTTTTTCTCCACCCACTGCAGTTTCTTCAACTGCTCTGAACTCACCCCTTTCATCTCTTCTCCCAACGATGCTGCCATTGGCTGAACACTGAAATTGCGGTAGCTTGCTACAAATGGAGCATGTGACCAGTCTATCTTAACAAGCCCCCCTTGAGTTGCCCAGTTGTCCCCATTCCATAAACTTGAATATACTCCCATGGCTTGTTTGTCTGGATATGCCACCCCCGCTGCCTTGTGGTTGCTGAACAGTCTGATTGGCACTCTGTCCACCATGAATCTGCAGTTTTACAGGATTCAAATTCAGTCATATGAAAACAAAAACAATCAAATAACAACATAGAACCATTAACAAATTCCTTTCATTAATGATCAAAAAGTGAACATACAAGATCTGCTGAGCGGTCCACACTACACCATAAGAGTGAAAGTGTTTGGTGGGATCAAACCAGAGGTAAATCCTCTGTTCTCTGTCCCCTTTACCACCTGCAAACACATTTGTCTGAAGGACATAAGGCTCTCCTGATTTATTACCCAGAAACTCAAAGTCCAGTTCATCATGGTTCGATCCCTCAGAAGAAAGCTGCAATACAATTCATTAAAAATAAGTTGCTTTTCATGAAAAATCAGTCTTTATGAACCAAATTAAGACTATAATGTCAAATACACACATAATAAGCAGTCACAGTGCCAGCAGAGTCTCCAGGAACCAGCTTGATTTGCATGTTAATGTTCCCAAACAGATACTTATTTTTCGAAGCAAAGCCTGACCCTGTTAAACAAACACACCAAATCTCAGGATAGCTGAATTTCTTTTACACAAATAGCTTGATTTTGACATTACTTACCCGAATTTTGATCAAGAGTGAGCTGCAGTTTCTGGCCGCCATTAAAGAATCTAACATGGTCTGCAGCCCAGGTGACAGAGAATTCTTTGTCCAAGCTACTAGTGGCTCCCTTGAGCAATATAAGCAATGAGAATACAATAAACCCAGGGTGGAAGAAGCTGCCCATATCTCAGAAACTTCTAAATACTTGTGATTAATTTGGTTTGTTTGTAAAGCAGGAGGGGGTATTTATAGAAGGGTGATTTGCAGAGTGTTGAAAGAGGAAGAGAAATAGAATCGTTGGAAAGTAGGTGTCAGTGGGAAAAAGAAGAAGTACGTGTCGAGGCTGAGCTGTGAACAGATATGACTCATCACAGCAGGGGGGCCTTCATGCCCATCCGTATTTCACTTCATAGGAGATATTTGCCCTGCCACAACTGAGACATAATCGAAGATCTGTAGGTATTTTCTTGTGGTGAAGCCTAATATCAAACAAATATCGGCAATAATTGCAGTTGAGGGTGTTAATCACAGGACTAACGATGTTCTTACATGTCACATTCTCTTTAGGTAATATCCAGCTAAGATGAATGTGGACAATAAAATCTGCAACTACTTTGCCCCCCATGTCATTTCAAAGATTTTTGGAATTGCTTCTAGTGTCCCACAAATATAGTGAAGTTTGCATATTTATCACAATTTTTATTTAGTTTTGGGCCCATTTCAATGGAGTGTTGTAATATAATTATAAATTGGTAAATGATGTAATGTCATGTAAAGTTGGATTATTTTTTTATTTTTTATATATTTTTGTTACATATCTCATAGTTTGACATGTATTGCATTTTTCATGTCTAAACAATCATTCTTTGTCTTGATATTGGATTTTTGTTATCTTGGTTTAATCTCATGATTTTTCTTTTATCTAGGTTCAATTTCACGATGTTTATTTTAAAATTTCAATTTTGTTGACTCCCACCCATTTTATTTCCACCACGAGCCTACTTGTACACATTTTGTGTGATTTATTGTTCTGTAACAATATTTAATGGCATTCATTGGCAATTATTCATTGGAAATTCTATACATTACAAGGGGCATTAGTATAGGATTCTTTCAATTTGAGCAATAAAAAGAACCTAAAATCTACAATAGGCTTCTCATGGTCTATCCTTAATTTCTATTCATGCTTTCATCATTGATTTTGATTGATTTTGACATATTTTGACAATTCATATTGAAACATAAACACATTCATATTGAAACACCATATACAACTAGCAATCGCACCTTAGTGTGCAATGGGTATGCCAAAGAAGTGTGGAAAGACAATTAAAATAAATTTTGATTTATTTTTGCACTATATAAAATTATAATAATTATTAATTATAAAATTTAATAATTTTATGTAATTAATAGTTTTATTTAAAAATATAATATATAATATTAAGTATAAATAAATTATTTATAATTTATTTTGAATTATTAAAATATAATGCGGATTTTATATAATAAAATTATAAATCAAATTTTATATTAAATATATATATATATAAATCAAATTTTACCTTAAATAAATTATAAATCAAATATTATATTAATTAAAATATAAATTAAATATTAAATCTAAATATAATCAAATCTTATAAGTTATTTTATTAAAAAATAAAATAACTCTTTAAAACAATTAAAACAATTATGTAAAAATAAAAAAATAAAACAAGATGTTGTAATGTTAAAGCTTAATTGCTTTCATTATTAGAATCTTCGCAGTAATTTTCATTTTTTAAAAACATCTAATAACTTCTACTTTATTATTCATATTCAATTATAATGTAACTATATTAAATAACTAAATCTTGAAAAAAATTAATTTTATTTTTCCTTAAAATTGTTGAATATTAAAATACATTTAAAGATAATACTTATCTCTCTATTTTCAAAATCTATGAAATTTAAAAAAGATTTAATTAAAAAATAATAAAAATTTCCCAAAAATTTCGTTCAAATTTTCTTATTGCCCATCACAAATAGAAACATAAACTCAAACTTTATTACATGCACTTATATTTACTTTATCATATAAAAAGTAAACGAGATTAAAGTGATGCTAGTGATGGACGAGGGCACACATGGCACGTACAAATCACTTGGATTTTTTACCGATACCTGTAAAGTTGCCCGAGCATTTGTCGCTCTTACTCCAAAACCCTCGTCAAAATCTTATTTTCAGGCTGCAGCTCGCGGAAGAGTTTGGAGGAGCGGCGAGAAAGCAAAGAGAAAACAGCAGAAAACAGTTGAAAAGCTGCCGGAAAATGATAAACGGCTGAGATTTGATTAATGGTCGGCAGACTTAAAATCAATCGTTGAACAACAATTTTAGGTTCGTTCTTTTTAAATAGGATACGCCTTCGGCGTAATAAGTAAAAACTAAATGATTCTTGCTAAAATTAAAAAAATAATTATTAGACAATGTTGTAGTAAGAAAAGTTTGTAAACAATTTGAAACCATGCAAACAAATTGTATTCAATTATTTTTTTACATAATTCAATATCAACTAAATGAAAAATATATGAAAATTAATGGAAGAAAGGCATATTCATATGTAAAAAAAGATGATTCAATCAAAGAAATTATATGAAGAGCTACTAATGTTGTTCATACTATTGGTGTGTCTTCTTGCTTCAAAGGTGGTAATGTAGCATGATGGGTAATAACAACTACTTTAGTTAATAAATTAATTGCAAGAAAAATAATTTTATCTTAATCAAGTCAATATTTAAAGGCAAATGTTAAAATTTTGAGAATAGTAGTTAAGAGAAGATTGTGTATTGATGACGGTCTAGTTATAATATGTTAGACTTTTAGTGGTAAAATCTCAAGGTTTGACATGAAATTAAATAATGAAAAAGGTATTTGATTTTTTTTAACATGATAATACAATGGCATCTTCTAATACCAAAGATATTTTCAATTAATGAGTGAATATTATCTTACTAGGAGATAAAAATCATTTTCATTTAAAATGGTAGGATGAACAAGATATTCTAAAGAGAGAAGATTTATTTCAATACCATTAGAACACAATGAAATACTGCATATTTCTAATTTTTTTATTATGATGAGGAAAAAAATTAACTTGAGAGGAATACATATTTCATCAAGATAACATATGAAATTTAAACTTGTATCCATTTATGTAAAATAACAATAATCATTTTTATTTTATCTCCAAGTTTGAATAATGCAACCTTTCTTCCTTGACAACAAAGAGAGTTCTAAATATTTATCATTTACATAAAAAAAAACTTCAAGGAAAGTAACCCAAGTGAGATGAAACTATATTAACCATATTCCAAGAGTCCTCCATGAGAGTATGTCAATGAGGGAAAAAAATTGTTCTCCACCCTACCATAATGTCATAATTAAGCCTTAGAGCGTTCTAGTCATACTCTTGAGCAAGGAGAACCACCATAGACCCAATGCTCATAAGAAAATACAAGCTTTCAAAAAAAATATCCCACATAGATTAAAACAACAATACTAAAAGTCTACCTAAAATTACATTTTCTCTCAAAACACAACCCAACAATAAAATGAACTACCATTGTCCCTCTTTCAAAAAAGAACATAAAATGTTATGTAATAATAAATGACATTCCTAAGAACACACTCAATGGTAAGAAGGGTGTGAAGACTTGTCTTTCTACATGAAGTTGTAGGGATGAGCCTTCTTCTTTCACCTAACCATAATAACTTCAAAACCATCTTTAAAAAAAGTAAGTGCTCCTCTCTTCTTCTTCTTATTTTGCTTCTCATAACCTCCATCTCTCTCCCCAAAACCTGAAAAAACAAGAATGAAGAAATGAAAAGGAAAATATCCCTTCTCAAGCTTGAGGGGAGGCATATATAAGGAGTGTCATGTCACACATCCTCTTCCAAAGTAATGGTGACATGTGGCCTCCAACACTTTCCCTAATCCTCATCCAAATCCCTATACAAGGTTACATGCATCCCATGTGCTTACACATGTGTGAGACATAGAGAAGAGGAGTGTGATTGAAACAACCCTTCATCCAAACCTTGGTAAGAGGGTTTAGATGGTGACAAGTCTTCACCCATCTCCCTATCCTTCAAAACTTGACACTTTCTTTAAAGTGACCTTTTGAAGGGTCAAATCATGGCCAAATGACATTGTTACTTGTCCAATAAGCCCCCACCCCATAGGTATATACCCTAGGGGTTTTATTTTACCAAAAAACCAATAAAATTGATCATTCAACCCCCTCTAAAGACCCATTCAAAAAAAAATCCAAAATTTAAACTCAATTAAAGGCTCACCCCATAACACCACTTACACAACATAATCACATGACTATACAAATCAATAAACCACAAAACACAATTTACACTAGACTCGCGATTATTAAGCCTCATAACACTTTCTAGATCCTAATGTCACATATTTTAACTTCACAATGAAGTATTTTATTAGGGTTTAGATTGTTCTCCCTTTTTCCCTATTGGCCTAATTTCTTTGCACATTAGCCACCACAATAGTATATCCAATATGCAAACATGGTTAGATCATAGTAATTTTAAATCACATTATTTATTAGTCTCAGTTTTGTAATCTAAATTAATTGTTGATAAGTCATATAATTAATGTCAAGATATGCAAATTCAATACATAGCAATTTGAATCTACCTTCAAGGCAATTTGAGTCATTCTTCAATATTTCAAATGCAATACTTACCACCCCTACTTACCATAGGTTCTCCATTACCTTGGTTGGTGTTACTTCTACTCACACCTATACACCATTGTCTATCCATCCCATTCAACCACTTGAAGGATGTCAAAGGTCATAGTCTTCCTTACAAATATCATCCATCCTAGACACATCAAACACATTATTAATCCATTATGCTAGATCTAGATCTAGTATCATTTCCTATTTCTTGTTAAATCCATTTTATTTGTTGTAAAATGCCTTGTGCATTAGAATAAAAATCATAATATATCTTTAAATGTTAGTTAGATTAGATGACCAACATTTCAATTTCAATTTCACCCAATAATTCATATTAGGTTTACATACTATATGCATAAGAAGTTAGAAGGTACATCACCTAGTCATATAAATCTTGTACGTTAATGGTGTATAAAGCTTCTAATGGCATATTTGAACTAGTGGCTTCACATATAATATTTTATAATATAACATGCAATTTCTTGACTTTCACGATAAGTTTCCAACATGGGCTTGAGAGAGAGAGAGAGAGAGATTTCTTAAGAATTTTACCAATGAGTCCAATGAAAATCACAAAATCTGAAATTAGGTTTTCCCAATTATCAATTTGACCTAGCTATATTCACATACTTAAGGAAAGTAGAGTTGCAATATTCACACATGAGGAGGGGCCTTACACATAGTCTCCCTCACTACTCTAAAAAATATTTGATTTCTATTGTTCTTTCAATTCAACATATTTTTGGATGTCACAAAAGATGGGTACCTCTAAAAGATAAATTCCTATTGAAACATAATTCTTGTTTTTAGAGTTGTAGCATTAAATAAATTATGTGTATTATAGTGTGTTTTGCCTCTTTTAGAATGCTCATTAGAGAATTCTTGTAAATAAATGAAAAGTACCACCTACAGTTTTGTTTAGAGAGTGATATTCAATTTTTTAATTAAACCTTGACACTTGATGCACTTAAGGAATTCATAATCACCATGCAACCCTTAAACTCTACAATGTCTAGTCAATCACAACTAGATTATAGCCTCACCTCATACAACTCTATAACATGAATTCTTCCAAAGAATAAAGGCATAGCAAAAATAGTGAAAAAAGAATGCTAGAGATAAAAGATATCTCTCCAATAGAGGGACATTCATATAAAAATTAACGTAGGTTAATGGAATCATGCCTAGCCATAGAATATGGTACAGAGGTTAAAAAAGGAGGAGGTGGCTATAATAAAAAAAATGTGTAATTATAAGGCATGGTATGAAGTCATGAAAAGACTATTGAACAATATTTCAAACTCCTACACCTAACGCCATAGTAATCATCTTATCAAAGTAACGATCCAATGAGTGGTGGGTATTTTGAGGGCTTATCAAGGATGCTAGTAAGGATCAGTGCACCATTGGTTTTCCCTCGCTATTTTAGCTCTTCCCTCAACCAATAGTGAAATTTTAAAAACTTCTCAAATTTACTCTCTTCAGAAAGATGTATCATTAGTTAGTTTTGCAATCTATGTGGCATGTGGGCCCAATAAGTGACCGATTTTCTATCACATGAAGATAAGAGTACTCGACTTTATTAGTTTATTTTAATTATTTAAATCCATGCAAACATGCAAATAAATAAAATTGAAAGCTTTCTATTCACATGGCCTAAAATAGGGAGAAAAGCTACATAAGGCAAAAGACTTCACTTGATTGTATAATAGATGATACATGTAGAAAGCGATTATTTTTTTGGATGTCAGATTTCTATTTTTTTTAAATATTTTTCTTTTCTTATATATAAATGTAATATGAGAACACAAAAAATGAGGGAAAATTCTATAATAGACAAGGCCTCTACGGGCATCCCTCAGAACTAATCAAACATTGAGAATTTATGTTTTTTAGCCTCTTTTGTAATCTATTCTCAACTCAACAATGAAGAGAAAATTAACATTTTGTACCCAAAAAAAGGGAGAAAATTTTACAATAGATAAGGCCTTCATGGGAATTTCTTAGAATTGATTAAACATTAAGAATTTGTTCTTTTAAGCCTCTTTTGTAATTTGTTCTCAACTCAACAATGAAGAGAAAATTGGCATTTTGTGTTAAATTTTTCTATGTAGTATTATTCTCAAATGGTATTTTATATTTTTTCCTCTATTCATACGTTTAATAATTGATGATCCTCTACTGTGTAGTAATCACGTGCTTACGTTCCCTTTGTTACAATGATGAATTATCATAACTTTTGGAACTATTGAACATTGCACAATTATTCTAAATTAGAACACCGTCTCAGAACTATTTAGATTGGTAGTTTATATTTTCCCCTTTTCACCCCAAGAACGAAAGGTTATAGGATATATCTTATGAAGATTCAACATTAGAAATCCAAAGTTTATGCCATAGATAATGTCCCACATCTATAATATTTTTTATGTTGGTACATATTTTTCTTTAAGTGAATTTTGAATATCAACAATATTATGATAAGAGATAGACATTCCCTAGATATTTGTTATTATATTGAATTAGATTGGGTTAAAGATGTTTATAGTAAAAGATCCACCAATGAATATTTATTTTCTATGTTCAGCCATGCAATAAGTTTGATAAGCAAGTGACAAGTTATTGTCACTTTTTCCACTACTAAGGATGAGTATATGACAAATATTCATTCCTATAAATAAGTTAAATTTGATTGAAAAATATCATGGAATTAGGGTGTAACTACTCTTTATTGTGATAGTCAAAGTGCAATTTGTTTAGTGAAGAACCTAGAATTTCATGCAAGGACCAAACACATAAGTGTGTAGTTTCATTTTGTAGAGATATGGTTGAAGATTGAAGGATGAAATTAGAGAAACTAAAAACTTTGATGAATGTTGTAGCTACTTTGACATAGCTCAAGAGTAGGGATAAATTCAACTAATGTTCAAAATCTATGGGCCTCTTAGCCCCAGGCAATTAGATTCCATTGACGGCAGATTCCCCTTTGGATCTTGCAAGGTATTTGACAAGTAGGAAAATGTTGGGAATTAATGTGTCTCAACCTTAGCAAGTTCTTAGCATTTGATTTTAATTTTTTATTATTTTCTTGTATTTTATTTTTATTTGATATTATTTCACCTTGAAAATGGGTTGTGGTATTTTGAGTTTGCATCATTTTCCATGTGTTTGTACCTGTATGACATTGTTAGATATTATTTAAATAATCTATATCTGATATGGGATGCCCTACTTTTGTGGGATCTTATGAAAAATGTTATAACACATTCTTATGATGTGTAATAGCTTACAAAAGGGAGTTACATTAGAATCTTGATCACCATGATGACACATATCATAAGAATTTAAGGATATTGTACAACCAAACATGGAGTGTCACATTTGGGAAATAAGTTATGATCTATGAAAACATATGATAGGTGTAAGGGATCTACTATTTTTAGTGGATTGACTTCTCCATTATGTGGGTCATTGGATTTTTTGACCCAATTTGGGTACCACATTTGTGGTAAGAATTTCCCCATGGTTTTGGGTTTTTATTTGGTGATTTATTGTATTTAATATCCTATAAATTGGTGCTTGGGAGTTGTAGTTTGCATAGTGAATTTGTAGGCACCAAAATATTGTTGAAATTACTCTAATATTGTATGTTGGTGATACTGGTTCTAAAATCTTGATTTGTAAGTGTGTTGTAATCGCTTTATGGATTTGAATAATACATTGAGCTACTTTGGAGTGTGGAATTTTTCTCCTAAAAGGGTTTTCCTCATGCAATACTTGTGTTATGTGTTCCATTGTTTATGATTATACATGTGTTATTGCATATTTTATAATAGTTTAGATAATTTAAAAAATGATAATTGTGCACTAAGTATCCTCTCAACATTAGCATAGAAAGTTGATTTTGCTTCCTTTTCTTTGCTACAACAACTTATCCTCACCATTTATGGAGTGCATATTTTCTTAAATTCCTTATGTTGATTATATTATTGTTTTCATCACTTAATTCTTCTCTTTTTAAGCTCCTTTCTCTTTCATTTCTAAGTATTCTTGGATTCTCATAAGGTTATTATTGTATTCTCTATCATTTCAAAAACTAGTGTTTGTAATAATTGTACATTTTACTTTAGATTTCATAAAACCCATTATTGGTGCTCTTGCATTTTTCACTTCCCACTTTTTCCTCACACACACTAGGATATTAAGTTTTATGTGGACCAATATACTTAATATATATAGATTATTATATTTTTATTCTTTAAACTCTAACTGCACTTATGATTTAAGGGTAGTCACCAAATTGTATGAAACACACTCTTTTTATGACTACTCTTGGAGGTTCAAGACCATATTTGGGGCTTGACCATTTTGGAAAGCTCCCAAGTAATCAACACTTCTCTTTGTGTCCAACTATTGGTACTGTAGTACCCCTCCATTTATGCTTATGTTTTCTGTTTGCTTTTTTTTCACACTATTAGACTTTGGTACTTTTTTTTGGATATTTTGATCGCTGATTTTGAGCGACAATGGATTCACTTTGTGACATGATGATACATTGTATGGTGATAATTGATTTCTGACATGCTTTGTGATAGCATAGATATTTCCTTCAGATGTTATTGATATATTTAAGTTTATGATGGACTAACTGTTATTTAATTTGTCAGTCTGATGTGACGTGTATTGGTGTGGAGAATAGAGTTGCATCACTTGCTTGCGAGTGCCCTGTGATGTCTGTGATTTTCTCTGCACGGTGTGCTTGTACAATGGATTATATATATATGCATGTTATTTGTTTGGTTGTAGGAGTGCAGGTACATGACACCGACTCCACCTGGTTACTCAGGTCTGAACGTGTCAAGACTCAACATATATGTTGATTGGGAGGTAGTAACATGGTTCATCCTAGTCTAGTCTTAAACCCAGTCACAGTACATTGTCAGTTTAGTTTGGAGTCTTTGGTTGTCTTGTTTGTTCCTGTTTGGATTAATTGCTTTGAAAGGAAAATTTTATCAATTTTAATGATAGTTTATTATTCTTTAATTTACTGTTGATTTAAAATTAATTTTAAATGTTGAAAAATAAGATTTTACATTTTATTTAATTAATTAATTAGTTTGTTTGGTTAAGTAATTTAATCATTGAGATTAAATTCATTTAATTAAATAAATAAATTAATTAAATTAAAATTGCATTATTATTTAGGAAATGACATTTTTAATTGTTAAATAAATTTATATTTTTGAAAATTAAAAATTTAAATTATTTAAGAAAGGCATGCAAATCTTGAAAAAGGAAGAAAGGAAAGATTGTCGGGAAGTTGTTGAAGATATTTGTTTCTTCTCGACATGTGTGCCAGTTGAATTTATTGTTTTTGGTTGAGGATTTCCTTGGATATTATCTGGGATCTGGGGAAATAGAAGATTACTTTTTCTTCACGGGAAATAAAAAAAATATAGTCTGCTGTTAAAAATTGCTTTTGAGAAGAATTTGTGATTTCTTGTGAGTTTTTGTATATTCCTGGAAGATCTCTTTGGTTGGAAGATCTTTTTGGTGGGTTTTAGCTTCCTTTCGGATTTGGGTTTTCTGGAGAAGCTTTGGAAGATTGCACGCAAAGGTAGCTAAGAATTTTCTTCTACAGACAGATTTCTGAAGCTAAGGAAAACAAGTATTTTCCTTGTGTTTTAATTTGTTTGTTTTTTTTGAAAAGAATGTCCAAGAAAAGAAATTTTCATTTAATTTAAATCCCTGTACTTCTCAGGAGAAATTGTTCACTGTATTCTTGTTTTGTAAGGATTTGTTGTTTTTAGAAAACTTCTGTAGCTTTCTCTTTGTAGAAAAGTTTGAGTAAATTATTGTGAGGGAAATCATTTGTTAAAAAGGAAACTGAATCCTCAGGGAATAATTTAAAAAAATTTGATTGGAATTACTGTGCGTATTTTCCTGTGAAACCCTGTTAAAATTTTACAGTTTCCCCATAAGAAAACTCTGTAGAATTTTCTAAATTTTCTCATAGAAAAACATTGTTGAATTTATATATATATATATATATATATATATATGTTTATACATATATATATTTTCATATATAAATTGTATTGTGAATTTTATATTCTTTATAAGAAATTTTTGAAATCACCGTGCTGGCGAAAAACGTCATATGAGATTTTTGGAATTAAAATCCGATAAACGAATGGGGAAATTCGTTTGTTTTGTTTAAATTATTTTAGGTATAAAAATATTTTTTATTTAGTTGGGCAAGAGGCGGTGGGCTTCCCCCACAGCCGCCCATGAAGGGTGACGGCTGTGGAGGTAGCCAGCACTGCCCACATAGGCATCGCTTAGGTTTCCCACACAGCTGCATCCTTACACGACCGACTGTGTGCGGGTATACAACCAGTAAACCCTGGCTTTGGATATTGATGTTTGTGAATTTTAAAAAAAATGAATTTTAATTACTGCGAATTCCAAACATTCAATAATTCGAATGTAATTTCAATTTAAGGTTTCAATATTTAATAATATTTATATATATATATAAATTTATTAAACTATTTATATATTATTTAAATAAATTTATAAATTCACATTTATTTTAATATGAAATAAGAAATTCTTTTGAGAATAAATATATGTTAGAAATGACATTAGTTAAATTTATAACAGTAAGGATTAAAAGGAAATTTGATAGATATTGATAAGTGAAGTTGTGAAAGTTAAAATTAGAATTAAATGATGTTATTTTCTTTATTGTTTGAGAAAAGAATTACAATTAAGTTGCTATAATTTCTTGCTAATTCTTTTGAATGATTGGATTTAGTAAATCTGAACAGTAGACGTTTATTTTTCTTGATTTGCTTTAATCACGTGTTTCTTATTGGGAAAATTGGGAATGTCTTAGTTGTATAAGTCTTCCAAACAAGTTGGATAATGTGGGGGGTGTGATTGTTTAAGTTGAATTCTTGTGATGGCTAAGGTTGTGTACGTGGTTTTGTATGGTGTTTGGACACCTGATTTTATGAACATAGTCATTGATATTCGTTATGAAAAGTATAGAATTTTATGTTGTATATTTATACACCATGTCTACCTTAGTCAGGGAAACTTAGAATTCCTTTGTTATGTTTAGGGGAGTGGCTCTGTGTAAGGGCCGCCATACAAAGTGGTGTCAGGGTAACTTACAAAGAGTTAGTAAGTCAGTGATAACTAAACAACACAGTAGTTAGATTAAAATATTTAATAAGATTTTTATGCCTCACTTATGGACTCTATAGCTAGTTCAGTCTTGAGTATAAGATGAGAAGGCCTGGAATGGAAAATCCATATTTTGTTATCTTAAAAGATATTCAATTCCGCAATAGTTTGCAAATGGGGTCGGGTTTCGTAAGAGGTTACCAGGGTAACCCATGTTGGGGGCCGGAACCTAGGAAGAAACACCAGGGTAACCTTTGCAACATTGTGATGACACTCCAGCTAAAATAATAGTTTACCTTGTGTACTTAGCACATTTGATTGTCTTAAATTCTGGAAGCAATGTAACCATCAGTTAGTTATGTACTTGTGTCTAAGGTGAATAGGTTATGTCTAGGTAACCATATTACTATCTCCTAGCACGGGGGGTGGACCTACAGGTACCACACGGTTGGGTGGAATGTGCACCTTACTTCGTTGGGTCCCCAGTTTATGATCATGGCAACAAGAGCTTCATGGATGGAGAGCTCATACTTGGATACATATTTGTACTTACTTTATTGCATTATTGTAAATCTTGTATTTGAAATATTCCTCAATTGTTTATGAGGTGAACATTTGTAAAAATGTAATTGTAACTATTATTGATCTACCTTATCAGATGAATGAGTATTGTAATATCTTTTCAAATGCAATGTAAGAATCATATTTGTACTGTATACTATCATGAATGGAATTCAAATGATATGCAATGTTTATTTTAAAGTTTATGTTAATTAAATGTGTGCAATGCTAAATACTTAAGTCATCTATGGAATCTCAAGTAGTGTAACGTTGCGTAATTTAGTGAATGTATGCAACTAATTAAGTTAATATTAATACTTTAAAAAAAAAATTATTTCACTTTTATACTCAATTGCAACATTCCTTAGGTTATAAGACGGGGCATTACAGGTACAATTAGTCAAACAATCACACAAAAGTCTTGTAATCATTTTATTTCTATTATATCTCCATCATTTATTTTGATCTAGTTTACATGTCTAAAGTTATTCACTCATATTTACATATTCTAGTTCTTGTTTCTTAAGTGTTGATAGTGTGTAATTTTGTTCATGTGTCCCAAATTTTGTAGTTGTGCTTCAATTTTTTCTTTGTGTACAAAGGACCATAACTTGCATTTGGATGTGAGCATAATTGTTGTCTCATCTAAGAATCACATGGATGTTTGTATCTCATATGACTCGTTAAATTTTTTCCAAATTCTTTATCTTTCTAAATTTCAACTCATGTGTTTAGTTTATAGAAAATGTTACTATTTTCCCAATTAACCCCAATTTCCTTAGTTCATTAGCACAAATAATAGTGTTTTGCTTAGGGAATGAATGTAGCATTTAGTTAGGTGAGATACACTTAATTTCTTTGTAGATCATATTAATGTGCTTTGTTCCTATCTAACGGAATAGAAAGCTTGAATTAAAAATAATAATAATTAAATTAATCTTATTTAAGTGCAGCACAAGTCAAATCTAACAATCACATATCTTTTAACTAAAGAAGTTGAATTAGATTACAATAAATCATTCACATATTACAAACAAAACTAAATACACATATCTTTCTCTATTGATTTCATTATATTCTAATACTATATATAAACTCAACTCTTATGTCTAACTTAATTAATAAATATTTAAATTTAAAAAATTTAATAGAAAAAATATATATTTTCTATGTGCACTATTATTTAATGCTATTTCAATTGAAATAATAAATAATATTAATATATTAAAAAATAAGATTCTGAAAGTATTATTTTGTGGACATATACTTTTCAACCATTCCCTAAACTCTTTTTACACTACTTTACCTTCTTAGATATTTTAAGGTTTTGTATTTCACCATCTTAAAAGTCTTTCACTAAATAGTATTAAAAGAGGAGTTCATACGGTGGCCCACCCTTGACTTGGGTTTTGAAAGATTCTTCTAATTTGCTTTGACTGCCAATAAAAGAGGAATCAATTATACCCCGTATTTATTTGTGTTCCACTTGTGCTTTTTATTTCACAATCACCTTTAAACAATGTCACCATAAAGATTGACACGAAATTTGTCTATTCCCTCATTATTAACATTTATGAATATTTCTTTGGATTTACATTTCATAATTATAATGATTATTTTTAAATATTAATTGATTTAATGTTAAAAGTAATTTTAAAAAATTATGGTGATAATTTATTATTTGTATATGGGTAATAAGAAGATTAATAAAGTTATTTTATTAATAAATAGTTTTAAATTTAAATTATAGTTTATCATTTGTTATTGATTATTTAACTATTAAATAAATAATTTGAATTGATAGTGTGAATATTTTAAATAATTTAATTTCGCATAAAAAATTAATATTTTTTAATAACTTACAATACTTAATTCTTAAAGAACAACTTAAACTTTTATTTTAGATATCACTTTAAAGATTCAAATTTGATCAATTGAAAATTCTAATTTAAATATGACTTTAAAGATTAAATTTAAATCTTATAAACAAAAACCCAATACTTCAATCACTCATTCTCAAACCCTTAAACCATTTTTAATAAATTTTTAAACCTAAACGTATATAGATTATTAAAACCATTTTGAATAAATCTTTAAACCTAAACGTATATAGATTATTAAAATTTATTTCTTAGATACATTTTGTAATTATATTGTACATATTGACATCTTTATTCTTTTAAGCATCTGGTTAAAGATCTCCTCCTCCTACTAAACTGACATGACTACAAAGAGGCAGCATATTAAAATTGTACATTTACATGTCTGTGGTGCATTCTGGTGGAGGCAGAGGATATCTCTGTTTGTCATTGCAGTAGTTGTATATCATGAAGTTTTTCTCCACCCACTGCAGTTTCTTCCACTGCTCTGAACTCACCCCTTCCATATCTTCTCCCGACATTGCTGCCATTGGCTGAACATTGAAATTGCGGTAGGCTGCAACAAATGGAGCCTGTGACCAGTCTATCTTAACAAGCCCTCGTTGAGTTGCCCAGCTGTCTCCATTCCATAAGCTTGAGAAAACTCCCATGGCTTGTTTATCTGGATATGCCACCCCAGCTGCCTTGTGGTTGCTGAACACTCTGATTGGTACGCTGTCCACCATGAATCTGCAGTTTTATGTGATTCAAATTCAGTCATATAAAAAACAATCAAATAACAACATATAACCATCAAAAAATTCCTGGAAACATACAAGATGTGTTGAGCAGTCCACACAACACCATAGGAGTGAAAGTCTTTGGTGGGATCAAACCAGAGATAAATCCTCTGCTCCCTGTCACCTTTACCACTTGCATACACATTTGTTTGGAGGATGTAAGGCTCCCCTGATTTGTTCCCCAGAAACTCGAAGTCCAGTTCATCATGGTTCGGTCCCTCAGAAGAAAGCTGCAATACAATTCATCAAAAATAAGTTGTTTTTCATGATAGATCAGTCTCTATGAAACGAACTAAGACTATAATCCCAAGTACATACATAATAAGCAGTCACAGTGCCAGCAGAGTCTCCAGGAACCAGCTTGATTTGCATGTTAATGTTCCCAAACAGATACTTATTCTTCGAAGCAAAGCCCGCCCCTGTTAAACAAACACACCCAACATCAGCAGAGCTCAATTTTCTTTTACATAAATAGCTTTATTTTGTCATTTCTTACCAGAATTTTGGTCGAGGGTGAGTTGCAGCTCCTGCCCACCATTGAAGAATCGAACATGGTCTGCAGCCCAGGAAACATAGAAATCTTTGTCCAGGCTACTGGTGGCTCCCTTGAGCAATATAAGCAATGAGAATACAATAAACCCACGGAAGAAAAAGCTGCCCATATCTCAGAAACTTCTGAATACTAGTGATCAGATTACTTTGTTTGTAAAGCGGGAGGGGGGAGCATGGGGGATTTATAGAGGTTGATTTGCAGAGTGTTGAGAGAGTACAAGAGAGGAAGAGTCGTTGGAAAATGGGGTGTCGGTGTGAAAAAGGATAAGTATGTGCCGAGGTGAGCTGTGAACAGCTTCATTTGGATGAGTCATCACTGCAGTGGCCATCCATGCCTATCTATACTTCAATTATGAGAATTTTCTAGTTTGTCCTCTTTGACGGACTTAGTCTTTTCTCCATGGAAAGAAGAAAAGAGTGAAACTTCATCCGCCGCCACAACAGGGTCTAAATAGGAGCTCTGTATTTTTCTTGTGGTGAATTCCAGGGAATGGACATATGTAAGAAAGAAGAGCAATAATTGTACGTGTGTCTTGATCAGGGGGTAAGGACATCACCTTCTCTTTATAATGATTTCCAGCTGGATGAATGCTGATAATCAAATCTGCAACCACTTCACCCTCCATATCATATCACAGATTTCTCCAAGCTTATGTCCAAACAATGTCCCTTGGGGTGTGTGCACATACGTGTAAAAGAGTTTCTTGATTCTTTCTCTAATTTGATATTTTTATTAACATTTTCAAACGTAATTCTTCTGAAATCTACACCTTTTAGATTATTAAGTAGTGATTGTATTTGTGTAATTTATTAAGTAGTGATTGTATTTGTGTAATCTTTAGTGTTGTTTTTCAATAGTGTCTTAAGCTTGATGCTTACTGGCTGTTCTGTTGAGACATTGTACAAAAATTTAGTGCTGTTGTTTTCTCTCTTAGGAGTCATCTTTTGGGACTGCATTTATTATTCTTTGTAATTTATTTTGCTTTATTCAATCCAAAAAAAAAAGTAGTGATTTCCTCTCATTTTCAATGTTCAAAATATTTTTAAGTTAGATAATTTTTAATTTATAAATAATATCTTTTCATTTTCAAAATTTGAAGTATAATATCGTTAAAGTAAGCAGCACAATTTAATTCATCTGATTTAGAGTTAATACATCAGATAAAGATTAAGTAGGCAAAAAAAAGATGAAAAAGATGACAAAGATCATAATATGTAAGCATAAGATATGAATATAATAAGGATTGTATACATGTAATCATAATGATGACAACAATCATAAATATCAAACCACATGTAAGAGGTAAACATGATAAGGATTATAAACACTTAAGACATGTGAGCTTAAGATATAAGCATGATAAACATATGGAAACATGCGAGTCTCATAATATAAGATGTAAATATAAAAAGTATTAGGATTATGATAAAGGTAAATATAATAAGCACAATGAACATGACATAGAGATAACATCATATAAGCATGGAACACAAGAAGCACATCTAGACATCATAAAATCACATAGCATAGGAACATAACAAGAAACATGTGATAATTGATATAGTAAATGTAGGACATAAGAAACATAAAAACCTAGGAACATACAAAGTAGCAAGAAAACGTGTGAGAACATAGGTGGCAAAGATGAAGAATATAAAGGCAAAAGAGTCATACAAAGCATCTAGTAGTCATGTAACATAGGAAAGCATGAGTTAAATATAGAAGAATGAGTAGGAAATACGCCCCCAAGTCATGAAACAAAGCATACAACATAAGTCATGGCATCTTGAGTGTGTACCTGTATGTAATGTGACTTGATGGTGTTGCATTTACATCATAATAATTTTTTTCAGCTTTTGGTATCACATTTGGTATTAGATCCCATATTGCAACATTAGGAGTTCTAAGTTATGTTTTTGTGTTGGGTCCTATCTTGTCCATGTGTTTTTATGTGTGTCTTGTGATTGTCCCTTGAAATCAAGTCCCCATGTGGTCATGTGCAAGAGCATACTATGTGTGAGGGATAGTAAGACCCTAATATTATTTTAATTTTGTCTTCATCTCATGTGCATGATAGGCCTTCTTGATGCTTTGAGTGTTATCATGTTGAACTTATTCTAAAAAGGTAGATTTGATAATGCTAGTTATGCATTTAGTGAAGAATTGTATACTTTCTTCATGAATGATGCAAATAGAAACTTGAGAAAGAAGTTATGATCAAGTCATATGCATGGATTTCATGAAGAATGATGTATATTTTTGAAGTGATACAAATATTGAATTGTGGCTTGTGACCTTAACTATGTGCTTATCATTTTCCATAGAGTACATGTTGGTATATGAAAAGAAATTGTTACATTGAAGGAGTTGATTTTTAAGATAGAACAAGAGTCCCCAAATGTATTTTTCCTTATGTATGATGTTTGAATTACTATGCTCAAATTGCATGCACTTTCATGATGTAAATTTTATGTTTTATAATCTTGATCATGTATGGATCTTATTACATATTACATATATCTTGATCATGTATGAATCTTAGGAAATATGCCCCCATGTCAAGAAATAAAGCATAACTTATAACTCATGCCATCTTGATATTGTAGGTATGTAATATGACTTGTTGATGTTACATTTACATCATGAGAAATATGTTCATCCATATTTTGTCATTAATGTCTTGGGTGAAATCTTGATGTATTATATTTGGTATTAAAGTCCATATTGTAACATTGGGAGTTCTAAGTCGTGTTTTTTTGTTGGTGCTTGTCTTGGATAGGTGTTTCTATGTGCATCTTGTGAATGTTCCTTGGTATCAATTCTCTATGTGGTTGTGTGCTAGAGTATACTATGTGTGAAGGTTAGTAATACCCTTATGTTATTTTTTCTATTTTCTTCATTCCATGTGTGCGATAGACCTTATTGATTCTTCAAGTGATATCATCAAACTTATTTTGAAACGGTAGATTTGTTAATCCTAGTTATGCATTGAGTGAAGCATTATATACTTTCTCGATGAATGATTCATATGGAAACTTGGGAAAGTAGTTATGATCAAATCATATGCATTGAACTCATAAAGAATGATGATTTTTTTAAATGTTAGAAATAGTGAATCATGTGGCTTGTGACCTTACCTATGTGCTTACTATTTTGCATAGTTTATATGTTGGTATATGAAAATAAATCGTTGCATTGAAATATTTTCTTTTTACATTAGAACAAGAGTGTACCCAAATGTATTTCACCTTTTGTATTCAATGATTGAATTATTGTGCTCATGGTGTTGACCATTGGTGTATGCTCTTCTAGTATGCGAGTTTTTTATTTTATACTCTTGAATGTATGGATCTTATTACAAATTATTTATATCATGATGTGGAAGAAATTCTTGGAATTGATATGATAGAATGTTTGAGTAAAGAATTAAGTCCCCAATTGGATTCTTGTTAGTGTGTGTTGTTATTTAATAAATTTTGGCATTAAATGAGTATATTTATTGTACTTAGTATGATCTTGGAAAATAGGGCACTTCATGTGTGTTTTGATTGTGCTACACCACCTTGTGAGTTAGAATATTGTTGTTTTGATTTACTCTTAAATACTAATACATTGGTGAGCATGTTTGGATGCATTATGATGTTCCTAAATACAAAATTATGGTTGGATTATATTTATATCATAGAAATATTAATTATAATTGATGTTTGGGTGAATTTATTAGAAAAATGTGTGATAATTATTTTACATAATTATGCATAAGAAATTTATTTTGAACACTAAGTAATGAATATAAAAAATGAAACTATGTATTGTGTTCCCGTGTGAATGTGATTACCCCATTATGAGTGTACATTTGATGTGTTATGAAAACCCTATACATGATTTGTGTATCCATATTTGGATCTTGTGTGCATAACTATGTAAGTATGTTAGGTTCATATTTTCATGGTTGCTTGTTTGTACACCCTGTTGAGAGCCAACCTTAGGATCAATGACTTTGACATGTGTGGAGTTAAGTAGATATGAGGGAAACTTAGGAAGCTATGGTAACATGTTTTTTCATTAGTTTGGGGTGACTAACCATACCTCTAGGCAAGTTTATCTTCTTAATTGAATGGACCCTTGAGTGGTTCACAGTGCTAGCCTATAATCCATTATTTTTTTGATGGTACTATTGGCATCTAACATGTGATCTTGGGTATAGTTTGTTATGGGAATGTGTTTTTATTGAGGGTATGATACTTGTTATAGGATTGCTCTTATTTTTTTTATTTTATATTTCAATTTTGAATGTGTCATATTTTAAAAACATTGACATTATCATAGAGTTAACAATTATATAAATTGTTAATTGTTTTTTACCATTTTAGAGCATTAACTGTGTTGTAATTTGACTTGTGATATGTTATGGTAAATGAACTAAGATAATTGTGTAAGATTATTGTAGAAATACTTGTCAATAAACGCCTTGAGAGAATCACACAAGAAGGCACTATGATATTATTTACACTAAAGGCTTTAATGGCATCATGCAAGGCTATTACTATGGTTGTACTTATGCATGAAAGACTTGAGGAAATCACACAAGATAGTACTAAAGATATTACTTGCACCAAAGTCCTTGAGGGAATTATGAAATATAATTGAGAATACCTCATATTTGCAATGGCTACTTGTGAGGGTGGGGTAATAGAAAAATTAAAATCTAACAATAAGGTAAATAAATGCATGTAATTTTAACAATAAATCAAATGTAACAACACAAATTACATGGAAATTGAAAAGGTAAATATTAATTTCTAATCTAATTTCATACAAGATACAATAAAATATTTTCCCACACAAGCAAGATAAAAGGTTTCCAATAATAGAAATAAAAGATCACAATCCTTAAAAGTTGCACATTACATCACTATGTGACTAACATTAGTTCACCAATAAGGAGGAAAGTCATGGCCATGAGTATATGGATTTTACACACCCTTTATACAGAGTACGATACCATGCTATGTGGGCATTTTGTATGCCAAATTCTACAAAAAAACACACAAAGAACTATATAATAGTCATGATCATGACTACCCTCCTTACTAGTGAACTAGTGTTAGTTGATGTAATGTACAACTTTTAAGGATTGTGATCTTTTATTTCTACTATTAGTAACCTTTTTATCTTGCTCGTGTGGGACAAAATTTTATTTGAACTTGTGTGAAATTAGTTTAGAAATTAATATTTGCCTTTCAATTTCCATGTAATTCATGTTGTTACATTTAATTTATTGTTAAAATTGCATGCATTTATTTACCTTATTGTTAGATCTGATTTTTTTCTTTTGGAATTTTCAATTTGTAGTGGCTAAGCTAGATTATTATTTTTTGTGAGTTTTAGTCTCATGTAGTGATACTATTCTCACCACATCAATGAAGAGACATCTCTATTTGAACATGTATAAGGAAGTACGCGTAGGAAAAAATAAGATAGAGGTAAATGTGGGGTTTTATAGGGAAATCATAACCCAATTACCTTCCTAATGATGTATATCTTTATGTTGACTATCTATTAGAGGCTAATCGCCTTATACCAATTATATGTAAGTCAATTGTGAAAATATATGGAGGGGCCCCTAGAAGCATGGGCTGAGACCATCATTCCACTTGATTCTTATATCTTTGGTTACTTGGCACCTATATTTAATTTCTTGGTACAATTATGTGACTATGACATCCTCATGGACCTATATATGAACAATATGTTGTTATCCCTATGATATAGATAAATTAAAATACCTGTTATGATGGAAAATCATTGATTATATTTTAATGATTTGTTCCTTTTGTACATGAACATGCATTAGAATGTGTGGATTCTTATGTACATGTGGAAATGCAATTCTATTATGTGTTGAATTTCAATTATTAAAATATTCTCTTGTCAAATGAATTATGCTTTTGTTGTAGTCATTTTACCATGCTTTATATTCTATTAAGTAGCTCTATTTTGTGCATGTTATTGTGATGGTTTCACTTTATGGGTGTTATGTTGTTTCCCTTGTATTTTTTGAAGTAGATTTCATGTGGTGCTTTTATTCTTATCTTGGTGACTTTTAGGAGTAATTAAATCCCTTGGGGGGAGGATACCCACCCATGTACTAACCCTTACCTTGTCCTAATGTTTTTATGATTGGAATAGAGGTTATATTGATTTTATTATGATATGATGTAATTTCAGGATGGATACATGTGCCTCGATAGATTGCATGTCCTATTTGTTCATCTTATGTTGCTTCAACTATGATCTCTATAATAAAATTTGATGTTTCACCTTAAGTATGCAAGATATATATACAAGGGTTTTAATAGTGGATGGATGTGGAGTAGTGTGACATGAATTCACTTGACCTTCTCACTATACTAAGTCCTTATGGTCGATTTAGTGACCTTGTGATTATTGTGATATGTTTTGTTGTTTAACCAATCATATCTAATTACAAATAAAAGGGTGTTTACCATGTTTACCTAGTTTTCCACTAAGTTGAATTGTTGATAATTCTCAATCTTTATATTGTTGATGAACTCACAAAGTGATAGTGATAGGGATGGGTTCGATGGAAACAATCATTGTTCCATGCTTTAGATCTTGCTGGGAAGACCCCCATGGTGTCACACTCAACCACCTTAACCTATAGGACCCAAAGTGTGTGCGGGTTCCCCTGGTTCACCTTGCCAACCCAACTATCAAGTCAACTCCTAACAACCAAGCCAACCTTGGTGCAATGCTTCAACTCCTCCTTAGCCCTTAATCTATCCTAAAGGCTAACCTATCCTCACCACTCAGTTAGATCTTGTAGGGGTGTAGAGTTGTATTCAACAGCTTCAAACCATCCTCCCAGGGTTCTTGAAGGTTCACCAAACTCCACCTTTCCATCGCTTTCACCAAACCCTCATCTAGGGTTAAAAGAGCTACTAGCCAAGAGCCCCAATTAGGTCTCCATTTCTGAGAAAACCAATTGTCTCTCTCAATTTCTCCAAAGAACCACCAATCTTTCTTTGAGATTCTTGCTTCTAATAGACACCTCTTAAGGATTTTCAAGGTATTGAGTCTTCATCATCCATACAAGGCCTCAACTTGAAATTGGGAAAAATATAGGGTTTTCAAGCCTTTTCTGGCTACTTCCAATCTGCTAAGTCTTTTACCTGTGAAACGAATTGGTTCCAGAGGTTCCTCCTATTCACCAGACCTTGGTAAGACTCACATCCAACTTCCCAAAAAGGAAATTCAACAAAATTTCATCACCCCTGCAAGTTATGTGCTCTGCACTCCTGGTCCTCCCTAGCCGGACTCTTCCTGGCTCGCCTAGGGAAAGACTTTTCTAACAGTTCCTACACTCACACAAACCCTAAAACCTACCATATGTACACACATGGATTCTAGTCACTATTCCCAAAGGGTTGTACAATTTGTACGGTGGGAAAGTGGTCTAGCACTCCATTCTTTATAGACAGTCTGGTTCAGACCAACAACAGGGTTAAAGCCAACTATTTACAAACAATGATTGAAAACGAATTCAAAAGACTAAAATATGGCACACTAAGCTTCAGAAAACACTAATCTACATCCTCCATTGAGCACAGTAACAATTTCAATTCATTAAGTTCTACTTTGAAGCAAAAATCAGAAATAACACACAAAAGCATTATTTTTCTTCCAATTCACAAAATTTTCCCACAATAATAATGCATCTAACCTTACTCTCAGGTCGAGGCACACCTTTTATAGGGTTCCTAATTCAGTTATGCACCCTTGGTCGAACATGTAAGTTATTATGTGGCAAAGTTGCAAAAATGGAACATTTTTGCATCTTTTGCCAATTTTCTAGAAACCTAAGTAAAATGAGTTTTTAAACTCATACACCCTTTCCACTTTTTAATCTACTGATCACCATAGATTAAGACTTATTCATAAACCTCTAATTCTATCTAAATGGTTAACATGACCTTTATGGAAATATTGCAAAAACAAAAATGCATTCAAGGCTTTCTAAATGACTAGTGTTCCTAGGTGCTCCTGTACCATTCTCCCCCTCCCTGCACAAACACTAAGGAATGTGAGGAGAGATCAGTGACACATCAATGCCCTAATTCTTAAACTCAAATTTATCTACCCAAGTAGCCTTAGATTCATGTTTGTTCTTCCATTTGATAAGATGCTCCATGTACACCTTATGCCTTGTAGATTTCTTCACTCTTGACTCCAAGATCCTCTCTGCTTGTAGCTTGTCTGGAGTAGGTAAGGCTATGTTGCTTACATCCAAGAAGATCTCCCTACTGTTCTAATCTAAATCATTGACTGATCCCTTATATCTAATCAAATCAGCTACATTGAACAATGGTGAAATCCCTAAATCTGCAGGTAACTCCACCTTGTATGCATTTTTCCCATACTTGGCTAACACTTTGCATGGTCCCACTCTTTTCATCTGCAATTTGGTTGATGTACCCTTCTGAAACCTAGATTTGTTGAGGTGAACCATGACATAGTCTCCTACTGCAAATTGCAAATCTTTTCTTGACAAATCTACCTTATCCTTCAACTTTTGTGTAGCCTCGATGACTGTCTTCTTTACCTGCTCCTGAATCTCTTTCATGGTCTGAGTGAAGTCCTCTGCATGTCCACTCCTATGCTCCATAGCTCCTAGATCTCTGAGCTCACACACACCTCTTGGGTGCATTCCATACACTATTTCAAAAGGACTCTTCCCTGTAGTCATGTTCACACTGTCATTGTATGCATACTCAGCCTGTGATATAACCAGGCCCCATGTCTTTCTATACTCTTTGGTTAGGAATCTTAGAAGGTTACCTAACACCCTATTAACCACCTCAGTTTGGCCATCGGTCTGAGGATGGTAAGTTGATCCAAAAGACAGGTTGGTACCTAATCTGCTCCATAGAGTCTTCCAAAAATGACTAATGTACTTCACATCCATGTCCGAGACAATGCTTAAAGGAAATCCATGGATCCTTACAATTTCCTTGAAGAAAAGATGAGCAATGTAACTAGCATCATGAGTGGTTTTGCAAGGGATAAAGTGACTCATCTTACTGAATCTATCTACCACCACATAGACACTATCAAACCCTGTCTTAGTCTTAGGGAGTCCTACAACAAAATCCATGCTAACACACTCCCATGGTCTGTTGGTAATGGGTAGAGGTTGATACAAACCTGCATTACTGGCTCCCCCTTTGGCTTTCATACAAACTACACACTGCTCCACATACCTTCTGACATCCTTTGGTAACTTGGGCCAATAGTAAAACCTTTGCACTAGTTCCATTGTCTTGTTGATACCAAAATGACCACTAAGACTACCATTGTGTTTTTCTTGGATAAGATTCTCTCTCGTAGAACCTTTTGGCACACACAACTGATTTCCCTTGAATAACAATCCACTTTGCAATGTATACTCTGAATATTGACTATGAAAATGATTCTCAAAATCAAAACATACCTTGTAGGCCTCCGAGAAGTCTTCATCTTCCCCATAGAGATCCTTGAAACTCTCTATTCCAATGCTCTTGATCTGTATCTCTTGCACTGTTAGCAATCTTCTGCTTAGTGCATCTGCCACCTTGTTCAACTGTCCCTTCTTGTGCTTGATGGTGAAGGTAAAAGCTTGGATGTATTCCATCCATTTCAAATGCCTATTACTTAGCTTCTCTTGAGTGTTGATATAGCTAAGTTCCTGATTGTCAATAAAGACTACAAACTCTTTGGGTAGAAGGTAATGCCTCCACTTCCTAAGTGACTGAACTAAAGTATACAATTCTAGGTCATAGGTAGAGTACTTTTCCTTAGCTTCATTGAGATTTTCACTAAAGAATGCTATAGGTCTGCCTTCTTGGCTTAGCACTCCTCCTACTGCAACTCCACTAGCATCACATTCCACAGTAAACAACTTGTCAAAACTAGGTAACAAAAGTATAGGTTGAGTTGCCACTTCTTGTTTCAGTTTCTCAAAACCTTTCTCAGCTTCTTGAGTCCACTTAAACTTAGTTTTTAAGCCTCCTTTGATTGTATCTAGGACTGGTGCACATATGCCACTAAAGTTCCTTATGAATTTTCTATAAAATTGAGCCAATCCATGAAAACTCCTTACCTCTGTCCCTGTGGTTGGTGTAGGCCAGTTTAGAATAGCTTCCACCTTGCTTGGATCCATCTTCAATGATCCTTGGGATACTAAAAACCCCAAATACACAAGTTCATGTTTGAAGAACTCACATTTCTCTAGGTTGATGGCTAACTTCTCTTCTTGCAATCTTCTAAGAACCAACTCCACATGTTTTAGGTGTTCTTCTGTTGTCTTACTAAAAATGAGTATATCATCAAGGTATACTACCACAAATTTCCCTGTAAAGTCTTTGAGCACTTCATTCATGAGCCTCATGAATGTGCTAGGGGCATTAGAGAGGCCAAATGGCATAACTCTCCACTCATACAACCCATCATTTGTCTTAAAAGTTGTCTTCCACTCATCTCCATCCTTGATTCTGATATGATGGTATCCGCTCTTGAGATCCAACTTGGTGAAGTACTGAGCTCCTCCAAGACAATCCATCAAGTCCTCAATTCTAGGAATAGGGAACCTATACCTGATTGTGATTCTATTTATTTCCCTAGAATTAGTGCATAGTCTCCACTTGCCTCCTTTCTTGGTTGCTAAGACCACTAGTACTGCACATGGGTTGGTGCTCTTCTTAATCAATCCTTGAACTAACAACTCCTGCACTTGTCTAGCTACCTCTAGGTTCTGATCTGGTGTAAGCTTGTAAGCTGCTTTGTTTGGAAATGAAGCCCCTAGTATGAAGTCAATCTGATGACTAATGGCTCTTTGTGGAGGTAAGGTTGTTGGTGTTCCATCACTCACTATGTCCTTATACTTCTCAAGCAATTTCTGGACTGCTCCGGGTATGACTGTTTTCTCAATCTTGTCCTCTCCCTTGGGTTGCACCATGACCACATATCCTTCACCTCCTTGATGTAGGTTGTTAATGAACTCTTTGCCACTGCTTAATAAGACACTAGGGGTCTTTGACTGTCCTTCTTCTTCATCTGACAGTGACTGCAACTTGAATGTTTTTCCATCCTTCTTGAATGAGATAGTATTGTCCTTTCCATCATAGATGACACCTCTGTCATATTGCCATGGTTTTCCCAATAGAAGATGGCATGCATCCATGGGTAATTAATCACAAATCAATTTGTCTTTGTACCCTCCAATGGAGAACTCCACCGTTGTCTGCTCATTGACAAGAACACTATGTCCTTTGTTCAACCATGTTACCTTGTAGGGATTAGTCTGGGGTACCTTTTCCAACTTCAATTTCATCACTACCTCCTCTGAGATTATGTTGTCAGTAGACCCTGAGTCCACTATAACCTTACACACCTTTCCAAGTATTTTGCATCTTACTCTAAATAAGGCTCTTCTCTATTTTGGCTCTTCGTTGACTGGTTGTTTGATCAAAACTCTACTAAACATCATATTCTCCCCCACTTCTGATTCAATGTGACTAACCTCAAGACACTCATGGTGTCCTCTTGTGCATATGCCACTCTCTTCTCAGTATTTGATGAAGATGCTTTCTTCGGGCACCTATAAGCTGGATGACCTACTTGACCACAGTTATAACATTTCATAGTGGCAAAGTATGAGCTACTTCTGCCTACTCCTCTTCCTCTTTTTGAACCTCCTTGAGGTCCTCTACCTCTTCCATAGCCTCCTCTAGAAGTTGTTTCACTTCCATGTTCAGTAAGTTTTGACTCTCCTTGATTTCTTTGTTCAGTACCTCTACCTTGATATCCACCTCTATGTCCTCTTTGATCTCTACCTTTGCCTCTACTCTTAGAAGCCTGATCTTGTTTCCTCTTGCTTCTCTCCTTAATCTTTATAGCCAATTGGTAACATTGGTGTACTATCTTGGGACTTAGAAGAGTCATATCCTCTTGAATGTTCCACTTCAAGCCGTTAAGATACCTAGCCACCTTAAGACTTTCATCCTCTATAACATTAGACCTCATGCAAATTTTTTGAAACTCCTCGGTATAAGAGTTCACGTCTTGGTCTCTTTGTCTCAAGCTCTACCTTTTCTTGTGTAACTGAATTTCATAATCATTTGGCATGTATGCTTCTCTCACTTTTGCAACCATACCTTTCCAAGTAGAGATAGGCTTCTTGCCTTCCTTTTCCCTCTCTGTCTGAATGAACTTCCACCATGTCAAGGAAGAACCTCTTAATCTTGATTTGGCCACCTTTACCTTCTATGCTTCAGTGACTCCATCACATTCAAAATGGTTTTCCATTCCCTCTATCCAATCCATGACTAGTTCAGCTTCCATTTTCCCAGTAAACAGTGGTATGCCTTCAAGTTCCTTTCCACTCAAAGCCTTCAATACCTTCAAGAAAGGATCTTCTTTCAAAACAGGGTCAGGTTCAGGGGTCTTGTATTCCTCTGCAACCTCTTCTTTCTTTGGTACTCTTCCTTCGAACTATGCATCATTCAATGCTTGCTCAAGTTGGTCTATTCTTTTCCCTCAATAGCCTATTGTCTTCCTCCTATCCTTCGACCATCTTGGCCAATTCTGCATTTTTCACCATGATGGTAGAATCACTAGACTCAACCTCTAACATATATTATTCTATCCCAAATCTTTTTCTTGCTTTGATACCAATCTGATAGAGATGGGTTGGATGGAAACAATCACTGTTCCATGCTTTGGATCTTGCTAGGGAAGACCCCCATGGTGTCACACTCCACCACCTTAACCTATAGGACCCAAATTGTGTGCAAGTTCCCCTGTTTCACCTTTCCAACCCAACTATCAAGTCAACTCCTAACAACCAAGCCAACCTTGGTGCAATGCTTCAACTCCTCCTTAGCCCTTAATCTATCCTAAAGGCTAACCTATCCTCACCACTCAATTAGATCTTGCAGGGGTGTAGATTTGTGTTCAATAGCTTCAAACCATCCTCCGAGGGTTCTTGAAGGTTCACCAAACTCCACCTTTCCATCACTTTCACCAAACCCTCATCTAGGGTTAAAAGAGCTACTAGCCAAGAGCCCTAATTAGGTCTCCATTTCTGAGAAAACCAATTATCTCTCTCAATTTCTCCAAAGAACCACCAATATTTCTTTGAGATTCTTTCTTCTAATAGACACCTTTCAAGGATTTTCAAGGTCTTGAGTCTTCATCATCTGTACAAGGCCTCAACTTGAAATTGGGAAAAATCTAGGGTTTTCAAGCCTTTTCTGGCTACTTCCAATCTGCTAAGTCTTTTACCTATGAAACAAATTGGTGGAGGTTCCTCCTATTCACCAAACCTTGGTAAGACTCACATCCAACTTCCCAAAAAGGAAATTCAACAAAATTTCATCACCCCTACAAGCTATGTGGTCTGCACTCCTAGTCTTCCCTAGTTGGACTCTTCTTGGCTCGCCTAGGGAAAGACTTTTCTAACAGTTCCTGCACTCACACAAACCCTAAAACCTACCATATGTACACACATGGAGTCTATTCACTATTCCCAAAGGGCCATACAATTTGTACAGTGGGAAAGTGGTCTAACACTCCATTCTTTATAGACAGTCTGGTTCAGACCAGCAACAGGGTTAAAGCCAACTATTTACAAACAATGATTGAAAATGAATTCAAAAGACTAAAAGATGGCACACTAAGCTTGAGAAAACACTAATCTACATCCTCCATTAAACACAGTAACAATTTCAATTCATTAAGTTCTAATTTGAAGCAAAAATCAGAAATAACACACAAAAGCATTGTTTTTCTTCCAATTCACAAAATTTTCCCACAATAATAATGCCTCTAACCTTGCTCTCAGGTCGAGGCACACCTTTTATAGGGTTCCTAATTCAGTTATGCACCCTTGGTTGAACATGTAAGTTATTATGTGGCAAAGTTGCAAAAATGGAACATTTTTGCATCTTTTGCCAATTTTCTAGAAACCTAAGTAAAATGAGTTTTTAAACTCATACACCCTTTCCACTTCTTAATCTACTGATCACCACAGATTAAGACTTATTCATAAACCTCTAATTCTATCTAAATGGTCAACATGACCTTTATGGTAATATTGCAAAAACAAAAATGCATTCAAGACTTTCTAAATGACTAGTGTTCCTAGGTGCTCCTGCACCAGATAGGCACATGACTTGTTTGGATATGCTTTAAATTAGATTAGAACGGATGCCATTTTATTTTTATTAAGATAAAATGAATTTCATTTTGTTAAGTATATACATTAGAATTATATATTTTGATTCTTTTAGTTTTGGATTCACATTATTTTTGGGATTTCAAAATGGTACAATTAGGCTAGAAAAAATTCTCCAAATTTTTATGTGATTTTCTATTTGTGGCATTTGGTGGATTTAGAACAAAAGATGTTGTTAGAAAATTGATTGGGTGCTTCTTCTCATTTTCATGAGAAACATGAAATAGCCAAAAACCCTTAAAATTTTTCCCAAGAAAACTATGTGATTGAAAAAGTGCGATCCCTAGCCTCTTTAGAGAAAGAGTTTATGATTTGATTTTAAAATTGTGCACTTTTTATCTATGGTAAAATTTAGTGAATAGTGAAAAACTTGAAGTTGTCATCAATGGTGATTAAGCTCTTTGTATGGTTTTTGAAATTAAAAAATATCTTCTTTTTTTTTATCTTAGGACATGTAAAAGATTTTTATTTTGTTGGAGAGAAATTTTTATGTTCGAAATGTGATTTCTAACTTTTGGATAGAGGTGTCATATTTTTATCCTCTTTTTTCATGCTTTGATGTTTTTTAGTTAAATTTGACTCTTTGAAAGGCCTCACATTGGATATGTGTTTAATAACCTCCTAGATTTGAGTGTTATGTGTTTTGACCTTATTTTAATTCCTTGAATTTTTGGTCAAAGTTGTTTTTTGCTAAAGTTGAATTTTTGAAACATGACTAGATACCTAGTAGTTCTTTCTTAATATTTTGTGTCATTGATACTTGGTAAGTCCTTGTGACTATCTGTATAAGTGTGATTCCATGCCCAATCATTTCTTTATATTGGTGGTTGTTTTCATTTCTTCTCGAGTGTGTTATTGGTTGGAGGCCGTAACCCTTATGCATCATTATTTTATTTTGATTGCAGTATGTATGATTATTGATGTGATGTCATGCCTTATTTTCATGCTATGGTTATTTGGTGTAAATGATTATTTTAGCATGTATTAATTGATGGATTATAATATGTATTTGAAGTATTTTTGTCTTTCTTTAATTACATTAAAATGAAATTATTAGTGTTGACAAATAGTAAAGGATAAGCATGTGGATTAAAAGTATTGATGCTCATTGTATTAGCCTATTTATTTCTCCTACATTTGGTTGAGTCATGAGTACCTAGGTGTTTATTTGTATATTAAACCTTTTTTTTGTTTGTATTCAAGTGTGATACAGCATTAAATGACTAATGATTGGTATCCTTAAATTGTGTGTTGGACCTTTGCTGTGTGTGTGTATTCAAGTGTGGTTGTGCATTGAATTATATTATTAGATTTTTTTCCCATGGTATTATGCATTAGATGGTGTGTGATACCCATTTTCAACCATGACACATGGATTATTGGTGTCTTGCGTGAGACCCTAGTTTATGTGTGAAGTGTGTCCATGATCTATCTTCATGGCTTGGGGGTTTCCTAGAGTAGAATAGGAATATATTGCACTTTATGATATTAATATGGTTGGGAGGTAGGTACCTAACATTCCCCACTAGTCCCCATTTGGAAGATTAGTTGGGATCTTGGAGAGTTCTTGGTTTGGCATATTTTCCATATTGTATTATTCTTGAGTTATGTAAAGGTTGTAATCATGTTTATCATTGTAACTAATCTTGTATTGGATCTTAACTTATGCCCATTCATGTATTATTTAGATGCAAACTTGTAATTGTAATAATTATTGTGGTATGCATTTTGGTTAAAAATGTATTTTTAAGTGGTTAATTTTATTTGAGCATCATAGATATTACTATTCACACTTTCAAAAAAATGATTAAGTGATATTTTATTTCACAAATGTGCAAGTAGATGTTAATTGAAAACTCATGGTGTGGTTTATTTTCACCTAGCTCTTATTTTTGTTGTATAATTAATTACTATCATTCTAGCATGATTGATAGACTTGTTCTCATGTATAAAATAGTTGAATTATACCTTATTTGAAAAGAAAATATTTAGGTAAATTAATCATTGATTTGTGATCAAAATGAAAAGAAATTCATTATTGTAACATGTCCTTTCTTAATTATGATGCATATAAATTTAGGCTCTATATCATATTTTACTATCATTTTAAAGTATACTTTTTAGCCTTGCAAAGAGAAGAAATATGTAGTTTATATTTGTAATGGTGTATCTTGGTGTTTTGAATTCAATGCTATTAAATCATGTTGTTTGAAATTAGAACCATTTATATTTGGGAACTGATATTCATTTCATGATATTAGATGTCTTATTTTGGTAACACTTATTTATCATCTTCAAAAGGATATAACTTTTTTGAACAATCTTGATTATGAGATATTTAGGATGAATTTTTTATCAATTTTAAATGAAGCTAGAAGCTTTATTTTATTAGTATTTGAATTTTATAAGTAGATAGGATCAATGATATGATGTTGTGTAGTTGACATTATGGTAGGAGTTGAATTTCTATTTTATGCTTGTTGCATTTGATGTATGATCTCAATTCTTATGAATATATGATATTTTAAAAATTGACATGATTGTTGATTCAAATCATTAATTAATAGTGAAAATTCAACTCTTGTAAGATTTAAGACCCACCATGTATGTGTGTGAACTGTGCATGAGGTAAATAGTTGCATTTTTTCATCTTAGGTTATGGAATGAAGCCATGTGTTACTCTAATTCCAATCCATGTCTCCACAAGAGAATGAGATCATGGACTAGTGTTTAATCTTCACCTTAGAGTAAATCCTACCCTCTCATATATGCACCATGGTGAATTTTTCACATGACATGGTTAAGCCTTCCACTTGTGTTGCTACAGTTGATGCATTTGTGTTGCACACCTTGAGTTTTATTATATTTTATCATTACATATCAAGTGTTTAATAATCTAATGTGACTTGCTGATGTTGCATTTGAATTATGAAAGTAAGACTAATCATGTGGAGTGAAGATATTTTTTTAATATTTCATAGTACAAGTCTTTGGATATAGGACAAATCCACTTTTGTAGACTTTTCCTTAATCCCCAAACTCATGCGAACATAAATAGCTGATGAAACCTCTATCCAAATCATCTAATTCATAGAGGATAATTGAGATAAAACTATAAGTGAATTCTTGAAACCATGTACCACTAAAACCATAGTATGAAAAAAATCCAACACCTCTATGTGCTCAATCAATGCATCCATGAGTGAAAAATACATCACATAAGGTATCTTTGACCAATAACTCTTGATATTTCACATCTCCAATTCTAGTGCTCCACTATGGAGGTTACAACTCATATGAGTCTCATCCATCATATAACAAGATTCTCCACTCCCAATTCTAGTGCCTAGAATGAAGAATATGTCATTAATGAGTTATAATTGATTTGTAAATAGCACCATTTTGCTTCACCTTTATTGTGAATGAAATCTTTGTAGGTCTTGTATTTAATGACATTACAATTACATGCAAGAGAATACATATTAATAAATAATTGTGCCTACATACATAGAAACATCCACTTTCGCCCCCTCCATATTCCATGGAGTACATAAATTATTTACCATTTATATTTATAACAAGACTTTAGGATTGCAAGGTTAATAGTACCTATAATCCTAACATTTGTGTGATGTGTTGTTATGTCCTTATATTTAAGCATTCAATGCATTCATTTTACACATCGATTAATTAAGGAATTATTTGCACTAAAAGGAATCTAGATTTGCACAAACATTCTAGGATCATATGCATGTTTGAAGAGTCATTTAATTTTAATCTTTTATACGCATTTCCATGAATTCATTTGGAAGAACATATCCCTTATCAACACAATGACAATCTACCAAGGAATTAATAAATTCTACCTATTTTTTAGATATTAGAAGAAGCAAAAGAAACTAAGGTGAATCACGCAAAGTGAAGAACAAAATTTATAGATTTCATATACAAGTTTGTAGGTTTAAGACAAATCTACTTTTATAGACTTGTCCCTAATCTCCAAACTCGTCCCTAGATAGATTAAACATACATTTTATTATGAGAAAAATACTAGATTGCCATCATTTATTTCAAATCCCTATACAAAACACTCATTTAAATTATTATTTTTCAATTATAAAATTAAATACCCTATTTTTTACTTTTATATTTCAAAAATAATTATTACAAATTATCATACTCTATCAATCTAAATCATCATCATTTAATCCAAATAAATTTATACTTAATTACTTATATTTATCTATTTTATAAAAAAAGTTATTTTCCTTTTCATAATAAACCTAAATTATCCAAAAGAATCATTTGATTTACATAAAATTCCATGTAAATCCTACCCCCAACACAATGCTAGAAAAAGCTAAAATAAAACTAGTGACATACATCCTACATGTGGGTGCTCACCAAGAGATATTCTAAATTACAAAGAATATATAGGCAATAGGTCAAATTGCCAATTCTAATGTATGTGGGAATAAAATTGCATAGAATTGGGTGGACAATAAATGATCCACCTCATCATGAAATGAGGTAGGGCACTCCATGTATTCAAATCAAAATAAAATTTTATTTTTCCTTGATAAAAGGTGATGGATGAAGATGTGAGAGTGGATCCCACCACCACCATACATGCCCTTCATTCATCACATTTCTTATCAAATATCCACTTCTCCAACTTTTTGTCTTGTTTTAAGGAAATGGTGCTCATGGAATAATACATGCCTGCAAATGTCCTTTGCTATCATGACTTTAATGAGTTGAGAGACAAACTTGTTTTAAATATGCTGTGTTTTAATTATAGTGTTGGAAGGACAGAATCTCTTATTTATAAATTGATCAAAAATTAAATAAGTGTTACGGTAGTGGTCAGTATTTGTTTTTTAAATAGTGTAATAATATTGTTTTAGGAAGAAATATATATTGTTACTAAAGAAAATGTTTGTAATATTTGTAATATGTTTAAATTTATATTGTAATTATTTATTTATAGTGAAATAAAAAAAAAATCTTAGAAAAAAGATTGGGGATAAGAAGTCTGTGATACACGTAAAATGATGTATGATGAGATAATGTTTTAATAATACTATTAAGTTGTTATCATAAATGTTCTATAATCATGTTTTTCAATTATTTTAAAGTTGTCTAAGATAATTTCATAGTAAATAAATGAATATCTTTAGTTATAACAAAATAGCATATGAACAACATAAATGTGTGCTAGGTAGGTTGGGTTGGAATAACTAGTGAAAATGTTAGTAAGGTATAAATTTGAATTTTATTAGTTTAAGGTTTAAATTTGTAATTATAAAAAAGATTTGCTTCATTTTTACACACACCTGTCTAATCGAAGGTGATGAATAAAAGATCTAGAGATCATGATCAATCTTTCAAACAAATGATAATGAAATCAAGATATAATAATTTTATGAACCAAATTTGTGCAAGAATATGCTACTTATACACTAATTATTACATTAAAAACACTCAAATTAAAATAAACTCAATATAAAAATATATATATGTAATTTTTAAAATTACTATAAAATTATCTCTCTCTCTCTCTCTCTATATATATATATATATATATATATATATATATATATATATATATATATATATATATATATATATATATATATATATATTAATAATTGAGCAACATAGACACTTCCACAGTTAAACTCTATAAAGAAACATAAATTTTTAAAAATTAAATAGTCAATTAACACAAAGGAAATGTTTTCCATTGGGTAAAACTTCCACCCATAACAATGAAACCAATGAAATATGCATATCAAATATGTATTTGATTGTATTGTAATTTGCAACTTGCAGTTGTTTCATATTAATGTGCTTTGAGGTTGAATCCTTTTTTCTGCGGTTTCTTTCAAGATTCTTGTCTTGAAAGCACCTTTTGTACATTGTTTTTTATTATTAATATATGCATTTTTCTAATAAAAAAATATGTATTTGATTTAGGTAATAATAAATTGTCGTGGGAAAGTATTGCAAAGAATAAATTAAAAAAAAATAAAAAATAGAAGGTTCAAGGTATTATTATGATCCATGTTCCAACTACATTTCAATGATGGCTAGGGAATAATGTCCAAACAAACGTCGTCCAACATTAAGGTTAGATTTATTTTTTCTGACTCATATCTCAGGCATCTATGTTGATGAGCTGATGGTGGGATTCCACATCTAAATTTGACAGTTGCCACCTTGCATGTAAAGTAATTTTTTCATGATGGTTATTTATTTAAACTTGTTTGCTTAAGTATTAAAATATATGATATTGCTATCAGGATTCAACCGTGTAGTTTCGAGTCAACCGATGGGTTCTCGTTGAACCTCTACTCATGAAACATGGGTCAATGAGTTTGACTCGAAACTACACGGTTGAATCCTGATAGCAATATCATAATTTGACACGCTGTGGAAAAATACCTCCTACTTATCAATTAAAATATATTTTATTATAAATTTAATTTTATGAATTTTAAATATATATTAGAATAATTTTATAAAATTTTGATAGTTTATTTTAATTTTATATGTGATATAATCGTCATGTAATTTTGAATTGTATTTTAAAATAAATATAATTAAATATGGTTATATGACCATCAAATTTAGATTTTAAGTTTGAAAGTTCATAGATAAAGTATATATATGCTACATCAACACATTTTAAAAATTTATATATTATATTAGAATTGGCATGTCACTCACAAGCTACATGTCTTTTCCACATAAATCTAGGTGTTGTGGTGTTAGCATATTTGTTAGGGACAATATCAACATTACTAGCTATAACAAGTATCTAAATGGCTACCAACTATAATAGATATCCAAATCGATTGAACAAAATGTGGGAAAACAAGATGAGAATTTTGTTGGCATAAGAGTGGACTTGCCAATCATCCCCCTTAATGCATGTAGAGAAAGCAATTACAAGTTAGATGTTCAAAGATCATATTATAAATTTGAAATTCAAATTTTGGTACATTAATATGTCAAAATTATAGAAAGTTCATTATTAAATGTTTTGATTAACTTGAATTTTGTAATAAAAGGTAAAAAAATTAGTCAATAAGAATGCCAAAATTGAATTCTAATTAATATAAAGTAGCAATAAGTTGTAGCTTATCTATAAAAAAAAGAATGTCAACTATTTGTGTTTATATATATATATATAGATAGATAGATAGATAGAGAGAGAGAGAGAGAGATAATTGGATAATAGGTATGGATCTTTCCTCTATGTGTTAATCCCAAGTAGCATGGATATTTCCTTCGGTGCACTAATTTGATGTAGCAAGAAACAAACTTATATACCTTGATTCAAGGTAATTTATAATATCTAAAAATATGTGTAAGGACATCAACATTTAAAAATATCTTTGAAAAACTTGTTGGATTACTAGTTTCAAGTTCTTCTAAATCAATCCATATGATGAACTAACTTTATAGTCTTGGCAAAAAATTGAAGCCAATATGCATAAGCATGTAGATGGCCAATACAAATTTTTTTATGTAATAAATTCCTTTTAAGATCCAAATCTAAATATTCTTATAATGAGTGTTCCTTGATAATTAGATGATTCTTAAATATTTTTAATTACACATATGAATGTCTTTGAATACAAAACCATAACAACATTTCACACAAATATGTATAGATTTAACTGCCAATGAGCAATAGGAAAGGTTTAAAACTTGGGGATTTGAATTTGAAGATTTAAATTTTGGGGTCAATCTTAGGCCACTCAAGATTGAACCTAAGTACAATGGGATTGACCAAAGATAGGGAAATGAAAATTTTGGGTTCAATAAAAAGTGTAAGTTTGTATTGATACTAGGGTGAATGTGTGAAATTAAGTGCAAATGAGGCTAGGATAAGGTAATTTGATGGGAGTGTCACAGTGAAAATAAACAGGAATGGATAGGGATTAAGGAATGAGATTAAATTAGCACATGAATGTGCCACTTGTTCATATTTTACAATTGTATAATTTTTTCATCAAAATGGATCCAAAACTAAATGGGATTCGACATAGGTGTCCAAATTTCACCTATATAGAAAATAAATAAGAAGGGTAGGAAATTCTACATAAATAGAAAATGATATGGTAATAATTCACCTAGTATGGTTGCATGATATGATTCTTCTTAGAGGTGGTAAATGTGATATGGACAATCACAAATATATAGTTATAAACAAGAGACACATATGATATATAAGAATAAAATATTAATGAAGAATATGTAAGAATAAATGGAAAAAATATATTGATAGATTTTGGAATGAGAATGATGATGACGATTCTTCAATAAGCAACAAAATTTGAGCCAAGATGAATTATGGGAAAATAACTCATCAACATAAATAAATCCATCATTATGCAAGCACAAGAACAATCTAGTTTTAAAAAATCACATATCTTCAAATGAGAAATCAAGAGAGCCACTAAAAAACAAACACACCTAACACAAATTATTAAAAAAACAATAAAACAAAATTGAATGAATAGTCTAAAAATATTATTTAGTACTTTTTCATGACATATATCACTTATGTTTAAAAATATTTTCAACTAGTTAAACGCGTGTCACTATAACTAACAAAAGTCAAGAGGGAAGAACAAAAAAAAAAACTCAATATTTTTTAGAGTCCTAACCACTAAAATTGAAAACAATGGAAAACCATTAAAAAACAAACACATCTAAAAAAAATAGTATCTAAAAAAGAAAATGCAACTTTGAAACCCTCACCATATAAAGCACCAAGCTTGTTCTCTAGTCCAAACTGTTGAAAATTGAGGTGTTTTCTTAGCTTAATACTTTGTAAAACTTTAAGATTGTTGATCTAAATATGCTTTTCCTTTGTTACAGATTCTTTGTGGGTGATTATCTGATTAATCCATTTTACCATTTGTAGAATGAAGACAAAAGTTGTAGAAGAATTATATAGGATACTAGAAAGATTACACAAGCATATACCGTGGAGAAACCCTTTCAAGATAAAACTCCACCAAGAATCAATGTATTATTTAATCTTTGAAGTAGATTACAATAACTCCAATTCTTGCTTGAGAATGCTTCTTTTGCCTTCACCAAATCTTCTTCACAACCTACAATAAAACTAATAATAACTCTCTTCAACTTGCTTGAGATAAATATGCTTTAATTAACTTTGTAAACTCCAAAAGAGTTACAATTACAATGCTCAAACCCTATCCCTAAAAGGTACGCATATCTCTTGCAAGTAAAGTTATTCCGTGAAGAACAATGTCAAATCATCATCTTCATCCATTGGGGCATCCCAAACTGAAGTAGTAACTCAACCTTTTATTCTGTAAATATCTTCAAGGCTTTATCCTCAAAGTAGGCGCCCAAGAGAGGTCCCACTTAACTCAGCCTTCTGAAATATCTTAACATGCAAAGGAGTTAATTCCAAGAAGCCAACCTGGGTGCCCAAGTTGGGTCCAAGTCATTTCCTGTTAATTGAAACATTTCTCTCCACCATTCATGCAAGAATGGTCATCCCCTATTAACTGAAGGTAGTCCCTGTTATCTATCATGAAACTCAATTCATTAGTCATGCATTCCAAGTTAATTGAAGGCAACTAGCATTCAACTAAAACTAACTGAAGATAATTGAACCATAACTAAATTGAATTGAACTAAACTAAGCTGAACTAAACTAAACTAAACTAAACTGAACTAAATTGATTTTGAACTGAACTAAACTAAATTGAACTGAATTGAATTGATATGAACTAAATTGAACTGAACTTCATGCATGTAAACATCAAACCCTAACTCCTAGGATCTTTACATGCATTCAGAAGTGGTATCTCTTACTCCAAATAGTTAACTGAACTCAAGGTGAGTGTCACCTACCATGTGGGCACCCTATGTGCCCCTATTATTTAGGAACTCATATTGGATTCCCTCACATGATCCTAACATTTAGAATGAATTACAAATGTCAATTCACATGATTATTTCATTCAATATTAGTCTCTTTCTAATCCTAGTGTTTGAGAACACTTTCCAAGGACTTAGGAGATACATGAAATAAATAATGTTTAGGATTGCAATTAAATGGCATCCTATTCCCAACATTCTCCCACTTGATATTATACATTGCAATTATTCTAAACAAGGAATAATTATAAATCAAGTACAAAACTTAAGGCCTATGGCCTTCCTGCACCAACTAATCAATCCATGCCAACTTCAAATGCAACTTGCATAATCATGAAGCTCCAAGCAAATGATTAAAACCAAGAGAGCTTATCTTAAGGAACTAGTTTCATAAGATAATCTATAACATTAATTAAAGTGTTGACTTTCTCAATTAATACCCTCCCACTCTCAACCATTTCTCACACAAAGTGATACTTAACATCAACATGCTTAGTACGAGCATGATACGTAGGATTTTTGGCTAAACACATAGCACTCTGACTATCACATTCAAGTTTAACATACTTGCAATTAAAACCAATACCTTTCTCAAGTCTCTATATCCAAACTACATCTTTGGAGGCATGTGAAACGACCGAGTGTGTTGAACTCACGTTCAACCAATGTGTAGGCTCCTCAATCTTTTCTATTGAATTTTTTTTCTTGCTAGTAACCATTCCAACATATATCTCTTACCATAACAGAACTCAAGCCTCACCTATTTCTGCAAGTATCCATGAGGACCTATAACCAACCAATCCATGACAAACTCCAAATGCGACATAGCACTATCATGAAGTAATCAAGAAAATTATTTATGTACCCAATACTTAAGAGAACTACACACGATCAACTTCAAAGCTCCAATATTGAACATAAACATGACATCCATGATCTAACCATCTCCTCCTAGGAGATCACATGCACCATAACACAATTAAACATCCTAGTCTCAAGAGAACTATGCCAAACTCTAAATGCAACAAGAGTAAACCATGACATAATAGCAACCACTCTAAACCAAGAAAACATATCCCCAATCACCTGAAGATAACGTTACCAATGATGCATCAACGTCACTTCCAACAACTCCCATTGAACCATGGTACCAAGTTACACATGGCATCATGACTACCATCCTCTTCATGAAGATTACTATATCCTACCAAATCTCCCACTGAATTGTGATACCAAGCTATACATGGAAACAAGATAAACATCAAACCACCACTTTCAAAAGCATATAGAATTTCATAAATTTCCTCATGATCAAAATTATCACATGTACCATGGCACAACTCTAAACCGCTAATCGAGAGTATACCATGACATAATAACAAAACCATCCTACAACCAAGAATTCACTTCATTGCCAAATGCTCCCACTGAACCATGATATTGAGCAATCCCATGGCATCATGATGCACATAATCAAAACCAAATTTTTGTCATAAGCTCACACCAAACCTATGAATCCAAGCTCTCAATGATACATGATAACAATCCTCTAAAGCAAGAATATATACCTCTTTTGTAACAAACTTATTTTCCAAAATCAACAATAACAAAAATAGTAAAAGCTCCCACTACAGACAAAAAGCCTCTATTTTTTTAAGAGAAAGGCATCCCAATACTCTACCCAACCTCAACTTTGATACCAAATGTTGAAAATTGAGGTATTTTCCTAGCTTAATACATTGTAAAAATTTAAGATTGCTGATCTAAATATGCTTTTCCTTTGTTACAAATTCTTTGTGGGTGCTTATCTGATTAATACATTTTACCATTTGTAGAATGAAGACAAAAGTTGTAGAAGAATTATACAAGATATTAGAAAGATTACACAAGCATATTCCGTGGAGAAACCCTTTTGGGAAAAAACTCCACCAAGAATCAATGTATTATTTAATCTCTGAAGTAGATTACAATAACTCCAATTCTTGCTTGAGAATGCTTCTTTTTCCTTCACCAAATCTTCTTCACAACCTACAATAAAACTAATAATAACTCTCTTCAACTTGCTTGAGATAAATAGGCTTTAATCAACTTTGTAAACTCCAAAAGAGTTACAATTACAATGCTCAAACCCTATCCCTAAAAGGTACACCTATCTCTTGCAAGTAAAGTTATGCCATGAAGAATAATGTCAAATCATCATCTTCATCCATTGGGGCATCCCAAACTAAAGTAGTAACTCAACCTTTATTCTGTAAATATCTTCAAGGCTTTATACTCAAAGTAGGTGCCCAAGAGAGGGCCCACTTAACTCAGCCTTCTAAAATATCTTAACATGCAAAGGAGTTAATTTCAAGAAGCCAACTTGGGTGCCCAAGTTGGGTCCAAGTCATTTCCTATTAATTGAAACATTTCTCTCCACCATTCATGCAAGAATGGTCATCCCCTATTAACTGAAGGTAGTCCCCGTTATTTGTCATGCAACTCAAGTCATTATTCATGCATTCCAAGTTAACTGAAGTCAACTATCATTCAACTAAAACTAACTAAAGATAACTGAACCATAACTTAACTTAACTGAACTGAACTGAACTGAACTAAACTAAACTAAACTAAACCGATTCTAAACTAAACTAAATTGAATTGAACTAATCTAAACTAAACTGAATTGAACTTCATGAATGTAAACATCAAACCCTAACTGCTAGGATCTTTACATGCATTCAAAATTGTTATCTCTTACTTCAAATAGTTAACTGAACTCAAGGTGAGTGTCACCTACCATGTGGGTGCCCTATGTGCCCCTATTATTTAGGAACTCATATTGGATGCCCTCACATGCTCCTAACATTTAGAATTAGTTACAAATGCCAGTTCACATGATTATTTCATTCAATATTAGTCTCCTTCTAATCCTAGTGTTTGATAACACTTTCCAAGGACTTAGGAGATACATGAAATAAATAATGTTTAGGATTGAAATTAAATGGTATCCTATTCCCAACACAAACACCACCATTACACCATATACAATTTACAATAACTACAATTTAGACCAAATATGGACCCTACTAAAAACTAGAAAACACAATCGTAATATATAAACTAAACCTCACTCACATTGTTTTGAAAAGCACAAATGATAATGAAAATAAAATACAAATACCTACCCATTCAACTAAAAAAGTTGAATCAAATCCACTTTTTACTCTTACACACCTTTGTATTTCAACCTCTTATGTACCTTTGCATGTTACATTCATTTCTACTAATGTGTTGTGAGTTGTCACATACGATATGAAAAACCTTAAACATAAACATTAATTTCACCATCTTACAATCTAACATTAACTTGATGAGATAGTTACTAGCCAATTTGGGCATTAAACTTTTGATCCCCCACTATATGCATACATAACAATAAAAAAACCCAAACAACAAAAAAAGCGTAAGACTGTTAGATGATAGTTAAATATTTTGATCAATAGCATTTTATTTATCGACCATAATGCTACTTATACACAACATGCTTGCACATAATCATTAAAAAACATTTTTTTTGCAAAGAAATTTAGTTGATCATAATCTTTCTACATTTTCTTAATAAATAAATAATACTAACTAAATTACAGTATATTAATCAAAGCACAAGAAAAGAAAAGAAAAACCACCCAACTTAATTTTTTTATTTATATAAATTATAAGACAAAATAATAAATCCAATAGCATCCCCTCATATTATCCAATTCAAAGCATTAAACTACATATTACTAAATTCCTTTAAATCCTATCACATAACCTAATTCTAGAAAAACTAAAGTAAAACTAATGACATGTCCTACATGTAGGTGCTCACCTAGATATATTTTAAATTGCAAAGCATAAGGCCAAATTCAAAATTATAATAGTGTAGGAATAAAATTGTTTGGACTCTACAACGAATGATCCACATCATCAAATGAGTTGTAATTTCTTGTAGTCCACTCCATGCATTGAAATCAATATATGATTTTTATTTTTCCTTATTAGAAAGTGATGGGTTAAGTTTTGTGTAACACCACGCCACAAAACCCCAAAGGACAACACATCTAACTAACAATTATGACAATATTTTTTTAAAAGTGAATCCACATATAGCTCATACTAACAATAATATAGAATGCAATCCACATGTGCATATGCTCTAACTATGTCCTTTAGGGTATCATGACTACATTACACACATAACGATTAACCAACCTAAACATACATCATAAAATAACTAATAACAAGAGTTTGTTTACATCTTCTATATTAAAAGAATTAGATATACATATTTCCACAGATACAACACCATTCAAGAGAATAGAATATGAACCAATGAATACATATACAACTTCCCATACATGGGGTAGATCATTACACTATTTACAAGTTTACATCAAAGCTTCCCTTATAACAACGAGAAGGATGTACATAAAATACATGATAGGATACAACTGAAATGATTACATTACATAACATCAATGCTAACTCAATTTTGGTACAAGATCTAGAATCTCTGCATCAGGTACCACATCCATGCTCACAGACATTAATTGGGAACCCAATGGGGTGCATGGCATGTTCCACCCAACCATGTGGAACCCTAAGGTCCACCCCCTATGCTAGGAGATAACGATAAGGTTCACCACCAAAGCAGACAAGAAGATAGTAGCATCACACAAAAGGGCTAACATGACTCCAACATACAAATACCACAAACAAATCATAACAATGACACCGCTTTCAGAGGTATGCAACAATAAAGTGAACATAAGGGTATGCTAGATTTCTATAGGGAGGAGTGTCATCACATAGCTTGCTATGGGTTACCTTGGAAAATATTCCTAGGTTACTGGACCTCCATCCTGGGCTACCCTGGTAGCCTCTATCGATCACCAGACCCCCATACAAACTCATGCGGGATTAACATACCTTCTAAAAGGACAAGGTAGTTGATCTTTCCATTCTAGGCCTTCCCACTCATCTCAAGCCTAAACAAGCACTTGAGCCATGAGTGAGGAATTATCTTGATTTATGTGAACTACCCAACCCCTTAATTTATTTTAGGTTATCACTTATTAAAGAAACTCTCAATGAGTTACCCTAACGCCACTTTGTGCACCGAACCCCCATAGAGAGCCACTACCCCTACTAACAACTAGAAGACCCAAAAATATCCAACTAGGTAAAGCCATTTGCACAAAATCACAAAACAAATGCACGTACACATAAAGTGAGGCTTGAACCCTCTTGCTCACAAATCTCAACCATAACAATGACTAAGCAGTGCATGGCTTAAACCTTCAATAACACAATTAAAGTATAAAATCAACCACTTCAAATGGGACAATCATAATGCTCAACAAATAAGATACTCCCCCTAACCTCTAGAAGCCCACCTTAACCCTTTTGGCAAAATGACTCCCACTTTACCATAACCAAAATCATCTCAATGCAAAATCAACCATAATAATCAAAATCAACTTAAATTCCAAAATCGCACACATAATTCATCACAAGGAAACAATCATCATTGCAATCATGAAATACATTATTTAAAAAAAACTCACAATAGACAAGAAATCATGAATCAACTTCATAGATAAACATCACTTCCACTTTTTATTTTACTCATCCTAACTTAACTCATTTAATTCAATTGATAGATCATCTACAACAAATAATTATATCACTATATCATTATAAGAGCACTCAACATTCATCAACTTACCCAAAGTTAGCCTAACACAAATCCTTTTTAATTATCTAAATATATGTATATATAATTAAATCATTTTTCCCCTATCTAATAAATCCTCCATTTATCTATATTAGAAAGCCAATTTTCCCTTATTTAACTTTTCTAACAGCATCAACTAATTTTGAGACAAAATATTCTAATTTTTATATTTATAAAATCTTCCAATATAACATCAAACATCCTAAATAAGCATAAATGTATATATATATATATATACATATATACATTGTATATATATATACATTGTATATATATATACATTGTATATATATACATATATACATTGTATATATATATACATATATACATTGTATATATATATACATATATACATATGTATATATATATATATATATAAACAAGTAAAAATAAATATATATAAAATAATTCCAATTTTCTATTAACAAAATAGTAAATCAGAAATTACAAAGAAAGTCATTCAAATATATAAACACCACATAGAGATATATAAATTGAATATTTATAAGACCACTTATCATCGAATTTTAACCTTCAAATGTGCCATCATTGAGGATTATCGATTTCTACATGGGATGCCCTATGCATCGATTTTATCCACTTAGACACCCAACAACCTTTATGAAATCAAGTTACAACATAAAGCAAGTTTCAATGAACATCAATATAATGCAAAAGATTCAAACACTTATACATCCACTTTCATAAATTATCAACACTATACAATCATCGGTGGAATTTAGTGAATACCAAACAAATGAAATATTAATTGATGCCCATATAAAAGAATAATCATTTGATTACCCAACATCAGATTATATAGTGAATGAACACAAAGCAATCTCGGATTCTAAATAGAGGAATTTCTAAGAAAAGGACCCAATTTATACTACAAAAGAAATGTAGACTTGGGGAACGCCATCTAAAAAGTCAAAAGGCTGCACCCAAAGAAAAATCAAAAGCTAAATAAGGAATTCGATTTCAAAAAAATCCAAAATATGGTAACTGAATGCAAGTGCTAGGGAGGTCATTAAACATGAGTATCGATTTCACTTGAAGAGCAAGTATGTTGCATAAGGTATCAAATTCCCAAACCAACAAATCCAAAAAAATATCTAAGGCTCAAAAAAAAAATGGTATAACAGTGAACCATAAGATATATGTATCAATTCCTAACAAGGTATAAGCTAGTGATGCCCAAACTCAAGGCACTAACATAAGACGTAGAAGGTTCAATCATTGGCCACAAAAGACAAGACATCAATATCTATCCTAAGGCACCTCAACATCAATTTTTCCATATTGAATATCATTTTCTAAGGCAACCAAAGACAATACAAAACCTCATAAGAATATGTATGCATGTGCAACACTAACTATAGTGTAACGACTCCTTGTATTTGTATGTTAACATAGAGGGAAAACAACGAATGGTATTCATAACATATGAGTACTAAGCAAGAAACTCAAACACCAGAAAGAATAGAGTAAATCAAACATATTAATATAGGAAATCAACCTCTAAAAATTTAAAATTGCAGCCCAATTTAAAATCTCAGCCTAAATAAACGACAAAGTTGGCAACAAGGGCTTAAATAGCTTTTAGGAAAATGCCTTCGACAACAAAAGTGAAACACCCAAATAAAATTTTAGCAAACACAAATCGTAGTAAGACTAAGGTATCGAACACTATGATGGCGTACAATCCTAACATTGATCATCATGCAGTAGAATGAACAATTAATCATTGCAACAACAAAGAGAGGGAACCAAATCCTTTTTGCATTGATTGAATAAATAAAACAAAGTACAATAAAGAAGCCAACCTAGATTTCTACGCAATTTCAACAAGGTTCGGTGTTGAAGCCAACCTCTACGTTCACAACAATCCCTTTTTATTGAATCCTTAAACAACCTTCAAAAAATTCTACCCACTTCGAAAATAATTTCCAATTGAAAATTTGTATTTTGATAAATATTCTTCTAGACATAAATGTTTCCGTTCGAAAACAAAAATGCAAGATGAAAAACCTCCCCAAAAATGATCATTATTAAAACAAAGAAAGTGAGTCAATTTTCAAAAATAGAAATCAAGCAACAATGCTTAATATGACAAGTTTCCAAACCACACCCAGTTCGAAGATACACATGTGCTTCAAAATTTACTTTTTCTATCTTTTTAATTGTTTTAACTACTTGTTCTTTATCTTTTATTTTTAATATTTTATTCCCTTTTAGTATTTTCTTGCATTTTAAATATAATTAAAACTCCACATTAATAATCAATATCTTTACATTTAATTTTTGAGTTACTTTTTAACTTGCTAATTTAATTTAATAAACTAAATATCCAAGAACATATATATCAATTTATCAAAATGCTTTATTTAATAATTTATTTAATTCGTCACCAAAATAAACAACATTATAAAACCAATTTAATTCAATCAACCCAAACAAAATTAATCAAACATCATGAAAGGGCCAAACATGGAGGGGCACTACATCCTCCCCCCTAAGCGTCGACCTACTCCTAGAAGTCGCAAGGTTAGGATAGAACATACACACATTAATCCTAGATTTTGTTAAATAATACCATGTTCACCTTTCCTTTAGTGTAAATACAAGCAACATCAAATAATCATGCAACCCAATATCAACAAGGACAAAAGACAAGAACAACTAACCATGGAAACAAACACGATTGACGGGTGATTGACGAGATACACTTCCTCTTTGAGTATGATGGCGAGGGTGGGAAACCTTAAGTTATCTCTGTTCAACATTTCCCATTGGGTTTAAGGCATGCTCAACCTGCCAATTCAGGTGGAGTTGATGCTTGGTACCTGCAACCTGCATCAAATGAAATGATCAAACAACATATATATATAGTCAAACAGTCAAACACACCGTGAAAGGAAATTGCAATGTAACATGGTACTCATGAATGAGTAATGCTACACAATCCCCTTCACCAAGAGACTTCAAACAATAATCTGCATCAACGAATAAAAACAATTACATCATAAACAACATAGATCAATCATGAATTAAGTGCAAAGTAAACATCATTATATAACAACATGATGCTCATAACTAAATAATCCAAACACACAAATAAATCCATATCACCATCATAACATATGCATAAGTCAATAGTATCATGAACATCAAAGTATGATCAATTGTCATCCAAAATCAATCCAAAACAGTAAAACTAACATCTACCAAGTATCATAATGTATGATAAACCGAATAACTATTAGTCCAATAGAGAAAAGTGTGAGGGGAACAATCGGGCCCACTCTTGGAAGCCTTCAAACAATAATGGTATAACTCTCGCATTCAGAAAAAAAATCCCCTCTAGTCCAAAGCTACATGATAACAAGCAAAATTGTTTACAAATTAGCTATCATTGCCTATGACAGGTTCAACACGAAAATGATTAAGAATCATTTTCACTGCTTGTGATAGGTTCCTCCTAATCACTATACTCAGAGAAAGGAATAAGTCTATATCCAAGAGTTGGAATATGATCTTTCTTAGTTGTTTCAAGTTCGATCTTATTAATCAAAAAATTCCCCAAATTGGTTTTGTAGTTGCCCTCAGTTTGTCTTTTGTTTTGGACAATGACTTAGACGTATTTGGATTTTATGATATTTTTTGATGACATTTGGATATTTTGATACTTTGATGTTTAGTATGACGATACTTGATGACACTATTATATTTGATGTTTTATGCTTATATCATGGTTAGCAGATTATTTTAATTGTTTATGTGAATTATCATTGATATGAGTACTATGTGTTGAAAGGATACATATATTTTATCATGATTTGATATCATTTATTGTGTATCGATGTATTTGTGAAGGGGAACGAGGTCGCATCACTCGCTTGCGAGTGCCCTATGATGTTGTGATTTTTCCTTCATGGTGTGATTGACTATTTTCCCTATGCACATGTTCGACCGTGTGATCAAGTGGGTGTAATATATCATCAATAAACATCATAATCATCTCATCATCAATAATGTCACTATCATGGTACAAATCAGGATCAAATCGGTGTAATATATCAAAATAGGCATGAGGCTAGCCATGGCTGATGACTGTCTACATCATCAAATCTGTCTACATCAAATATTCGAGTTGAACTGATCTTGAACCTCTTTGTCGAGAGATCGACCCTCAAATCAAACCTCTTCGCTTGATCTCTCGAGGGGGTAGTATACCGGCGTAATTCTTCATTCGTTGGGGCAGCAGTGGGGCATCCAAAAAAATTAGAGAAATTTTGACTTTTGATCATGGAAAGATTATTCTTTGAACCAACGCAACAAGTGCATCACTTCAAAGAGGGGAAAAATGTAGACATCAAAAATATACAAATTGATATCACACACTCGATCCTGATCTACTAACATCGCTTCATCCTAAATTATCCCTTTGTCTAACTAGTTAATTGAATAGCCTTATTTGATTAAAGTCATCATAATTCCCCTTTTAATTAAATAAATCCCTCAATTTAATTAAATCATCGTCTCTGTGTAATTAGCTAGGTCATTTCATCTTCCTATCTTTATTTAATTAAATAATCCATATTATTTGATTAAATTTCTAAAGTTCATCTAATTAAATTAAATAAATTAAACATTTATCTAATTTAATCTAACATCACCCCCTTTGGTTAAATAAATCAAAAATATTTATTTAACTAGGTCTTAATCATTTTCATCTCTTTTTGATTTATTTCAACCCACAAATCTAAATCAAATGGTCAAATTAGCTAATCTCCTTTAAATTAATCAAATCCTGATTAATCTTAATCCTAATCACTCAAATCCTCTAGATTTTGCAACTTGCACATGAAAATCAATTTAATTGTTTTATAAATCACCTATTTTCATTCAAAAAAGGAATCCAAGTGGGAATATTCCTCAAATTTGAAATCTCCCCAAAGTTGACTTGTCCATCCAACAAAGCATTTAAAGCTCTTACATTGTCTCTTACATGTCTCCCACTTGGCATTTAACTCATCTTTCATCCCCCCTAAACATGTCATCTCATCAAATTCAAATTTCAAATTTGCACATTGATCAAAATGTGCTCAAGCTTCCTCCATTCACATGTTGACAAGTGGCATCTTGCCATTGGATGAATGTTAGTCCCACATTGCTCAATTTTGGACATTCATCCTTCAATCTCATCTATAAGTAAAAATCTCATCTCTTCATTTTGGCACCCACAATTTGAGTAAACTTACTATACTCAAATTTAGAGCAATCTTCATCCATACTTTTGAATCCATAGCTAGGTTATGCAGATTTTGGTCTTGAAGCACTCACCATCCTTCATCAAAGTGGATCATTCATCAACATTCATCAAGCTTGCATCATTGGAGTTGGGAAAGGGCCAATTTTCACATCAAATTGGCACCAATTCCCCCATGGGATCAAGAGTTTTCATTGTCTTCAATAGGATTTAGCTTGCTTTATTGCTCTTTCATTTCATTCTTGTCTCATTTCCTATTTTAAACTTTGTAAATGGATTCCATGGGGAATCCTTATTCTTGCTTGCATTTGATCTCCTAATGTATTCATTTGTCGTGTTGTGCAGGTATTTGGATTAGGGTTCTACATTTTGGCACTAGAAGGAGGGCTTGATATCATTATTTCTAACCTTTTTTTGAAACTTCCACATTTTCTTCACATAGGAAATTCCAACACGAGCTCATCAGCGTTGCTATTTTGGCACCGTGGGCTCGTCGTTGTTTTGGCATGGCGAGCTCGTCCACGTCGCTATATGGCACCGCTTGAAACATAAACTGCGCCATTGGACTTGTCCCGCCAAGATTTTTGAATTTTAAACTCCGCCGCTGGACTCGCCGACCTATAGACAATTTCAAAAAATATTAAACAGTGACGCTGGGCGAAAATAGCAACGCAATTGAGCTCTTTGTCCTGACACAGAGCACCACTGGGAGAACAAACAATGACGCCTCATGAGTTGCGACGCTGGGAGACAGTAAAAGCGAAAATTTAATTTTTTAGCACGTGTTTCTTATTTATGATTAATTTATCCTCTATTTCCTGCCTTTTAATTTCTGTATTTTTCCAGAATCTGATTTGTTTTTCTTCTTTGTAGGTCAGAAATTGAAGACAAAGGAAGGAAGGAGCATGATGATGATATTTCGTCAAATCAAAGTGTTTTTAAACACTTTAGTGTTTATTTAACACTATTTTGAGGATTTGTTATCTTTTCATTCTTAGGACACTAATCTTCCTTTGGGTTTAAAAATAATTCTTTTTGTTTATTTCTTGCAAAAAGGCTAAAATGAACTTTAGGATCACAACTTACTAGATTTTGTTTATTGGATTAACAAATTGAACAAAAATTTTATCACTTGTCTTTTGGTGCTCTAAAATGAATTCATTATTGCTTTGTGGATCTAAAAAGAACAAGTGTAGCTTTGTTTCTCGTGAGGGCTTACTTAGACTAAAGCCATTGAAAAAGGACGTATGCGCTTCTCTCGCACTTTATAGCGATCTTGAGAATCAAAAGGCCTTTTTCATGACTTTGGGTTAAGATAAAGCAATCACCTCCACACTTCGATTTGGGCTTAAAATTGAACAAAATCTTGTGCGAGTGTGAGTGGGGGCTTTGTTGCGTATATTTCTCTCTCCTTGTTGCCAATAAGGATTGATCGAGTTACGAATATTGTTCTTCATTCACTTTTGTTTATCCTAGAGGGCCTGCCTTGGGGAAAAATTACTCACCCAAGGGAACGACTCAACCGGTAACACTCTAAAGCCAAGAGTATTTCCGAGATATAAATGTGGGTATTGAAGAAACACCAATATCACGCGGTTGATTCTGACGAGATGGATCTGAAAGGGGACTCTTGCCATATGGGTCAATCTCCACGAACAAAAAGTCTGAAATAGAACCCTTGTTTTGTAGTGACCAATTGATCCATTGAGCGAGTTTATGAAAGTGGTGCATTGGAACTTAGATTCCAAGAAGTTACTTGCCATGTCCGATCTTGGTTAAAGTGTAGAGGTTAAGACTTCATTCTTAACATACCTTTATACTCTTTCCTTGGTTGCATGTAAAATCATATCTTCTATGAAGGGCATGAGGCAATCCCAATAAGAAAAAACGTACCAATTGAGCTAGGGTGTTATATTGCTTGTGAGTCAGTTTGAAAACACAGTGCTTTAATCGAAAACATTGGAAAACCAACATTCAACATGAGCATCAAATCTCAAACCCTTTAGGAGAAGCAAATATCCTTGAACAAATTCACATGTTATTGCTTGCCCTTGGGATTCGTATCCTTAGAGGCTTCTAAGCATTTGGATTTCATCTCAATTTGCTTCTACTAAAGTCAACTAAAGGTTACCTTTGCCTTAATTTCTTCAATTTCTGCATAATGCACTTTGTGGGATGAAAGAGAATTAGGACATTGGACATTCAGTCAAAAACCTAATCAAGAGTGTGTTTGTGGTAAAAAGAATCCATTAAGCAAAGATTGAATCAATTGGACCCCACACATGTGTTTGGCATCTTTTGGTCGTATGGTTTTCACACAAACATTGATCTTTTGATTTTGAATTACTTTTAGAGAAAGGAATGTTCTTCACTATCTTGGCCTAGTAAACAAGTCCTTCCTAGATTCATTTAGGACCAAAATCAAACACTTCATCCATCCAAACATTCATCATATCCATCCCACCAAACAACTTTAGAGCTTTGGAAACATCATTATCTAGACTTGGGTACATCCTTAAATCAAATCAAAATCACCTTGTTTAGTTAGGAGTATGTGAATGCATCCTTTCTCATACTGCTAGTTAAATTAGCACCCCTTTGAACAAGTTCATCCTAAGATAACATCCAAACATCTTAGGGTTTACAAGTTCATTATCCAAACAAACCAATCAAAATCAAACCCTAAGTCTAGCATTGATCCAAATTCCCTAAACATTCAAAAACTCATATCATTTACCCCTTTCATCCTCCATCTCGCCATTGGTCCTAAGAACCTTAGAGTTCACTTTTGCAACAAGGTCAAAATACAAGACGAACATGGAATACAAACTTGATCCATACATCATGAGTAATCAAATCAATTGAACTTTCAAAGCCTTACAATGCCGATTGATTATCAAAACTCACACTTATACAATCCATACATGGGATCGTTACCTTCTACAAATGTCAATGCCACAACAAGTGTGAGTATGCCCAGATCAAATATTGGAACACATTTCCTAATGGTAGATCTAAATCCAAACCTACAAGTTTTCCAACCGAACAATCAATGCATGAGCCTTCAAACGAACAACGAGAATGTACCAAGTACAGGTTTTCGAAACATGAATCCGGAAAAATTTGGGATAAATATGGTTACAAATCATACGAATATTGTTCAAAATCCAAACAAGATGTTAACAACTCCAAGTCAAGGTGACACCATGCAAAACCCAAGTTACCTAAATCAAGGCAATGTGATTCCCAACACCAACAATGCTCAATTTCAACCTATCATGCCAAATATGAACATCATGCCAAATCATAACAATGTCCAAAATCAATTTGTCCATGATCCCATTCAAAAATCACAAGTATGCATACCAAATCTACTTGAACGAAAACCAAATCAACAACATTAAGGGAGTCAAGATCGAAATCAAGATCAAATTTGGTGAGAGCAAATTGCTACACTTACCAAGATAGTTGAGTCATTGCACCAAGAGACATCTCCACCACCATTACCCATATCAACATCATTCCTTGGTTTAGGGATTCCCTCTTTACCTAGCACCAATCACTCCATCCAAATCAATCCATCACATCAAATCCTTTGAATATACCATCGACATCGCACCACCAGATGGTATCTAATCAAATGACATCAACTCCATCAAATCAAAATATGGTCTCCCAAAGACCTATCACCTTGGTCATTCCAACCATTCCTATCACCTCGATCACTCCAACCACCACTCTCACACCCATCATATCTCAACCCCTCACTACCATGATCACTCCAAGTATATCTCAACCACTTGTCACTACATCTAACACGATTCCAAATACACCACCACTACCACCAAAACCAAGTGCAATAAGTCAATATTGTAACATCGCACTAAAAGCACATCAAGCCTACCAACAAGTGCTTCAACAATATCAGGCGGCTCCATGAGCTACTCAAGCTACCCAAGCTGTCCAAGCCTCTCAAGCTACCCAACAAACACAAGCACAAACACAAAAAATGATAATTATTGGGGATACCGATGAACATTCAACCACTGGTGATAGCATTGACAATCTCCCCACCACAATTTCTGAAAGCATTGATCAAGATCTATCCATCAAAGATCACATTGAAGATGTTTCTATCTCATCTGAAGATCAAATCAACATAGGTCAAGAGTCACTTTTCAATCATGACCAAAATCCACCAACAATACTCGATAATGATTGAATTCAAGAAATATCAACATCACTTGACTCTATGGTTGAAAACATTCACAATCACTCCACCACAATTGTTGAAAACAATGTTCAAGATCTCTTAATTAAGGAGCACATTGAAGATGTTTCTACCCCATCCGATGATCAACTCACCATACATCAAGAGCCACTTTTTAGTGATCTATTTCAAGGAGTGTTAGGATTATTTGATCCTATTGACATAATGCACAATCCGTTCACCTATGATCATGTTGAAAATGTCTCTACACCACCTCATGAGTTAGAGAACATACCTCAAGAATTCATTCCAAAGCATGATCAAAATCCTTCACCGAAGTCTAGCAATGGTCCTTTCCAAGACATATTGACATCCTTCGACCTCATGGTTACAGATACTGAAGGAACCCTAAACTCGACCCTTGAGGATATTGAACCACTTACCATGTCTAATGATGACATCCAAGAACCCTTTGTAAGTAATCCATCCTTTGAAACTGACCCATGTCAAGAACTTGATCCAAAGCATGTCGAAAGCAACTCTGAAATCATTCAAGATCAAGAATTTGTATCTTCAAGATACTACAACAATCTAATGGACACTCTCCTATCTATGCAAGATGATCATATCTATGTAGCACATACTCCTCCATCTACCCATGAAATGCTTTCCATAGATGGACACATAGATGATCTTCATTCAAAATAGGATTCCTTTACTCCTGATATTATTACACAAAAAGAGCAGGTTATTGATTCCTACAATCAAATAGAGTTGTCAAAAATAGTACTAGATATATCGCAAATTCAGACTAAGGACATCATGAATAAAGATATCAAACATTATCCACTCAAGGAAACAAGTCAGAGAGAATAGTATAATCCAAAATTAGCAGAGCATCCAATCAAAATAACATCATCAACGGTGGTCATTTATCAAAGAATGCACTCTAAACAGGAGCTCTTAGAACAGGAAAAATCAAAGCATGAAGGTACTACTTCTACCATACTAGGGGCAACTTCGTCTCAAGCAAATGTCAGCATAGGGAGCATGAAGAATCTTTATGGTGAAACCATTTCCAATACTACTACCAGCCACGCCATGAATCTTCATCCACCCATCACCCCATCCACAAATTGGGACCAACATCAAAGGAAATATTTGAATCAAAGTACGAAGAAGGTTATCAAAGCAAAAGAAGTTGAGAAGCATAATGGACAAATCAAATATGCATGGATACTAAAACATACAAAGAAAGATTATCCCTATCAAACTCCATCAGTCGAAGAAACTATGGGGAAAAATAAAAAAGGGAAAATTATCCATCAAAGATGTCCACAAAAGCAAAAGTAGGCTTTTCAAGTGACGTACAAAGTGTATCAAGAAGTTGGTCCTAATTCCACGCACACTGTGGTATCCACCCATCATTTCTCATCTTCCCAAGTTTGGAAAGTAAAAAATTCCAAGTTGTCAACCAATCCATCTGTTATCCCTAAACGCACTCCATCCACGCCTCCATGCATGATATCTAGTTCTCACATTGATCAGGTATTGGCAGCGACCTTTCATCATAAGGATTCAGAAGGAACTCTATCACAATGTGCGCACAAAGATAAAGTTAACTTTGGTATCGATGAAGCAGATCAAGATTCCCAAAAGCTGCATTCAAGTGCACATATCTTAGCAAAGCAACTTCTTCAGGTAGGATACCGATGGCACATTATGACAGAAGCATCTACATCAACACCACTAGGTGGGTCAGCATGAATCTTTCAAAAAAACCAAAAAAATCAAAAAATATGAAAATCCAAAAAAAAAATCCAAAAAATGATTAAAAATAGTAAAGATAAAAAATCATCCTCTAGTGAAAACCACTATGGTGGCACTTTGGGCAAGACCATGATGAAAACCTGGCAAACAAGCGTCATGTGTGGAATCGAGCATCTATGTGTGCCAGTTCAGGTGAAAGCATCTCATCCCATCCATAATAAATCCAGTATTCCATCCATCTTATCCATAATAAATCCATCCATCCATAAACCATTGATCCAATCCATTCGCATATATCTGCATCCATCATCTCAATTATCTTGATCTTGATAAAACTTCGGTGCACACTTTACACTTGCTTATGGTAAACATCTTGACATGGGCCGTTTTCATTGATCCTATCCTATGCCACATTATTTGAGCCATGAAGCATTATCCAATGAGTATTCTTTATCTGAACACCTTATCTTATCGCAAGATAAACCTTGGCATCCTTTGCATGCTTATCATATCCATCCATCTGTACACCTATCCAGGCATCCATCCATGACATTCCATACATTGCTAGACACTGGGGGAAGATATTTACATCTTGCTTTGGGAATAAATCTTGGTCTATTTCCTCCAACTTATGTGGTGATCAAAACATTGGAAAACGTGAAATCAAATTGGTCAAAGGCATTTGTGATCCAAATCCAAGTCACTAACCCGTGGCACATTTTGATGAGAACATGTCCTTATCAAACTTCATCGAACATCGAACATCAATCCAAACAATCAAATATCAGTCAGATCTAATTTTCACGTCAACATCACATCAAATCATTCAAACAACTTTTGTTCCAAATCAAGCTTCATCAATCCTGATCGATCAAAATCCAATCAATCCATCATCTTGGGATATCCATCCTAATCCTTTTGTTGCTTAACACTATCCTTGCATTATTGTGCATCCTCAACAATGTTATCATCATCAATCCCATCAACATATCAATCCTTGTGTTGCTTAACACTATCCTTGCATTGTTGTGAATCCTCAACAATGTTATCTTCATCAATCCATTGATCCGATCAATCAACCTTAGCTTGATTTTCAACAAAATCCAAAACAGACACATGTCCATATCCAAAATGTCAAAATCATGCGAAAATCCAAAAACATCCAAATTATATCAAAATCCAAAAATAAGTCAAAAATAGAAAACATCAAAAACATGGCATCTGAACTATGTCATCTCTGAGCTTGAACATAGGCAAAGCTCATCTCTAATCAGCCCCCGAGACATCAAAATAAAAAAAATCCAAAAAAACATCAAAACCCAAAAACATTCAAAAACACAAAATCCAAAAAAATTAATAAAATCTCAAAAAACCCTAAAACATCACAAAAAATCAAAAATCAAGACATTTGTAAAAATCTCAAAAACACCAAAAACAGCCTCAAAACATTCCAAAAACATCAAAAACATCCAAATATTTGAAAAAATCCATCTATCCCATTTCGCTTTCACCCGCGATAATCAATCATCCATAATAAACTGATCGTCACCTTCATCCTTTGGCAATGCAAACAGAAACAATCACAACAATCAACAAAAGCAAGCTTCAATCGTAAAATCAAAAGCAAACAACAAATCTTTAAAACAAAATCAAAGTCTTGATCATTTTCAAACATGTCAATCAACTTTATATCAAAAGCCTATCAATCAACTTATCAACCCATCATTATCCTATACAATGCATGTCCTAGGATATATCGTTCCGACAATGGGCATCATTTTGGATATCACCTTGGATTCTTATCCTATCAAAACACATCCCTTTGGTTGAAGGTATGAAGAACATTGGCTTGTTTGTGTACTTGATCTTTTCTTTTGGTTTATCTTATTGTGCTCATTCCAAGGACCTCTCAATGATGTCCCCAATGAATGGATTTAGAGAGATAGGAATGGGGTAACGATCATTATCTTTTTATCTATTGTGCTTGTTGGACGTTCTTGTAATATAACCTTGGCAAATACTTGCTTTGTCAGGTATGTCCTAGCAAGGTTTCCGTATGTCAGGTGTGAACAAGAATACTCCTATCTGTTTGTTGAGTCAAAGTCCATCACATTAGGTGCAATGCCATCTTGGTTCTTTATACCCTGATGCATCATGCCTACATGTGTTATCAAACATAAGGTAATTGGCCCTTTGAAAATCCCAACTCCTTGGAAATCATCATCATCATCATCATCATCTCATGTCTTGTTGGAATCTCTTGTTTTCTTCTATCTCTTGCTTTTGGTGCTAACATGGTACCATGACAGTTAATCATAAATCATCGCCATTGCATCTATCTTGCATCCATAAACCGTCAGCATACTACATAATGCATATCATATCATATAGAAAGCATTAATCATACCACATGCATTCATCCCCATCATTGCACAATATAGATTGGTTATTCTAAACATCTCATAAACCATACATTTATCATCTATTTTCATAATCATCCAAGCATCATCATATCAAATCATGTGCATCCATATCATCCATTACATATAAACATCATATCATCTCATCATCAATAATGTCACTTTTATGGTACAAATCAGGATCAAGTGGGTGTAATATATCAAAATAGGCATGAGGCTAGCCATGGTTGATGACTGTCTACATCAAATATTCGAGTTGAACTGATCTTGAACCTCTTTGTCGAGAGATCGACCCTCAAATCAAACCTCTTCGCTCGATCTCTCGAGGGGGCAGTATACCGGCGTAATTCTTCATTCGCTGGGGCAGCAGTGGCGCATCCAAAAAAATTAGAGAAATTTTGACTTTTGATCATGGAAAGATTATTCTTTGAACCAACGCAACAAGTGCATCGCTTCAAAGAGGGGCAAAATGTAGATATAAAAAATATACAAATTGATATCGCACACTCGATCTTGATCTACTAACATTGCTTCATCCTAAATTATCCCTTTTTCTAACTAGTTAATTGAATAGCCTTATTTGATTAAAGTCATCATAATTCCCCTTTTAATTAAATAAATCCCTCAATTTAATTAAATCATCGTCTCTATGTAATTAGCTAGGTCATTTCATCTTCCTATCTTTATTTAATTAAATAATCCATATTATTTGATTAAATTTCTAAAATTCATCTAATTAAATTAAATAAATCAAACATTTATCTAATTTAATGTATCACCCTTTGTTTAAATAAATCAAAATATTTATTTACACAGGTCTTAATCATTTTCATCTCTTTTTGATTTATTTCTTACAAATCTAAATCAAATGGTCAAATCAGCTAATCTCCTTTAAATTAATCAAAATCACGATTGATAAATGTCTGACTCCACTCAAATCCTCTTGGAGTTTTGCAACTTGCACATGAAAATCAATTTAATTGTTTTATAAATCACCTATTTTCATTCAAAAAAGGCATCCAAGTGGGAATATTCCTCAAATTTGAAATCTCCCCCCAAATTGACTTGTCCATCAAACAAAGCATTTAAAGCTCTTACATTGTCTCTTACATGTCTCCCACTTGGCATTTAACTCATCTTTCATCCCCCCTAAACATGTCATCTCATCAAATTCAAATTTTAAATTTGCACATTGATCAAAATGTGCTCAAGCTTCCTCCATTCACATGTTGACAAGTGGCATCTTGCCATTGGATGAATGTTAGTCCCACATTGCTCAATTTTGGACATTCATCCTTCAATCTCATCTATAAGTAAAGAGCTCATCTCTTCATTTTGGCATCCACAATTTGAGTAAACTTATTATACTCAAATTTAGAGCAATCTTCATCCATACTTTTGAATCCATAGCTAGGTTATGCAGATTTTGGTCTTGAAGCACTCACCATCCTTCATCAAAGTGGATCATTCATCAACATTCATCAAGCTTGCATCATTGGAGTTGGGAAAGGGCCAATTTTCACATCAAATTGGCACCAATTCCCCCATGGGATCAAGAGTTTTCATTGTCTTCAATAGGATTTAGCTTGCTTTATTGCTCTTTCATTTCATTCTTGTCTCATTTCCTATTTTAAACTTTGTAAATGGATTCCATGGGGAATCTTTATTCTTGATTGCATTTGATCTCCTAATGTATTCATTTGTTGTGTTGTGCAAGTATTTGGATTAGGGTTCTACAGTATGTTCTTGGAGCAATGTGATTGATGGGTTCCTTTGTTTGGTTATTATGTTAAATAAAGACAATTGAAATAAAAAGGCTTTGGGTTAATTAAATAAAAGCTTGTTTATGATTGAAGTATCAATTAAATAAATTATTAATAAAGTATTTATTTGATTTAAATAAATTGGAATTAATGGTTAGAAAAATAAATGAAATATTTATATAAATATATTTAATTACGATAATGTGCAAACAAGTTAGAATTAATAAATTAATATTTAATTGTTCAATTTATTGGTGTATAAATCATAAGATATGATTTAAAAAATTATAAAAAATGAAACCAACTGAATAAATTGTGCATAGTGGGGAAAATATAAAAGAAAATAAATTAATTAATTTAATGGAGAGGATGCAGTTAGAGAGAGTGGAGGAATAAATTAATTAGTGGAAGTTAACTGAAGAGGGGCTTTTGGATTATTTTTGGGAAGAGGAAACTAATTTTTGGCATTTTGTTGTACGAAGTTTCTTATTCTTAGAGTTTGTTTCTGGTTCTTGAGAGTTGATTTGAGATCTTGGAGGTTTTTGGAGTTGGGGATTTCAGTGTTGCTGGAGATTTTGGAAGTGTGTTGCAGTTGCAAGCTAGAAGTCGTGAGCTCTGCAACAAAACCACCTCTGTCAAGCAAAAAAATCTAGGTTCCCTTGCTAACCTCAATTTTAATTCTAAAGAAAATAAATGCAGAGAATGTGTTTCTTTCAAAAATCCAAAAATAGGATGCGGAGATTGTGTTCCTTTTGAAAATTAAACATATATGTTGAGTTTGTGGTTCTTTGGAAATTAAGCAAAAATAGATAAACTGCCTTATAAGTGAATGCCTTGATGGGTATTGACTTCCCTCATAGTTGCAATGGAAATGTTATTATTTAGCTTGTTGTTAGAGGCGTTCCAATATACTTCATTAATTTTCTTGAAATTTTTATGAGCTCCGTGTTAAATCTGTACGCATTCTTCAATCATTCCTTTACGTCCCTCAAGATAGTAATTTCTCCACATGCAATTTGAGCCTCATTGTTAATCTTTATATATGATAGTTGTACAAAAGAAAACTTCTAGTCGAGCTTTATGCAGCATAAGCCGTTATTGGTATGCTACTGGCCATTTGCATTGAATGCTTGGAGTTTCACTTTTTCTTCACTATCTATTTGGACATTTTTCTTTAAAAAGTACTATACCCTTCTAGGTGTCCCCTGGTTGCAAGCTTCTATCGTTTGGGTAGCGTGTCTCTCTCTCCCATTTTAGTTGTCTTTTCAGACTCTTTCATTGCTATAGATCGTTTGTGGGATTTAATTACTTGAGCTGTGTGGTTGATGCATTTGAATCCTTGGGACTAAAGGAAAAATTCTTAACATAAATACTGCTAGTGAATTTTAAGTTGGCATGGAATTGGCATTTAAGCCGATACCTGGAACATTGAAATTATCCTTATAAAAGAATTCTCTTCTTTGGTAATGAAATTTCGAGTGTGATGTTGATTCGCCTCTCTGGCCGAATGCGTCGATTTGGAAAGAAGATGAATATATTGCTAATTAAGTTGTGGTTAAAGGATCTGAAGTGACCTCTCATTAGTGCCATGCAATCTGGAGTTTTTACTATTTTATCTCCTTCAATTTTGGCTGTTTCCCTCTCTACATGTTGGGGCAAGCTTGAACAACTAACTTCACTTAGTGATACATACTGAAATTCATGTTGAATGCATTTATCTATAACTCCTATCTCTTCAAAAAAATTTGAGTGGGCTTCATTCGCCTTACGCATAAGTTAATTATTGTGAGTTCCCTTTAAATGTTATATAAACTTATACATATATGAGAATCGACCTAATTTAATGTTGAAACCCTTATGGCGGTTGAAATTTAGTCATGTTGCATTCACTGGTAATGCGTCGAACTTGGACATAGGCATGCGTATCTCTGCATAAGACCCTTTAAATATTGAAGAAACTGTTAAGTTATATCCTTTGCCACTCCAAGAAACATCAATACGAGTTGATACTGAGTCTATATTTCTGGTTATTTATTTCATAAACTTTACTTATTCTATCAGTAAAATGCACCAAACAAAGGAGGATGGTATGTTATATTTACAAGTCTAAAATTGTATTAGCATGAAGGATATTAAAAAAATTCCTACTCAATGCATATATATTATATGATATCTGATTTTTGTCAGTGTATAGATGTATATTGTTTGATTTGTGTATTTTGTATTTAACTCGATGTTTGAAACTTGAGATATGCATTTGTTGGGTGGCATTGGCTGTGTAAATCATGCTTGTAATTCTTACTAAAACATGATATTGTAAATGCCTACAATGTTGGTTGTTCAATGTGTTAGTTAGGCCTGTACTAAGCACTTGTTCAGTTGACTTTAAACGACTGTGTATATATATATATATATGTAAGTGTGAAATATTAAATATAACGTTCTTGTGGCTGTTGATAACATCAGATTGTGGATTACTAAATAGTTATTTTTAATTTTATATATATGTCTTTATATAGACATACGTTTATATGTAGATGATCTTCATAGTCAATTAAGTTGGTAAGTAAACAAAAATTCTATAAAGAATAATGATTTAACCATATGGAATAATTATAAGTTTGATCAAATAGAGGGGTTAGTGCCTCTTTTTATGAATGTTGACTTTCCTTAATCATTGATTTGCTTGATGTCTTGCATGAGCACAATGTAATTTGGTCATTTGGGGTAATGTGTTGGATTTTGACCCTTGGGTGTTTCTTGGTTTTGTAAGATTGTCTTTATTGTGTTAAATTGTGTTGGAAGTCTTCTAGAGGCTTGTGGGGAAATTTCATCTTGTTGGGATTCTTGTTGTTCCATTTTGTTATGATTGCTAATGTACTATATGAGTATGAGGGTCATTAGCCTTGCACAGTATGTTCACCTTGTGATTGAACTTTTGGAACTTGTGAACAGGAAGGGATATGCCTCGCCATGTTGTATTGTTAAAGAATTCTTGTGATTGTGCAAGTGGATTTTCTCTTGATTTTTGTTGAGGTCTACTTGTTGTCAATAGGGGAGTGGCTCTTAGTGGAGGTCGATGCCCAAAGTGGCACTTGGGTAACCCATGTGGGAGTTTTGTAATTAATTGATAACCTAAAATAAACTAGGCGGTTGGGTAGTAATCACACTAATCAAGATAAGGTAATGCCTTGCTCATGGCTCAAGTGCTCGTATAGGCTTGAGATGAGTCAAGAAGGCCTGGAATGGCAAGATCAACTTCCTGGTCCGACTGGAAGGTATGTTGATCCCGCATAGTTTGTATGGGGGTTCGGTGACTGATAGAGGCAGCCAGGGCAACCTAGGATGGGGGTCCAGTAGCCTAGGAAGGTTATGCCAAGGTAACCCATAGCAAATTATGCAATGACACTCCCTCCCATAGAAACATAGTATCCTCTTGATTCTTGTCTCTCTTTGATGTGGTGGGCCTCTGGAAGTGATGTTATTGTTATTCGTTGTTGTACTTTACTTGTTCACTGATGTCATGTTAGCCTTGTGTTGTCTATTGTCTTCTACCTGATTGTGATGGTGGGACCCTTTGTTATCTCCTAGCATGGGGGGTGGACCTTTTGGTTCCACATGGTTGGGTGGAAAGTGCACTGTACTCCATTGGGTTCCCTCTCCTCATTCATGATTGTGGTGACTGCTCCTGGATTGAAGACTTCTACATTGTAACAGTTCAAGTGGATTGTTACTCTTGTACTTGTATTATTTGATAATTTGATGTATCATGTATCATACTTAATGTACACTCCTCTTATGTATACGAGGATATATTGATATGGAGATGTATACATGTAATGATGTAAACTATTGTTGACTCTATTATGTAATGAACTATGTAATGGATGTTATTGTTTATGTAATTAAATGATTTTATTTAAATGGTCTCTTTGGAGTAAATGTTATGGATGTATCATATTGATTATAAGATTATATGGGATGATTAGATGTAATCCTATTGATGTTAGCAATTATTTAATGTAACGATTTATAGTTTCTTGCTTGTTAGTTGATGGGAATCATGTAGCGTAGATGCAAACCTTAGAGGACTTAGGTTGGATTAGTGTTAAGTGCTCATTTGCAATAGTGAGTTAAATGTAATTTCAAAAAAAAATTGTTATGTTTTTGGTGTTAGAGTGTTGTCCTCTAGGGTCTCGTGGCGTTGGCATTACAGGTTTTTCTTCTTCTCTTATAGGTAATCCAAATTCTTCTTTCCCTAACCACCTGCTGGTTACCCACTTGACCAGGGTCTAAACGGGTAGGAAGCTCCTCAAGCAAGGGACGTAACTGATCTAGATTCTGACCCCCACTTTCCTGATTATTCAAAGAACACTATTTTTCCTCACGATCACTTTTGTGGGAACTATGAGAAGGGGTGGGTTGGCAGTTAGCCCCACGTCCACCACGATGACCTCCATCATGGCCCCAACCTCGACCTCTAGGCATCCTACACACACCACCAAGGGAAAAAGGGTCACAAACAATTAGGTGAGGGTGATAGAAAGAAAAAAAAACAAGTTCAACAGTCAAACAACAAGGATAGCCTAATGGGCTCATATGTATCCAGAGTGCCTAGTGTATGAACTCGGTTTTGATACTAGGTGTAACGCCCCACCACAAAACCCCAAAGGACAACACATCTAACTAACAATTATGACACAATTTTTTAAAAAAGTGAATCCATGTATAGATCATACTAACAATAATATAGAATGTAATCCACATGTACATATGCTCTATGTCCTTTAGGGTATCGTGACTACATTATGCACATAACGATTAACCAACCTAAACATACATTGTAAATAACTAATAACAATAATTCATTTACATCTTTTGCATTAAAAGAATTAGATATACATATTTCCACAAATACAACACCATTCAAGAGCATAGAATACAAACCAATGAATAAATATACAACTTCCTATACATGGGGTAGATCATTACATTGTTTACAAGTTTACATCAAAGCTTCCCTTATAACAATGAGAAGGATACATCAAATACATGATAAGATACAACTGAAATGATTACATTACATAACATCAATGCTAACTCAAGTCTGGTACAAGATCTGGAATCTTTGCATTAGGTACCACATCCATGCTCATGAACATCAACTACGAACCCAATGGGGTGCATGGCGTGTTCCACCCAACCATGTGGAACCCTAAGGTCCACCCCTCATGCTAGGAGATAATGATAAGGTACACCACCAAAGTAGACAAGAAGATAGCAGCATGACACAAAAGGGCTAACATGACTCCAACATACAAATACCACAAACAACTCATAACAATGCCACCACTTCCAGAGGTACACAACAACAAAGTGAACACAAGACAAGGGTATGCTAGATTTCCATAGGGAGGAGTGCCATCACATAGCTTGTTATGGGTTACCCTGGTGAATCTTCCTAGGTTACCAAACCCCCATACAAACTCATGCGGGATCAACATACCTTCTAAGAAGACAAGGCAATTGATATTTCCATTCTAGGCCTTCCCACTCATATCAAGCCTAAACAAGCACTTGAGTCATGAGTGAGGTGTTATCTTGATTAATGTGAACTACCCAACCTCCTAATTTATTTTATGTTATCACTAATTAAAGAAACTCTCAATGAGTTATCCTGACGCCACTTTGTGTGTCGAACCCCATAGAGAGCCACTCCCCCTACTAACAACTAGAAGACCCAAAAATATCCAACCGGGTAAATCCATTTGCACAAATCACAAAACACATGCACGTACACATAAAGCGAGGCTTGAACCCTCTTTCTCACGAATCTCAACCATAATGATGACTAAGCAATGCATGGCTGAAACCTTCAATAACACAATTTAAGTATAAAATCAACCACTCAAATGGGAAAATCATAATGCCCAACAAACAAGATAATCCCCCTAACCTCTAGAAGCCCACCTTAACCCTTTTGGCACAATGACTCCCACTTTACCATAACCAAAATCATCTCAATGTAAAATTAACCACAATAATCAAAATCAACTTAAATTCTAAAATCATACACATAATTCATCACAAGGAAACAATCATCATTGCAATCATGAAATACATTATTTAAAACAAACTCACAATAGACAAGTAATCATGAATCAACTTCATAAATAAACATCGCTCCCACTTTTAATTTTACTCATCCTAACTTAATTCATTTAATTTGATTGATAGACCGTCTAAAACAAATAATTATATCACTATATCATTATAAGAGAACTCAACATTCATCAACTTACCCAAAGTTAACCTAGCACAAATCCTTTTAATTATCTAAATACACACACACACACACACACACACACACACACACACATATATACAAATAAATCATTTTCCCCCTATCTAATAAATCCTCCATTTATCTATATTAGAAAGCCAATTTTCCCTTATTTAATTTTTCTAACAACATCAACTGATTTCAAGACAAAATATTCTAATTTTCGTATTTATAAAATCTTCCAATATAACATCAAACATCCTAAATACATAAATGTAAAATACATATATATACGTATGTATAAAATGTGGTATATATATAAACAAGTAAAAATAGATATATATATATATATATATATATATATATATATATAAGGTATATATATATATATATATATATATATATATATATATATATATATATATATATATATATGGCAAAATAATTCCATTATGCCATTAACAAAATAGTAAATTGGAAATTATAAATAAAGTCATTCAAATATATAAACACCAAATATATATATATATATATTGAATACTTATAAGACCACTTAGCATCGAATTTTAACCTTTGAATGCAACATCATTCAGGGATATCGATTTCTACATGGGATGACCTATGCATCAATTTTATCCACTTAGACACCCAACAGCCTTTATGAAATCAACTTACAGCATAAAGCAAGTTTCAACGAACAACAATATAATGCAAAAGAATCAAACACTTATACATCCAATCTCATAAATTATCAACACTATACATACATCGGTGGAATTTAGTGAATACCAAACAAATGAAATATTAATCAATGCCCATATAAAAGAATAATCATTTGATTAACCAGCATCAGATTATACAACAAAAGAACACAAAGCAATCTCGGATTCTAAATAGAGGAATTTCCAAGAAAAGGACCCAATTTATACTGCAAAAGAAACACAGACTTGGGGAATGCCATCTAAAAAGTCAAAAGGTTTCACCCAAAGAAAAATCAAAAGCTAAATAAGGAATTCGATTTCAAAAAAATCTGAAACATGGTAACTGAATGCAAGTGCTAGAGAGGTCACTAAATAGGAATATTGATTTCATTTGAAGAGCAAGTATGTTGCATAAGGTATCAAATGCCCAAACCAACAAATCCAAAAAAATATTGAAGGCTTAGACAAAAAAAATGGTATAACAGTGAACCATAAGATATATGTATCAATTCTTGATAAGGTATAAGCTAGCAAAGCCCAAACTCAAGGCACTAACATAAGGCGTAGAAGGTTAAGTCTCTGGCCACAAAAGAAAAGACATCAGTATCTATCCAAAGGCGCCTCAACATCAATATTGCCAGATTGAATATCATTTTCTAAGGCAGCCAAAGACAAAACAAAACCTCATAAGAATATGTATGCATGCACAACACTAACTATAGTGGAACGACTCCTTGTATTTGTATGTTAACATAGAGGGAAAACATCGAATGGTATTCTTAACGTATGAGTACAAAGCAAGAAACTCAAACACCAGAAAGAAGAGAGTAAATCGAACATGTCAATATAGGAAATCAACCTCTACAAATTTGAAATTGTAGCCCAATTTAAAATCCTAGCCTAAATAAATGACAAAGTTGGCAGAAAGGGCTTAAATAGCTTTTAGGAAAATTCTTTCGACAACAAAAGTGAAGCACCGAAAGAAACTTTTAGCAAACATAAATCACAGTAAGACTAAGGTATCGAACACTATGATGGCATGCAATCCTAGCATTGATTATCATGCAATAGAATGAACAATCAATCATTGCAACAACAAAGAGAGGGAACATACTCCTTTTTGTATTGATTGAATGAACAAAAAAAGTACAATAAAGAAGCCAACCTGGATTTCTATGCAGCTACAATGAGGTTCGATGTCGAAGCCAACCTCTACGTTCACAACAATCCTTTTTTTTTTAATCCTTAAACAACCTTCAAAAAAATTTACCCATTTCGAAAACAATTTCCAATCGAAAATCTATATTTTGATAAATATTCTTGCAGACAGAAATGTTTCCATTCAAAAAAAAAAATCCAAGATGAAAAACCTCCCCAAAAATGATCATTATTAAAACAAAGAAAGTGATACGATTTTCAAAAACAGAAATCAAGCAACAATCACTTAATAAAACAAGTTTCCAAACCACACCCAGTTTGAAGGCATGCATGTGCTTCGAAATTTACTTTTTCTATCTTTTAAATAGTTTTAACTAGTTGTTCTTAATCTTTTATTTTTAATATTTTATTTCCTTTTAATATTTTCTCACTTTTTAATTATAATTAAAACTCTACATTAATAATCAATATCTTTATATTTAATTGTCGAGTTACTTTTTAACTTACTAATTTAATTTAATAAACTAAATTTCCAAGAACAACATATATATCAATTTATCAAAATGCTTTATTTAATAATTTATTTAATCCATCACCAAAACAAACATCATTATAAAACCAATTTAATTCAATCAACCCAAACAAAATTAATCAAACACCATGAAAGGGAGAAACATGGAGGGGCACTACATTGTGAGAATGGATCCTACCACCACCATTCCCCACATTTCTTATCAAATGAGTGGTCTTAAGGGAAATTTGCTCATGGATTGCATGGTTCCATGTTTGGTGTACATCCAAACTATAGATGTGCATCACCATCATGACTATTATGAGTAGAGTGATGAAATTGTTTTAAATATGTGTTTTTTTAATGAGTGTCCCACGACAATAAAATATCTTATATATAATGTAAAACCCCATCCCGCAACCTAGAGGACAATGCAACACTGCGGAAGCACAACTATTTTTTTTTTAAAAAGAAAAATAATAATAAGTAAAGTAATCTATCCTAGCCACATACATCCTCTAGGCCACACAACACGTCTACATGTAAATTCCAAAACTTACAAAACTAATCTAACTATAGCATATGGAAATTAACTCATGATAACAACATACATCAAAGAATTAACCCATTGCATAATAAGTCTAACACATAGAAATGTAATGAGCATATTTCCACAGATACAACATCATATAAACAATATATACCATTTAATCCAACAATGAATAGATCATACATAATGTTACAATTACAACACAAGGATTCCCCTCGATTACAAATGAGGAATACAATACATAGTGTCCCACTGACATAATGAATATAAGAGAAGTAAAAATCCATAGAAACACACGAGCTTCTCAAACTAGAAGACCTCGCCATTACGAACATGAAGAGAAAGCCCAACAGTGTAAGGTGCATGCCACCCAGCCATGTGGTACCTGTAGGCTCGTGCTAGGAGATAGTAACAGGTAACCAAGACAAACCTACTACCTCTAGACACAAGTAACGTACAAAACCACACTGTACTAGTAAATACAAAACATAGGGTTACATTGCTTCCAGAATCACTGAATCAAGAACAACCACTGTACAATACAAACTAATTGTTGTCATAGGAGTGTCATCACAAAGTTTGCATTGGTTATCCTAAGGAGATCTTCTTGGGTCTCGACCCCCATCTTGGGTTATCTTGGTAGCCTCTCACAAACTCCAGCCCCACATGCACACCAGTGCAGAATCGGTTATCTTTCAAGAAGACAAGATAACCATCTTGCCATTCTAGGCCTTCCCGACTCATCTCAAGTCTAACACAAGCCCTTAAGCCAATGAGCGAGACTAATTATCAAGTTAAATGTATTAACTACCCTTTCGCCTAATATAGGTTATTTAATTTCCACTGATTATACTAACTCTCACACGAGTTGTCCTGAGACCACTTTGTGTCCCGGCCCCCATTGAAAGACACTCCCCTATCAACAACACAATAACCCATTCTACAACCCAAGGGTAGGCAGTGCACAAACTGATAATAACATAACACAAGAGATAACACATCCCTACAGATGTCCAATACTTAATCCAACTATGTGCACTACCCAAGGAAATCATAAGGGCGAATAACAAAAATGACAACCCTTTTCAAAATTACAATCTGGAAGACTTACATTTTCTTTACAACAAATATCCCCCACATAACCCAATTATAGAAATACTTGAAATTAAAATATACAATCTCATGTAATCAAAAGCACTACCATTCAGATTTCTTAAATCCAATAGATCAATATCTCACATTTAAAATATAACATTCAAGCATAATTCCAATTAATAAAGCTCTATTTTTTTTGGAAAATGGAGCACGCCAAGCGAGAAAATGAAGGTGAGAAAGGGAAAAGGAAAGGGTGACTAGGGTCTCAGAAAAGTGAGATTAGGCATCGGTGGGGCGATGAGGCTTTGTTGGATCCTCCACCTCCAAGCTTCATTGGTTTGAATGGTCATGTCCCCCAGTGGGTTCTTTGTGGTGGTGTTTGGGTGGATGAATCGGTGCGGGTTTCCTCAGATTCTGCATCTGGGTATCGCCCCCAGTGGGTTTTTCATGAAGGTCATTGGGTTGACTATTCTCCTCAGTGCTTTGGTAAGGTTTTCAATCAAAATAATGAAGGATCTTTTCCTCAGTCTGTTTATTTTCATAGTTTCTGAAACCCTAAACTGGGTGGGAGAAAAATCCCATCAAGGCGTCAAGATCTTGCCTCCAACCTGGTTCCTGGTATTGGGTCTGTTGCCTTGACGGGTGTCCGATATGGTAAATTGAGACATGATTTCATCACAATTTCAGAATCTCAACATGGGTATAAGGGGATTGGGGAAGGGAGGCTCTCTCCTCGTTCTTGGCATTCAAGTGTCGAAAATAGGAAAAATTCTTTGGAAGATCCGAATGTTTTGGGGTGCACCTTGGGTCCTGAACCAATGCTTCTTCCTGGTAAAAACAAGACTGTGAAAGGCCTTGGGTCATGTTCTCAGACTGTCCATTTTGAATTCGTGGAAAAGGCAAATGTATTAAATAAAACCTGGAGTGTCCAAGATGAAACTAGTTTAGGAAATGAAAATCCTAAATTTACCTCTACTAGTAAACCATCTTGTGAAGGTCTGGATATCCCTACAATTGTGAACAATGTGGGTCTTGGTGACCCCGTCTCCAACTTGAAGGCTAGGGTTAAACATCCTACGGTGGGGGAGATTCCATCTTCAATCCCTAAGGTTTATCTATAGTTACTAGTTCCCATGGTGAACATAGAGAAGCTGCCTCTGAACCAGAAGCGCCATGATCTATTCGAATATGCATTTTTTCTGCAAGTTTGGGGTGAAGGTATGACTCTGTCAAAACTATAATCTCAGATTTACTCACATTGGTTTGGAATGGTTTATCTTCAGGTAATTTCTGAAAATACTTTCATTCTGGTGTTGGATTCTGTTGAGGCAAAAAATAAAGTCTTGGAAAATGATTTTGTTTGGTTTGGCAAAAATTTGATCTTCATCTTCCCTTGGTGCCCATTTTTTCAACCAAACTCATTTTTAACCACAATGATTCCTACCTGGTTTTCAATTCCTGGTATCCCCTTGGAATTCACAGATCCAGATATACTAAGATTGATTGGTAATTCTTTTGGAAAATTCCTCCATTCGGAATCCTTAATTTCTAATGGTATCTTAAATGTACGTATTTGTGTCCTGGTTAGTTCTGGAAAAAAATTGCCTATGTGTTGTAAGCTCAAATCCTTAGATGATCTATGGTAGCAACCTTTAATTAAAGATACTGAATGGTTTCAAAAAGCAACTATTTCTTCAGGTGCTCCCCTCTTCAAAAAGATCAAAACATCTCCCTCTAACATGGGTAACTGTTCCAAAGACATCTTGAATGCTAGGGGTTCAAAAATAATAATGAACCCTATAAATAACGTAGGTCTAGAAATGAAAAATCTACCTGTTGGGGGAAGCAAGCAAATTCATAATGGTCCTCCAGTCACTAAGGAGCCTTTTCTTTTTCTTGCTAATGGTCTTGGGGAAAACTTGGGGGCTTTGGACTCAGCAATTTTAACTTCTGGATCAATTGTTAAGAATGATAACCATCTAGCTGTAAAAGAAATCCACGCTGGGGAACCCATGGGTAACCCTTCTAGTGGCCAAGTTCTTGAAATATTCTTCTCTACGGCCAAAAATTTGGTTGCTATCCTAGACCAAAAAAATGATTTGTTGGGAAATTTTCCAAAACTCCCTAATTCCAGGACTACTAAAGAATGTGTTCTTGTTGGTGAAGGGATATCTACTCGTAATCCTTTTGATATTATCTCATCTGAAAATGAGATTGATCTCACCCCTAGGTCTTTCAGCCACTTGCCTTCTTCGAAGTTGGATGTGTCAGTTAAGGGTCCTCAGTCCTCTCCCTTAAAAAAAGGCCAAAAACTTAAGAATTCAAAGGTTAAACCGCTTGGCTTGCCTCAGTTAAAGGCAAATCAGATTACTCCTATTTCTTAGAAGGGTTCTAGGTCTTTCATTGGGAACTTCGTTTCTTCCTCTCATGTAACCTTGCCAAATCCTCATCTGGGGGCTCCTATTTCAGCAAACATGTCAACATGTGACAAGTTGTCCTTAAGTGACATAATCGATAAATCTAGTCATAAAACCCCTAAATCAGTCCTTGTGCACACTCCTATTCTAAATGGGGAGTGTGTGAGTCTTTTGAACCGATCAAAGGCGTCGATGTCTTTTCTTGAACGATTTGGGTGCCTTTCAGAGAAACGTCATTAGGACTTGGTTGAACCTATGGGCTTAAAAAGAAAAACACAGTCTAGCTTAGATCTAACAGGTTTGCTTGTTGTTTCAGGCTCAAATTGTGAATCCTCGAATCAATTTTTTGATGGACCAACAATTGATTGATAAAATTCAGAAGATCATCTTAGATTCCAAGGTAAACTTTAATATGGTTGCTCCGGAAAAATTTCAATCAAAAATTGACTATGACTTGGCTCAAATTGAAAAAGATCTCCCTTTATCCCATCCCAAGGATTCTTTTAAGAAAATTTCCTCTGTTTCACCAATGCAATATGTTGGTAAAGTTAATCAGTTTTTAAGCCCACTTCCTAAAAATATGCTGCCTATCTCTCAATCTCCCTTGTCCCCTTCTGGATCCACAACTTCTTCATCAAAAGGGGCCGTAAGCCAAAGCATGCGAAGACTCAGGTTGAAATTGATGCGGGTATTCAAACAACTTTAATATCTCTTGTTAAAAAAAAGAGGACGTTTAGTCCTCCAATGACAAGATTTGGTGCTGCGAAAAGGAATTTGCAATTGGAGTTTACTGCTAGGATTCCCTCCCAAAAAAATGCTCAGGGGAAGAGGGGAGATAGCTCCCCTTGAGAACAATGAAGGTTCTTTCATGGAACGTTAGGGGCTTAAATGTCCCTAACAAATGGCGCCTAATTAGATGCCACCTAGAGGTAGCAAACTGTGATATTTTTTTACTGCAAGAAACTAAAATGCATTCGAGCTCTGCTGAGTCCCTCTTCTCAAAATGGTCCCCCTGGAAGTTCTTTTCTCAATCTGCTCTTGGTGCTTCTAGGGGTCTTGCTATTCTTTGGAATGAAAACTCTGTGGTGTTAAAGGTAATTTGCTCCTTTTCTAATTGGGAGCTTTTCCTAGTTAAAAGAAAAAATTTAGATATCAAGTTTTGGCTTTTTAATGTTTATGGGCCAATCTCTGCAATTGCCAAACAAAATTTATGGGCTACTCTTTCTTCAATTTTGCAAGTCCTATTTGAATCCTTGGTTGTTATCAGAGGTGACTTTAATGCTATATTTGATCCCTCTGAGAAGGTTGGTGGTATCATCGCCAACAAGAGGATTATGGAGGATTTCGGCACCTTTGTTTTGGGAAATAATTTGTTTGATTGCAAACCTCAAAATGGGTCCTTCACTTGGTCTAATAGAAGAAAGGATTTCTGTCAAATCGCTGAAAGGCTAGATCAGTTTTTACTTTCTTCAGTTTGATTGGAGTCAAGACCAGATATATTTTCTTCAATTCTTGGTCTTCCTAGGTCAGATCATTTTTTGATAACTTTTAATATTATTGAGAATCGAGCCCCTAACAGGTCCCCTTTTAATTTTGAACCAATGTGGTTTAGGGACCCTTCTTTTATACCTTTCATCAAATTTTGGTGGCAAAATGCTCCTTTTTTCCCTGGTTCTCGTATGTTCCAAATGGCCAAGAAATTGAAGTTCCTAAAAGGAAAAATAAAGTTATGGAATCAATAACATTTCAAAAATATCTTCTTAGAGAAAATGAGACTTCAGAAAGAGATTGAAGAGCTAAATGACTGTATTATTTCCAAGGGTATGACCCTTGCTTTGTATGAAAGGAAGAAATCCTTTTTATCTAATTTTGAAGAGGTTCTATGTCGGGAAGAGTGTTTTTGGAGGCAAAAATCTAGGGATACCTGGTTGTCTGAAGGGGATAGAAATACTAAATTCTTCCATGCTTCAGCCAAATTAAAGAGGCACAAAAATATAATTTCTCAAATTACAAACAGTGAAGGTATTCTCTTAGTGGATGACATTAGCATTGCTAAAGAAGCCACCTCTTTCTTCAAATCCTTGCCGTCATCAGAACCAGTGACAATAAATAATTGCAATCTTAGAGGCTATCCCTTCTCTTCTTACTCAAAATGACAATGCACGGCTAATGGCCCCCTTTTCTCTTAAGGAAGTAAAAGCTGTTGTTTTCGAAATGTCTCCTGAGAAGGCTCTGGGCCCTGATGGTTATGTTGTCTTTTTCTACCATAAATTTTGGGATATAGTTGGGGCTGATGTTTGGTGAGCTCTTGAAGAAACTAGGAGAAATAGAACTATCCTAAAAGAGCTCAGTACTACTTTTTTATCTATCATTCCTAAAATAGATCCCCCCGTCACTTTTGCTAATTTTAGACCAATCTCTATGTGTAATACCATTTAAAAAATCTTCACTAAAGCTATTTCTATACACCTTGCTAAGATCATCCCTTCAATTATTTCCAAAGAGCAAGGTGGTTTTGTCTTGGGGAGGGAAACTTCTGAGGGTGCAATCATGTCCCACGAAATTCTACATTCGATAAAGGTACTCAAGCTACCTGCCATGATCCTAAAGCTTGATATGATGAAAGCTTATGACAGGGTGAATTGGGATTTTCTTCTTGCTGTCTTGTGCAAGTTGGGTTTTCCAAAAAGTTGGGTTAAATGGATTCATTCCCGCATCTCCTCAACAAGGTTTTATGTTTTGATAAATAGTTCCTCTTGTGGCTTCTTCTCTTCTTTGAGGGGTATTAGGCAGGGGGATCCACTGTCTCCCTTCCTTTTTATCCTTATGGCTGAAGGCTTAAGTTGGTCAATAAAAAAGGAAAATCAGTTAAATCTCTAGAAAGGTATAAGAATTCCAAATCTGCAGACTTCACAAACCCATGGCCTTTTTGCTGATGATACTTTGCTTTATGGTCATGCATCTATTCCTGAAGCTAAGGCAATCAAGAGCATCCTAAATGATTTCTCATTGGCCTCTAGCCAAAAGATCAATCCAGCTAAATCCAAAATATTTTTGCTAAATGTTCCAAATTTTATTCAAAATAGGCTAATCATATTTTGGGGTTTCTCTATGGGCTCCTTACCCTGTGCTTACCTTGGCATTCCTTTCTTTGCTGGTAACATCCTTGGTGTATTTTGGGAAAGAGTTTGCAAGTTAATTAAGAACAAAATTTCTCTTTGGAAACATAAGTGGCTCTCCCTTCCTGGTAAAATTCAAATGATCAAATCTTCCCTAAATGCAGTTCCAATTTATATGATGTCAGTGTTAAAGGCTCCTTGTTCCACCTTAAATCAGCTGAAATCTAATTTGTGGTCTTTCTTGTGGAATGACAATGTGGGGGGTAAAGAAAAACTCCCCCTTATTGCTTGGGAGAAATTTTGTTTGCCTAAGTACCTAGGTGGCACTGGTATCTGAAATCTCAAAATTCAGAACGCTGCCCTTGGTGCCAAGTTCACTTGGAAATTATATCAAAATCCAGATTCTAGATGGGGGAAGTTAATGTTTGCCAAATATTTGTACCCCCATACCAGGGATTGCATTTTCAAGGCATCTTCCCTCCCTAGCGGATTGGCAATGTGGAATTTTATATCTTCTTGTAGGTCATTGATCCTTCCTCACCTCTCTTGGTTAATTCAAAATGGTAGGAAAGCAAAATTTTGGGAGGATGTTTGGAATGGGTATCCTGCTTTGTCTTCTTTTTCAGATTGGGGTAATTTAATGGCTCTACTTAAAAATGCTTGGGGCTCTTATGTGGCTGACTACTTTAGTGTTGTCCTCATAGACTCCATTTATTTTATTTCATGGAAATCAATTGACAATTTTGGCATTCCTCAATCTGTAAAGGAATCCTTTAAAAAATAATTGGACAAAAGGTGCATTGTTTTTTTGAGAAAGATGATATACTAATTTGGACAAAAACAAAGTCGGGGAATTACTCTGTCAAAGAAGGTTATAACTCTCTTTTGGAATCTCAAAACTGTTGTGATCTCCCCCATGCTCTCTTCTGGGATGATTCTTTCCTCCCTAAGGCAGGTGCCTTTGCATGGATTGCAGTAAATGGAAGAGTCTTGACAACTGAAAGACTTGATAGAATGGGCCTTGTGACGGACTTCCCCTATGTTTTTTGTGGTTATTTCACTGAATCTGTAGACCACCTCTTCACTCGGTGTCCTTTCACAATGCAATGTTGGTATTGGGCTTATGCAAAGTTGGGCTGGTGCTCATTGGTTTGTCCTTCCTTAACTTTGCAATTTAAATCTTGGCCTTTATTGAATGGCTCCTCTTTTTTTCACTGTCTCTGGAGAGTAACTCCTTCCTTAATCATCTGGAAAATTTGGATTGAGAGGAATAATAGAATTTTTCGGAACAAAGGATCTTCTTTAGATGAAATGTTTCAAAACCTTGAACTCTCAATTTCAGAAGTGGCAAAATCCTATATCTTTAAAAAATTGGAAAGCTTAAAATTTTTCTCAAGTTGGGATGGTTTTATCATCAGAAATTGGTCCCTGCTCAAATCTTTTCCCTTTCATGGGTCTTTTATTGGCAAGGTGGATAAAGTATTGGCATGCAAAAAAGCTAAATGGGAGCCTCCTCCTGCTAATTTTTTCAAAATAAATTATGATGGGGCTTCAAGGGTCAACCCTGGTAAGTCTAGGGCTGGGGCAGTAATATCGGACTCAAATGGCAACATTATCAAAGTTGCTTGTAAGGCCCTTTCCCCTGGCACTAACAATAAGGCTGAATTGGAGGCCTTGAGTCTAGGCTTGGACCTCGCAAGGGCCCTCCATTTGGATTCACTAATTGTTGAGGGTGATTCTATGGTTATCTTTCATGCAATTATTAATCAAAAGTCTTAGGTTTGGCATCTACAGTACTTGTTAGACAAAGTTCTTCTGCAATTGAACTGGTTCAAATCCTATTCTGTATCTCATGTGTATAGAGAAGTAAATCACTTGGCAGATTAGTTGGCTAACAAGGAAATTGATGAGCAAATTTGGTATAAAGAATTCAATAAAGAAACCCTTCCTTTAATACATTAATCTGTCCTGTGGGTTTGCTATTGGCTTTGTTGTGTCTTTTTGCTTATTTGTTGGGCCCTTGTCATTTGTTGGAATTTTCTTTTTGGTCCCATGCCTCCGATTTTGTAGCCTTTAACTCTTGTAATGCCAATATTTACATGGCTATCAGTTTAATGTCATTAGGAAAATAATTGGTATTGCTATCGGGGGATAAATTGGGGGTTTTCTTTGGGAAAAAATTAGAATTTGTAGCATATAGCTCAGTTATTACCTTCTTCGGTTGTTGTATTGTTTGAATGTGGTGCTACGAAAGTTGACCTGAGTTTGGGGATTCAGATTTGTGGTTACCCTTTTTGCACATGTTGTTTGTGCCTTTCTGTAAGCTACCTGTGGGTTCATGTCAGTTTTCTCCTGTTTTGCCTTCCATGATTATGTCCCATCTGCTCATAAAGTATAAGGTTTTATTTTTTATTTAGCTGTCTTTTATTTTATTTTCCATAGTCTAGCAGTCCTAACATAAAGTTTCAAAAATATAACGGGAATTGGCCTTCAGTGGTTGATCAGACTATCGTATTTTTGGAAAACTTGGATGTTGGTCGCAGTGTTGATTCTCCTTCATTTATATTGGTTGAGTGAAATATTGCTCATGGTAGAATAGATTTTCAAGCCATTATTTCTTTGGGAAAAGTTTAGAATTTGTTAGCATACTGCACAGCTGTCTCCTTCTCTGACTGGTGTAATGGCTGAATGTGGTGCTACGCATGAAGACCAGAGCTTTGGGGTTTTGATTTGAGTATACGCATTCTGCCCTTGTGTTTTGTGTCTTTTTGTAAGCTTCCAATGGGTTCATGCCAGTATACTCCTGTTTTCCTTCCTTGATTATGTCCCATATGTTCTTAAACTCTAAAGATATTTATTATTTACTTAGCTAAAGTTTTTGTCTTGCAGTCCTAACATAAAGTTACAAAAATATAATAGGAATTAGCCTTCAGTGGTAGTTTTTGTCAGTCGAATTTTGGAATACATGGATGATGATCAATGTTTTTTGTCTCTTTCATTTATGTTGCATGGGTGAAAGATGATCGGTGTTTTGAATCTCCTTCATTTATGTTGTATGGATTACTCTGCATGGGCAGAGGGCAGCTCATGCAATCAAAAGTTATAATGATGCTTGTTGGAACTTTACTTTGTGGTACCCACTAGATATTGATTTCCTTTGGTTCTCTCGCCTCTTAATTTGTTGAGGCTCTACTTTGCTCCCTGGTTGCATTTCTCTTCTCACTGTCCGTGCTCCATGTGCTTTTGCCTTATCGATTTTGGTCTCAATGGAAGAAAATCCCTTGGCTGACTCATTGTCTAATAAAGTTTTTTTGATCATGCAAAATTGCAGCGAATTTTTATAGAAAAATTGCAGAGCATTGTTATAATTTGGTGTGCTTGAGTTCTGTGCACCTGGGACTACCTGCTTCATGTATTTTTTTGTCTTCTTTTCATGCCAAGCTCATTCAGTTATGCTCATCTCTGGTGGTATTTCAGGACAACTTTATCAGCCTTTGGATTTCCATGGTTGGTGCTTTGGTATTTCTGTCCGGTTTCCCTTCATACTGCTTAGACTTATTAATTTCTATGATGATACTATTAGGGTTGATTTGGTTGGTGTAGTTTGATGATGTTGTTATTCCTTTTCTGGACATAATCGGTTGATATGACATTACTAGTATGATTGTGATATCTTGTGTGTTGTTGGATTTTGTTTATTTAAATGATTTATCATTAATATTTATATGCCAATGTGATGTTATTTAATTCAGTATTATTATATGATGCAGTAGTTTAATATCATGTTATCTTATGTCAATTTGGTTAGAAATGTTAGCTCATTATTGATATTATAATTGTTAGAGTAGATTAGGCGAGAGGATAGTGTAGCATCACTCGTTCACGAGTGCCCTACTACACTGCAATTCCTTCTCGTGATAGGATATTCGATTTTATATACATATACATGTGCTACTTGACGTTTATCTGGATGCAGGATTGCAGGAATAAGTCTCATTCCACCTGCTTCGGCAGGACAGGGCGAGCAATAAATCAACCCAATGGGTAAAAGTTGAAAAAGGGAGTAGGCTTGGAAGTGTCCCCATCCCAGGTCCGTCGTCTGTTGTGAGTTGTGTTAGGATTGAAGTCTTGTCTTGTCTTGTATGTAGTTTTATTGTTGAGTATTTATTTTATTCTGGGGTAGCATTTAATTAATTAATTGTATTGCATAAAATAATTAATTAAGGTTGCACTGTTATTTGATTTAATCGAGAGTTAGAAAAATGTTAAAATTAAATAAATAATAAATTAAAAGTGATTTAATTAATTAAAAGTGAAAATAATTATAATTAAATTAATATAGTTGAGAGTAATTAAATATTATTTTTATTAATATTAAATTAGGAAATTATGTGAAGATAATATCTAAATTTAAATAAATTATTTAATTAAAATTTTTAGATAAATGTGAGCTTTTAAAAGCTGGAAAAGAACCAATAAGAAAGGGGGCTTTTTGGAAAAGACAGCGGAAAAAGATTTATTGATTTATTTAGTGATTTATTATTTTTATACAAAGATTATTCTTCACACACAAGTTTTCTGGTGGAAGTTTTGCTCTATGTTTTTAGATCTAGAAAAGAAAAAAAATAAGAAAGAGAGTTTTGGGAGTTTTGAGGTTTTCTTCTAGGTAAAAATTATTGTGAGTTTGCAAAGAAAAGATTATACAGTAGAACATTGAAGGCAGAAGGAGGAGAAGGGAGTTACGGGAGAAATTCGAGAGGAGGTTACAGGCGGGATTCTCCTTCAGACACAGGATTCCAGGTTTTTCCCTTTTATATTATTAATACTTCGTAGGTCTGTAAATAAATCTGATTTCTATGTTTTCGAAACATTGATTGAATGAAGTTTATGTTTGAAAACTTGTTTGTGTTTATAACTTTCAAATCTCATATAGTAAATTATAGCAGAACTTGTTTTAAAATCCTTCGACGTAGTTTAGTAGAGAAAACTAGTGTGCTTGAAATATAAAACAAAAAGGAATCATTTCTGATGGAAGATCGATGTTGCATGTTTAAATTTATATTGAGTTCGTGATGGATAGTTTTGCATGTCAAGATTTATATTGAATCTTTTGAAAACCCATGTATATATTTGATTGTTCAGAATCTCTCATTATCTATATAAATATATAAAATTTTGGTTGTGTTAATTGGAGATATATTCTTCAGATAAATATTGGTTCTCTGTATATATATATATTTAGATATATTAGATTTTAAAATTTATGTGTAAAGTAATATGTGTGTACGTCCGTGTTATTTTCGTTGTAAATGGTGCCACATGAATATTTATGAAAATAAATACTTGTGCCTTTGTACGCGCACCAATTTTCGCACACTGGTTTGCTGTGAACGAAATATTTATTAGCAAGGTTTTAAAACTTATATATAAAAAAGAAATATAAGAAATAAAATTTATTTATAAATTGTATTGGGAAGGGGCGGACGGCTTTCGCCGTACCATTCCCCGACCCCCCTGTACCCCTCCCTGCGTGGCTTTTGGGGCCACGGCAGTCAAAGACTGCCGTACCCAGCAACCACTTGGGTTGCTGGCACGGCAGCCCTTGACTGCCGTGCGCGGCCATTGGGGAGGCCGCGGCCTCCCTGTTGGGAGGTACGCAGCCTCCTCAATGGAGGCGCACCTCCCAATAAAGTTGTTTTTATTTTCTTTAATTTTTTTTATTGAAAAACAAAAAAAAAAAGGATTTCGTATGTTTTAAAATTTGTAAATTTAATTTGATTTAATTTATATATCGAATTTCGATTTCATTCGAAATTAGTATAACGTAATTTATATGTTAATAATTTTATTCGATTTTAGTTTTTTGTATTTAATGCGGTTTGTTTTATTAATATTTGGTTTGTATTAATATGTAAGTATATATATATATATTATATATTATTTAATATATATTTATAATATATTATTTAGTATATATATATATTCCCTGGAATTTAATTCAATATTAAATTATTTAATATTCAACTGTGATTTAATTTAAATGGGTTTTATAAACAATTTTGTTAATAGAATTAAATTAATTTTATTAAATGATTAATTTTATATATACGAATACTTGTATAATGTAGTTGTTTTGGTTGTGGATGCGATTTTAATATGATAAGAATAGGAACAATTGCAGTGTTTAATATAGTGGTGCAAATTAAAATTAGTTGTACTTTGAATTAAGTCGAATCGTTAAAGTTTAAAAGATAGGATGTTATAATGTATTTGTGGGAATTTGAATTAACAATGAGTTTTGTTTGGAATCGAATAATCTCGAATTGTTGATTTATTTGTTTGATGAAACTGTTGAGTTTTGAAAATATTCTTGTATGGAGTTGTTTTAAGTACTCGTTTTCTTGAGGTTATTTGTTAAGTTTGTGATGGTATTCTCTTTATTGTTTTATCGTGTTGTATGGAAAACCCTAGATTCACCTTACTGTTCGTAAGAGTATGAGTTATTGTTAAGGGCTTCTAGATATGGAATGCGTGTCTTTCATGTTCTTTTATTGCCCATGTTGGGCAATTAGGGTTAAGAGTATGGTAAGTCTTCCAGAGAAGTTTTCTTGAGTAGGGGTTCATTTTGGTGAATCGCTTTGATTTATTATACGTTGATGTTGTACCCGGTTTTCACGAACGGGGATTTGTGCCTCCTAGGAAATAGGAGTGGGTAATGAGAATGGTACCTCCTTTGGAAGGAGTGTGTATTTGGATTGGTTTCTTCCAGTGGTTGGAGTGGGTTCCTTGTTTGGTTTCTCCTTGGATTGGAGAGTTTTTACTGTTTAGTTACCTAGTGTGGTATCGTGCCTTGTGTGTTGTCGATAGGAGAGTGGCTCTTTGTGGGGGTCCGGCACACAAAGGGGTGCCAGGGTAACCTACCTAGAGTTTAATTAACTGATAATCTAAAAGAAATAAATGGGGGGCTTTCACACTAATAAAGATAAAGGATGTCTCTCTCGTGAAGCAAGTGAATGATAAGGCTCGAGATGAGATGGACGCATAGTTTTGCGTGAGGGTCCGGCGGCCGGTAGAGGCAAGCCAGGGTAACCCAGGATGGGGGTCCCAGTAGCCTAGGAAGGTTGAGCCAGGGTAACTCATGGCAATTTATGCATGACACTCTTCCTATGTCAACAGTTAGCAGTTATGTGCGATTTATGATCTTTGTTCTCTGGAAGCATTGTAACCTCATGTTAAGTGACTTTGTGACTGTAGTTGTGAAGTAATATTGTGATTTCAGTGGTTATGTGCCTTGTTGTTTTCTCTTTGGTTATTGTTGGATGAGGTCTTTGTTATTATGCCTTGAGTTCATTGTTGTTGTGCCTCTTGGAATGGTTGTCGTGAGTTTTCTAAGTGGTTTTGGATGTTAAGTTGTCTTTGGAGTTAGTCTTTGTGATTGTTAGGCGTACTTGGTCGGGGACCCTTCCTTGTCTACTCTTAGCACGGGGGTGGTTGGGTGGAACGTGCTTCGCACCCCGTTGGGTTTCCCTCTTCTATTACAGATGTATCTTTTACTTGCAGGTTTTGGCGGATGTTGATGATCCAGTTATTCTTATGTACCAGATAGTTGTATATACTTCAGTTGTAATCTATTTAATGTATTCATTGTTGTATTGTCTCCCACGGGTGTTGGGATGACCTTGATGTGATTGTATATGTAATTTTGAGATTGTATTATTTTATCATTGGGATGTAATAATTATTCAAGCCATGTATTTATTCAGGATCATTTGTTGTAGTTGGTTATGTTGAAACTGTATCTATCAAAAATATGTAATACTTTATCTCTTTATAATTCCATGTATTGTCATATGTGCATATGTTATTAATATGGAGATAGTTGATGGATATTTTAAATAATGGAATGGGAATGAATAGTTTTACGTAATAGATTAATTATTATTTATTGTTATCGTTGTTATGGGTTAGTGTAGTCATGTCACTTCGTGTACCCCATTGGAACTAGTTGTGCCTCATGATACATTGTTATGTTATAATACTTAAGTATGTTATTATATTCTTTTAAAAAAAAAAATTGTTCTGTTGTTATTAGTTTCTTTGGGGTTCGCACGGCGGGGCGTGACAGCTTGGTATTAGAGCCAAGGTTGCAAACACTGGGGTCTCTGGGTAATTAGGTCCATTAGGCAACCTCACGTTTGAACTCTGTGCACTCTTGTGTGTTATTTTGTTGTTTGTTCGGTGTGCTTTTGTTGTGTATGGGTTCTGACTAAAACCTATTCCTTGGTGTGTCTTCAGGATGAAGATAAGGAGCACACCTCGGAAGAAGGTTCGTGACCCATTTGTTAGACGGCTTTGGAAGATCAGACTCCAATACGATTATTCCAATTGCTCTGAGCCGTCAGATCTAGAGACCATTGCGGAAGCTCTAAGGAGACTCCATCACGAAAGAAGGGAATGGACACCTTCTAGCAAGGCAGCTGTTAAGGCAGCCATCCTGGCTATCCGAATGCAATCTCATTAGTTTTGTTAGTTACTCTATTTTTATTTTGTATTTAATGGCTTCCAGGAGTAATCCATGTCCTAGGGGGGAGGATGTAATACCCCTCATACTGCTTAGACTTATTAATTTCTATGATGATACTGTTAGGGTTGATTTGGTTGGTGTAGTTTGATGATGTTGTTATTCCTTTTCTGGACATAATCGGTTGATATGACATTACTAGTATGATTGTGATATCTTGTGTGTTGTTGGATTTTGTTTATTTAAATGATTTATCATTAATATTTATATGCCAATGTGATGTTATTTAATTCAGTATTATTATATGATGCAGTAGTTTAATATCATGTTATCTTATGTCAATTTGGTTAGAAATGTTAGCTCATTATTGATATTATAATTGTTAGAGTAGATTAGGCGAGAGGACAGTGTAGCATCACTCGTTCACGAGTGCCCTGCTACACTGCAATTCCTTCTCGTGATAGGATGTTCGATTATATACATATACATGTGCTACTTGACGTTTATCTGGATGCAGGATTGCAGGAATAAGTCTCGATTCCACCTGCTTCGGCAGGACAGGGCGAGCAATAAATCAACCCAATGGGTAAAAGTTGAAAAAGGGAGTAGGCTTGGAAGTGTCCCCGTCCCAGGTCCGTCGTCTGTTGTGAGTTGTGTTAGGATTGAAGTCTTGTCTTGTCTTGTATGTAGTTTTATTGTTGAGTATTTATTTTATTCTGGGGTAGTGTTTAATTAATTAATTGTATTGCATAAAATAATTAATTAAGGTTGCACTGTTATTTGATTTAATCGAGAGTTAGAAAAATGTTAAAATTAAATAAATAATAAATTAAAAGTGATTTAATTAATTAAAAGTGAAAATAATTATAATTAAATTAATATAGTTGAGAGTAATTAAATATTATTTTTATTAATATTAAATTAGGAAATTATGTGAAGATAATATCTAAATTTAAATAAATTATTTAATTAAAAATTTTAGATAAATGTGAGCTTTTAAAAGCTGGAAAAGAACCAATAAGAAAGGGGGCTTTTTGGAAAAGAAAGCGGAAAAAGATTTATTGATTTATTTAGTGATTTATTATTTTTATGAGGAAATTATTCTTCACACACAAGTTTTCTGGTGGAAGTTTTGCTCTGTGTTTTTAGATCTAGAAAAGAAAAAAAATAAGAAAGAGAGTTTTGGGAGTTTTGAGGTTTTCTTCTAGGTAAAAATTATTGTGAGTTTGCAAAGAAAAGATTATACAGTAGAACATTGAAGGCAGAAGGAGGAGAAGGGAGTTACGGGAGAAATTCGAGAGGAGGTTACAGGCGGGATTCTCCTTCAGACACAGGATTCCAGGTTTTTCCCTTTTATATTATTAATACTTCGTAGGTCTGTAAATAAATCTGATTTCTATGTTTTCGAAACATTGATTGAATGAAGTTTATGTTTGAAAACTTGTTTGTGTTTATAACTTTCAAATCTCATATAGTAAATTATAGCAGAACTTGTTTTAAAATCCTTCGACGTAGTTTAGTAGAGAAAACTAGTGTGCTTGAAATATAAAACAAAAAGGAATCATTTCTGATGGAAGATCGATGTTGCATGTTTAAATTTATATTGAGTTCGTGACGGATAGTTTTGCATGTCAAGATTTATATTGAATCTTTTGAAAACCCATGTATATATTTTATTGTTCAGAATCTCTTATTATCTATATAAATATATATAAAATTCTGTTTGTGTTAATTGAATATATTTTTCAGATAAATATTGGTATATATTTAGATATATTAGATTTTAAAATTTCTGTGTAAAGTAATATGTGTGTACGTCCGTGTTATTTTCGTTGTAAATGGTGCCACATGAATATTTATGAAAATAAATAATTGTGCCTTTGTACGCGCACGGATTTTCGCGCACTGGTTTGCTGTGAACGAAATATTTATTAGCAAGGTTTTAAAACTTATATATAAAAAAGAAATATAAGAAATAAAATTTATTTATAAATTGTATTGGGAAGGGGCGGACGGCTTTCGCCGTACCATTCCTCGACCCCCCTGTACCCCTCCCTGCATGGCTTTTAGGGCCACGGCAGTCAAAGACTGCCGTACCCAGCAGCCACTTGGGCTGCTGGCACGGCAGCCCTTGACTGCCGTGCGCGGCCATTGGGGAGGCCGCGGCCTCCCTGTTGGGAGGTACGCAGCCTCCTCAATGGAGGTGCACCTCCCAATAAAGTTGTTTTTATTTTCTTTAATTTTTTTTATTGAAAAACAAAAAAAAAAAGGATTTCGTATGTTTTAAAATTTGTAAATTTAATTTGATTTAATTTATATATCGAATTTCGATTTCATTCGAAATTAGTATAACGTAATTTATATGTTAATAATTTTATTCGATTTTAGTTTTTTGTATTTAATGCGGTTTGTTTTATTAATATTTGGTTTGTATTAATATGTAAGTATATATATATATATTATATATTATTTAATATATATTTATAATATATTATTTAGTATATATATATATATATTCCCTGGAATTTAATTCAATATTAAATTATTTAATATTCAACTGTGATTTAATTTAAATGGGTTTTATAAACAATTTTGTTAATAGAATTAAATTAATTTTATTAAATGATTAATTTTATATATACGAATACTTGTATAATGTAGTTGTTTTGGTTGTGGATGCGATTTTAATATGATAAGAATAGGAACAATTGCAGTGTTTAATATAGTGGTGCAAATTAAAATTAGTTGTACTTTGAATTAAGTCGAATCGTTAAAGTTTAAAAGATAGGATGTTATAATGTATTTGTGGGAATTTGAATTAACAATGAGTTTTGTTTGGAATCGAATAATCTCGAATTGTTGATTTATTTGTTTGATGAAACTGTTGAGTTTTGAAAATATTCTTGTATGGAGTTGTTTTAAGTACTCATTTTCTTGAGGTTATTTGTTAAATTTGTGGTGGTATTCTCTTTATTGTTTTATCGTGTTGTATGGAAAACCCTAGATTCACCTTACTGTTCGTAAGAGTATGAGTTATTGTTAAGGGCTTCCAGATATGGAATGTGTGTCTTTCATGTTCTTTTATTCCC
>VDFB02193867.1:773059119-773083445 GCA_007258455.2 Sequoia sempervirens | reverse complement strand
TCACATTGATCAGGTATTGGCAGCGACCTTTCATCATAAGGATTCAGAAGGAACTCTATCACAATGTGCGCACAAAGATAAAGTTAACTTTGGTATCGATGAAGCAGATCAAGATTCCCAAAAGCTGCATTCAAGTGCACATATCTTAGCAAAGCAACTTCTTCAGGTAGGATACCGATGGCACATTATGACAGAAGCATCTACATCAACACCACTAGGTGGGTCAGCATGAATCTTTCAAAAAAACCAAAAAAATCAAAAAATATGAAAATCCAAAAAAAAAATCCAAAAAATGATTAAAAATAGTAAAGATAAAAAATCATCCTCTAGTGAAAACCACTATGGTGGCACTTTGGGCAAGACCATGATGAAAACCTGGCAAACAAGCGTCATGTGTGGAATCGAGCATCTATGTGTGCCAGTTCAGGTGAAAGCATCTCATCCCATCCATAATAAATCCAGTATTCCATCCATCTTATCCATAATAAATCCATCCATCCATAAACCATTGATCCAATCCATTCGCATATATCTGCATCCATCATCTCAATTATCTTGATCTTGATAAAACTTCGGTGCACACTTTACACTTGCTTATGGTAAACATCTTGACATGGGCCGTTTTCATTGATCCTATCCTATGCCACATTATTTGAGCCATGAAGCATTATCCAATGAGTATTCTTTATCTGAACACCTTATCTTATCGCAAGATAAACCTTGGCATCCTTTGCATGCTTATCATATCCATCCATCTGTACACCTATCCAGGCATCCATCCATGACATTCCATACATTGCTAGACACTGGGGGAAGATATTTACATCTTGCTTTGGGAATAAATCTTGGTCTATTTCCTCCAACTTATGTGGTGATCAAAACATTGGAAAACGTGAAATCAAATTGGTCAAAGGCATTTGTGATCCAAATCCAAGTCACTAACCCGTGGCACATTTTGATGAGAACATGTCCTTATCAAACTTCATCGAACATCGAACATCAATCCAAACAATCAAATATCAGTCAGATCTAATTTTCACGTCAACATCACATCAAATCATTCAAACAACTTTTGTTCCAAATCAAGCTTCATCAATCCTGATCGATCAAAATCCAATCAATCCATCATCTTGGGATATCCATCCTAATCCTTTTGTTGCTTAACACTATCCTTGCATTATTGTGCATCCTCAACAATGTTATCATCATCAATCCCATCAACATATCAATCCTTGTGTTGCTTAACACTATCCTTGCATTGTTGTGAATCCTCAACAATGTTATCTTCATCAATCCATTGATCCGATCAATCAACCTTAGCTTGATTTTCAACAAAATCCAAAACAGACACATGTCCATATCCAAAATGTCAAAATCATGCGAAAATCCAAAAACATCCAAATTATATCAAAATCCAAAAATAAGTCAAAAATAGAAAACATCAAAAACATGGCATCTGAACTATGTCATCTCTGAGCTTGAACATAGGCAAAGCTCATCTCTAATCAGCCCCCGAGACATCAAAATAAAAAAAATCCAAAAAAACATCAAAACCCAAAAACATTCAAAAACACAAAATCCAAAAAACATTCATAAAATCTCAGAAAACCCCAAAACATTTGAAAAATCAAAAATCAAAACATTTGTAAAAATATCAAAAACACCAAAAATAGCCTCAAAACATTTCAAAACGTCAAAAACATCCAAATATTTGAAAAAATCCATCCATATCGTTTCTCTTTCACCCACGATAATCAATCATCCATATTAAACTGATCGTCACCTTCATCCTTTGGCAATGCAAACAGAAACAATCACAACAATCAACAAAAGCAAGCTTCAATCGTAAAATCAAAAGCAAACAACAAATCTTTAAAACAAAATCAAAGTCTTGATCATTTTCAAACATGTCAATCAACTTTATATCAAAAGCCTATCAATCAACTTATCAACCCATCATTATCCTATACAATGCATGTCCTAGGATATATCGTTCCGACAATGGGCATCATTTTGGATATCACCTTGGATTCTTATCCTATCAAAACACATCCCTTTGGTTGAAGGTATGAAGAACATTGGCTTGTTTGTGTACTTGATCTTTTCTTTTGGTTTATCTTATTGTGCTCATTCCAAGGACCTCTCAATGATGTCCCCAATGAATGGATTTAGAGAGATAGGAATGGGGTAACGATCATTATCTTTTTATCTATTGTGCTTGTTGGACGTTCTTGTAATATAACCTTGGCAAATACTTGCTTTGTCAGGTATGTCCTAGCAAGGTTTCCGTATGTCAGGTGTGAACAAGAATACTCCTATCTGTTTGTTGAGTCAAAGTCCATCACATTAGGTGCAATGCCATCTTGGTTCTTTATACCCTGATGCATCATGCCTACATGTGTTATCAAACATAAGGTAATTGGCCCTTTGAAAATCCCAACTCCTTGGAAATCATCATCATCATCATCATCATCTCATGTCTTGTTGGAATCTCTTGTTTTCTTCTATCTCTTGCTTTTGGTGCTAACATGGTACCATGACAGTTAATCATAAATCATCGCCATTGCATCTATCTTGCATCCATAAACCGTCAGCATACTACATAATGCATATCATATCATATAGAAAGCATTAATCATACCACATGCATTCATCCCCATCATTGCACAATATAGATTGGTTATTCTAAACATCTCATAAACCATACATTTATCATCTATTTTCATAATCATCCAAGCATCATCATATCAAATCATGTGCATCCATATCATCCATTACATATAAACATCATATCATCTCATCATCAATAATGTCACTTTTATGGTACAAATCAGGATCAAGTGGGTGTAATATATCAAAATAGGCATGAGGCTAGCCATGGTTGATGACTGTCTACATCAAATATTCGAGTTGAACTGATCTTGAACCTCTTTGTCGAGAGATCGACCCTCAAATCAAACCTCTTCGCTCGATCTCTCGAGGGGGCAGTATACCGGCGTAATTCTTCATTCGCTGGGGCAGCAGTGGCGCATCCAAAAAAATTAGAGAAATTTTGACTTTTGATCATGGAAAGATTATTCTTTGAACCAACGCAACAAGTGCATCGCTTCAAAGAGGGGCAAAATGTAGATATAAAAAATATACAAATTGATATCGCACACTCGATCTTGATCTACTAACATTGCTTCATCCTAAATTATCCCTTTTTCTAACTAGTTAATTGAATAGCCTTATTTGATTAAAGTCATCATAATTCCCCTTTTAATTAAATAAATCCCTCAATTTAATTAAATCATCGTCTCTATGTAATTAGCTAGGTCATTTCATCTTCCTATCTTTATTTAATTAAATAATCCATATTATTTGATTAAATTTAAAAGTTCATCTAATTAAATTAAATAAATTAAAAAATTTATCTAATTTAATCTAACATCACCCCTTTGGTTAAATAAATCAAAATATTTATTTAACTAGGTCTTAATCATTTTCATCTCTTTTTTATTTATTTCAACCCACAAATCTAAATCAAATGGTCAAATCACCTAATCTCCTCTTAAAGTAATCAAATCCTGATTAATTTAATCCTAATCACTCAAATCCTCTAGATTTTGCAACTTGCACATGAAAATCAATTCTAATTGTTTTATAAATCACCTATTTTCCACCGTAAAAGGCATCTAAGTGGGAATATTCCTCAAATTTGAAATCTCCCCCCAAATTGACTTGTTCATCCAACAAAGCATTTAAAGCTCTTACATTGTCTCTTACATGTCTCCCACTTGGCATTTAACTCATCTTTCATCCCCCCTAAACATGTCATCTCATCAAATTCAAATTTTAAATTTGCACATTGATCAAAATGTGCTCAAGCTTCCTCCATTCACATGTTGACAAGTGGCATCTTGCCATTGGATGAATGTTAGTCCCACATTGCTCAATTTTGGACATTCATCCTTCAATCTCATCTATAAGTAAAGAGCTCATCTCTTCATTTTGGCATCCACAATTTGAGTAAACTTATTATACTCAAATTTAGAGCAATCTTCATCCATACTTTTGAATCCATAGCTAGGTTATGCAGATTTTGGTCTTGAAGCACTCACCATCCTTCATCAAAGTGGATCATTCATCAACATTCATCAAGCTTGCATCATTGGAGTTGGGAAAGGGCCAATTTTCACATCAAATTGGCACCAATTCCCCCATGGGATCAAGAGTTTTCATTGTCTTCAATAGGATTTAGCTTGCTTTATTGCTCTTTCATTTCATTCTTGTCTCATTTCCTATTTTAAACTTTGTAAATGGATTCCATGGGGAATCTTTATTCTTGATTGCATTTGATCTCCTAATGTATTCATTTGTTGTGTTGTGCAAGTATTTGGATTAGGGTTCTACAGTATGTTCTTGGAGCAATGTGATTGATGGGTTCCTTTGTTTGGTTATTATGTTAAATAAAGACAATTGAAATAAAAAGGCTTTGGGTTAATTAAATAAAAGCTTGTTTATGATTGAAGTATCAATTAAATAAATTATTAATAAAGTATTTATTTGATTTAAATAAATTGGAATTAATGGTTAGAAAAATAAATGAAATATTTATATAAATATATTTAATTACGATAATGTGCAAACAAGTTAGAATTAATAAATTAATATTTAATTGTTCAATTTATTGGTGTATAAATCATAAGATATGATTTAAAAAATTATAAAAAATGAAACCAACTGAATAAATTGTGCATAGTGGGGAAAATATAAAAGAAAATAAATTAATTAATTTAATGGAGAGGATGCAGTTAGAGAGAGTGGAGGAATAAATTAATTAGTGGAAGTTAACTGAAGAGGGGCTTTTGGATTATTTTTGGGAAGAGGAAACTAATTTTTGGCATTTTGTTGTACGAAGTTTCTTATTCTTAGAGTTTGTTTCTGGTTCTTGAGAGTTGATTTGAGATCTTGGAGGTTTTTGGAGTTGGGGATTTCAGTGTTGCTGGAGATTTTGGAAGTGTGTTGCAGTTGCAAGCTAGAAGTCGTGAGCTCTGCAACAAAACCACCTCTGTCAAGCAAAAAAATCTAGGTTCCCTTGCTAACCTCAATTTTAATTCTAAAGAAAATAAATGCAGAGAATGTGTTTCTTTCAAAAATCCAAAAATAGGATGCGGAGATTGTGTTCCTTTTGAAAATTAAACATATATGTTGAGTTTGTGGTTCTTTGGAAATTAAGCAAAAATAGATAAACTGCCTTATAAGTGAATGCCTTGATGGGTATTGACTTCCCTCATAGTTGCAATGGAAATGTTATTATTTAGCTTGTTGTTAGAGGCGTTCCAATATACTTCATTAATTTTCTTGAAATTTTTATGAGCTCCGTGTTAAATCTGTACGCATTCTTCAATCATTCCTTTACGTCCCTCAAGATAGTAATTTCTCCACATGCAATTTGAGCCTCATTGTTAATCTTTATATATGATAGTTGTACAAAAGAAAACTTCTAGTCGAGCTTTATGCAGCATAAGCCGTTATTGGTATGCTACTGGCCATTTGCATTGAATGCTTGGAGTTTCACTTTTTCTTCACTATCTATTTGGACATTTTTCTTTAAAAAGTACTATACCCTTCTAGGTGTCCCCTGGTTGCAAGCTTCTATCGTTTGGGTAGCGTGTCTCTCTCTCCCATTTTAGTTGTCTTTTCAGACTCTTTCATTGCTATAGATCGTTTGTGGGATTTAATTACTTGAGCTGTGTGGTTGATGCATTTGAATCCTTGGGACTAAAGGAAAAATTCTTAACATAAATACTGCTAGTGAATTTTAAGTTGGCATGGAATTGGCATTTAAGCCGATACCTGGAACATTGAAATTATCCTTATAAAAGAATTCTCTTCTTTGGTAATGAAATTTCGAGTGTGATGTTGATTCGCCTCTCTGGCCGAATGCGTCGATTTGGAAAGAAGATGAATATATTGCTAATTAAGTTGTGGTTAAAGGATCTGAAGTGACCTCTCATTAGTGCCATGCAATCTGGAGTTTTTACTATTTTATCTCCTTCAATTTTGGCTGTTTCCCTCTCTACATGTTGGGGCAAGCTTGAACAACTAACTTCACTTAGTGATACATACTGAAATTCATGTTGAATGCATTTATCTATAACTCCTATCTCTTCAAAAAAATTTGAGTGGGCTTCATTCGCCTTACGCATAAGTTAATTATTGTGAGTTCCCTTTAAATGTTATATAAACTTATACATATATGAGAATCGACCTAATTTAATGTTGAAACCCTTATGGCGGTTGAAATTTAGTCATGTTGCATTCACTGGTAATGCGTCGAACTTGGACATAGGCATGCGTATCTCTGCATAAGACCCTTTAAATATTGAAGAAACTGTTAAGTTATATCCTTTGCCACTCCAAGAAACATCAATACGAGTTGATACTGAGTCTATATTTCTGGTTATTTATTTCATAAACTTTACTTATTCTATCAGTAAAATGCACCAAACAAAGGAGGATGGTATGTTATATTTACAAGTCTAAAATTGTATTAGCATGAAGGATATTAAAAAAATTCCTACTCAATGCATATATATTATATGATATCTGATTTTTGTCAGTGTATAGATGTATATTGTTTGATTTGTGTATTTTGTATTTAACTCGATGTTTGAAACTTGAGATATGCATTTGTTGGGTGGCATTGGCTGTGTAAATCATGCTTGTAATTCTTACTAAAACATGATATTGTAAATGCCTACAATGTTGGTTGTTCAATGTGTTAGTTAGGCCTGTACTAAGCACTTGTTCAGTTGACTTTAAACGACTGTGTATATATATATATATATGTAAGTGTGAAATATTAAATATAACGTTCTTGTGGCTGTTGATAACATCAGATTGTGGATTACTAAATAGTTATTTTTAATTTTATATATATGTCTTTATATAGACATACGTTTATATGTAGATGATCTTCATAGTCAATTAAGTTGGTAAGTAAACAAAAATTCTATAAAGAATAATGATTTAACCATATGGAATAATTATAAGTTTGATCAAATAGAGGGGTTAGTGCCTCTTTTTATGAATGTTGACTTTCCTTAATCATTGATTTGCTTGATGTCTTGCATGAGCACAATGTAATTTGGTCATTTGGGGTAATGTGTTGGATTTTGACCCTTGGGTGTTTCTTGGTTTTGTAAGATTGTCTTTATTGTGTTAAATTGTGTTGGAAGTCTTCTAGAGGCTTGTGGGGAAATTTCATCTTGTTGGGATTCTTGTTGTTCCATTTTGTTATGATTGCTAATGTACTATATGAGTATGAGGGTCATTAGCCTTGCACAGTATGTTCACCTTGTGATTGAACTTTTGGAACTTGTGAACAGGAAGGGATATGCCTCGCCATGTTGTATTGTTAAAGAATTCTTGTGATTGTGCAAGTGGATTTTCTCTTGATTTTTGTTGAGGTCTACTTGTTGTCAATAGGGGAGTGGCTCTTAGTGGAGGTCGATGCCCAAAGTGGCACTTGGGTAACCCATGTGGGAGTTTTGTAATTAATTGATAACCTAAAATAAACTAGGCGGTTGGGTAGTAATCACACTAATCAAGATAAGGTAATGCCTTGCTCATGGCTCAAGTGCTCGTATAGGCTTGAGATGAGTCAAGAAGGCCTGGAATGGCAAGATCAACTTCCTGGTCCGACTGGAAGGTATGTTGATCCCGCATAGTTTGTATGGGGGTTCGGTGACTGATAGAGGCAGCCAGGGCAACCTAGGATGGGGGTCCAGTAGCCTAGGAAGGTTATGCCAAGGTAACCCATAGCAAATTATGCAATGACACTCCCTCCCATAGAAACATAGTATCCTCTTGATTCTTGTCTCTCTTTGATGTGGTGGGCCTCTGGAAGTGATGTTATTGTTATTCGTTGTTGTACTTTACTTGTTCACTGATGTCATGTTAGCCTTGTGTTGTCTATTGTCTTCTACCTGATTGTGATGGTGGGACCCTTTGTTATCTCCTAGCATGGGGGGTGGACCTTTTGGTTCCACATGGTTGGGTGGAAAGTGCACTGTACTCCATTGGGTTCCCTCTCCTCATTCATGATTGTGGTGACTGCTCCTGGATTGAAGACTTCTACATTGTAACAGTTCAAGTGGATTGTTACTCTTGTACTTGTATTATTTGATAATTTGATGTATCATGTATCATACTTAATGTACACTCCTCTTATGTATACGAGGATATATTGATATGGAGATGTATACATGTAATGATGTAAACTATTGTTGACTCTATTATGTAATGAACTATGTAATGGATGTTATTGTTTATGTAATTAAATGATTTTATTTAAATGGTCTCTTTGGAGTAAATGTTATGGATGTATCATATTGATTATAAGATTATATGGGATGATTAGATGTAATCCTATTGATGTTAGCAATTATTTAATGTAACGATTTATAGTTTCTTGCTTGTTAGTTGATGGGAATCATGTAGCGTAGATGCAAACCTTAGAGGACTTAGGTTGGATTAGTGTTAAGTGCTCATTTGCAATAGTGAGTTAAATGTAATTTCAAAAAAAAATTGTTATGTTTTTGGTGTTAGAGTGTTGTCCTCTAGGGTCTCGTGGCGTTGGCATTACAGGTTTTTCTTCTTCTCTTATAGGTAATCCAAATTCTTCTTTCCCTAACCACCTGCTGGTTACCCACTTGACCAGGGTCTAAACGGGTAGGAAGCTCCTCAAGCAAGGGACGTAACTGATCTAGATTCTGACCCCCACTTTCCTGATTATTCAAAGAACACTATTTTTCCTCACGATCACTTTTGTGGGAACTATGAGAAGGGGTGGGTTGGCAGTTAGCCCCACGTCCACCACGATGACCTCCATCATGGCCCCAACCTCGACCTCTAGGCATCCTACACACACCACCAAGGGAAAAAGGGTCACAAACAATTAGGTGAGGGTGATAGAAAGAAAAAAAAACAAGTTCAACAGTCAAACAACAAGGATAGCCTAATGGGCTCATATGTATCCAGAGTGCCTAGTGTATGAACTCGGTTTTGATACTAGGTGTAACGCCCCACCACAAAACCCCAAAGGACAACACATCTAACTAACAATTATGACACAATTTTTTAAAAAAGTGAATCCATGTATAGATCATACTAACAATAATATAGAATGTAATCCACATGTACATATGCTCTATGTCCTTTAGGGTATCGTGACTACATTATGCACATAACGATTAACCAACCTAAACATACATTGTAAATAACTAATAACAATAATTCATTTACATCTTTTGCATTAAAAGAATTAGATATACATATTTCCACAAATACAACACCATTCAAGAGCATAGAATACAAACCAATGAATAAATATACAACTTCCTATACATGGGGTAGATCATTACATTGTTTACAAGTTTACATCAAAGCTTCCCTTATAACAATGAGAAGGATACATCAAATACATGATAAGATACAACTGAAATGATTACATTACATAACATCAATGCTAACTCAAGTCTGGTACAAGATCTGGAATCTTTGCATTAGGTACCACATCCATGCTCATGAACATCAACTACGAACCCAATGGGGTGCATGGCGTGTTCCACCCAACCATGTGGAACCCTAAGGTCCACCCCTCATGCTAGGAGATAATGATAAGGTACACCACCAAAGTAGACAAGAAGATAGCAGCATGACACAAAAGGGCTAACATGACTCCAACATACAAATACCACAAACAACTCATAACAATGCCACCACTTCCAGAGGTACACAACAACAAAGTGAACACAAGACAAGGGTATGCTAGATTTCCATAGGGAGGAGTGCCATCACATAGCTTGTTATGGGTTACCCTGGTGAATCTTCCTAGGTTACCAAACCCCCATACAAACTCATGCGGGATCAACATACCTTCTAAGAAGACAAGGCAATTGATATTTCCATTCTAGGCCTTCCCACTCATATCAAGCCTAAACAAGCACTTGAGTCATGAGTGAGGTGTTATCTTGATTAATGTGAACTACCCAACCTCCTAATTTATTTTATGTTATCACTAATTAAAGAAACTCTCAATGAGTTATCCTGACGCCACTTTGTGTGTCGAACCCCATAGAGAGCCACTCCCCCTACTAACAACTAGAAGACCCAAAAATATCCAACCGGGTAAATCCATTTGCACAAATCACAAAACACATGCACGTACACATAAAGCGAGGCTTGAACCCTCTTTCTCACGAATCTCAACCATAATGATGACTAAGCAATGCATGGCTGAAACCTTCAATAACACAATTTAAGTATAAAATCAACCACTCAAATGGGAAAATCATAATGCCCAACAAACAAGATAATCCCCCTAACCTCTAGAAGCCCACCTTAACCCTTTTGGCACAATGACTCCCACTTTACCATAACCAAAATCATCTCAATGTAAAATTAACCACAATAATCAAAATCAACTTAAATTCTAAAATCATACACATAATTCATCACAAGGAAACAATCATCATTGCAATCATGAAATACATTATTTAAAACAAACTCACAATAGACAAGTAATCATGAATCAACTTCATAAATAAACATCGCTCCCACTTTTAATTTTACTCATCCTAACTTAATTCATTTAATTTGATTGATAGACCGTCTAAAACAAATAATTATATCACTATATCATTATAAGAGAACTCAACATTCATCAACTTACCCAAAGTTAACCTAGCACAAATCCTTTTAATTATCTAAATACACACACACACACACACACACACACACACACACACATATATACAAATAAATCATTTTCCCCCTATCTAATAAATCCTCCATTTATCTATATTAGAAAGCCAATTTTCCCTTATTTAATTTTTCTAACAACATCAACTGATTTCAAGACAAAATATTCTAATTTTCGTATTTATAAAATCTTCCAATATAACATCAAACATCCTAAATAAGCAATATAAATGTGTATATATCTATATATGTATGTATGTATGTATGTATGTATGTATATATATTTATTTATTTTTACTTGTTTATATATATACATACATGTACATACATATATATATATATATATATATATATATATATATATATATATATATATATATATATATGCATATAGTATATATATATATATATATATGTATGTATGTATATGTATAGATATATATATATTGAATACTTATAAGACCACTTAGCATCGAATTTTAACCTTCCAATACAATATCATTGAGGGATATCGATTTCTACATGGGACGACCTATGCATCGATTTTATCCACTTAGACACCCAACAACCTTTATGAAATCAACTTACAGCATAAAGCAAGTTTCAACGAACAACAATATAATGCAAAAGAATCAAACACTTATACATCCAATCTCATAAATTATCAACACTATACATACATCGGTGGAATTTAGTGAATTCCAAACAAATGAAATATTAATCGATGCCCATATAAAAGAATAATCATTTGATTACCCAACATCATATTATACAACAAAAGAACACAAAGCAATCTCAGATTCTAAATAGAGGAATTTACAAGAAAAGGACCCAATTTATACTGCAAAAGAAACACAAACTTGGGGAACGCCATCTAAAAATTCAAAAGGTTCGACCCAAAGAAAAATCAAAAGCTAAATAAGGAATTTTATTTTAAACAAATTCAAAACATGGTAACTAAATGCAAGTGCTAGAGAGGCCGCTAAACAGGAATATCGATTTCAATTGAAGAGCAAGTATGTTGCATAACGTGTCAAATGCCCAAACCAACAAATCCAAAAAAATATCAAATGCTCAGACAAAAAAAATGGTATAATAGTGAACCATAAGATATATGTATCAATTCTTGACAAGATATAAGCTAGCGATGCCCAAACTCAAGGCAATAACATAAGGTGTAGAAGGTTCAGTCGCTAGCCACAAAAGACAAGACATTAGTATCTATCCTAAGGTGCCTCAACATCAAATATGTCTAGATTGAATATCATTTTCTAAGGCATCCAAAGACAAATAAAAACCTCATAAGAATATGTATGCATGTGCAACACTAACTATAGTGGAATGACTCCTTGTATTTTTATGTTAACATAGAGGGAAAACATCAAATCGTTTTCTTAACGTATTAGTACAAAGCAAGAAACTCAAACACTAGAAAGAAGAGAGTAAATCAAACATGTCAATATAGGAAATGAACCTCTACAAATTTGAAATTGCAGCCTAATTTAATATCTTAGCCTAAATAAATGACAAAGTTGGCAGCAAGGGATTAAATAGCTTTCAGGAAAATGTCTTCGACAACAAAAGTGAAGCACCCAAAGAAACTTTCAGCCAAAAAAATCACCGTAAGACTAAGGTATCGAACACTATGATGGTGTGCAATCCTAGCATTGATCATCATGCAATAGAATGAACAATCAATCGTTGCGACAATAGAGAGAGGGAACAAACTCCTTTTTGCATTGATCGAATGAACAAAACAAAGTACAAAAAAGAAGCCAACCTGGATTTCTACGTAGCTACAACAAGGTTCGATGTCAAAGCCAACCTCTACGTTTGCAACAATCCCTTTTTTCTGAATCCTTAAACAACCTTCGAAAAATTTTACCCACTTCAAAAATAATTTCCAATCAAAAATTTGTATTTTGATAAATATTCTTGTAGATAGAAATGTTTCCATTTGAAAACAAAAATCCAAGATGAAAAACCTCCCCAAAAATGATCATTATTAAAATAAAGAAAGTGATTCAATTTTCGAAAACAAAAATCAAGCAACAATCACTTAATAAGACAAGTTTCCAAACCACACCTAGTTCGAAGGCATGCATGTGCTTCAAAATTTACTTTTTCTATCTTTTTAATCATTTTAACTAGTTGTTCTTAATCTTTTATTTTTAATATTTTATTTCCTTTTAATATTTTCTCACATTTTAATTATAATTAAAACTCCACATTAATAATCAATATCTTTATATTTAATTGTTGAGTTACTTTTTAACTTACTAATTTAATTTAATAAACTAAATATAATAACATATATATCAATTTATCAAAATGCTCTATTTAATAATTTATTTAATTCATCACCAAAACAAACATCATTATAAAACCAATTTAATTCAATCAACCCAAACAAAATTAATCAAACATCATGAAAGGGTGAAACACAGAGGGGCACCACATTGTGAGAATGGATCCTACCTCCACCATTCCCCACATTTCTTATCAAATATGGCTGGTCTTAAGGGAAAGTTGCTCATGGATTGCATGGTTCCATGTTTGGTGTACATCCAAACTATAGATGTGCATCACCATCATGACTATTATGAGTAGAGAGATGAAATTGTTTTAAATATGTGTTTTTTTAATGAGTGTCCCACGACAATAAAATATCTTATATATAAACCTAGGGTAATTGAATAAATTTATGTATTAAGGAAAAATTAATCTAGTTGGGAATTGATATTAAGTTTTTAAAAAGTGCTTTTAGTTTTTTTATTTGATGATAGAGTATAAAAATTAAAGATGTATATAATCAATTTATTGATGCATATAAATAATGTTTTTGATGTTCATTATCTCAAAATTAGTATAAAGCTAGAATTGTCTTATAAATCTTAATCTCAAGTATTTTGAGGTTGATCTTGAGTAGTATTGATAATTTTTCTAATGGACATATTTGATTTGACAAAAAATATATTTAATGTAATCTCTAATATCTAAATGTGTGCAAGGATTCAACATTTAAAATAGCTCTGGATAAATTGTTAGAACATTAAAATCAAGTTCTTCTAGATCAACCCTCATAATAGACTAGCTTTTCAAACTTAAGGAAATGTTTAAAGACAAAATACATAAGTGTATAGATGGTCCATATACAAATTGCAATGGAATGAATCCCTTTTAAGCTTTGAATCCAAAATTTCCTAGAATGATTTCTCCATGATAATTAATTTATTTTTAATTTTTTCTTTAATTACACAAATGAAACTCTTTAAATACCAAACCATAACATGTCACACAAATGTGATAGATTCAACTCCTAAAGGCTATTAGGAAAGGGTGGAAATTTTGAAATTTGAATTTTGGGGTCAATCTTGAGCCATTCATAATTGAACCTAAGTGACATGGGGTTGAACCAAGATAGGGAAATACAAATTTTAGGATTGAGAATAGGTGCATATAATCTTGGGTTGATAATAGAGTGAATGTTTGGGATTAAGTGCAAATGAGGCTAGAATAAGGTTGTATTTATGAGTATGTGTAGATGTGGAAATAAATGGGAATGAATAGGGATTTGGGAATGATCTAAACCTAGCACAAGAATCTAGGATTTGTTCATATGTAATTGTATAAATTTATTTCATCAAAATAATTCCAAAACTAAATGTGAATTGACATGGGTATGTAAATTTTACCATTACATTTTGTCCCCACTTTGAATTGTATGTGATTCTAGCCTAAAAATATATTTCAGAGTGTATAGAAATTTTCAACTAACATGAAAATTAAATTTTCAAACATAAAATAATATAGGTTCTATGTAAAGTGATGGACCAATCTTGAACACTTCTTGTATTATCTCCTTGGCATAAACACTTGATCACAACCTAAAAAATAGATTAAAAAATACACAATGAATAGTTTCTCTCACATTTGAGTGAAATATGCAAAAATAACATTACTTTAAATATCTATAAAAAATGAGAAAGTAGATAGTTAATAAGTGTAAGAAATTCTACTTGTATGAAAAATGATATGGTAATAGTCCATCCAATTTGGCCAGCAGATATGATTCCCCTTATGGGTGGTAAATGTGTCAGGATCAATTATAGATATATAGTTATAAAAAGAGGAAGGAAATGATGAAGAAGAAAACATAAAGAATCAAGGAAGAGACTTATGTTGATATATTTTAGAATAAGGATGATGATGATGATCCCCCTAAATTTGTTTGATTATTCATGAGTATCACTAAAGGCTATACATTTAGTTTTCCTTTTAACTTTGTCCCTTTTCCCTTTTTTATTATACTGTGTTTGTTGTGTTTTGCATGCTCACTTCATCTTTCATATCACTTTAATGTTTTATTTTCCCACTTGAGGGTCATTTTTCTTTATTTCTTTGTCATTTGACATACATTTTTCTTATGATTATATACATCTTCATTACCTATTGATATGTCCATACACACCTTACCCCCCTGTTGTGTTTCTCAGATTTATCACTTTGGTTGATCATTCCCCTATTTTTTCCTACTTTACCTTATGCATCCTTGTGATTGATTTTTATTTGATTATCCTTCTTATCTACATATGATTCTATGACATTAATATTTTCCATGCTTATTTTTCTTACATTTGATAATTATGAATCTTGGCATTCCATTATCTTATGCTTAGTCCAATCCTATGATCATATGGTCATTTCTCATACTTTAGTGCTATTATGTCTCCTTTTATTTTTATAGAAAACTTTTAGAGCTATCTTACTAGATTGAGAAGAATCATGTCTTCCCCATGTATATTATGCTTTCATTTTCTTATCACATTTCTAAAGATATCTTACCATTGGGGACATCATGTTTTACATGTTAGTGTAATTAATTATTTATTACACTAGCATAAGTAAACTTAGGTCTTGCATTAATTTAGTCCTAGGTTGCATAAATTAGAAATCATAAATAATGGGGTAATCCCCCCTTCCATGTTTGTAGGGATAAGATTCCTTCTAAAAGATGAGTTGTCCTTCTAGAACTTATCTCAATCTTTTACCATTTCCTAGGTAGGGTTTACATGTTGTCACATGTTGTTAGATCATGACATATGGCAACATCATATTGCATCTTGTATATCACTCATGCCTATATATTCAGGGCATTTGTACATTTGTAATCATCTTATTTTCTAGATCAACAGCAATCTCTATTTGTATGCCCTTAGTTGCAACACTTACTGTGTGGTTGAATTTCTTCTTAGAGGTCCTCTTGAAGGCTGCAGCTTTAGGGACATTGTGCATCCATCATTTCAACATGGTATCAGAGCCATTCCATTGAGAGTTCATCCCAGGATCAAGAAAGTTGGGCTAGAGAGATTCTTGCAGGCTTGAAGGTTTCCATTGCAGCCTACTTGACTCCACCTGGGGACCAAGCTGATTTCTCAAGTAGATTGAGCTAGATCCAAGCTTGCCATTGTCTTCAGAAGGCCTCGAAACCCTAAGATCACTTGTTCAATCATCAAAATCGGATTCATCAACCCAGGAGCCATAAGAGGTATTTAGGGTTTGAAAAATCAACTGGTACGATCCGTACAAATTTGCAGTAAAAAAAATCCCCCCGTCAGTTGTCCTTTGAGGCAAAAAATTTTTAGTTGCAAGCACTTTTCTTCAAAAAAAAAATTGTGCTTATATTTCCATTATTTTGGCAAAAATAATATTTTTGTGATTTTCTATAGTTGCAGAAAAATAATTTGAGCAACTACATATTAAAATCTCCTATCGGCATAGAAGATTTGATTCGTTAAATCTCCATCGGGCATATATTTTTCATTGACATTAACTATATCATAGTCGGCATATTTTTATTTTTGCATATATAATAATTTTTTGGTCAGCATTTTCTTTTGATTTTATAATTGCAAATTCTTTGCAATATTAAAAAATCTCAATTTATGGTTGGTCGACCATTCAAAATATATTTGAAAGCTTGCAGAAAGTTGTTGTTCGTCAATGTATTTATTTGTGTAGTAGGGAAGAGTACTTCGGCCAAACCCATGTCGTATCCTTTCTCGGCGTCCATTTCACCGCCGGTCCTTGTTCCTCTTGTCGGCCTCTTTCCCTTTGCTCGCTGACCGGAGCATCCTCCCGCCAACCGGAGCAAACCCCCACTAGGCTACTTTCTCTCTCTATCAGTGATCATCCTTACCGGCCACCAGTTTCTTTCAACCGCTAACCAGAGCATCTTCCCACGGGCTCTGCTCTATTCGAGCGACATCGCCAGTCCATCGCCATACAACAACTCTGCTGCCACCAAATCTGGCAGTGCTTTTTTTTAAACTGCAAGCGCCCATTTTTTTTCCTAAGCCCACATCACGGTCACATCAATGATCAGTGCTAGCACCCAGGGGGCCATATTTTTGCCCCTAGTTAGCCTGTAGAGTGCCTCATCTAGGCAAATTTTTTTTTCTCCTAACTTTCACCCACAGTATCAAAATTTGACAAACGAGATATTGTCGGAAAGAGAATTTTCTCTACTTTCCAGTGGTGACATCCATTATATAAAATTTTTCTGCCATCAAAATCTACAGTCAACTGAAGTCAAAACCCTAATTTGGACTTAAAGACTCATATCTTCGCAACCATTTATCGAATTTTAGTGATTCCAACAACATCAGGAAGATAATTCAGATATTTTTTCATCAGTTCAGACACTTTGATCAGTTTCAGCTCTAGGTACTCTTGCATTAGATTTTTTCAATTTGGTGCATTTGTTCAATAACTTGGATATCCTGAACCTTGGGAAAAGGATTTTGTATCAAGGTAGCATCACTTTAGTTGTATATCATTGTAACGCCCCACCGCGCAAACCCCAAATGAACAAATAAAATTGCAACAATTTTTTTTAAAAGAACATAATAATTATACTTAAGTATTCCAACATAACAATGTTCTAAGTTTTACAACTAAATACCTTGGGGTACACGAGATGACATTACTACACTAACCCATAACAAAGGTAATAGATTAAACAATTACGTAAAACCATTCATTCTCACAACACCATTTAAAACATCCATTAACAATAACCACCTTAATAAAAGTAATCCATATTAAACCATACATGCAAAACACAAATGAATTAATCATACAGATAATATATATATATATATATATATATATCGATAGATACAACACAACATAATCAATAATTGCAAATGATAGTTCACGAATGATTACATGGCCTGAAGATACATTACATCAATCTGATAGTACAACATAATGAACATATAAACAAATTACATCAAGGTCTTCCCAACACACGTGGGAGAAAGATATCAATAAATGAAATACATCAGTAGTGCAAATGCACATCTGGAGCATATGAATCTTGGATCAACAACATCTGCCAAAACCCTACAATGAAAGATACAACTGCATCCAAAGGGAACCCAATGGGGTGCGAAGCACATTCCACCCAACCACCCCCATACTGGGAGTAGACAAGGAAGGATCCCTGACCAAGCATGTCTAACAGTAACACAAGACTAACTCCAGACAAGATAACATAACATCAAAAGACCACATAGAAACTAAACAACAATAAATCACCAAAGGTCATAACAATAAACAACTTTCAAAACATAACAATAAATCACTTTCCAAATAATACAACAATAAATCATGAAACACATCATCAATAAATCTCAAGTCATAATATCCATAAACTACTTCCAGAGGACTTCACTAAAACAACACAAATGGAATGTCAAAGGAGAGACATCATATGGCTTAACATGGATTATCCAGATAACCTAGTTCAAAGTTCCGCCTCCATCTATGGTTCTCATGACTGCCTATCTCAAGGCGCCGCTCCATAGGGTTACTCATGCAAAATCATTAACCTTTTGTGAAGACAAGGCAACGATCTTGCCAACCACGGCCTTCTCGGTCCCCTATAGTCTGTGATAACACTAACAGGCGGACGAGGCATCACAATTATCTTATTAATGTTTAAACCCCCATCCATAATTAATTACTTAGGTTATCACTGATTATTCTAACTCTATGTGGGTTACCTTGACAACCTCTTTGTCTGTCGGCCCCCACTTAGAGCCACTCTCCCTAGAAACTCAACACAAAATATCCAATACAAAAAGATTGTACCCACAAGAATTACTGAACCAATCAAATGGATCATCCATGAGGCATAACCATCTCGCCCAAAAACATATGAACAACATCTACAAAATGGTACAACCCATGTATAACTCAAATCACGACCATAGCCAAAACATAGGCCAAACATCAAAATACAAGATTACAAATACACATTAGTATCCCCACCTGTGGAAGTTCCTAATCAACAACTTAAGTTCCTATAATAGGATAAGCTAACTATAACGCCCCGCTAAAGGACCTGGTGGATAACACAAAAGATAAACAAGATCATGCCAATAATTTTTTTTTTTTTGAAACTAAAGTGACATTAACTAATGCAACTCAACAAATTAATATAAATGACATCACTACATTAACATCATATCATAATCACATTATGACCTAAAAGTAACATTAATCATAACCCATTTACAGACCTATCTACCATGGTCCCCTAACGTCGCTACTATGATACACCTACACTAACTAAGCCTATATAAATACATTTGATATATTAAAACACATATAGTTAATATTTTGAATGTAAATTATATTTCATACAACAAATTACATATGGTAATATAATTTAATTATTTATAAACCTCATTTAACAGTATGTTCATATGAACCTATTTTTAATCAACACCATAAAAGAGGTACATAAAGACATATCACATCTACTACTAAATTAAGTTTATATGTATCATAAATATAACATTTTTATGCTAACCTTTCCATTACATAATATACAACAATAAATATATCATCAAGACTACTTCAATCCATTTACATTTTCATTACAAGAATGCTACAACGTACAAGATATATCCATCTAAGAGGAATATATATATAAAATACATATTGAACACAATTTTCATAGAAATATCATTTGCATATAAATTTAACCATAGAATGAAGTGAAAGGAAAAACTCTCCATGTTGCGCATGATTTGTACCACCTAAACCCCAATGGATGGTTCAAAAATACCACCCTACCACGTGGAACCCTAAGGCTCACTCTCTTTGTGCTAGGAGATAACACTAGGCCCCACACACAAACAAACAACAACAAAATAACAAGTGGCTTACATTAAACATCCAAAGGAGACTACCAAAACTAGAATCAACCAAAAATTACGAGGACTTCCACAATGACTTCCAGGTACTTCTAAAGACTCAATCACATAACACAATAGATAGAAAACCCAAAAACTTATCATTATACCGTAACTCCACAATGATGCATATTACATTATTTTCACAATATTATAACATGATAACCAACTTTAACTTAGCAGTTCATAGCCAAGACCAATAATGCACAACCTTGGTACAAGTGATCTTTACACATGCAAAAGCTTCAACACAAAATATCACAAATATGAAGGGATTTATAACATGCAAATAGTAAAACACATTTAAATAAAAATGGTACAACACAATACAGATCAAAGAATATAGTTATACCCTCCAATACAACTTTTAAAACTGAACTAATTTTCACTTGACAATAGTCAAATTTGTTAACAATAAAACAGCCATAAAATAGTCATATCAACTCGAAATTAAAATCTGTGAAATACCCATTTCAGATTTAGTCGTCTGCTACTCAACAACGCAAACAAAATTGACTAAAAATTAATCATAAATTCATAAAATGCAAAACAACATACGACTCCCATAAAACCCTTTTTTCGACAATATTTGGTTACAGTCAAATGACAAAATGAGTAACTCAACAACCAGATTTATTTTCTAAAATAAAATATTTAAAACTTAAATTAATTTAAACCCTTTCAAACTCCTATAAATCTAAAACCTCAATCTTCCATTGGCTGGTTACAGGGAGAAATAAGAATATTTGCAGTCATAGAGGAACAACTTGACAACAATCATGTGTTTCAACCATATCTCACAAACTACGATCTGGGTTAATTGAGATTTTTGGACAAAATTTAAACGACAATGAGATAAAAAAAAACCCTTTAAAAATCTCACCAACCCAGTTCATAAAAATAGATTTATGGGCAACGCAATTAGACCATTTTACTAGTAAAGAATAAAAACAACAAATATGTATTGATTTTTATTCTGGAATAAATAAATGTTTTATTCACATACAAAAATAAAACTATATAATATTTATTTTCAAAAATCAAAGAGGGAGAAATCAATCAAATTGTTCATACACACCAAAAATAAAATTAAATAAAAGATATCAAAATCCAATTTGAATCCAACGCTTGGCAATGATAGGAATTTGATGCCGAGCTCCGAAAACTTTAACTTTCAAAACCCCCAAATTGCAACAACTTTCTTATCCTTCTTCATCTTTGCAAGTATGACAAAAACTCCCCAAAAATGAAGAATCCCCAAAAACCAAAATGAACTCCAGAACCCAAATCACTCAAAAACAAAGAAAACCCTCTAAAATTTTATGCCAAAAAAAAAGTGAAACTCACTTTTCCTATTTTTCTCATAATTAAAACTAATTAAATTCCAAAAAGAAGGAAAAAACAAAATGAAAGTAATTTTCTTTCTTTTTCTCAAAAAAAACTCTTTTTTCCAAAATAAAATAAGGAAATAAAATCTTCTCATAAAATAAATTACTAAAATATTAAATTAAAGTACCTATCTTCATCCCATTAATAAAATAATTAAAATAAATTAAATAATTAAATTAACTTACATAATTAACTTATTTGTTTAAGGTTTTTCATTAAATAAATTCAAAATATTACAAGAGATAAAGAAAACCTCCATAAAAATAATCACTCTACCAAAATAGTAAATCAAAACATAAATATAACATATACTTACATATTAATATTTAAATATTTACTAATAAACATTAATATTTAATAAATAATATTAGAATATGTTCATATTTATAACTTTATTTTCATAAAACGTAATATACATATAATCATAATAATATTAATAACAATTAAATAATAACTAACATATTGATCCAATATTTATCTTCAATCGAATAATCTACAAACCAGAGGAAGACATAAACCACAAAATGACTCCACATGAAAGAAACATTCACATCAAAACATAAATACCATTAATCACAATCATAACAACCCAACTAACCACAGGGTTTAACACCAACAGGTTGGGATCTAAAACTAAGACTAGACAAAAAAATCAAACAACCACATATCCCATAAGAAACATTCACATAAGTGCAACACTCCAAGCATAGGGTAAAGGAGGTTAGATATTTTTCCATGACAACCCGAAAAAGGTGGTCACACATTGAATCCATTGTCCCTAGTTGGGGACCATGGCTAGGGTTAGATTATAACTTGGGCCTAGATGTTATCTCTTCAACCACCATTGGGATTAAAGGCACGCTCAGACCTGCTAATTCAAGTGGAGACATAGCCTAGTACCTGATCACTCAAACATACAAATTAGAGTACATGTGTATAATAGCTGAAGCACTAGGAAAGAAACTCTAGCAATCATATCTCATCTTCGTATGTATTTCATACGCCCAATGGTACGATGCCACTCTTTCCACTTATCCTAAGAAACATGCTACTACATCACTTAACTATCCAAGTAAATATCTACATAATAATAATAACATGACAATATACATCATACTCACCAAAGCACTTTAAATGTCCATATTGTTTTACCTTCATCTCCAAGTTTCAAAGCCAAACTTCCTACACATCCATAGTGAGAATGGAGGGGCACTACACTAACTCTAGGGTTTTCCCGCAAGACTTAAACCTGAACAAAAGAAAACCACAATCAACTCAATGACTAGTCTCAAGAGAAAGCAATTATACAAAAACAATGCCACAACTCATTTCAGAACATAATAAATTTTGCCAACTTTATAAATCAATTACTCGAGAACATTCAATTTAATTAAAAACACATAATTTATCTCTAATTCTCTCAACTACACTTTAGCATTGCAATTATCTCAAAATTATCATATTAAATTCATAATCACAATCATATAACGTCTTTTATATATATTATATATGTATATACACTTTTATGTGTATATACATATATATGTATATATATATAAAATAAAACATATATATTAAAATCATTACATTTAAAACATATTATAAAAACTACCTTTATATTACACAATAAATTTAAAAACACACAAACACATATATAAATATATTATAAAACAAAATCGAATTAAAAACAAACTTTAAAAACAACGAATTTTTTTTTTTTTTTATAAAAAAAAATTATTAACATGTTTGCCCCCCACTAACTGTGGTACGCAATACCACAGACGTAGTGGTTGGCAGGGCCACAGACGTAGTGGTTGGCAGGGCCACAGCCTGACTTGTTTGCGTACAACAGCCCTTGGTTGCTGTGCGCAGCCGGGTGTGGCTGCGTGCAACCAGGTATTGGGGTCGGGGGCGGTACGGCACCTGCCGACCACTCCCCCCCAAAATTTCATATATATATATTTTTTTTTAAAATTCCGGTTTCAACTAAAAGAAAACACATAATTCAAAATTGTATTTTCGTAGCATAATTTATTCTATAAACTTTGAAATTCGAAATATACATTGATCTATGTATATATATATTTTTTAAAAGAATTGTATATATATATATATATATATATTCTCAGTGAGAGATTCAAAGCAATTAATATAATCATTTTTTTTATAATCAGACCCAATAAATATCTGGGCATGCAATTTCAATGAATTCACAAAATTATTTTCTTTCCAAAGTAAATTCAACATAATAACAACAATGATTTTCTTTCCAAACAATAATTTCTCAACTTAGATTTTATTGACGAACTACAAAAGATTTAACTATATAGTTTTTAACAGAGAGATTCAAAGGTTTAACAATCAAATTCTCAATCACAGAAAACCTTTTTCAAAAACATAGAGAAATTAATTTTCAAACATGGCTACAAGATTTTGCTCACAGATTTAAAAAATAAGAAAACAATAAGTTTAAGGGAACCTGGAGTCCTTCGTTCGATGTAGAATCCCCTCTATAGCTTTTCTCAATTTCCTGTCCTCATCCCCCTTTAATCAATCTTTTCTTCAAAACACCCTTTTATCCACACAAATAAACATTTTTCTTTTCTTTACAGACAAAACCAGTAAAAAAATCCTTGTGTAGAAACCCTCTCACAATCAAATAAATAAAAATAAATAAAGCTCGTGATCTTTCCTCAAAAATCCCCTTCATTCATTGGTCATTTTCCTGCTTTTTAAAAGCACACACTTATCTATAATTTTAATTAAAAATTAATTATTTTCTCAAGATATTATCCACACAAGATTTTCTAATTTAATATCAAGAAAAAGATAATATATAATTATCACCATCATTATTAATTTAAATTAATTATTTACACTTTTAATTAATTAAATAACTTTTAAATTTACAATATATTT
>VDFB02193867.1:773028108-773059019 GCA_007258455.2 Sequoia sempervirens | reverse complement strand
GTTATAATGTTATGCCCTTTGGCCTTAAAAATGTGGGTGTAACCTACCAGCGAGCCATGGCTGTCATCCTCCATGATCTCATTCACATCATAATGGAAGATTATGTTGATGATATGTTAGGGAAATCAAGAACAAGGGAAGAGCACCCGACAATCCTTAAGAAGATCTTTGAGTGTCTAGAGCATTATAAGCTATAGCTAAATCCAAAGAAGTGTTTCTTTGGAGTCACATTATGAAAACTATTAGGTTTCATTGTCTCCAAAAGAGGCATAGAGGTTGATCTAGAAAAATTTAAGGAAATCATGGATATGCCTCACCGCGTAACCTCAAACAATTAAGGAGCCTTCAAGGCAAGTTGTAATCCATTTAGTGGCTCATAGCTCAATTAGCCAACAAATACCAGTCATTCACTCATCTCCTGAAGAAGGATACTACCTATAAGTGGAATCAACAGTGTCAACTTGGCTTTGACAAGATCAAAGAATATTTGGCTCACCCACCCATCCTTATGCCACCAATTCCAGGTAAACCACTCCTATTGTATATTTCTGCTACTTCAATGGCATTGGGGGCATTGCTGGTACAACATGACGAGTCATCAAAGGAAAGGGAAATCTACTACATTAGTTGGACCCTAGTAGGATATGAACTCAATTACTCCCCTATGGAAAAATCTTTCCTAGCTATGGTCTTCAGTTCACAAAAAATCTGACACTACATGCTCAATCACCTAGTGAAAGTCATCTCCAAGGTCGATCCACTCAAATATTTGTTATCCAGAACAACTTTGACTAGTTGCATGGCTAAGTGAGTCATGTTGTTAAGTGAATTTGATATAGATTATGTGGATTGAAAAGCTATTAAAGGACAAGTGATAGTGGATCAGCTGGAAGATGCTCCCCTGGTAGATGCCTATCCTCTGGCAATAGAGTTTCCTGATGAAGGGCTCTTTGCAATAACAAAAATGGCCACACAGACAATTTATTTTGATGGGTCATACACACAATGGATTAGGGGCAGGAATCTTGCTTGTCACCCCTCAAGGTGATTATATACCAAATTCATTAAAGTTGGCTTTTCTGTGCACAAACAACATAGCTGAATATGAAGCTCTTTTTACTGGCCTTAAAATTGCAATCCAATGGCATATCACTCACCTAAGAGTCTTTGGTGATTCCCAATTAATCATCAAATAGGTCAACGATGAGTTTCTGACAAAAGATGATAAGCTATTGCCTTATAAATACATGGTAGATGACTTCAAAAAGTATTTCACTTCCATCTAGTTTGATCAAATTCCAAGAGTGTAGGACAAAGCAGCGGATGCAATGGCTACCATTGGTTACTTAATTGACATGCCTAAAGATCGAACAGAGTGTGAGTTCCTCGTTGAACAACTCTTAATCCCATCCTACGATATCCCTAAAAGTGAGATAGTGTGCGACATTGTGGGCCCTATGCCACCATGGTACCATGATATCTACACCTACCTTCATGACACTATCTTACCTCCTGATCTAACATGTAATCAAATAAAATCATTCATACAATGTACATCCCATTATATCATCGTGGGTATGATGGAACCCTCCTCAGGTGTCTAAATGAGACTGAAGCCCACACTACGTTAATGGAAGTACATAGTAGTGTTTATGGGGCCCATTCAAATGGTATGGCCCTAGCTAAGAAATTTCTTAGAGCATGATACTACTTCCCTACATTGGAACATGATTCTTGTGAGTTCGTAAAGAAGTGCCTACCCTGTCAACAACACACAAATTTGATACATGCTCCTTCATAGGATCTCTAGCCTCTCATAGCACCATGGCCCTTTTCTCAGTGGGGTTTCAACTTGATCGACAAGACATATCCCCCATCCTCTAATGAACACACCTTTATCATCATTGCAACTGAGTACTTCACCAAGTGGGTGGAAGTAATGCCACTCTCTCAAATCACAGGTACTCAGATTTTCAAATTTATCCTTTTCCATATTCTCTGTAGATATGAAATTCCATCCGCCATCATTTCTGATAATGGAAAACCATTTAAGAACCAAGCCATGAAAAAAATTTGAGACACCTTCCACATCCAACATCATTGGTCCATGCCCTATTACCCTCAAGGTAATGGACAGGCGGAGGCCACCAACAAAACCCTGATTAGGATCCTTAAAAAGGTAGTCAATAATACTAGATGAGATTGGCACCTTCACATTCATTCTACCCTTCGCGCATATCACACCTCCATCAACACTCCTACTGGCACCACCTCGTATTCTCTTTTCTATGGTGATGATGCCATCTTGCTGATTGAGGTTGAAATCTTGTCACTGAGAATATCCCTAAAGAATCTTATTAGTAATGAAGATGCTCGAGTTGCAAGATTCAGCCAACTAGAACTCCTTGATGAAAGACGGATCAAAGTGTATGACCATATTCAAGCCTATCAGAATCACCTTAAGAGAAGCTACAACAAGAAGGTTTGTCCTTGCCAATTCAACATTGGTGATTTAGTCCTCAAGGAGAATCAGTGCACTCAACAGGACCGAGATAAGAAGGGAAAATTTGAAGCAAATTGGCTTGGTCCCTATGTCATCACAACAAAGAATGAATCAGGGGCATACAGACTTGTTACACCTGAAGGAGAGCCCTTAGAGGAGCCCATTAAAATCATGCACTTGAAAAAGGTTCAACACTTAAGTCAGTTGGGGTATCATATCCTACAAAATACAAAAAATACAAAAAAAAGTAAAAAATGGTCAAAAAGTACAAAAAATCAAAAAATACAAAAATACAAAAATAGTAAAGAGAAATAATTCATCCTATGGTGAAAACCACCCTTGGTGGCACCTTGGATAAGTACGTTTGGTGAAAACTTGGTCACAGGCGCCATGTGTACAAGGCTTAATCATTATCTACCTTTGCGTCCAAGTTACTTTATGCTTCCATCCATCCTGATCTCATATCCTATCATCCTATCAATCATGTCCTTCCATCTACATCCATCATCTAGTCACTTGGTATATTTTGGTTGAGCATTGGACGAGCTTCATTTGCTATCTGTTATCCTAAGCTTTTATCCTAATATGAGCTTGTGTCGCCAATCCTTGTCATGTTAATCCTTCGCTTCCATCTAGATCCCTTCATTGTGTCATTCTTCACTTACATCTCATCCTGTCATGACAATATTTTTGTCCTTTTTTGAACTACATTTCCCCTATGCTTTCACATAGGAAAGGTCAATCATTTGATCCACCCTCGGGGCATTGCTTTTTCTATTTGTTTGTTTGTCTCGTCTTTTTCCTCCATCACTTGTCTCCATTGTCCTCTTTCAACTTTTATCCATGGTCTTTTCTTGAACTATGAGGGCTCTATGCTTTCACATAGGAAAGGCCAACCTTTGATCATCCCCCAAGCCCCTAGGTCTTTAGGGTGTGTTAGTATTGTGTTTGGTGTCTCGTGTCATCAAGTATGTCCTTATCTAGCTAGTTCTTCACAAATGAGACCCACTTGTATCATGAGATTCAATTGGTTTTGGAGTCTCTTGCGTCATATCGATCTTTTAGTTTAGTATCCATCTTTGGTTTTGACAGGATGCATCCTTCCTAATAGACCTCATCAATCCCATCCATCCTCTTGATCCTATGGAAAAGGATATTTTGAAATTGATTGTGATATTTTGATACTTTTGGATTTTATTTATCATTTGAGCTCCCTATTACAACTTTTCAAGGCCACCATGATCTATCATATTATGGTGTGTTTTGATCGGTTAACATAGGGGCATATCTTGATCTTTTTGCTTTGTTGTTGTCTTCTTGGTTGTCCCACATAGTACCCACCAAGATCCCTGAGGTCTTGTGTTATACTAGGGCATCCTTTTGTGCTTGTGGTTATCCCAATGCCTAGCCCGACCAAGGTCTTCGCGACTTTGGGGTGTTGGGATAGCCTTCTTGTCTGTTGTGTTTATTTTCTTCATTAGACACTAATTTTCCTTGGTTGACATACCCTGGTACTTGGTGTCTTCTTCTATAGCAAAAACTAGTGCTCCAAAAATGGCAAATTGCATTAGGATTGCATTTCATGATCAATTACATTGCATTGTATCCATAGCTGATCTATGACCTATGATTTTGGTTGTGCAAACATTAATCTTCCATCTCCCATTCTTCTCAGGATACCTACAGTTCTTGACAGGTACAGTTTCACACCCATATTTCCTTAATTTCATAATGATTATAGGAAAAGTACTTGCCATTAAACCAACAATACACCTACCATCGACCCTTCTCACTATGCAAGCCCTTATTTACACTTATGTTCATGATGCACTTCATTTCACGTTAGGCCATCTCACTCATATACCACACGCCTTTATTTTGTATAAGCTAAAGGAAGCATGATTGCAAATAAATTCAACCTATTGCCCACATCCACATTTCATTTCATTTATCTATTAGTGTTTAATTTCATCTCATCCCACATTATAGGTTTGTTGCATTTCTTACCATGTGCATTATCATTTCATAATTATTTTAAATTATTTATATTAATTATATTTGGTTATTATAAGCATCTTAGATTCATTTTATTATCCATTCATTCCATATTAGTCCATGTCATTAACACATTACATACATCGCCATTTGCATCACAAATCGTTAGATCCATATCCATAGCATATAACGTCATAAATTACCCATCTCATCCTGCATCATAAACGTTAGAAAATATCATCCATATAAGCATAAAAATATATCATCACGAGCATATACATACATCACATCATCATGATCATCCATAATAAAATAATACACATACACATATGCATAAATAAATCATCCATCACATACACACACTATTGTATTCAACTCCATTTTCCGACGAACGTTTGTTGAAATTTTGACAAACTATCGTTGTAACACCGATGAACCACTGCAATAATTTTCGTCAGAACATTTTCGTCACTTTACCTACACACCTTGACACATCAAACTCATGACGTGAATTCATCGGTACTGGCCATGGTAAAGGTCTTCTTATTTTCATTGAACTTTCGACGAAACGAGGGTCGCTTTATTGACATACATTAGCTAGAAAACAAGCAGTGAAAATCATTAGCATATCCTACAATCATTGCATTCCAAGAGATGACATCTCTTTGAACCATTCCATCAAATAGTTCATGTTATCTCTTATGTGCATAAACAACTATTTTGCATGTGTGTACTTCAAAAGAAAATAACGATAAAATTACCAAGTTTCAAAGTTACTACACAAGGGTTACAAATGATAATAATAATGGTGGTTGTATTTGAGAAGGCATTAGGGAATAAATTTCCTATAAAATTTATTGATAAACCTAAATATTTTGAAACTCTATATGCATTTATAGAGAAGGTTGAGAAGGAATTGAAGTGGGAAAGCATTACATGGAAGATCTATTTATTTAGTGGCCATTGGAATGTTGACTTCCCTAATATATGACCTCAAGAATCAATTATAAATCAATAACAAATTGAAAAGCTATATATTCTCTTTTTCGTAAGAGGATGGAATTTTGGGATAGAAAATTTTTGGGTTCTTTCACATTGTACAACAAAAGAGTGAGTTTTCTCTCTTCATCATATAACAAAAGATATACTAGGAAAAATACATAACTGATGTTGTGATCTAGCTAAAGATGCTTGGATGAGATATAAAGCTTCCTAATGGTTATAATTGAGGAGTTAATGCATAGTAACATGGCATCCAGACAAAGGAGCAAACAAGGTTTGTTGACCAAATCACTACAACCAAATATTTGCAACTAAACAAAAATGGAGGATGACAAGAATTGGAGGTGATTGCTTCTATCCCAAAATTAATTTCTATGAAGCATATAAAGTAGATTACAAAAAATGCATAAAACACAGAAAGAGTGTGTATTAAGCACTTGAGTTACCCCCTTACTGCATATCCTATTATGAATTCCCTAAAGTACTTGGATCTTATACAATTTTATGTGCATCTTCAGTTATTATAAGTCACAAATAAATTCTTTATTAACTAATTAGACAAATTTTCTACCTTTGTTTGTACTTTAGAAATGATAAGTTTTTTTTAAAAAATAAATGATCTAAATACCTATAATCTCACAATGCTACTTATTTGTTCACGGTCCAAAGATTGGAAGACAATATACTCATCAATATGATTTATGAACTCAAGCCGAAAGGTGGCCTGTGTTTCTTCAATATAAAATAAGAATCCCAAAGCTTGATGACCCTTGTTGAACCACTTAACTTTAGCACTTTCATTTGTACATTTTTTTTCTACCCCCATTGTAACTCTATATAACCTCTTGTTCTTTAGTATTAGTTGAACCTTAGTTTTCCATTGATGGTAGTTAAATGGAATTAGAAGAGGAACTAGAACATTTGAATCCATGCTTGTTGATTGTTGCAAAAAATTTAGAAGTACAAAAAAGAAAAGATAGGAGGAAGAAGTACACACAACACAAGGCTATCCACAAGATAGTGAACTGTCCTATTGTAGCCAACCAATTAGGCCTCTTGGAGCAGCGTTGTTTCGGTCCATTGCTCTTTTTCTATTCACTGTCATAAAGGTTTTGAGGCCTTGTAGGGGCATATAATACTTGTATAAGTTTAGTGGTTTGGGCTTGGTACAGGCTTGTATGTGGATTTTATTCTGTCTGTCCTATTGGGCAGGGCTACAAGGGTTAAAAGGGTAAAGAGGCCTAAAGGTTAGAGGGATGAGAAAATGGAGTTTCCTAAGTGAAAATTAGGGTGTTAAGTTTTGGTTTGGTCCTATTTGACATGATCTAAGTGGTTACAAACCCTCTTGGTTGTGAGAGTACAAGAACCCTAGGTGAGTTGGGTCTTTTCCTTGAAGGAATAGTGGATTGGAAAGGTCCACTTAAAGAGTATTTGAGAGAGGTGTGCTAAGTTGGTGGTTTGATCATCTAGTTGATCATCTAAAGAAGCTTCCCCTGCTCACTCTCAATCACTTATTCCTACATAGTTCACTATCCTTGGTCTGTCAATCACTTAATTTATTGTTTTCATGTCACAAAACAAGAATCTTTTATCATGAACAAGGTTGTAGTATGGAGGCCTATAGCATACTCTGGGATCTACTCATTTCCTATCAAATTGCCCCATAATAACCCTTTTTATTTTTGTGATGGACATAAGCTAATGCATTATTATTCAATTGTGACAAAACCTTTATGGAGTTACCCTCTCAAATGACACATGAATGCATAAATTTGAGAGGAAGACAGTAACTTGAATGCATGTAAGTAGAGAAATTTTTGCATACTTGCAAATGGTACAAAATTTCATGGTTAAGTGGAAGCGTCCCATTAAAAACAAGATCCAAATATTTGTGTATCTATCTCAATCGATCCTCTAAACCCTTTAGAGTTGTCTATTTTTCCACTAACCTGTTATGCACAAAAAGTCAAATTTTGGAGTTATGTCACCACTAAAAACAAAAGAAACTGAGCTTTGAAACCAAATCCACACACAACACAATGTGGTATTCATACAAATCCATACAAACAAACTAAACTCAGAACATTGGAATGGAAACAATTTGAAATTATGATGTAGAGCATGGATTCAGTTTACTCAACTAGAGGCACATTTCACAATAATGGTTTCTTCATGTAAAACATCTATACGAGGTTCAAATAGTAAAGAGATTGATGAAAGATAGAGGAATTAAAAATATACTTACATGTAGTAATTGGATTGAGCTTCTCTTTGTTTCGAGAATAGTTTAATATTCTCTACTTAACAGGGCCAACCATGTGACGGTGGAAGCTCATTTGTCCCCTCCCCCCTCACATTACTCTCAATTCCCCATACTCGATCATATAACATTAATCATTCATTCATCCATTAATAACATATAACATTCATTCATTAACATATTCACATTCTTTTATTCATCCATTAATAACATATAACATTCATTCATTCATCCATTAATAAAATATAACATTCATTCATTCAGTTGTTACATATTATCAAAAATATGGTTGTCATAATATGATTACAATCACTTTTTTTTTGTTTCTTTAATTTTGAAGCTAAAAAAAGCTGAAGTGGAGTATCATTTTCTAAATCATTTGTCCCCCCCTTTAGTTGTTTTTCCCTCTACTCTTGATCTTAATGTACGCCTAGTCATATACTAATCATGACGTGGAGGCCACTTCAAGGGGGGGTCTACTACAATAACAAAGAAATGTTAAATTGATATGTTTTGTTATTATTGTTACAAGTATTTTATTAATTAAAAGAATAGTAGAGTGGTGCTCTTTACCTGATGGGGCCACATCATGTTCCTGATCTTGTCATATAGCCTCATGCTCAACATGTTGAACACCCTCTAAATCCTGATCTGGAGTTGAAACATGAAAGGTTATATTAATGAATACACCAATTGCACTTAAATATGTTTAAAAGAAAATTAGAGTGGTTCTCTTTACCTAATGGGGCCACATCATGTTCATGATCTTCTCTAGCCTGATCATGCTCAACATGTTGATCATGTGCTACATGCTCTAAAGTTGAAACACGAAAGGTTACATTAATTAATACACCAATTGCAATTAAAGATGTTTAATTGTATTAATCCATATTGTGTTTTGTATAGCACATGAATACATCCAGTACCAAGATGCACACCATGACCTTCATCTATAGGTTGTGCTCCACCCTCACTAGGCTGCATTCTAATGTCAGGTGTAGTATTATCATTATTTGTCTGTTTAAAACAAATAGGCATATAATTACTTGATGGTGGAACTTAATATTGAATAGATTGCACAAGTATTCAATTTTAAATAAACTTTATTGAGTTTATTTACCTACATGTCAGATGTAGTGGAAGATTGTGTTTTCCCAGTCAAGACTCTTAGGCGTTCAGCCATGACTTCATAGCCATGCTGGAAGGAAATATTCATTTCCTCTACTGTGGGTGCTCTATTGAATTCAAAGCCCTGCATTTTTGCATAAGATCATGAATTTTGCTTCTATGGTGTGATAAAACCAAAATTGTTTGCAATTTATTATTTGGATGCAATATTTCATTTATTGATACTTACAATTCTTGCGGCTAATTTCATATAACCACTAGAGCCAAGTTTGTGTTGCCCGTGTTTATCTAGTCTTGGCTTTGTTTCCTTCGATGTGTCGGGCAACCTGTGAAAAGTTTGAAATACGTTAGATTATGTAAAAAGAAAGAGTAATCAGTATATAATTACATTGTTGATAGTATCACATACCTTCCTTGGCCTGGTGGTGTCTTTCTTTTTTTCTTTTTAGCCTTCTCCTTTCCATCTGACACCAGGTCCTTCCACTCCCTCTCCGGAATCATGGGGGGATGCTCGTATTTTTTGTTCTCTAAATGTGACCTATATTGGTCCCTCACATACTTTAGATATGTACCAGCTTTCTTAAGGACCTTCATTCGGTTGAATGTTTTATCGCCAAACAACACAACTAAATGGTTAATGGATCATCCTTTAAATCTTTATTTTGGGCATTCCATCGTGTATGTATGGTGGGCCTGAAGAGCTCCAATGTTATATCACCTAAATGTTTATAAAAAACATGATTTCCTACAAAATGATCATGGGATTATTAGTCTAAAAAGAGTGATCAATAAGTAAATTTCAATTGGATTATATATAATAATAATTAAAAAAAATTAAATTACCTGGGACCTTCTCTATCTTTATGGGAATGAAATCCTCGGTCACCACAAATGTGACTGAAAATGTTCTTGTACTAGTAATATGGGAAGATCTAGGAAATACTGCTAAAACATCACCAACACTAGTGGCCTCTGCATCACCAGTACTATCTGATGCATGCATGTTATGTGTTACAGACATTTCAGTTGACAATATAGGCACAGATGATGGGGTCAGATGATCATGTGATGTATGTGCAGGAAGATCAGGATGGACACTTGTACCAACCCCTACTTCGCGGGAAACACCTGCAATACCCTGATCATGGGAAGCAACATCATGAGGACGCAAAAAATCCTATAAAAACAACACATATTTAGTTCATGACATAAAATATTACAAGTTATAAAACAATGAATGAACTTATGTTATAATTAAAGACCTCATGACAACTTACTTGCAAGTTTTGTACTCTCTCAGTCAATATTTTAACCCTCTCTCTTATCTCATCTATTTGAGGCACTATGAATAACAATTGAAGGATTTCTTCATTGCATTTTTTTTGTGTCTTCCTTATCATATCGATAGGGTTTGTTGAATATGCAATGTCATCATCCAATAACAGTGACTGCACCTCGACCCTATGGATTCTCTCCTCTACTACTGGTGCCTTTCCCTGATCAACTGTCTACAACAAGAATATTTAAAACATTATTGAAATTAACCTAATAAACTTATGAAAAAACATAATAATAAAACATTTTTCTCGTATCTAATTTGTACAATTACAATGAGGTAAACCTGTCAAGTAGAAGTGCCTGAAGATGCATCGCGATCTGTGGTTTGGGCCGAAGCCTTCCCCGTACGATCAATGTCCTGCTGTTGCAAAAAATAAATATAAAAAAACATTACTAAAATGAAACCAATAGACTTACCAAAAAAAACATAATAATAAAATGGTATATTGGAGTCATTATTTAGAGGTTGGGTAAAATGGTATATAGTACGTACCACCCCCATAGTAACTTTGTTTGTATCTAAGAGATTCAAATTGTAATCGATTAGCAAATCTTCCCCTGTAGTTATTGATTTTATCGCACATACGAATACACGGTTTCCCTCGAGCGCCTTGAATATGCAATTAGGTTGCTTATTTGTTGACCCAAGTTATGTACTATTTATAAACCCTACGATATTCCCTGATTTGTTTGGCCTTCCGTCAATGTACACAGCCACTCCTTTATTTTCAACCTTATCTTTTAGTTGTATATAATTTTCTAACAGTGCATACCTACACATACTTTGTGTATATCGAACTAGCTGCATCCAATCTTTGTAACTGTAACAGGGTCTAACATACTCCATCAATTCAATAACTTTGTCATAACAAACCTTTATGTTGTCCATGCAAAATAGGCCCAAACTATGTAATGACGATGGTGCTATGCAATATATCCTCTTGTTGACACAAAAATCAGTGTTTATTGGAGGAAGTTCCCTGGGTACCCATTGTTTCTGTAGATGTTTGTACCTCAAGGGCACCTCGATGTCACCTATGCTTCATCATCATAAGAACATGATCCCCCTTCAACAAGAAAAAATTCCATGCATTTACAAAATTTTCTTCTAATCTTTTGACCTCTAGTTGATCTCCCTCTTTTAGACCTACTACATGTATCGCTTTCCTCTTCTCTTCCTAAATTTCCCTTGCTTGAGGAAGATAGATCTGAAAAATACCTATTTGGTAGTACCTGCACTCATAAGGATGTTAGATGAAGTTCTTTCATGGTGATGTGATCCCAAGGTGACATTATGATTAATCTATCATTTCATCACTAGAATTTGACTGGTTAAAGGTAATCAAGTCTTGATAGATTGCAAGTTATTGTTACTACCATCCAAATGTGTCCATCACAAATCAAATCAATGTATGAAGGAGACTGCCCCTTGCAATTAATGACTTTAAACTTTGTAACAAGTGTTAAATGTGAATATGGTCCACCGGTTACATAACTAAGGCCTCAAATGTATTGTGCAAAAGAATGGTTTCACCATACATAATATTTTGGTTTAAGTTGTCTTGAAAAAGATCAATTAGAACACTAATAGACATAATTCAGGTGCACGTGTGAGGTGGTTCAGCTTTCCTCTGATAAAATCCATATGTCTAAGTGGTTAATGGGGAGGGAGTGTGTACTAGGACTAGTTAAGTCATCATAAGTTTATGCTTTGGCAATAAAAATTGTTTAAGTCATCTTAAATCTTCCTATGTCTAATTGCTTGGAGACTTTTGGTATGTTTTAAGGTAGGATGAGTGGTTGCATCAATGTTCTAGTTCTCTATGAAAAGGTTTTAACATCTTCAAATAGTGAAATTTAGTGCTCATAGTCATTTGAAACAACAAAATTTTGATTCTTCAAAGGCTTGTAGTAGGTTTTGAGTCTTGGTGATACGTTTCAATGTAATCACAAGGACTCCATCCTCACTTTGTAAGCTTAGTGCACCTTGGAAAATTAAAGAATGAAAATTCCATGATGCAACCAAGTGCTTGAGGGGAGTTTCCTTGGTGTTTTGAAATGGTTTTGATGCCTTTTGACACCTCTTGAAGGCTCTTTGTATTCGGGCTTGTGGAAGTTGTATTAACTTGCCTTAACTAGGCAATTAGGTGTCTAAATGATGTTTTGTTAGTTCCCAACGTACAACCAATTAAAATTTCAGTTGTGGGATGTCAGGAAGGTTTGTTGAAGATAGAAATAAGCCTCTCTTGGTCTAGGAATGTGGGTTGATGAATCATTTTGAAGTTCTAATGCAAAAGCTTGTTGTTTTCTGGAAAATTTGTGTGTAAATTTCTTGTTCTACTGCGTGGTTAGGCCTCTGTACGTAATGTACAGGTAAATTCCTATTTATGGTTGGATAGAGGGAATACCTGAATTTCTTTTGGAGGTGATTTGACATGTTTTCATTGAGTATAAAAGAAGATATCGCCAATTTAGTAGGAACTAGTCTAAAAACCCTCAAAACTAGGGTTTTGATTGAAGAATAGCTCTTTCTTCCATCTCTATGTTGTAATAATGCTAATTCTTGGTGGGATGGAAGATATTTGTGTATATTTTCATATTTTCAGGGTTATGGAGAATGGAATGCTGTGTGGAGGAAGTTTTGCAATGTTCTAGGCCTGGCATCCTTATGTGACAGACCTAGATTGTGAAGCAAAAAGTTGAGTTTTGCTTGTTTAGGATTATTTTAACTGTGAAGGAAAGTAGGAGTGATAGAAATGGGTGTAACTAGCCTATGAGAACCTGGTTCAATTCTTTGGGGTGAAGGGGAGAGCCTAGATAGTCAACTGTCATGTTGTAGTCTGCTAATTAGGCCTCTTGGAGCAGCGTTGTTTTGGTCCATTTCTCTTTTACTGTCCACTGTCAAGAAAGAAGGTTTTGAGACTTTGTAGGGGCATATATTAATTTTCTAATTTTAGTGGTTTGGGCCTGATAGAAGCTTATATGTGGATTTTATTTTGACTGTCCTATCAGGCAGGGCTACAAGCCTTTTAGTGGTAAAGAGGCCTAGTGGTTAGAAAATGTAGTTTCCTAAGTGAAAACTTGAGTTTCATGGTTTGGTTTAGTCCTATTTGACATGATCCAAGTGGATAAAATCCCTCTTGATTTTTTGAGTACAACAACCCTAGTTGGAGGGGTCTTTTCCTTGAAGGAATAGTGGATTGGAAAGGTCCACTTAAAGAGTATTTGAGAGAGTTGTGCTAAGTTGGTGGTAAAGAGGCCTAGTGGTTAGAGTGATGAGAAAATGGAGTTTCCTAAGTTCAAACTTGAGTGTCATGGTTTTTTTTAGTCCTATTTGACATGATCCAAGTGGATACAATCCCTCTTGATTGTTTGAGTACAACAACCCTAGTTGGGGGGGTCTTTTCCTTGAAGGAATAGTGGATTGGAAAGGTCCACTTAAAGAGTATTTGAGAGAGCTATCCTAAGTTGGTGGTAAAGAGGCCTAGTGGTTAAAGCGATGAGAAAATGGAGTTTCCTAAGTGAAAACTTGAGTGTAATGGTTTGGTTTAGTCCTATCTGACATGATCCAAGTGGATACAAGACCTCTTGATTGTTTGAGTACAACAACCCTAGTTGGGGGGTCTTTTCCTTGAAGGAATAGTGGATTGGAAAGGTCCACTTAAATATTATTTGAGAGAGTTGTGCTAATTTGGTGGTTTGATCATCTAGTTGATCATCTAAAGAAGCTTCCCCTGCTCACCAGTTCCTTTGGAAATTGATATTGATTAGTTGTTGTCGTCCTTTTTTTAATAGAGGATTTTATATCATTCCAGAGCTCACTTTATTATTGAATATGGGAACATGAGTCTATGTTGATATCTTTTTTGTTGAAAGCTAAAGATTGAGAGGTACCTATTTTTCCAAAATCATTTGAGACACAATCATATCCTCATCCCTTATATCATATCTTTGGAAGTGTAAACCTTGATAAATGAACAGCTTTGGAAGTTTTGACAAGGATGAAGATTATGAATGAAAAGGCATGTACATGAAGCTATGAAGGTGGTTCAAATTTACTTTAAGATCCAAGGTTGAAAAGAAAGAATAGTGACAAATGCATTACATGGAAGATCTGAAGATTAAAGAGTAGTCTTCTACAATAGGATCAAGTAGAAAAAAAACCTTTTAGAGAATTTGTTTAAATCCTCATTAGAGTTAAAATGGAAATCTGATGTAAAGGAAAATGTGAAAGAAAATGGTGCATTCTAAAGCATAATAGTGGGGTAGGTCTTGTATGATGTTAAAAGGGGAGATTTGGGACTGTGATGAAATAAAAAATCATATACATGACACTCCATGAGATTAAGTAGCTAGAAGACCTTAATTATTTGCCTGAGATTTTTTGGAAGCTATCTCATTTGTGATGGGAGTTGTTTTGGTTGTTTGTGCACATGAAGGGCAGTTTGAATGCACTATCATAATATTTATCCTTGATAAGTAAAAGTGTGATAGCCAAGAGTAGGTTGATTCACTGCTATGAGACCATATTTCTTTGAGGCATTTTTCCAAATAGTTCACTACCTTGTCTATGTTTCTTTCTATAGAATGATACATAAAGATTTATTAACTTTCTTCTTCAAAAATCATGGTATGCAATCAAGAGTTTTAAAAGAAAGAGTTTTAGAATATGGGCAATTTTGTTTTTAGGTCCATCTTTGAACCCTTGATTCTACCCTATGTAATGCTTTAGCCAATTATATGTTAAGGTGGTTAGAATTTTAAAATATCTCTACTTAGATGTGAACTTTTATCCCTCAAGTCCTCAAATCTTTGGGTAATGTGTTGCAAGTGGAAGAAACAAGGTCTACTCTTCCCCATCTTAACTCTAGGGTTTTTATATCTCTCAAATCTGATGAGTGTATTCTACATATTTTGTGCTTTCAATTGAGTGATAATCAAACTAAACATGATAGTTAAGTTTTGAGAGGTTTGAATGCTTGTTTTCTATGTAAAATGGATGGTCATCAAAGAAGGCATGGCCCAAAAATTCTTAAGAATATTAATAGACTTGTAGCTAATAGAATTTCATCCTTGATTATGTAGGAAATAATAAAATAGACAATATAAAATTTTATGAGAATGAATTTGATACTTTAGATGAGATTCTTGACAAATTGGATGACTCTCATTCTAGTGAGGCATATGTTGGTATCCTTGAATATATGCCTTTTGTCAACAATGAGCTTGCTCTTCTTTCTTTTTCAAGGATAATTCTAGGTAATAAAAAAATGCCCAAGACCTTGCCTCAAAGAAATGTGGTCTCATGGTGATGGAAAATGCCTCAATGGTGATGGAATGCCATGACAAGCCATATACAAGGCAATGAACTATTTGAAAAAATGCCTCAAAGAAATGTGGTCTCATGGTGATGGCATGCCATCACCATGAGACCACATTTCTTTGAGGCATTCCATCAACATGAGACCACATTTCTTTGAGGAATTTTTTCAAATAGTTCACTGCCTTGTATATGGATTGTCATGGCATTCCATCACCATTGAGGCATTTTTTCAAATAGTTCATTTCCTTGTCTATGTTATTGCTTACTATTATGCTTAGACAATTTTTTTCCAAGCATCCATAGCTTGTTCGAAAGCACCTATTTTAGGCTTTTAGCCATAGCATTAAGGCAGTGAATTGTTTGATAAAATGCTTTGGTAGTCATGTATGAAAAATGTCATAGCATAGCAAGGCAATGAACTATTTGAAAAAATGCCTCAAAGAAATGTAGTCTCATGAAGATGGAATGCCATGACAATCCATAGCCATAGGCATTCGTCATGGAATTCCATCACCATGAGACCACAATTCTTTGAGGCATTTTTCCAAGTAGTTCACTACCTTGTCTGTGCTATTGCTATTATGCTTTGATAGATTTTTTTCCATAGCTTGTTCAAAAGCACTTGTTTTAGGATTTTAGCCCATAGCAGCAAGGTAGTCAATTGTTTGATAAAATGCTTTGGTTGTTTGTTTTGTTTTGAGTGGTATTTAGTGGTTTTAGGTGTTGAGTATTAAACTATAGTAGCAAGTAACTTTGTAAGGAGAGGAATTTGTGGCGTATGAATCTTCCATGCTCCATGCAATTTCATAACTTGAGAGACATCCATATAAGGAAAGAGCATGTGATTTAAGAATGCCAACAATATCAAAATTGCAACACTTAGTGATGAGGCCGAGTATGAAAAGGAAGAAACATGACACCATGGTATAATGTGAATGCACAACGTTGATTCAATCAAATGTTTCAAACAATGTACAGTTACTAAGGTGAAATGAACACAATATAATGGACCACCGACATTGAAGACAAACCAAATCAAATAAAAAACCCTATAGCACTTTGATTCATAAATTTCAGATGAAAAATACAGACCATTTTGGCGACGGACAAGATGCAAAGGCCTTCACGACAAAAAAAATTGCAAAAATTCCAATTTTGCAGCCAAGCAAGCTCGATCCCTCGGCTTCCTGCAACCTTTCCTCCTGGCGCATGACTCACTTCTCCAATTAATGTGCTAGGTTTTGATTATGTCAATTAAAAGGAAAATTGTGGCGCCATATTGTTAAATTTTACATAATAAATTATATATAATTAATATAATTATATAATATTAGCTAAATTTATAATATTAATATAATATTAATATATAATATTAATATATTATAATATTAATATAATATTAATAGATTACTAATATAATATTAATATATTATTAATATAATATTAATATATATTATAATATTAAAATAATATTAATATATATTATAATATTAAAATAATATTAATATATTATTAATATATTATAATATTAGCTAAATTTATAATATTAAATTAATATTATAATTATTATAATATAATTAATATAATTATCTCTCTATATCTCCCACTATCTATGTCACTCCCTCTCCCCCCTCTACCTCTCAATATCCCTTTCTCTCCTTCCCCCTCTCAGCTATCTCCCAACCCCCTCTCTATCTCTCACCATCTCTCCCTCCCTATCCCCCCTATCCATCGACTCTCTATCTCCACCTCTCTTCCTTTCTCTTCCCATATATATCAGCCTCTCTTTCTCTTCCCATATATCTCTATCTCTCTCTATCTCTCACCCATCCCCCTCATCTCTATATCACCCCCTTTCCTGTCTCTCCCTCTCCCTCTGTGTAGTGATCTATACCCTCTCTCCCCTATCTTCTTCTCTCTCCCTTTCTACATATCGCTCTCCTAGTCTCCCCCTCTTCTTTCTCTCCCTTTTCTACCTATCTATCTCATCTTTTCTCTCTTCCTCTTCAACCTATCTCTCCCTCGGCTCTCCCCCTCTTCTCTGTATCTCCTCCTCTACCTATCAATATCCCTTTCTCTCCCTCTATATATATTGAGCTATCTCTCCCTCTCTCCCCTATCTTCTTCTCTCTCTCCCTTTCTACATATCGCTCTCCTTAGTCTCCCCCTCTTCTTTCTCCCTTTTCTGCTATCTATCTCATCTTCTCTCTCTTCCTCTTCAGCCTATCTCTCCCTCAGCTCCCCTCTTCTCTGTGTCTCCTCTCTACCTATCAATATCCCTTTCTCTCCCTCTATATATATTAATTATCTCTCCTCTCTTCCCTATCTTCTTCTCTCTCCTTTCTATATCGGCTCTCCCTAGTCTCCCCCTCTTCTTTCTCTCCCTTTTCTACCTATCTATCTCCATCTCTTCTCTCTCCTCCTCTTCAACCTATCTCTCCCTTGAATCTCCCCCTCTTGTCTATCTCTCCTCCTCTACCTATCAATATCCCTTTCTCTCCCTCCCCCTCTCAACTATCTCCCGGCCTGCTCACCATCTCTCACCATCTCTATCTCTCTCTCACACACCATCCCCCTCTATCTCTCTATATCACCCCCTTTCTATGTCTCTCCCTCTCCCTCTATATATATTGAGATATCTCTCCCTTTCTACATATCGCTTTCCCTAGTCCCCCCCTCTTCATTCTCTCCCTTTTGTACATCCTATCTATCTTCATCTCTTCTCTCTCCTCTTCAACCTATCTCTCCCTCTCTCCCTCTCTTCTCTATCTCTCTAATGTCAAGCCTTCTAAAAATAGTGCTTTATTAAACTATAAGTAGATTATTGTCACCACTCTTCATTCCACATGAAATACCAAATGTAGCAATTGTTTTGTTGCTTTTGTCAAGTTTCATTAACCAAGATATTTAGTGGGTTGAATAAAGTTGTGTTATGACCCTTGGTCTCTTTAAAATAATTAGACAATATTAGGGGGATCAGGAAGGAGAGAAAAGTAAACTCCTTCAAAATGGGGTAGTTGTGGGTTTGTTTAATTTTTGTGTATACTATATACTTAGTTTCTCTAGGATAAATAAGTCACTGCATAGGAAGGGTGATAATTGGTCTAAAAAATCTAAACGACTTTGCAATTATTTCACTACTACGATCAATGTGTCATCTTTCATGAAATTTCCCAAAACACTATGCATTATGATCATATGGAAATTTCTATGAGAACTACAATAATTGTAACATCATGAATTAAAATTAAATATTAAAAAGTACATCATGAATTAATTATGTAATGGCATAAAAATTAAAAACATCATGAATTAATTATGTAACCACATAATTCAAATATAATTCTATCAAGAAATGAATATCAAATAGATAATACAATCACATAACTCATACATTTCAATGTCATTGATCTTCTTCATCAAACTCTTTGTCTGATGTATTATCCGATCTAGATTTGACATTGTAAGGATTGGTCATATCATCATCATCGTCATTGATATCAGTTTCGATAATGTCATCATCCACATGGATATCATCTTCATGAACATTAAATCCTTCATCATCATGATCTAGTTCCTCCTCTTCGACATCTTTGTCAGGCACATCATCAACTAATTGTTGATCTTGATCATCATTAACATCATCTTCTAGTTCTTCGGTATCTTCTTCTTCCACCACATTATACTTTACCGGCCTTCCTCTTGGATCATGTCTAACAACAAATGACCAACCTGGTTTACCTGAAACCTCTAAGTAAAATACCTGCTCACATTGGCTTGGAAGAACATAGGGCTCATTTCCAGCTCGCTTGATCAACCTTGTATTAACCATGGTAAATCCATTATCATGTTCAATAACAGTTCTTTTGGGATAGTTTTCATTCAATCGTAGCCTGTACCATAGGAAAATGAACAAAACTAATTTGGAATACTTAAAGTCACACTCAAGTATATCATCCAAAATCCTATAGTATCGATTTTGAGACTTTTGGATGTATGTGGCTTCTAGATGAAACATTAGTCACCTGAAACACTACAGTTATCTTAGAATCACAAGTTGTCTTTGTGTCATCCAAATTTTTTATTCAAAATTTATGACCATTGCAGCACATAGCCTTGTGGTGTTTCACCTGCAATATGTCAAACATGAAAAAATTATTGCAATATCGTCAGTTGATAAACATATTTATTCTTGGCCGAATGTATGCAAAGAAAAAAATCTCAACATATATATACATCAATATAATTGAAAATAATTAAATAATATGGGTGATTAATATATTTATATGTATTTGTTTATCTCTTAAACCATATGCTAAATCAATTTCCATTCGTGTAACATTGGAATATCCATTACGATGAGCTTATTTAACCAATGAAGCCACACCTTCCCATGGTAATGCATGACCAGATTGTTCACATTGTTCAATCCATACCGTCATCCAATCAAGATTTTTTGTGACTTACAAATGTAGTGCATCCCACTCTCAACCAATTGTATATAAAAAAAATGAAATTCACAAACGACGTTAACAAATTCAAAAAATTAAAATATTTCAAAAGTAATGTTAACAACCTTGAAATTAGTGTGTTTTATGTTTCATGTGATCATAAAAGATTAAATAGTCAGTTGTAGAGGTGGTTGTTTAGTATTTGAGGTGTAAAGACCTTTAAAAGGCATAAAGTGATCAATGTAAACCCTCATAGGACAAGAAATAAAGAAGGTATAGCTGTTGTCCTCAAGAGTTTGGGGAGGAAAAACATGTGAAATGAGAGGTTCAAGCCTGTGTTTCAAAAAATATGTATGGGAGATATTATTTTATGAATTTTTACCCATGTGCAAACCTAATGGGTTGTGTCTGATTTGTTTTTGAGGTCTATGAGGTCATGGAAGTATGAGATTGAATAAACCCTCATGATTTTGGCCTAAAACAAGGGTTTTGGGGTTTGGAAAGAATCTGGTCGTACAAGTGGAATATTTTTGTGGATTTGGAGGTTTGGAGGCATAAAAATTGCTTCCCCAAGATTTCATTGGCATATGACAAGTTTAAAGACTTAGTTGCTTTGTAAAATAGGCCTAATCAGCCTAATCAACACAACACAGAAAGGGTGATTTTGGTGATTTGGTCCAAAGGAATTGTACTTTACCTTGAAGTATGATTAATAACACCAAAATGAGTGTCTAAAACCATCAAGGGTTTGTTTGGTGTTTTGGGAAAGTTTTGAGTTATTGGGAAAAACTAGGTTTGCACTGCTACAAGTATTCAAGGAGTCAAAGTGTGAAATTTGACTTTTGTTGTTTTTCAGGCTTTAAGATTTGTTTGGATTGTTTAAATTGGTCATTCTAAGCTTTTTGGAAGCCTCTTAAAGGTAGGTTGATAGGTTGGTTGAGTTGAGCCTCCCAAGTCTACATCAATTAGTTAATTACTACGGTATACGACCTTAATTTATAATTGATGTATATTAAAGATTAATAATTAAATAAGTACAATATACATAAAAACCAAATGTAAAATATATTATAATTACCTCTCACTTTCCTCAATCTACCTTTCCCCATCAAGTACTCCCCTTTGAATTTGTTAATGGAGTTGGGATCTGAAATGCGATTTACATGGATCTTTGCTGCAAACTTAGGAAGATATTCAGTAATGTACACCATGGTATGGTATACCATATATCCCTCCACCATAGAACCCTCAGGATGTGCTCTTTGTCTAAACAAAGCCTTCAAAAATTTCAAGTGCCTCTCAACCATCCACATTGACCTTCTGTGTATAGGTCCACACAATTCAATCTCCTCAACTTAGTGTATGAGGTAGTGTTCTTGTGCATTGAAAAATGTCGAAGGTAGACACTTTTGCATTTCACACATTAGACGAGGAATTTTTGTCTTCCAATAATTTATATCTTCTTTATGGATTTCTTTAGATGACAACCATCTACAAGTGACTCAAGGTGCAAATATATTAATGAGATTTAAGAACAATATACAATATATTACATAACAAGTAAAACAAATGGAAATTATAAGATCTATACAATGAATTGAACAAATATCACCACTTACCTCATGTATTTTCCAGGATTATATATAACTTGCTTGACATTGTTGTCGAAGTTTTCTAGGAGAGATAGAGGTAGAACATACTACAACAATAATAAAATGATCTTTTCATTATTTTTCCAAAAGTAGTCAACATAATATACTGAAAAGTACATTGAATTATTATGGAGATGGAGCTCTGCAACGGTCATGGTAGAAAAAAATAGTCAGAAAAGTTTTGGCACGGGGGCAGAGGATGGGAGGGTCCAAGCATGAACAGATCTGGGAATCTCGATCATGTCTGGAGGAAAGAACGTTGGGCCCGACCACAAAATATTGCATCGAATGGTCACTTTACTATGGGCATGGGTCACGGGCATCTTCAGAACAAAGGTGTTGGCTCTTCACGAAGTAGGAACAAGAACAGGCAGTATAGAAACGAAGAATTTCACAGACCTCGGCAACAAAATGAAGCAAAAATGGGGCAAAATGATCTCATGCAGCTGGGTAGACAAGATTAAAAAAAAAAACCTAAAGCTAGGTATGGGAAGGGAGGAGTGGAATGGAAAAAAAAGTCTTCGGCCAAGGTATGGGAGGAAGTTCGGGAAGAAAGATCAAAGGGGGAAAAGGGAAATCATGGCACATTCTTGCCCAAAGAAGCTAAAAGCGGAAGAACCAAAGTAGTCATCAGCTCCTCAAAATTGCAAGCAGAAGTTTTGAGGTTAGAACATTTAGGTTTGCTTGGGAAATGGTTTGGGAAGAATCTCAATTGGGAATATTTAGTGAAATGGTGGAAAGATCGCTAGGGCACTGACTTGCAGCTTAAAATGCTTCAAAACAAATTTTTCTTGGTAGTTTTCCCTACCAGAAATATTAGAGACCAAATAGTTAAAGGGGTCTGGGTTTTAGATGGATGTGGCTTCTATTTAAGGAAGTGGACAGTGGGTTTTGACCCATCAACCCATGTGCTGGAACTCTAGCAAGATTGGTACAGCTTACCAAATCTTCCACAGGAATACTGGGCTCCTTCCATTCTTGAGGAGATAGGAAATCAACTGGGTACATTTGTCTGTGCAGAAGAAAGGAAATTGGCAAAGAAGATTTGGAGTGAGATTGAACTAATAATGTAGAAAGGATTATTTGGAGTGAGATTGAACTAATAACGGACTACGGGATTTGGGTTCAAAAGCTAGAATGGGATTCTTTAATGCACAACAACCTAGTGCACATGTTGGGATGCAGAGTAAACAATGAAGAGGTAGGTAAATCTTGTTTGCTAGAGACCCCATCGACGAATCTCAGAACGTCAGTACGAATCATCTCTGAAACCCCAATATCGCCAAAGGGAGCATGTGAGAAGTCACTAATAGAGGTTTTTCGGGCCTCCCCAAAAGAGAATGGTGAAAATATGAATCCTAAGGGGGGAGTTCCATCAAATGGGACTTTTAATCCATCTCTAATGGATGAAAGAGAAGGAAGCAAGGCGTCTCAGGTAGAACAAAGGGAGAGGGAGGTGCAGCTTGAGGAGTTGGAAGATAAATTTTTTGAGACTTTAGAAATTATGGGGGATAGTTGTTTGAATGTGGAGTTAGACTCTCTGATAGAAGTCGGGAAGGAACTAGTGGAGTTAGCGGAGGCAGCCAAATCAAAGTCAGGATCGATGGGGGATGGCCTCAACTTAGACGGGCTAGAGGATACTTGGGAGTTAGATGACCAAGTCATGATAGAGTTGTTAAGCCCACAATCAGGTAAAAAGTGGAAGTTGACAGAGGAATTGCAGGAGGCTAAATCTCGTTTAGGAATTCACAGAAGGGATATTTTCAAATTAACTCTGGACTATGGGGACCAAAAAAAGCAAGGTAGAATCCCTAATCAAGAGAAGAGAAAATAGGATGGGGAAGCCAATGGTCAACAAAAAATCGACACTATGATAAAAGTAGGGAAGGGTGGAGCCCTTCCTGAACAGCAATGAAAATCTTAACATGGAATGTTAGGGGCTTACATGCCCCTAACAAGTGGAACCTAATTAGGCGCCACATCGAAGTGAGTCAAGCAGAAATTTTCCTTCTTCAAGAAACAAAATTACGCAGGAATGTGATGGAGAAATTTGGTAGGAAATTGAGGTCATGGAAATGGACAGGTTCGGAAGCGGAAGGTGCTTCGGGAGTTTTGTTGATTATTTGGAAACCCCAGATAGTCTTATTAGAAGTCTTGAACTCAAGCCAACATTGGATGGTTTGTAAGGTAAGAAGTTTAATCTCGAACCTTCATTTTAATTTAATAAATGTGTATGGCCCCTTGATGTGCATTCAGAAAAGAGTAGTATGGCAAGAATTGGATGGGGTTTTGCATGATTTGCATCAGGATTTTAGTATATTAGGAGGGGACTTTAACGCTATTCTCAGAATGGAAGACAAGAAAGGGGGACTAGGTAAAGCACTTCAGTCCCAAAAGGATTTCTATAACTTTGTGGAGAGAAATTCTTTATTGGAAATCCCCATAAGCAATGGTACTTTCACATGGACAAACCATAGGAAAGGGTTTGGTAGTATTGCAGAAAAACTAGATTGTTTTTTCTTTAAAGGAAATCTGAGTTCCTTTCCTTTTTCTTTAGAGAGCAAGATAAACTCTGGAACTGGCTTTGATCATTTTCCAGTTCAATTGCACATAGACGGGGAGAAGGGACCGATCATATGTCCTTTCAAATTTGAAATGATGTGGTTTAAGGATCCCAGAGTGATGGATTTACTCGAACAATGGTGGAAGGAATGCCCTACGAAGGGCTCAAGCTTATTCAATGTGATCATAAAGTTAAATTATCTGAAGCAGTGACTAAAATAATGGAACAAAGTGAGCTTTAAGAACATTTTCGAAGAGAAAGCGCAAACAGAGGAAGAACTAGAATCCTTAGCAGATGAAATTATGAAATGTGGGATGAATGAAGCTTGTTACATGAAAGAAAAGGCACTAACCAATAAGCTTAATGACATCCTGGCCAAAGAAGAAATTTTTTGGAGGCAAAAATCCAGAGAAGTCTGGTTAAAAACAGGGGATAGAAACTCAAAATTCTTTCACAACTCCACTAGAGCAAGAAGGGAATTCAATAGAATTTCTTGCTTGAAAGATGGGGATGGCAGACTGTTGGAAGATGTGAATGAAATCAAGGTCTCAGCGGTAAATTTTTTTCAGAATCTACTCAATGATTGGGAAGGTTCAAACTGGCAAGTTCAGAATGCTTCCCTGCAATTCATACCGAAATTGGTTTCTCAAACCCAAATGAGAGCTTTGAATGCAAAATTCTCTAAAGAGGAAGTGAAAGAGGCAATTTTTGGGATGCAGCCAGAAAAGGCCCCCAGTCTAGATGGTTTTCTGGCCGGTTTTTTTCAGAAATGTTGGCACTTTTTGGGAAAGGAAGTATGGGAAGCCATCAAAGACTCTAGGTTGAACAGAAGGGTTTTAAAGGAAGCGAACAACACCCTACTAGCTCTTATTCCAAAAAAAGAGAAACCAGACAATTGGGAAGACTTCTGCCCAATATCATTGTGTAATACAATTTACAAAATACTGGCCAAAGCTATAGCCAACAGATTGAAGAAAATTCTTCCCACAATAATATCTGAGGAACAAACAGGCTTTGTCCCAAGTAGCTCAATTTTAGATGGGGTGATCATTGCCCAAGAAGTTATACACTCAATTCAAAAAATGAATAAACTGGCCATGCTGTTGAAATTAGACATCAAAAAAGCATATGATAGAGTGAACTGGAGATTCCTCTTCAAGGTAATGGAAGCTTTCAGTTTTCAGAAGGAATGGATAGATTGGATCTTTAGATGGGTGGCTAGCCCTCGATATTCAGTATTGGTAAATGGCTCTCCAGAAGGTTATTTCATAGCCTCAAGAGGGCTGAGACAGGGGGATCCCTTATCCCCATTCTTGTTCATAATAATGGCTGAAGCATTAGGGAGATCGATTGAAAATGAAAGGAGGTCCGGATGGATTCAAGGTCTGCAAGTTACTAGCAGTCTACCCAACATCACACACCAGCAATTTGTGAATGATACAATGCTGTTTGGTGAAGCAACAACAAAGGAGGCACAAAGGTACAAAAAAATGCTTGAAGATTATTCTAGGGCCTCAGGGCAAGAAGTAAGGCTAAATTAGAGATTTTTTTCTTCAACGCAAATTGCCTTAGTGAGTTCAAATTTTAAGAATTCTAGGATTCAAAATGGGGCAATTGCCATGCAAATTTTTAGGATTCCCATTGGACAAAGGCATCAAAAGTAATAGTGCTTGGAGTTCAATGGTGACTAGATGTAAGGATAGAATATCCTCATGGAAAAACAGATGGCTCTCTTGGGCAAGAAGATTAACTTTGTTGAAATCAGTAATCTCTGCCCTCCCGATTTATATGATGTCTTGTCTTCAGCTATCCAGTGGAGTAAGCAAAGACCTAAATAAGGTCATGAAGGACTTCTTTTGGAAAGGTAGTTCAGAACAAAAGAAAATTCCCCTCATCAATTGGCAAAAGGTTTGTGAGAAGAGGGATAATGATGGGACTGGATTGAGAAACGTCCTAAGGCAAAATAAGGCTTTGGGGGAAAAACTTGCATGGACTATTCACTCTAGGACTGATCTTAAATGGGTAAAGATTGTCAGAGCGAAATACTTGGAACCAGATCCGTATTATTTTCTTTATGCAAAAACCCTTCCATCTGGGTCCCAGATTTGGAACTTTATTAAAAATTGCAGAGAACTAATAATAGATTTCCTTACTTGGGAGGTGAAGGATGGAAACAAGGCTTTATTCTAGGAAGACTCATGGGAAGGACACTCAGCATTAGCTAACATCCCAAAACTTTCAAGAATAAAGGAGAAGACTAAGCAAATCTGGGGCTTGAAATTTAGGGATTATATAGATTTTGCAGAAATTAAAGAGAGTGGTCATTTGAAGTGGAAATCGGTGAGATGCCTGAACCTGGGAGGTCAAGAAACTGCTATATATGAGAGAGAAATGGGAAGTCGAAGGATATGGGCTAGAAAGGGGGAAGATAGAATACAGTGGGATGCTGCACCAAATGGGGCTTATTCGGCGAAGATAGGATATAACATGTTATCATCCTCATCTGAAACGAAATCAGAGTTGTCTCGAAACCTTTGTTGGAACAAAGTTTGCTTACCGAAAGCTGGGATTTTTACATGGGCAGCAGCTCAAGGTAGAATTCTTATAGGTGATAGGTTTACTAAACTGGGTTATCATGGCCCAACTAGATGCCCCCTATGTCAAGAAGCTGAGGAAACTGTGAATCACTTACTTTTGAACTGCAAATTCACTCATCAGATGTGGTGTTGGTTGTGCACAAAACTGAAGTGGACAACTTTATTTCCTAACACTTTGTTAGAATGCTTAAATTATTGGCCAAGCAACAAGCATAGCTCCATCTTTGGAGATCTATGGAAAATGAGTCCCTCAATCCTAATATGGGAAGTTTGGAAGGAAAGAAATAGACATCTATTTCAGGATAAAGAGATGTCAATCCCAAGGCTTCAATGCAAGATAGAGGCAAGCATTGTAGAACTTTTTAATTCACAGTTGATGGTGATTCAAAAGAAATCCAATTTCACCAAATGGGATGATTGGATCTTGAAACAATGGTTTGGAATCAAATCCCCTCCTTTGGCCTGCTCAGGAAATGCAGCCACTGTGGAACAATGCAAAAAGACTCAGTGGCTCCCCCCTGAGCTGGGGTGGGTCAAATTAAATTTTGATGGAGCCTCCAAAGGGAATCTAGGTCCATCTGGTGTAGGTTGCATAATTAGAACTTGCACAGGTTCAATTTTGGGGAAATTATCTCAGCCTTTAGCTGATGGAACGAATAATGCAGCTGAATTTCAAGCTCTTCTGCTTGGCCTCAAACTCAGCAAGGAATTAGAAATCAAAAATTTGATTATCGAAGGTGATTCAACATTAGTCATTAATTCTCTAAGGACAAGACAGATCCACAATTGGAAATTAGGGGAATTTTTGGATGCGGCAATAGAGCAGCTAAGCAATTTTGAGCAAGTAATGATAAATCACACTTTAAGGGAAGGAAACACTAAAGCAGATCTTCTATCTAATATGGGAGTAGTTGGTCCCAATTTCAAAGAATTCCATTTAGAGTAACTCCTAGTGGGTTGTTGGGTGCGCTCCCCCTCGCCCCTCACTTGGACACTCGGAACCCAAGGTGGACATGAGGTGGCATATGGGTTGGACATGGAGCTCGTGGATGTGGCACTGCCATGTCACTTCCAGTTCTTTAAAAAATAGCCGTAGGAAGGAGTTGGATTTATGTTTAATCTGTCACTCTTGAAAATAGCAGAAACTCTGGAGCATGACAGGGGGTATGTATGGCACATCATTCAAAGCATAGTTAGCGTGACACATTGGGCACGGTAATCATAGAAACGAAGGTTGATGGGCCGAGTGACAACTCACTTAAATCAAAGTGATAATGGTATGTATTCGGAAGGACGAAGGCCGTAGAATATCTTCATGGCAAGGACGATATGATCACTTTGCCATTATTTAGATTTGTGTGTGAAGGCCCGACTGAACATCTTACGGGTGTATTAAATGAATTGATGAAGTCATTTTTAAAGTATGGACTTCAAAATTTGGTATTGTCTTCTATTTTTTTGCAGGGAATGGTTGTCAAAGCTTTGCAAATGGCGAGGACGACGAAGTCAAAATTCATCATCGATATCTTGGCGGAAGGTTTGGAAAGCTTTGGTGTCGACACACCAGTTTCTTTGGTGGCCATGGAGAGGTAGATAGCCTTTCGGGAAGTTACGAACCAGAGGTTAAAGCGAATTTTGCTCGTGGATGATCCGGTGTCAATTGTTGTTGTCAAAATGGTCCTAGGCAAAGAACATTTGGAAAGAAAAGAATTTTCTAGAGATAACGTGCATATCTCCTCTCGGTTTCTCATAGTGCTTTTGGACCTAGATGCCCCAAAGGTGGAGGCCAAGGAGATGATGGTGCGTCTGTTTCGTGATGACTTGCTCGGTGGTCTTGAGAGGACACTAAAGGCAGCCTTCATAGGAAAAGGTATTCCGCGCCCTGGCGACTTGGATCTCCTATGGGATTCAAATGAAGCTGTCAAAGTCTTCCCCTTCATCTTAGACATTAAAGGGCCAACATTTTCGAGGCATAGAAAGATTACAGATGTGGCTATGGATTTCCTAAAGAGAAAGCTAAAGCTGGTGTCGGAGGAGGGGCTGGAGTGGCTGGAAGGTTTCATAAGGTTTGCAGAGTTAAACAGCTTCATGTGAGGCTCGACTTTTGTTGGCTGATGTTTTTTCTAGTTTTATTGGCTATTAACTTGTCAAATTCTAGTGGACTTAAGTATTAGTAGCATGTAATTTTGTTATTAGCTGGATGAGGCTCGGCCTCTGACCTAAATCTTTTTCATCAAATTTTTATAGTGGCTTGATCTTTAATACTCGCAATGGGACTGTAAGGTTGAAATGTTGAAATTTTGTCCTGGTTAGGAAGGTTTTTTGCTTGGCTTTGAGTCCTGGATGGACCTTTTATCCTTGCTTAGCAGATGCTTGTAAATTTTTATAAAATCAATATAAATACTACCTTGCGTATCAAAAAAAAAATACTGAAAAGTACATGCAATATACAAATATATATATAATATACCAGAATAATTACCTTAATGAAGGTATGCCAATCATGCTTTTTCATCCCTGACCCAAATTCACCTTTCTTTGTTATGGTATTGTTTATGTTTGCAACAAATCCTGTGGGAAATCGAATTTATCGTATGACTTCTTTTATAGCATTGCTTTATTGCTCCATTAATAACCAAGGCAGGGTGCTTATATTAATTTGGTATCCATCGCTATTTAATTGAATGACATTTTTCATTGCATGATTGGCTTCCTGAATGTCACCACAAATTTTGACAATTTTTTCTTTGTCAAGCCTTCCATCCAATATTTTCCATAACGTTTCTGTTATATTCTTTCTTATATGCATTGTATCAAACAAATGCACAATTTGTAGTTGCTCATAGTAGGGCAACCTACTAAATTGTCTAGGATAACTTTTCATTCCCTGTGGAAGCTGACCATTAATGCCTTGATGACCTTCATGAATCATAAGTTAAACAAATTAACAATGACAATCATTGTCAATTATAGCATGAGCAAACAAAACACAATATAAAAATATAAATTCCAAACATATCATATATGATAGATAAACAATTTGATCCAATGTATAACCTTGACAATTAATTCTATCATATTCCAACTTCCATAGGCGAGGTGTCATTCTTTGTGGTTTTGATGTATTCTCTTCTTTCCCATTGAAAAGATGTTTTTCAATAGCTTGATACTTATGATTTATGTGGAGGAAGTGCGTATACTCATCAAACATCTGCTTTCCTAAACTTGTTGAATGATGAGATTTCATCTTTGGACCACAAATTGGACATGCAAATTTTTCCTTTGTTTGAAGACCTGCAAGATCATATATAATTGGATTAAATATGTCAATATTTATAATTATATATAATGAATAGATTATTTTAAAATCATGCATGATATCTACTTCATAAAATTAAATATCGTTAAAGTGCAGTTGAACGTTATAATATACCACAAAAATATGTTAGCCCTGGGGCAACATGAATTGTCCATACAAGCATTGCATGGAATTGAAATTGTCTTTGTCCTATTGGTCTAGAGATGTCATACATAGTGACACCATTCCATAACATTAGTAACTTGTCGATAAGAGACTCAATATATACATTCATATCTTTAACTTGGTACTTACCTAGTTGAATGAACATAAACATTACATAATTATTATAATAATTTTATTGCAATATATATAAATTAATGTACATGACTATTAAATGAAAAAAATATAAGTCATTATGCAACAAATAAGACAAATGAGATGCTACTATGTTAAAGAAAATTGATGTAAACAAATACCTAGAACAATCATTGCTAACATTATGTGCTCCCTCTTTATTGACATCCATGGAGGAATTTTATTGTTGATAACAAAAATAGGCCACACCGAGTAAATAGATCTCAGCTCTCCAAATGGATTGACACCGTTCGCTGCCAATGAAAGCCTGAGATTACGAGGTTCTTCTTTAAAAGTGTGGCCATTTTTTCCTCCATGTCCTTAAATGCAAAACCATCTGTACGCATTCGAAGAATGTCATCTCCACTTCTATTCCATGCATGGTAATCCATTAATTGCGCTAAGCTTTTGCACCTAAATAATCATTGCATCTATGGAATAATG
>VDFB02193867.1:772993722-773028008 GCA_007258455.2 Sequoia sempervirens | reverse complement strand
AATGGTCACTTTACTATGGCCATAGGTCACAGGCATCTCCAGAACAAAGGTGTTGGCTCTTCATGAGGTAGGAACAAGAACGGGCAGTATAGAAACGAAGAATTTCGTAGACCTCGGCAACAGAATGAAGCAAAAATGGGGCAAAATGATCTCATGCGGCTGGGTAGACAAGATTCAAGAAAAAATCCTAAAGCTAGGAATGGGAAGGGAGGTATGGAATGGCAAAAAAAAGTCTTCGGCCAAGGTATGGGAGGAAGTTCGGGAAGAAAGACCAAAGGGCGAAAAGGGAAATCACAGCACATTCTTGCCCAAAGAAGCAAAAAGTGGAAGAACCAAAGTAGTCATCAACTCCTCGAAATTGCAAGCAGAAGTTTTGAGGTTAGAACATTTAGGTTTGCTTGGGAAATGGCTTGGGAAGAATCTCAACTGGGAATATTTAGTGAAATGGTGGAAAGATCATTGGGGCTCTGACTTGCAGCTTAAAATGCTTCAAAACAAATTTTTCTTGGTAGTTTGCCCTACCAGAAATATTAGAGACCAACTAGTTAAAGGGGTTTGGGTTTTAGATGGATGTGGATTCTATTTAAGGAAGTGGACAGTGGGTTTTGACCCATCGACCCATGTGCTAGAATTCTAGCAAGATTGGTACATCTTACCAAATCTTCCATAGGAATACTGGGCTCCTTCCATTCTTGAGGAGATAGGAAATCAACTGGGTACATTTGTCTGTGCAGAAGAAAGGAAATTGGCAAAGAAGAACCAAACCTATGTGCACATTTGTGTGGAAAATAATGCAAAAAGGACGATTTGGAGTGAGATTGAACTAATAATGAACTACGGGATTTGGGTTCAAAAGTTAGAACGAGATTCTTTAATGCACAACAACCTGGTGCACACGCTAGGATGTAGAGTAAACAATGAAGAGGCAGGGAAATCTTGTTTGCTAGAGACCCCATCCATGAATCTCAGAACGTCAGTCCGAATCATCTCTGAAACCCCAATATCGCCAAAGGGAGCGTGCGAGAAGTCATTGATAGAGGTTTTTCGGGCCTCCCCAAAAGAGAATGATGACAATCTGAATCCTAAGGGGGGAGTTCCATCAAATGGGACTTTTATTCCATCTCTAATTGATGAAAGAGAAGGAAGTAAGGCGACTCAAGAAGAACAGAAGGAGAGGGAGGTGCAGTTTGAGGAGTTAGAAGATAAAATTTCTGAGACTTTAGAAATTATGGGGGATAGTTGTCTGAATGTGGAGTTAGACTCTTTGATAGAAGTTGGGAAGGAACTAGTGGAATTAGCGGAGGCGGCCAAATCAAAGTCAAGATTGATGGGGGATGGCCTTAATGTAGACGGGCTAGAGGAAACTTGGGAGTTAGAGGACCAAGCCATGACAGAGTTGTTAAGCCCACAATCAGGTAAAAAGCGGAAGTTGATAGAGGAATTGCAGGAGGCTAAATCTCGCTTAGGAATTCATAGAAGGGATATTTTCAAATTAACTCTGGACTGTGGGGATCAAAAAAAGCGGGGTAGAATCCCTAATCAAGAGAAGAGAAAACAGGATGGGGAAGCCAATAGTCAACAAAAAATCGACACTGTGATAAAAGTAGGGAAGGGTGGAGCCCTTCTTGAACAACAATGAAAATCTTAACACGGAATGTTAGGGGCTTACATGCCCCTAACAAGTGGAACCTAATTAGGTGCTACATCGAAGTGTGTCAAGTAGAAATTTTCCTTCTTCAAGAAACAAAATTAGGCAGGAAATTGAGGTCATGGAAATGGACAGGCTTGGAAGCGGAAGGTGCTTCGGGAGGTTTGTTGATTATTTGGAAACCCCAGATAGTCTTATTAGAAGTCTTGAACTTGAGCTGACATTGGATGGCTTGTAAGGTAAGAATTTTAATCTCGAACCTTCATTTTAATTTAATAAATGTATATGGACCCTTGATGAGCATTCAAAAAAGAGTAGTTTGGCAAGAATTGGATGGTGTTTTGCACGATTTGCATCAGGATTTTAGTATATTAGGAGGGGACTTTAATGCTATTCTCATAATGGGAGACAAGAAGGGGGGACTAGGTAAAGCACTCCAGTCCCAAAAGGATTTCTGCAACTTTGTGGAGAGAAATTCTTTATTGGAAATCCCCATAAGCAATGGTACTTTCACATGGACAAACCGTAGGAAAGGGTTTGGTAGTATTGCGGAAAAACTAGATCATTTTTTCTTCAAAGGAAATCTGAGCTCCTTTCCTTTTTCTTTAGAGAGCAAGATAAATTCTGGAACTGGCTCTGATCATTTTCCAATTCAATTGCACATAGACGGGGAGAAGGGACCGATCATATGTCCTTTCAAATTTGAAATGATGTGGTTTAAGGATCCTAGAGTGATGGATTTACTTGAACAATGGTGGAAGGAATTTCCTATGGAGGGCTCAAGCTTATTCAATGTGATCACAAAGTTAAAATATCTGAAGCAGCGACTAAAACAATGGAACAAAGTGAGCTTTAAGAACATTTTCGAAGAGAAAGTGCAAAAAAAGGAAGCATTAGAATCCTTAGCAGATGAAATTATGAAATGCGGGATGAATGGAGCTTGTTACATGAAAGAAAAGGCACTAACCAATAAGCTTAACGACATCCTGGCCAAAGAAGAAAATTTTTTGGAGGCAAAAATCTAGAGAAGTCTGGTTAAAAATAGGGGATAGAAACTCAAAATTATTTCACAACTCCACAAGAGCAAGAAGGGAATTCAACATAATTTCTTGCTTGAAAGATGGGGATGGTAGACTGTTGGAAGATGTGAAGGAAATCAAGGTCTCAGTGGTAATTTTTTTTTAGAATATGCTCAATGATTGGGAAGGATCAAATTGGCAAGTTCAAAATGCTTCCCTGCAATTCATACCAAAATTGGTTTCTCAAACCCAAATGAGAGCATTGAATGCAAAATTCTCTGAAGAGGAAGTGAAAGAGGCAATTTTCGAGATGTAGCCAGAAAAGGCCCCTGAACCGGATGGATTCCCAGCCATTTTTTTCAGAAATGTTGGCACTTTTTGGGAAAGGAAGTATGGGAAGCCATCGAAGACTCCAGGTTGAACAGAAGGGTTCTAAAGGAAGCGAACAACACCCTACTAGCTCTTATTCCAAAAAAAGAGAAACCAGATTATTGGGAAGACTTCCGCCCAATATCGCTGTGTAACACAATTTACAAAATACTAGCCAAAGTTGTAGCCAACAGATTGAAGAAAATTCTTCCCACAATAATATCTGAGGAACAAACAGGCTTTGTCCCAGGCCACTCAATTTTAGATGGCGTGATCATTGCCCAAGAAGTTATACACTCAATTCAAAAACTGAATAAATCGGCCATGTTGTTGAAATTAGACATCAAAAAAGCATATGACAGAGTGAACTGGAGATTCCTCTTCAAGGTATTGGAAGCTTTCGGTTTTTAGAAGGAATGGTTAGATTGGATCTTTGGATGGGTGGCTAGCCCGCGATACTCAGTATTGGTAAATGGCTCCCCGGAAGGTTATTTCACAACCTCAAGAGGGCTGAGATAGGGGGATCCCTTATCCCCATTCTTGTTCATAATAATGGCCAAAGCATTAAGGAGATCGATTGAAAATGCAAGGAGGTCTGGATGGATTCAAGGTCTGCAAGTTACTAGCAATCTACCCAACATCACACACCAGCAATTTGCGGATGATACAATGTTGGTTGGTGAAGCAACAACAAAGGAGGCACAAAGGTACAAAAAAATTCTTAAAGATTATTCTAGGGCCTCAGGGAAAGAAGTAAGTAAGGCTAAATCAAATATTTTTTTCTTCAACGCAAATTGTCCTAGTGAGGTTCAAATTTTGAGAATTCTAGGATTCAAAATGGGGCAATTTCCATGCAAATTTTTAGGACTCCCATTGGACAAAGACATCAAAAGTAACAGTGCCTGGAGTTCAATGGTGACTAGATGTAAGGATAGAATATCCTCATGGAAAAATAGATGGCTCTCTTGGGCAGGAAGATTAACTTTGTTGAAATCAGTAATCTCTGCCCTCCCGATATATATGATGTCTTGTCTTCAGCTATCCAGTGGAGTAAACAAAGACCTAAATAAGGTCATGAAGAACTTCTTTTGGAAAGGTAGTTTAGAACAAAAGAAAATTCCTCTCATAAATTGGCAAAAGGTTTGTGAGAAGAGGGAGAATGATGGGACTAGATTGAGAAACATCCTAAGGCAAAATAAGGCTTTGGGGGCAAAACTTGCTTGGACTATCCATTCTAGGCCTGATCTTAAATGGGTAAAGATTGTCAGAGCAAAATACTTGGAACCAAATCCGTATTATTTTCTTTCCACAAAAACCCTTCCATCTGGGTCCCAGATTTGGAACTTTATTAAAAATTGCAGAGAACTAATAACATATTTCCTTACTTGGGAGGTGAAGGATGGAAAGGAGGCCTTATTCTAGGAAGACTCATGGGAAGGATACTCAGCATTAGCTAACATACCAGAACTTTCAAGAATAAAGGAGAAGACTAAGCAAATTCGGGGCTCGAAAGTTAGGGATTATATAGATTTTGCAAAAATTACAGAGAGCGGTTATTTGAAGTGGAAATCGGTGAGATGCTTGAACCTGGGAGGATAAGAAACTGATATATATGAGAGAGAAATGGCAAGTCAAAGGATATGGACTAGAAAGGGGGAAGATAGAATTCGGTGGGATGCTGCACCAAACGAGGCTTATTCGGCCAAGATAGGATACAACATGCTATCATCCTCATCTAAAACAAAATCAGAGTTGCCTCGAAATCTTTGTTGGAACAAGGTTTACTTACCGAAAGCTGGGATGTTTATATGGGCGGTAGCTCAAGGCATAATTCTTACAGGGGATAGGTTTACTAAATTGGGTTATCATGACCCAACCAGATGCCCCCTGTGTCAAGAAGCTGAGGAAACTGTGAACCACTTACTTTTGAACTACAAATTCACTCATCAGATGTGGTGTTGGCTATGCACAAAACTGAAGTGGTCAACTGTATTTCCTAACAATTTTTTAGAATGCTTAAATTCTTGGCCAAGCAGCGAGCATAGCTCTATCTTTGGAGATCTATGGAAAATGAGTCCCTCAATCCTAATATGGGAAGTTTGGAAGGAAAGAAATAGACGGCTATTTCAGGATAAAGAGATGTCAATCCCAAGGCTTCAGTGCAAGATAGAGGCAAGCATTGTAGAAATTTTTAATTCACAGTTGTTGGTGAAACAAAAGAATTCCAATTTCACCAAATGGGATGCCTGGATCATGAAACAATGGTTTGGAATCAAATCCCCTCCTTTGGCTTGCTCAGGAAATGCAGCCACTGTGGAACAACGCAAAAAGACACAGTGACTCCCCCCCGAGCTGGGGTGGGTCAAATTAAATTTTGATGGAGCCTCCAAAGGGAATCCGGGTCCGTCTGGTGCAGGTTGCATAATAAGAACTTGCACAGGCTCGATTTTGGGGAAATTAGCTCAGCCTCTAGCTGATGGAACGAATAATGCAGCTAAATTTCAAGCTCTTCTACTTGGACTTAAACTCAACAATGAATTAGAAATCAAAAATTTGATTATCAAAGGTGATTCAACATTAGTCATTAATTCTCTAAGGACAAGTCAGATCCACAATTGGAAATTAGGGGTATTTTTGGATGCAGCAATAGAGCAGCTAAGCAATTTTGAGCAAGTAATGATAAATAACACTTTAAGGGAAGGAAACACTGAAGCAGGTCTTCTATCTAATATGGGAGTAGTTGGTCCTGGTTTCAAAGAATGACATTTAGAGTAACTCCTAGTGGGTGGTAGGGTGGGCTCCCCCTCACCCCTCACTTGGACACTCGAAACTCAGGGTGGACATGAGGTGGCGGATGGGTCGGACATGGTGCTCGTGGATGTGGCATTGCCATGTCACTTCCATTTTTCTAAAAAATAGTCTAAGGAAGGAGTTGGGTTTATGTTTAGTCTATCGTTCTTGGAAATAGCATAAACTTTGGAGCATGGCAGGGGGTATGTATGGCACAACATTCAAAGCACCGTTAGCGTGACACGTTGGGCACGACAATCATAGAAACGAAAGTTGAAGGGCCAAGTGGCATCTCACTTCAATCGAAGTGATAATGGTATGTAGTCAGAAGGACGGAGGCCGTAGAATATCTTAATGACAAGGATGATATGATCGCTTCGCCATTATTCAGATTCATGTGCGAAGGCCCAACTGAACATCTTTCAGGTGTATTAAATGAACTGATGAAGTCATTTTTAAAGTATGGACTTCAAAATTTGGTATTATCTTCTATTTTTTTGCAGGGAACGGCTGTCAAAGCTTTGCAAATGGCGAGGATGATGAATTCAAAATTCATCATCCATATCTCGGCGGAAGGTTTGGAAAGCTTTGGTGTCGACACACTAGTTTCTTTGGTGGCCACAAAGAGCCAGATAGCCCTTCAGGAAGTTATGGACCAGAGGTTAAAGCGAATTTTTCTCGTGGATGATCCGGTGTTAATAGTTGCTATCAAAATGGTCTTAGGCAAAGAACATTTGGAAAAAAAAAGAATTTGCCAGAGATAACACGCATATCTCCTCTCGGTTTCTCGTAGTGCTTTTGGACCTAGATACCTCGAAGGAGGAGGCCAAGGAGATGATGGTGCGTCTATTTCATGATGGTTTGCTCAAAGGTCTTGAGAAGACACTAAAGGCGGCCTTCATAGGCAAAGGTATTCGGCGACCTGCCGACTTGGCTCTCCTATGGGAATCAAAAGAAGCTGTTAAAGTCTTCCCCTTCATCTTAGACATTAAAGGGCCAGCATTGTCAAGGCACAAAAAGATTGCAGATGTGGCTGTGGATTTCCTGAAGAGAAAGCTGAAGCTAGTGCCGGAGGAGGGGGCTAGAGTGGCTGGAAGGTTTCATAAGGTTTGTAGAGTTGAACGGCTTCATGTGAGGCTCGGCTTTTGCTGGTTGATGTTTTTTCTAGTTTTATTGGCTATTAACTTGTCAAATTCTGGTGGACTTAAGCATTAGTAGCATGTAAATTTTGTTATTAACTGGATGGGGCTTGGCCTCTGACCTAAATCTTTTGCTTCAAAGTTTGATAGTGGCTCGATATTTAATACTCGCAATGGGACTGTATGGTTGAAATGATGAAATTTTGTCCTGGTTAGGAATGTTTTTTGGTCGGCTTTGAGTCCAGGATGGACCTTTATCCTTGCTTAGCAGATGCTTGTAAATTTTTATAAAATCAATATAAATACTACCATGACAAAAAAAATACTGAAAAGTACATGCATTATACAAGTGTATATAATATACCAGAATAATTACCTTACTGAAGGTATGCCAATCATGTGTTTTCATCCCTGACCCAAATTCACCTTTCTTTGTTATTATATTGTTTATGTTCGCAGCAAATCCTGTGGGAAATCAAATTTTTTGTATGACTTCTTTTATAGAATTTCTTTGATACTCTGTTAATAACCAATGAAGGACACTTATATTAATTTGGTATCCATCGCTATTTAATTGAATGACATTTTTCATTGCATGATTGGCTTCCTGAATGTCACTACAAATTTTGACATTTTTTTCTTTGTCAAGCCTTCCATCCAATATTTTCCATAACGTTTATGTTATATTCTTTCTGATATGCATTGTATCAAACAAATGCACAATTTGTAGTTGCTCATAGTAGGGCAACCTACTAAATTGTCTAGGATAACTTTTCATTCCCTATGGAAGTCGACCATTAATGCCTTGATGACCTTCATGAATCATAAGTTAAAGAAATTAACAATTACAATCATTGTCAATTATAGCATGAGCAAACAAAACATAATATAAAAATATAAATTCCAAACATATCGTATATGATAGATAAACAATTTGATCCGATGTATAACCTTGATGATTAATTCTATCATATTCCAACTTCTATAGGCAAGGTGTCATTCTTTGTGGTTTTGATGTATTCTTCCCATTGAAAAGATGTTTTCAGTAGTTTGATACTTATGATTTCGATGGAGGAAGTGCCTATACTCATCAAACATCTGTTTTCCTAAACTTGTTGAACGACGATATTTCATCTTTGGACCACAAATTGGACATGCAAATTTTCCCTTTGTTTGAAGACTTGCAAGATGATATATAATTGGATTAAATATGTCATTTTTTATAATTATATATAATGAATAGATTATTTTAAAATCATGCATGATATCTACTTCATAAAATTAAATATCAAGTAAAGTGCAGCTGAACGCTATAATATAATTACAAAATATGTTAGCCCTGGGGAAACATGAATTGTCCATACAAGCATTGCATGGAATTGAAATTGTCTTTGTCCTATTGGTCTAGAGACGTCATACATAGTGACGCCATTCCATAACATTAGTAACTTGTCGATAAGAGACTCGATATATACATTCATATCTTTAACTTGGTACTTACCTAGTTGAATGAACATAAACATTACATAATTATTATAATCATTTTATTGCAATATATATAAATTAATGTACATGACTATTAAATGAAAAAAATATAAGTCATTATGCAACAAATAAGACAAATGAGATGCTACTATGTTAAAGAAAATTGATGTAAACAAATACCTAGAACAATCATTGCTAACATTATGTGCTCCCTCTTTATTGACATCCATGGAGGAATTTTATTGTTGATAACAAAAATAGGCCACACCGAGTAAATAGATCCCAGCTCTCCAAATGGATTGACACCGTTCGCTGCCAATGAAAGCCTGAGATTACGAGGTTCTTCTTTAAAGTGTGGCCATTTTTCCTCCATGTCCTTATGTAGAACCATCCACAGGAATTCAAAGAATGTCATCTCTACTTCTATTCTGTGCATGGTAATCCATAAATTGCACTAAGCTTTCACACCTAAATAATCATTGCATACGTGGAATAATGGGAATGTAACAAAGAACCTTGCGAGGCACCTTTTTTGTTAGTTGATCTGTTTGATATCTACTGATATGAAATTTTGGGAATTCTGTTGCAGATTCATGTTGTTTATGATATATAATATGATCATTGGGACATGCATCTATTGCTTGATACTCCATTCCAATATCTTTCATAATGGCAGATAAATCTCGGTATGAGTGAGGTAAAATATTTGATGGTGGTAATAAAAATTCACCAATCAATCTACAACAAAAAATAACTTGTTAATATAAAGAATATTAATGGTACATATTTCATCCTTTATTTACTAATGATGAACTAACAACAATTAAAATAGATGAAAAAAGATGACATATAGACATTCCTTAACATCCATGACATTTCTATGTTGGATAAACCATTCATAACCTTCAAGTTCACCAACAACAATACAATAGAGAGGAGTTGTTTCAGAGCCTTCATAAAGGGGCTTGTGTGCCTTTTCAAGTATAGGTAAATCATGAACATCATCAAAGTCATCTCGATCATCATGATTAGCTGCGCTACTAAATGTGTCATAGATCAATGTATTTGTACCATCATCTTCAATTGTGTTTTTTGGTGCATGATCATCTTCTTCCATAGTATCATTAACTTCATCTTTGATATTCAAGCTCCATGTTCCTCCCCTTGCAAAACCATATTCTTTGGGGCGTGATAATCCATATCTTGTGCCCTAGGGCGCCCCACCTTTATAATAATGATCGACACAAATAAACCATGATCATGATCAAGTGAGTTTTTATATATATAGAAATGTTAAAAGGATATAAACATTTATAAATTCAATCAATACAAAGACATATAATGAACAACTTACCAATGGACGATAATCATGCCCCCCTTCAACGTGACTATGCTGCCTACAATTTTTCTCAACTGTTGTGATTAAAAGTCTTCTCGTCTTTAAGCCCTTGCAATTATTGCAAGGACAATAACATTTTCCATCACCCTTTCTTTTCAATCTAGCCCACATTCTAGCAATTGTCTGTTCATTTTGTTCTACACTAATATTATCTAACATGATGTTTCTTTACCAAGCTTGATATTTAGATATTTAAAAAGTATCAAAATCAAACTCTAATAATTTGTAATCATAGACAGGTAACAAAATCTAATAATTCTGATATTTTGCACCCAAAAAATTTGGCATGCAACCACCCCTACAAAAGAGAAGATAGTTTGAAGTTAATGAACCCAAAAAACACTTTAAAATGCTAATTCTAGAACTTATTAAATTCTTATTTTACTATGATTTCGAACCGTTAGAATCCTAAAATCAGAATATTGAACTTGCACAACAAAATCTGGAAATAAAATTCTCAAAATGCACAAGTCTAACAATGAAAAATGATGAGATGTTGCTTTAAAATATGATTTTCAAACTTGGAAGTACAAATCTGACTTCACAAATGAATTATGGAAAAAGACAATGACTACCCTCAACCTGGCAATATCTTCTTGAAATTTTTTTTCCCAAGAAAATTGTCCTTAGTTCTCCACAAATTGTCGCAAGTAGAGAAAATTCGCAAGTATAGCAAAACACTATTGCAATAAATAGGCGAACTCACTTTTATTCATGTTGGCCACAATTTCATTTTTTTTCTGATTTTCCATTTTTGTCGAAATTTCGACGAACTTGTTTGTCGAAATTTCGACAAAACTTCTTTGAAATTTAGATGAAAACTAGGTTCATCAAAATTTCGATGAACTTCGGGGATAAAAATTAAAAAAATTAAAAATTACACTTCAAATTTCACAAGCACCCAACAATACATCAAAATATAAATATTTCGTCAGAAATTTTTGTCAAATTTTGCAGTCAAATGAGTTAGTGACATAACATAGTGTCAATAAGGGTTGTCACATATCATATAAAAATCAAAATACAATTTCCATCATATCATCAAAATATATATCCATCATATACATCGATAATCATCAAATAAAATACAAGTACAATGCTCTGAATCAACTCTGATCTCTATTGCTTTGTACTGTACACCCATTTTGCACTTGTCAAAAACTGGTATCCTGTCACCTATCCTCTATCCTCTCTAGTGTGAGCTGCCCACATCTAACCTTTGTGGTGAGTCTAGAACTCCCCCTCTGCGTGGAAGGGTCTCTCTATAGCTACTATATTTGCAGGTATGTGTCCCTGCCGACTAGGATGGTTTTGGCATCTGTGGCCTTGCTCAGATGTAGGTAGGTACCCATTGTGTTTGATCCAACATTGCTATAAAGTAGGTCACCATATAGTAGCTAGCCTCTTGCATGAACTCATCCCTCTCAGCTACCTTATATCTGGTTGAGTCCTATTCCACCCTATACTTGTTCTGAATTCCACATATATATTTCCTCTCCTGCGCCCATGCATCCTCTACTAACCATAGCTGACCAATCTCTGCCCCCATCTGTGAAACCTACTCTATAGCCCATACTCTCTCATCCCGCATAGCCTATACCTGTGCTTAAAATCTTTGCACCTCTACCCCTATCTCGCCGCCCTCACCCTGCGCTGCCTATTCCTATGCCTACGCTTCATCTCTTTATCTCTCTCCACAACCTGTACTCGTGCCACTATTGCATCCCTCTCACACTACAAGATTTGCACCTGTGTTTGTGTTGCATCCCTCTTTGTCTGTAAGGTTTGTACCTTAGCCCTCATAGCCTCCTCTCTCTCTTGCATCAACCCCATGTCCCCCACTATCTGATCTGCTACCTCAACTTTGTCACGAAGCTCATCTCGCTCTCATCTCAACTCAGTCCTATCTCTTAGTAGCCCCTCCACCTATCTCTTCAAATCATCCAGGTCCTTCTCTGCCTTCGCCAAGGTCTCTGCTGATATCAGGTCTATCAATCCTCCAGGCTCTCACTGTCCCTGCACATGTAGTATAGTCACCACAGACTCTAGCCTGTCTCATTCCCATCTCACTGCTACCCCCTCCTCATGCTCTCTGGACACCTCTCCCTCTAGAAAAGTCACCTCTTCTTGTAGTTGGCTCACCTCATCCTACAAGCCATCCCTCTCTACCTGTATCTCCTCCATGCGCTGTGATGCCTCGTCTGCTAGGATCCCGTAGTCCCTCTACCCCTTTGCCTGCACCCTGGCCACCTTTTCTCATAGCATGATCACCTTGGCCTCTAGTCTACACCTCACAACCTCTACATCCCTTAGTCTCTGCTTGAGGATTCGTAGTCTCACCATGATCCCTTTCAATAATACAACCAGATCCTCTAGTACAGGTGGTACCATGTCTAATGGGGCAATATCATGAATGTCTACATCCATTTCCTCCATCTCTACCTCATCTCTCTCATCCATCACCTCTCCCTCTGCCTCATCTCTCTCCTTTGCCTTGACCTCCTCTTGGGCTCTCCTCCACTGTCTCCCCCTCCTCCTTACCCTCATATGCTGACCTCATGCCTTAGCCTCCCCCTGTCCTCTCCCCTGCTGACCTCTTGCCTAGGCCTCCTCCTGCACTCTCCTCTGCTATCCTCACCTCCTCCCCCTCCTCTGACCCACTAGTCTCAGCTCATCCTCTGGCCCAAACCCTAGTGCCTCTGTAATCAACTCCATTGGCGTAATCCATATGGGTTGATGATGGATATACCACGCGGAGAATCTGACTGTCACTCTTGCATTTTTTCTCCCTCTGCTCCTACCTAGGTAGGGTACCTCCTACAGCTCCTCCCAATGTTGCCTCACAAACTTAGTTGTAATCTACTCCCCCTATGGTCGCTCTCACAAGATCCGTATGAATCTCTTTGGTCTACAAGGAATGTCTTGTTGAAGCCTGAACTGTCTTGTCACCTGATTTGGCCTGTGTGCCTCCACTATATAGGGCTTTCTCCTGACTATATAGAATTTCACGTAGAAATATCCTCTATGTCTCTCCTCATCTCTCCTCTGTCTAAAAAATTGTTGTATCATGTACAACCTCCACACTATCTACTCCTCCTGAAGATCATCCAACTTCTTCCTCCATTTGTCCAGATCATTAAAGCCCTAATAGTGCCATACCCTATTGTACTATGTCCCATACCAGTATGCCACTGGTAGTGTCAGATCCTGTAGCCCTGCTCTCACCACTCATGGCCTAGCTACACTAATGTGCTCCCAGTCCCATATCTATAGCAGCATTACCTATGTAATTCTAAGAGCCTCTCGATAGCACACAACGTGCATATCCTTGTATAGTTGAGCCAAAACACATGGAACCCATGCAAACTCCCCCTCTCTCTACTCCACGATGTGTCGAATAAAATCCATGTAGCTGAGACTACAAAAGTGCCCACTGTGTCTTGTATCAACTGTCTGCTAATCAATCTACATAGGTATAGTGGTAGCGGTGGTACCCCCAACCCCAAGCATCTATCCAAATCCAACCCTTCCTCTACACTAGTAAGTCCTCTCACTTGAACATGAACCATATGGTCTGATCCAATGCCTCACCCTTTGATCTCATTGCGCTCACCAGACAACCTACTATAGGTAGTCATAGAATCCACCACATGTCCTCCAGAGTAACGGTCATCTCCCATGTCAGGAGGTGGAATGTCGAAGTCTTGGAGCTCCATCGCTCTATGAGAGTTGTCAGCAGTGCTCGGTGTGCTCTCACTGTGGGATACCCTAGCAGGTGTAGAAGACTTGCTCACAACAATTCCTCATGATCCTCTCCATTCATAACTGCTATGGTTTTCTCCAACACCTCTGATTGCCTCTTACACATCTGTAGGATCTTGAACCGCTACATCCACACAACACAACATGTCAATCTTTTCATCCTTTTCTTTATCTTTCCATCTTTTACATTTTTTGTTCCTGGGTTATCTTCTCACCAATTCCCCCCCGTTTGTCTTCAGCAAATTTCCCCAATTTCCCCAATTTACTTGTTTTTTCCTCATCCTTGCCCACTTTTTGGGTGTATTTTCCCTTTTTTTCCCTTTTCCTACCCTTGGGCAAGCCCGCCTATCCTTGGGTGAGCCTGCCCCAGGTGCGGGTGAGCTCGCCCGAGCACTAGCGATCCTGCCTATGCATAGGCAAGCCCGCCCAAGCGCAAGCGAGCTCACTTAGGCGTGGGAAGGTCCGCTTGGATGGGCACAGCCCGGTGGGGGCTCCTACCCACCCTCGCAGGCAGGCGAGTCTGCCTGATAGATGGGAAAGCCCACTAGCCCATTGCTCTCCTGGGGCACAATTGCCCATGTCTTGGGTAGAATCGTCCCTCTATAGGGTGCAACTGCCCATCCCCCTTTGAATCCATTTTTGGGTGGATTTTCCCAATTCCAGGGCAAGTCTGCCCTTCCCTTATGCCCTCCCAGCCTTTTCAGGCACTTTTTTCTAATTTTCTGGGTGAATTTACCCACTAATTGGAAAAATCCACCCCCCTTTCCCATTGCCTCTAAATAGGTGATTCTGCCTACCCAATGGGCACAATTGAAATTTCGCCACCTACCCATTTCACTAATCTACCCCAATCCCAAAACCCATGTTTTTAAAATACATTAAAACTAAAAAAATTAACTAGAAATGCTTAAAATCACAAAGAGGGATTTGGACCTAACCTGGCGTGGAACCGTACGCTCGTGGAAGAATTGTCATACCTCGTCCCCCAAGTGGATAATGTCATCATTGTAGTCCTCTGACATCCTCATCTTCTTCTTCTCCTCCTCTCTCTCTTTCACTCAACTGTCAGGTGTGCAAATTAGGCATAGTAATTTTTAAATTACTATATATAACATCTCCCTCCTTTTTAAAACTTTTTTAAGGGTATTTTTACCCTTTATTTTAACCTCTTTAAATTCAACTAATCCTCTAACTTCCCGGGGCTGCCATTTACACACCGTGTGTCCGTTTGACTCTATTCAAAATCCAATCTTCATGGTTTTTTGAGCTCTATCCAATGATACCCTTCGTTTCCTTATATCGAGAAGTCGCCCAGGGCCCCTTTTCCTTCCCCATCCACCCTCTCGAGGGGGCATACCCTACCATTTTTCTTTTTTCCTCCATCATGGTCATTTTCTTGCGAGACCAAGGCATTTCCCTCCATTTCCCACCATTTGGGTAGCTCACACAACTTCGCCCCATGCTGGGGCATCTTTTTCTAGTCGCTTCCTCTATAGGGTCATGTGCATTTTATTTTTCTTCAAAACACTATTATTCTAACAATATGTCAAAGAGGGGAAAAAAGTAGACATCTAAATTTGACCACTCCCATATGGTCAAATCCATCTCCTTTATTCGCCTATTTCATCAATATTAATTAAATGACTTATTTAATTAATATTTCCGATTCCTCTAAGGTTTATAAAGTATTTAATTTAACAATTAAATATTTTACCTTTCATCCTTTCCTCTCTAAATTAAATAAATATGTTTAGTCATTTAACCTTAAATTCCCTCTTCTGGATTAGTTTAATTAATCTATGATTAGGGTGTGCACACCCTTAATCAAGATTAATGTCACATCTTCCATATTTTTCCACTTGCTTCTAATCCTTCATTAGTCTTCTTAATCACCTGTTTGCACAAACTTAATCTAATCCTCTTGTCATTTCTAGTATGTCCTCTAAGTCAACCTTTCATAAGTGATTTCATTTTTAAGCCATGACCTCTTCCCCATGTGAATTAAAAATTCTCATTTATTTATTCAATGCTACCCTCTTCCATGTGCAAGATGTTTGTTGAAGAGATGCAAAAATAATTTGAGATGTCTATGTTTGGTGAGATGAATTTCTTTCTTTGGTTACAAATCAATCAAACAAAAAAAGGGTTTTTTATTTCATAGTCAAAGTATGTAAGAGAAATGTTGAAGAAGTTTGAGATGGATGGTTCCAAATCGGTATGCACTCCTATGGGGATTGGCTGCAAATTGATCAAAGATGATGATTCACCTAAGGCTAATAAGAGAAAATACAAATCTATGATTGGAGGACTATTGTATTTAACTACTACTAAACCTGGTATCATGCATGCGGTTTGTCTTGTGGCTAGATTTCAAGAAGACCTTAAAGAAACACATGTTGTTGTTGTTAAGAGGATATTCAAATACTTGAATGGAACTCTGAATTAAGGCTTGTGGTATCCTAGGGATACTAATTTTACACTAAGTGCTTATACAAATGCAGATTGGGCAAGTTGTGTTGATGACAAAAAAAGTACAAGTGGTGGTGCATTCTTTCTTGGTTGTAGATTGGTGTCATTGTTAAGTAAAAAGAAAGATCCAGTTTCCTTATCCCTGTAGAGGCTAAGTATATTGTTGTGGCATCCAATTGTACACAAGTTTTCTGGATGTGACAAACATTAAAAGATATTGGAGTAATGTATGATGATCCCATTTTTATCTTCTGTGATAATACAAGTGCAATTAACATTTCAAAGAATGCAGTGATGCAATAAAGGACAAAGCATATATCTATCAGGTATCACTTTTTGATAGAGAAGGTTTTGGAGAATGAAGTAAAGCTTGAGTATGTACCTACAAAGGATTAGGTTGTTGACATATTTACCAAGGCTCCTCCTAAAGATACTTTTGAGTATCTTCGACAAAAGTTAGGTTTCATTGCACCTCATTTCTTAAACTAGATGCATATGAAGATGCATCAGTCTGGTGGGTCTACAGATCTATCTTTCTTCTAGATTGATGTTTGGTGGCTACCTCTTAGGCTCGGAGTAGGTAGCATCTTGTGTTGTCATTGAAAGACTATTCAGTACTGGTCGTGTTCTTAATATCAAAGGGGAAATCAATGTTAAATTTCTTTTGTCTTTGCCATTGATGTCAAAGGGGGAGAGAGTATCATGTGAAAAAGTTTATCTTTTGAGGGGGAGAAAGAAAAATCATGAGAAAGTGTGTTTAGAGTTGTTGTGTTGTCTTTGACAGTTTTTCACACCATGTGTTGCCATCCATGACAAAGGAGGAGATTGTTGCAAGTATGAAGGTGTTGTCATTGATGTCAACTGGTCAACTAGTTTTTGTTGTCATTGATGTCATGTATGTTGGTTATTGACTGTATATGTCAAGGATATTGAGAAAATTATAATAAAGAAATGTTGCATGTATTCAGGTTTTGCTTCGGGATTTGCTGCTATGCTAGTGGGAAAACCCACAAAATTGGTTTACAATTCTAGTGAGGAAGGAAAATTGGAAAAAATGCCCCCATGAAAAAAAAATTGGTTTTGGGGGGTTCAAACAAATATTTGGTTCGAGCAAACCAAAAAGGAGTTTGCTAGAACCCCCCTTCAAGTGAACCCATTAAATGTTGGGCCTCACATTTCTCGGGAAGAAAAGAAAAATAAATCTTTGTGGAAAGGGGGTTTGCTCGAACCTGGGTTTGCTCAAACTTGGGTTCGCTCGAACTCCCTTTTTCCCCCCTTCTCCCCCTATGGCACCAAAAATCTCCAAAATTTTTCCCTTTGAAGCTCAATTTGAGGATTAAATTGGAGGATTATTCATAAACCCAACTAGATGATGGTAGTCCTTGGAATGAGCTATCCAACAAATATAATTTTAATATGTTTTGGTTTTATTATGTATTTTTTTATAGTTTGATTAAACATAGGTTTTTCACCGAAAAATCAAGCTCTTTGTTTTGCACATGTGGAAAAATAGCAGATTATAATTTTTTTTTAAAAATATCAGTGCACTAGATATCGATGTCCTTGATCCAACAAAAAAATAAATTGAATTTCGATACATACAAAAAAAGTTATGTTGTATACGGTGGACCTATGTCTAAATTGTAATTGGTTTGACTTCAAAACTTGATTAATGGAAAAATATTCAATGAAATGCTATGAAACCAATTCCATGCACTAGATATTGTAGTTAAAAATCTAAATTTAAAAAAATTAGAATTTTATCCTTCATGGAAAAAAAGTTACGTTGTATACGGTGAGCATCACTCCTAAAAATTGATGTTTACTGAAAAAACTAGTTTTCGAAGGAGATGGAAAAAGAAGTGCAATCTGATTCCAAAAATTTTGAAAAAAATATATTTAGAATCTACAGACAAATTTTCACAAATCACTAGTTTACATCATCTTCAAATTCCCCACGATTTAGTTGCTATAGGTGATCGAAAGTGAAGATTTAGTTAGAAAAAATTGGTTCAGCGTCCAGTTTGGCCAAAAATTGTAAACCAGTATTGTGGGATCAACCTAGTAAGGATCTGAGGTATTGTTCATGATTGTTGAAAGATGTTATATGTAGATTTTGGGTTTCTAGATCATTGTACAGTGTCAGTTATGTTCACTGGTTGTAAACCATGCTTTTCTGTGTATCTAGCTGAGGTATGGGAGAAATGTAGTTGCTATGGATTTCTTCTTGTTCAAGTTTTATGACTTGCGGTTCTCAGGATAAGTTTATGAGGCCGTGTTCGAGTTAGTTTTGTTATTTGGAAGGATTGGATCATGTTAAGGTTGCGTGTACTTAATTGTTTATGTGTTTTGTATGGGTATTGGCCAACCTTGTGTTAAACACTACTTTTGAAGTTTATGGAAGCATGTTGAAGAATTTGTTTGGGTTTCCATCATTCTAATTCCATCGTAGAATGTTTTGGTGCTGAATTAATTTGAATTTATAAATGCAAGTGGTGTGTGGCCGACTTTGGATAAGTTTCAAAGTTGAAGATGGTATAAATATAAGTTGAGATGTTGAGAAAATATGAATGAATGCAACCAAGATAGATGTGAAACAGTGTGTATGTGATGCGACTTTGAGCAGATCAGTGTGAAATCTAATTACGAGTTTTCGGAGGCAGTGAGCTGAACGTGTACTCTATCATTCAAGTATGTCTGTGAGTGTGTGAGTGAATTGTGGTGGAAATCTTTGTTGCATTGAGATTATTCTCTCTGTAACAAATCTTTCCTATGTTCTTTGTATTTATGTGGCAGTGAGCCCTCCGAATGGTTAACCCTTGTTGTACAGTGAGTTCTATTTTGGATAGTAAGTCTTGTTTTAGCAATGAGCCTTTGTATTCAGTTTTGATATTATATTGGTTTTTTCATGTAAATCTAGTGTTATTGTGTTGTTTTACTTCTTTTTGTTTCTTCTTTTGCACTTAATGATTAATCACATAAGCAAAGTAAAGGATTTGTGAATGATAATTGATCTAATCTCTGATGGAAGTTCTTAAAGGTAAAATTTTCTACAAATGATTCATCCCCCATCTTAGTTGTCTTGTTCAATAGAAGGAAAGTATAAGATTTTATAACATATTTTGTTGCTAGAAAATAGAACATAATCCTAATGTATGCTAATTCTAGGAGGATATAAATATCATTCAAGATATAAAATTATTTATTGCTAGGAACCATATGAAAATACCATGAATCACATGCACTAGCATACTCTATTGCTAGGTGATTCATACATAAATGCAATACTAGAGATACTCTATTGTTAGGAAATCCCAATAAAGGTGGTAATCTTCAAGTGTTCATTTTACTTTGTATTATTAGATCAAGGTGAAGAAGCCTTGCAATAATATTTTTTTTAATTCAAATATTATCTTAGTCATGCATCATTGAATTACCCATAAAAGATTATGTGAGTGTAAAATTGGCAATAATAAATCAATTTTACTATGATAAGGAAACACATAACAATAGATATATGTGGAGAAACTTTTTTGGGAGAAAACTAATACATCAAAGAAAGGATTAAGAGTTCATTAATATTCAAGAATAATGTATATATACAACACTCTTACTTCCTTTAATCTGGAAATATTTTAGAAACACCAATATACTTGTAATATAACCTCATGAAACTATTATCTACCTCCAATTTATAGAAAAATGGGAGATGAATACCACACATTGTTTTTCAAAATTATGTGCCTTCATACCATGGTAAAAGACAAAAAGTTCCATGTTTGAAATGAAGAGGATCTTTTGAGAATAGTAAAAATAACTCCCAATGAGCCATGAATAGAAAAAGTAACTTTTGTACTAATAATATACCATGATTTTTACTTGTATCTCCTCCATAATGGTACTAGTCACAAGGTACACATCTATATGTACCTCCATGAGCACACATGTACCCCAATAATAATGCAAAATACTCCACTACTCTATTCTAGCTAACTTAAGTTGAGGAATCTACTAAAAAATTACCTTTGTTACTGATTCTACCAACTCTAACTCTTTCATGAATGCCGCTAAAACTAATATTCTAAGTTAACAAAGAGAATAAGAATAAAATATTATGGTGCCCAAGTACCCATTCCAATATTGTTGAAGATATATTAAATAATAAATTAGATTGTAATTAAACATCACACTATCCTCATATTATTTAACTTGATATTATACATTGTAATCACATTCAAAGGAAACATAAAATACATCAAGTATAGGATCTAAGGCCCATGAACTTCTTGCATCAAGAGAAATTCCATGTGCTCATTGGTTTCATGAGGTAATATACAACATTATCTTGAGCATAAACCTTTTGCAACAAGACTTTATTGGATTATCTGCCATCTCACACATAAATTGATATTACATATCAACATACTTAGTATTAGAATGGTACATGGGATTTTTGGACAAAAAACTCTAATTTAAGAACATATAATTATGACCATCTTGCAATTAAAGCCAATACATTCTCATAGTATTTGTAAACACACCACCTCCTTAAAGACATGCATTGTATCCATATAACTTGTTGGCCTCCTACAATGACTTAATAACTAGGCCTTTACAACCATGATTCAGAGATTGGACATCTAACCTGAATAGCTATTTCAATCATCATGAAGGTGCATTTAACTTGTCAACCTAGGGACGTGAACTTGAAATGGGTCAACACAGTATGTGCACTAGGAACCCAAAGTAGCCATTTTCATTCTACAGCTAAGAAAGACAATGCTAAAAGTAAATTGCTTGGAAAGGAATAACCTAAATTTTGAACATCAACCAACAACTATACTAAGCTGAAATGCATGACAAAAATGAAAATCTGAGCAAACAAACATGAAACTACTTTGTCTTCTTTGGTTTTAGGAACAATCACAAAATGGAATTCTAGTGGCTACAGGAATAGTCAGTGCCAGATTCTTAACTAATTACTAAAAAAAAAGTAATAACTAGGATAAACTAAGCTAAAGGATGGATTTCTCACCAAGTGGGCCCCCTTGGATGAGTATCCTCTAAAACTAATGTAAACTCATATACTCAAACTTAGAACTTCATTTTATTCACTTGAATTCATGAGCACAAAAGAGTAGCATAACTGCATTACTGAAAACTTGCGAATGCAAGTACATCATCAAATCAGACAACCTCTTGAGAAGGAGCATCTGATCCTTATTTATACTACCAACTAAGCAAGGTGATCAACTCCATGAACTAGGAGGACGCCATTTAGGGAAAGCAGGGAAAAGTGGAAAGGTGGTTATGCCTGCATGGAATCTAGTCAGACATGCATGTCCAAACGCAGATTTAGCACTGTGGTAACGCCCACATTTTCTCAACAACAATAAATACCATTACAAGGTGGTTACATTCAAGTTTCATGGGGAATATCCTATTGTCAACCTCCTTTGACCTTTGAATAATTCCATTGTTGGACATTATGGTGCATGACCAACTGGCAGTGTCTTTCTTATTTTTGTATCCTCAAATTATATTTGCATAGTAATGTTAGTACACACAATAATTGCATATATGTAACCACCTTAAATAATATTCATTAATCGCATGTAGAATTAATATAGATAGTCCATATAACATGTCGATGTCGTTAAATATTTGGAGAAATAGGATTAAGCCTGATGTCTATAGTTTTGAGGAAATATCATAAAAATATCAACACTTAACATCAAGTACCATGAAAAATTTAGCAAATAAATCATAAATTCTACCCAAAATTAGACCATAAACTAGACTCATCACTCCTCCCAACCTAAGGTTTTGTTGGTCCTCCAACAGGGGAAGGGTTGTTCTTCTGCTTGGTCAATGCTCTAAAATTTGCAACTGACAACTATCCTACATCAGTGTTTGTTGTGCGTGAATCAGGGTCCCAATGGAACCCTTGTTGTTTGTCCAATATGTTGCATCTTTGTCTTTCTGTAGCAATATCATAGTGGTAAAACCTGAAGTTTGGCACGGGCCACATTAGGATGGGTGGCTGAAAAGTCAGGGGAAGCCAAAATCCTCCCTTTATTCTTCCAATATGTATATATCTGTCAATTCTTTTAAGAACTGCAACATAGTTCTATATAGAGTGGGGCTTAGCCTGTTTTAGCTCACTAGTTAGGTTGTTTCATCTTTGTAATAGGAATCTCTTCACAGTTTCCTCTTTTACTTTTTCCTTTGCCTCATATTCACTATAAACTGCTTGTATCCAAGGCATGATCCTATTACCATAGCTAGGTCTGAAAATAATTATGTGCCATTCCCTATAAATGTCCCTTGGGTTTCTTGATTCAACCCTAATGGTCAGGGGGATGTTAGATTCCATTTGCCTATAAGCATTGTATTGTTGTCCCCAACTAATCTCATTTTGCACCTAGGACATGAATTCCCTTAATTGGACATCCCCAACATACAGTAGTGGATTCCAATCATGGTCTTGAGTCACAACATAATTATGCAAATAAAACTCACACAACAAATTCTTCATTCCAGGGGAAGCAATCCGATAAGCATTGAAGAATTCAATAGGAGTCTCAATGGAAGGGTTCAAACCTAAGACAATCCTTGACAACCTAAAAGAGAGATATTTCTCCTTCAAATGCAGAGCATAGACCCTTGGAGGGGTCTTGCATTCTAAAATCTGTGGTACCAAGGCTGCCATATTATCCACTTTTTCCTTTAGAGTTGCAATTTCCTCATTCTTTTCTTCAATGACTTCATCTCTCTTTTCAATTTCCTTTTTCAGCCTTTGTTTCTCCTCTTTCCATTCCTCCTCCCTCCTTTGTATCTCTTTCTATAAGTCCAAAATTGTTGTCTGTATAGTAAAATCAGGAGGGTTATGAATTCCTACCAATAATTTTGATGATGCTTGTTCTCCATATAGTACTAACTGCAAGGATTTAGGTTGTCTTGTTAATTCCAATTGCAGGGGTACTGATTGTTCTCCCAATTCTTGTTGTCAGGCCTCTTGTTCTTGTTCTTGCTATTCTTGCTATTCTTGCAGGAACTCTTTCTCTTTTTCTTGCTCTTGCTTTAGGAACTCCTGATTTTCCTCATACCCTTCATTTTTGACTTGTTCTGCAATGTCAGCAAGATCAACCAGTGTTATGTTTGTTGCTCTCTCAAATATGTCCTCTTCCTCTATATTCACTTACCCCATTGGAGCTTTCGTGTCTCACTGTGGTGTTTTTCTACACTCAGGGATTTCTTGTGGAGGCATAACAAAGGCTAGCCCAAATGGTCTTGATTTTCTGGGAGGGCTCTCACATTTTTCTTTGGCCACAGGATGAACAGTGTCATCCTTTCTCTTCTTAGAGCTTGGCACCCCTTTTTCTATCGGCTGCTTTTTAGCTTTTCCTTTTCTCATTTCTGCCTCTCTCTTTTGTGCCCTAGTTTTAATTAGGATTCCAAGAGGAACATCATCATTAAAATCTGGAGAGGAACTTTCTTTGTTTGAGTGCTCTGTCCCAGAAGAGCTAATTTCTATGGTTTCTTATTTTGTAGGAGGGTTTATAGTAGGGCCTGTGCCAAAGGTTGAAGTACCAAGAGTGGCTTCATCTAAGCTCAATCTACTGCTAGACCTACGAGGTTGAGGTAAAACCCTAGGTTGCAAGTGCTCAGGTCTAATTTGATCAATTTTTATGAATTCTTCCCAGGCCATTCCAGACATATCATGTAGAGACTTCTTAACTAACAATTTAATTAGACAATGGTTTGAAATAGGAATTGTCCCTACCTATTTGAGTCTCAGCCACCATGATTGAAAGAAGGTTGTATAGCACGTTTGAAAAATTCATCCTCCTCCTGTGCCTCATGTGATTCAAAAGTTTGAAGTACATGGAATGTAGATTCGACAAGCGACCTTCACTAGTGATGTATCTTATGACATAAAAAACTACCTACTTTTGTGAGTCAGGCAGAGAGGTTCTTTTCATACCTTGTTTGTCCACACTGATTAGAGGGTCACCATGTTTTATAAATTCAACCCTAGTTGACCTGGCATCTCTGGAAGTAGGGTAATGTTCACCATCGGCGGGTAACCCTGTAACTTCTGCAATCCTTTCTTCAGTCACCATGACCTTCGACCCTTTTACCATGGCCTTCCCTTTAGAAAATGTCTAGGAGAATTCTAGTGCAATGTCTTCATCAAAACCATCTAGCTTCAGAAAGTAGTCTAACCACCCGCGGTTTTTGAATTCAGCCAGGCAAGATGCATCCTGCAGTAATATATCGTGCATCATGGGTTCATTTCGAATTAACCCACCTCCCATTTTCTGCAATCAAACAATCACTCTATAGTTTCCTTCCTACAATTCTTGTCTAAAAACCAAATTCACCTTCTTGCAACACTTGCTAAATTTCCAATGCCAAACTTGATTGAATTTTCCCTTTCTACTTTATCTTTTGTTTGCAACCTGAGATTATGACAGGGACAATAATGGCAAGGAAGGAGTAATAAAGGAAAGGTATGATGGAGAGAAATGGCGGTAGCAGTTGGTGTCACCTCACACATGCAATTCGTCCTCTCACTCATATTTCAAATCGGCTAAATTTAAATTTTGCTAACATAGACCAGCATGGAGTGACACATGGGAAAAGTAATCACATCTTTTTCCTCCCCCTCAACCTAAATTTTGGCATGTGTCCTCACATGCGAGATGGGAGCGGTGATAATGATGATTTGACAGGGTCAGGGAATAATGGCATGCTATGATGAACGTCCATATTAACATACAACAATTAAATGAATGCACTAAAGACAATTAAGATATAGCAATTAATGCACACATACCTGAAAGTGTGTAGGATTCGTTGCAAAGATTGTGGAGAAAGTACCGTTCACCTTTTTAGGAAATAAGTTGAGCAATTAATGAAAATGAAGTGGAATGAGGTGGAGTGGAATGAAGTGAAGTGATGGAAGAGAGAGAAAGGTGGTGATGGATAGGCGGATGGGTGAAGAAATGGACTCCCATAGAAGTGGAAGTCTTTATTATGGAAAGTACATACCTTAATTAGCCAAAAGGAGGGACACTAGGTCCACTTCCTTTGGTTGCAGGAAGCTCAGGTGTTGCATGCTGAGTGAATTGTTGTAGGAACTCCTCTTTGAAAGTTGGCTTGTGATACAATCTGAGGCGATGACCATTGAAAAGCAGCTTAAATCTATCTGGGCCAATAGTAATGAGCTAAACCACACCATTAGGGAATACTTCAGCAACCTCATATGGTCCTAGCTACCTTGTTTGCAATTTTCCTACATTGTCCTGATACCTGGAGTCATAGAGTAGGGCCCAATCTCCTGGTTGGAATTTCTTGTCCTTGATCAATTTGTCATGCCACTTGATTCTCTAATTATACACTACATCTGTGTGATGCAAGGCTACTTTTCTCATCTCATCCAAAGCATTCAGCTGCATGGTTCTTTCTTTTTGTGCTTCAGAGATATCCATCCCCAAATCTACTGTAGTCCTAAGAGTCTTATGTTCAAATTCAATGGGCATCATGGCTTTCTTTCCATACAAAAACTCAAATGGAGTGAAGCCTATAGCTCTTTTCTAGGTAGTTTTGTAGGCCCAAACAACTTGTGGTAACCTGTTTGCCCAATCCTTTTTATGAACAACCACTATTTTGGTCATAATGGCTTCAATTTCTCTGTTAGTCACCTCAACTTGGCCATTGTGTTGGGGGTGATAAGGAGTAGACTTCCCATGTCTTATGTTGTACTCATTGACTAGTGTTGTAATAGGGGTTAAAGTAAATTGAGCTCCTTGATCAGGCACTATCTCTCTTGGACTCCATACCTTGTGAAAATCTCCTCATAAAAAATTTATGCAACTTTGTTATCTCTTGCATCTTTCATGGCCTTAACTTCTACCCACTCTGTTACATAAGTGGAGGGTCAATGAGCCCTACAAAATCCAATCCCCATTTTTCAAAGGGAGTGATTACTACTTGAGAATAACGTGGCATCTCATCAAATTTGGTTGGTCAGCCCATCCTTTGGCATCTATCACATTTGCTTGTATATCTTCTTGCATCCTTGTGGAGTGTGGCCAATAGTATCTTGTGTTCAAAATCTTAATTGTTGTCCTCTTGGCTACAAAATACCCTCCGCAGGGTTCATTGTGGCATGCATTCAAAATTTCATATGTCTCATCTTCTCTCACACATCTCCTTATGACATGATCTGGTCTAGTATATAACAAACATCCAACAATCCATGAAAAAGGAAAAGATTTTTCAATGAGCACTCTTCTCTCTTTTGGAGAGAAGTGAGGAACTCTCCCTGTCACTAGATAATTAGCTATGTCAGCATACCAGGGTGTTTGCACACTGATGGATAATAGATGCTCATTAGGGAAAGAATCATCTATGGCTCGATTGTCCTTTGATGTAGTCAACCTTGAAAGAAAGTCTGCAACAACATTGGCCTTCCTTGGTTTATCCACAATGGTTATGTCAAACTCCTGCATCAACAACAACTATCTTGCTAATCTACCTAAGATCAAGGGCTTATTCATGAGATATCTAATGGCTTCATGATCAGTGTGCACAAATATTTGGTAGCGTATTATGTAATGTTTGAATTTGTTCAAGGCATAGATTACTTCCAACATTTCTTTTTATATCACTGTATAGTTGAATTCAGCTCCTTGCAAATTTTTGCTAACAAAATAAATAAAATTTTCAATGGCTCCTTCTTTTTTTCCTAAGACTTCTCCTATGGAATAATTTGATGCATCTGTATGGATGTGGAAAGGAAGCTCCCAATTAGGACCTTTAAGTACATGAGCATGAGTCAAAGCTAGCTTCAAATTAGAAAATGCTTTGTCACATTCTTTTGTCCATTGAAATTCAACAACTTTGGTGAGAAGAGTATACAACGGTGTTGTTATTTTGCTAAAATACTTGATGAAATGCCTATAATATCCTACATGGCCCAAGAAAGTCCCAACATCCTTTTGTTTTCTAGGTGTGGGCAGATTTGTGATCACCTCAATCTTTGCAAGATCTACTTGAATTCCTTTGTGAGAGATGTAGTGGCCAAGGACTACACCTTCCTGCATCATCATGAAGCACTTTTTACTATTTAAAGATAGATTGTGGTCTTCACATCTCTGTAGGAATCTCTTGAGATTTTCCAATGCTTCATTGAAATCAACACCATAGGTAGTAAAATCATCCATATAGACTTACATGCATTCAAGGGAGATATATGAAAATATGCTAATGACTGCCCTCTAGAAAGTTGTGGAAGCATTGCATAAGCCAAATGGGATTAATGAGTAGGCATAGGCCCCCCATGGATAGGTAAAGGTGGTATTCTCCTAGTACTCAGGTGCAATTTGGATTTGGTTGTAGTCATTGAATCCATCTAGAAAAGAGAAGTATTGCTTTCCTGCAAGTGAGTCTAGAACTTGATCTATGAAAGGTAAGGGAAAATGGTCCTTTTTTGTGGCAGCATTGAGTTCCTTGTAATCAACAAAAACTCGCCATTTCCCTCCTTTTTAAGGCACAATCACCAATGGAGACACCCACTGACTATCTAAAATGGGATAGATAAATCCTACATCTATCAATTTCTGCAGTTCTCCTTTTACAATTTCTCTCAGTGTAAGGTTAATTCTTCTTTGTGGATGTCTCACTAGGGCACAATCATCTCTTATGTAAATTCTATGAGTGCAAAGCTTAGGGTCCAATCCCTTCATATCATGATAGTCCCACACAAATGAATGCTGGTGAGTCCTCAATAAGTTTACAAAAAACAATTATTTTTCTTCACTCATTTTTTTGTTAGCATTCAAATATTTTCCTTCTGACACCTACACTTGTGTAGTTTTTGATATAAAAAGCAGCAAAAACAAGGGTGTTGTCCCTTCAATACAAGGCAACCACAACCATCCAAAGCAAGCACATTAACAACACAGTGACAGCAGGGTAAACCAAGCCATCACCCACAACAAGTCATATCAAAAACTCCAAAACAACACTAACAACAAAGTAATTAAAAGAGTCCATTATGTAAGCATGATTCGAAGTAGTCGAGTCCATAGATCCCCAGGGGTCAAACCAGTCAAAAAATAACAAAAACATAACAATAGTCATAGATAACATATCAAAAAACTTAAAGAAACCAAAGCCAAAAACTAATCTTCCATGCATGGTTTGTTCTGAATAGTAGTCACCCAATCCACTGCGAGGAACTTAGGTAGTTCCTTAAAGCTAGTGTCATCCTCATCATCATCCATGGACTTGTCCTTTTGCAGCAAATATAAGCTAGTAGCCAACATATGCATGTCCTTCAAGGCAAAGTGTGACATTTCCTGAACCTTCTTCTCCAACCTCTCAATTCTCCCTTTCAACTTGCCAACTTCAACCCAAGCATGCTCCTTTTTATCATAATCTTTAGTGAAGGGGGCCTTTCCCTTCGCCGTGTTAGAGGCTTGGGACTTGATTTCCTTCACAATTATACTGGCAGGGCCCTTCAAACTTTCAGACACATGGGAGGAACAACTCGCCGAGGTAGACTTATCCTCCTCACCGGCCACCTGTTCCTCCTAACTTTTTTTGTCACTCCTATTACCACTATTTGATTATGAAACCTCTTTAAGACTTCTTACCTTGTCCTGCTTATAGACCAGTCTATTAGATCTGTGAGGGTATTTTCTTCTTTAGTGATTTCAACGTCAGAATCAATTTGGTGGAGGTGGAATTTTGTTTTCTTAGAAGCTTTGGCCTTAGGTCTTGCAGCAGGAACACAGTGTTTTTTATCCTTAGCCTTCCCACTTGAACCCATCACAAGGGAAGTGTCATGGGGAAGGGATTTCAAAGTAGGATTTTTTAAGCATTTTTTCTTGCTTGGGCCCAACACATCCATAATGCTGGCAGAAGGGGGGGCACAGGAAACTGGGGTTTCAACAAGAGTAGGCAGGCAAGGGACTTCTTGTGTAGTGATAGGCCAAACAGGGAAAAGGGCCATGTGAAAATGATAGAGCTTAGACATAAGGCCTTGGTGCAAGATAGTGTAATTTTTTCCAAGAGTCACAACTTCATTAAACTCCGCAATAGTGCTATCCAGAGAGCGAAACAAAAAAAATGGAATGGAAATATATTGGCGATTCCTAAGGTGGTTAAGGAAGCTAAAATGGTAATAGTAGTAGACCTCATACCTTCCTTCCAATGTGAAGTACTTCATAATCACCATACAAATTATATCCCATGGTTCCGGAAGCGCCTCCCGATCATAGCCACCCCGCAGATTAACAAGCTTCTCCACACTCGAAAGAACTAGTTAAGACTTATCTGGTCTGGCACTTTCGTCATTTTCTTCTAGGTTCGTCCACTATTCAGAAGCCCCGTAGCTCTTGCTATAACCTCCTTAGAAACTTCAAAAGAAATTTCGTCGATGGTAACCCTACCATCCTTCCAAGAGGTGACAAACTTATGTTACAAGCCCTCGTCGTGCCTAGTCATGGCCTCCATATACTAGGAAATGTCGCCCTGCTTGCAAATGTGCCAGATGGTGGCATCCTCTTTCCACTTGTCACACTTGTATGGCTCCACGTGCACTCTATCCCCACCCATAGAGCCCACCCAAAAGTCACAAATCACCTTGACATAAAAGAGAAAACCAGGGCACAAGAGATGGCAAACAATCTAGCAAAATCTACTAAATTATGAGGCTCAACATGAAAATTTAGGGAGTTCAAAAAATGATGACCTCATCTGCCACTAATGGTAGAAAGGAACACCTTGTCATCAACCCAAAAAAGGTTGTACATGCCAAAGGGTGATCTCATGAAATCCATCACCTCACACAATGGCCAATTATTCAAAAACATGCTTCCTCCAACAAAAATAACCAAAGTTAGTAGGAGCCAAGCTAAAATAAGTAAACAACTTTTAGGACTCATCATTTAAATTGCTAAGATCTTCCTTTAAAAAAGCTAGAGCCGGGGGGGGAAAAAATCCACTTTTCGCCAACACCTTAGCCCTTCAATATCAAGACCCACTGCTGCCAAACTGTCAATAGTCACATTCCCCTCCCTATAGACATGTTGGATAGTAAAGTCCTAAATTCCATTTAGAAGGAGAAAATATCCTCAATAATACCTTTTAGAGACCACCCCGCAATCATCTTACCTTTAGTGGCTTCCACAATTAACATCGAGTCACCTTCAATTTCCATAGTCTTGACACCGAGTGACAACGCAATTCTAAGATCCCACAAAAGAGTCATACCTTTGGCCTAATTACTAGTGTGATCCTTCAAATTCCTAGCATAGGTAGCCGCTAGGATTCCCATATGATCACTGATAATACTACCTCCTATTGTTATACCTCCTCTAGCCGCACCATCAAAATTTAGCTTAACCCATGGTGGTTTAGGGGTTCTCCATTTAGTATTCTTCCTAATAATCCTTTTGGAATTATCAAATCTTTGGAACTCACTAGGCAATTTCCAAATAGTGGCAATACTTCTATCCTAAACAGTCGGACGATTACTAGGCATCTTCCATTTACAAGTCAAAATGTTATCCTGGAGGAGCTTAATAAGGATTATCGATAGACCATCCACACTGTTCACCATCTCTCTGAAAATCCTGTTATTCCTTTCTTTCCACAGACACCAACAAATGTGAGGTGGAATAAGCTACTAGAGGAGTTTGATTAGCAGATGTTTAGAGGGGCATTTCCAATTTAAAATAAATTGGTGGATATCTCTATCAAAGACCCAAGAGATGTTCAACCTTTGTAAAACCATTTTCCAGACCTGGGAAGAAAACTAGTAGTGGATAAAAAGATGAGAGATAGTTTCTTCTTCCCTTCTGCAAAGTGTGCACCAATTAGGGAATTGAAAGCCCCTCTTAACAAGATTATCAATAGTTAAAATCTTACCATGAATTGAAGTCCACCAAAAGAAATTGATTTTAGGGATGAGCTAATGATTCCACGTCTTTTTCCAACAATGATCATCACCATCAAACTTAAGAAGCAAATGGTAAGCAAACTTAATAGTGAACTCCCCTGAGTGGTTCTTTGACCAGAATATCTTGTCCTCCCTGGGGAATAAAGGAAGCCTAACCATGTTTAGAAGCTCCTGGAGCTCTGCCACCTTTGGAAGCAGGTCCAACCAATGCAAGAAAGACAAATTCAACATTTTCCACATAGCTCTGGGTGAAGTATAATCAACAATGTATGTACCAATGAGATCTTTAGCATGCTCCCTCAATATGTTGAAATGACTGTTAGCCAGGGGTCTGCCCCCAATCCGGGAGTCCTCCCAAAATCTAATTGATCTCCCATTTCCAATTTTCCATTTAACCCCCTCCTTCAAAATGGATCTACATTTTAAAATGTTATTCAAAATTGTAGAGCCAGAAGGGAGCCCAACCATGTCCAAGGCTCTAAAAAAATGTCCCTGATTAAGATATTTAGCCTTCATTATTCTGCACCATTCAGCCTTTTCCTGCACCAAATTCTAGCCAATCTTGGCAATAAGAACTTTATTCAAATTAGTGATTTTCCTAATCCCAAGGCCCCCTTGACACAAGGGGTGGCAGACAGTGTCCCCGTTCACAAGAGAAAACCTTTTTTTCTCCTCCACCCCAGTCCAAAGGAAGGATCTTTGTATTCTTTCCAGCTTTTCAACCATGGAGCCTGAAATTCTAAAGAGAGAAAGGAAGTAGACCAAAATTCCTTGAAGGGAGGCCTTAAGAAGTTGGAGTTTACCAGCATTACTAAGAAGTTTACCTTTCCAACCAGCCAGTTTCTTTTGCATTGTCTCCAAAATACTATTCCAAAAGTTGTGTGACACCTCCTTAACAGTTAACGGTAAATCTAGGTAGATTCCTAGGAGAGAAGCACTAAGACAACCTAGGATGGATAAAATCTTAGCTTGGAGGTTAGCCTTAGTGTTGAAGAAGTAGATACTACTTTTGTTATAATTTATGCATTGACCAGAGGCACTAGCGTAATCCTAAAGGAGGCAATTCCATTCTCTAGCTTCAATCACTGAGAACTTGTGTAGTTAATTCTATCATGGATACTTCATTAATGCATGGTACCTTGAGTTCATATGGCAACAATGTATGGAATATACCTGTTGTTGCAGGAAGTCTGGCTACAGGAAGAGTGGTTGCAGGAAGAACATCTGCAGGAAAAGTGGCTGCAGGAAGAGCGAGAAGAAGTTTCTTGACTGAAGCAACAAAATGAGAAGATGATGCTTCCTCCACTTCACAATGGTTTTGAATGATGTTATCCAATACTTCATCTTCATCTTGAATTTGCATAAAAGAGCTTCTACCTAACATCATAAGATGCGCCACAGAATTAACTTCCTTGGCCTCTTCACAAACATGTGGCTATATAGAATTATCCTCATCATGGGATGGTTGAGCAAGAGGATAAAGAACAAATTTTTCGGTGCTCTTCCCATCAGAAACGGTCATGTCACCTAATCAAAATCCAATATATGCATATGCAATTGCTAACCATGACCTTCCAAGAATAATGGGATACCCACCTAATGTAGCTTTAGGAGAAAGAATCATGAAGTCTGTTGGGTACTCCTAGGAGTCTAGAATTACTAGAAGGTCCTCCACTATACCATCAGGCTTAACAGTAGAACTATTAGCAAACTATAGGAAAATAGGAGTAGATCTCATGCTTGCAATGTTTAGTTGTTGTAGGATGTCCTTAGTCATTACATTTATTGCTGCCCTTAAATCAATTAGAGCATTCTTTATTTGAATCTCATTTATAACAACTGCTACCACAGGACTACCTGGGTCATTGTACTTAGGGATAGTCACTTTCCCAAGCATGATATTAGCCAGCTGTCCCAACACATGAACTGTGGTTGGGTCTTTCTTTTTCCTGTCTGGCTTCTTGAGGCATGCTTCCTTGATTTCCTTTCCATAGATTGGGACATCCTTTATGGCCTGAAATAGAGGTATCTGGACACATATATGCTTCAGCTGATCCAATATATCAAAGGTTGTTTCCTCCTTTTCTTCCATTTTCTTGGCAACTTCCAATCTTTGAGGAAATGGTGGTTCTTGTTCAATATGCTTGACTTGAAATAGTTCAAGATTTTTAGGTGCACTTAGCTAAATGGGATCATTCAGAGGTTCCTCTTCCTCTTCCACATGAAGCTTAGTGATAATGGGATTGGAAGGGGTTGGTAAAGTAGTTCCTGAATACAAGTGGATGTCACTTACACTCACAACATATGCAAGGATTTTGTTTGAATCAATAGAGTATACATGCTATTGTTGTGGTTTGTTATTCAGGTTAGGTGTGGGTTGAGTTAGTAGCTGAGTAGGTTTAGGTACATTTGAGCTTGAATTAGCAGGAGGAGGCATTATAGCAGGTTGCTAGGGCTAAGAAGGTGGCTGCATATAACTTTTTTTTTGTGTTAGCCATTGATGTCCTCCCCTCCATTGATTCATTTGCTGCCAATTTCCTGGAGGTGGCTTCCAATGCCCTTGAAATTGCTGCCAATTCCCATAAGGTTGTTGCCACTGGGGTGGAGAGTTTTGATGATTCATCCAAGCATTTGGAGGGTTATTCTAGGGTTGTGGTGGATATCCTCCATATTTGTATGGATATGGGGGCTGCCATTGGTTACCAGATGAATAGGAATTGAAATATGGCCCAACATAAGATAGTGGATTTGGTGACATACCTTGCCTTGGATCCCATGACCTCCTTTGTACAACAAAGTAGACTTGATCTTCTTCAATCTAGATTGGTTTGAACTCAGGTGGAATCTGGATTGAAATTACCTACCATCTTGCATCTGTAGTCTTTTTTTTGTCTGCAATAGGGGCAATACTCTTCCAACATTGCCTTTGCCTCCTCTTGTTTCTTCTTGGCCTGAAGTGTATCTAGCTGAGTAGCTAGATTGTTTATAATGTCTTGCTTGAATTCTTCCAGTAAGTGTGTGATCTCCATCCTTGAAACTCCACTAGTGGATGACTTACCCATAGAGGATTGGTAAGCTCTCCCTTTCTTTGAAGCTGCCCTAAAATAGTTCTGGCATATTTTCTTGATGTCTTCCCATGGAACTTGGGTGATATCTCCTCCTACCATCAGGTCCAAGGCATTAGTACAGTTCTCATTAATTCCTCTTAGGAAAAGAAACTTTTGTGATT
>VDFB02193867.1:772882098-772993622 GCA_007258455.2 Sequoia sempervirens | reverse complement strand
TTATAGGTATGGTTTAAAACTAGCGGGGTTCTATCCAAGGGGGTTTGATCTAAGGTAGCTTGATCAAACCCTCTTCAATTGGAATTATTTAAATGGAACTTTTTAAGGCATAAATCATTATATTTCCTAAGAATATGTGATTTTAGCAAAAATCAGAATCTCCCAGAAATTATAAACCAGCTTTGTGGGATCACCCCTCTTTGACATATTTTTATTTTGAAATGAATATCCCCTTATCAGTTTGATTTACTTGCAGTCCAAGGAAGAAATTTAGCTCACCAATCATAGAAATTTCAAATTATTTTTGCATCTCTTCTGCAAACCTCTTACAGATACCTCCATTTCGTCCAAAGAAGATATCATCAACATATACTACCACTATTAACAATTTGTTTCCTTCAACCTTAAAATAAATATTGTTGTCTACAGAGCCTTTGCAAAACTTTTGTTGTGTTATTTATCTATCCAATCTTGCATACCATGTTCTAGGAGCTTGTTCCAGTCCATATAATGCCTTTCGCAATTTATAGACCATATCTAGTTTGTCTGATAACTGAAAACCTTCTGGTTGCTCCATGTACACTTCTTCCAATTCTGCATTCAAAAATATAGACTTGACATCCATCTAATATACTTTGAAGTCTTTATGAGCAGAAAATGCCAAGAATATCTAAATAGCTTCCATTCTTTTCACTGGTGCAAATGTCTCCTCAAAATCTATGCCTTCAACTTTTGAATAACCCTTGCATACAAGTCTTGCTTTATTTCTCACAACTTCACCATTCTCATTCAACTTATTTCTGTACACCCACTTTGAACCAATTACATTATTATTTATAGGTCTAGGGACTAGCTCCCATGTCTAATTCTTCTCTATCTACTGTAGTTCATCTTTCATACCTCTAACCCAACTCTCATCTTTATATACTTCACACACAGACTTAGGTTCTATCTTTGAAAGTAAACACAGATTTACCTCACCTACTATCACTTTGCTTCTTGTTTTCACACCTTCACTCTTATCTCCAATTATTTGGTCTTCAGGATGATTCTTCTTTACATACTTAGGAGTCTTAGGAGTAGGTTTTGAGGTTTCTTCATCTTCTTTACTTCCTTCTTCTTCTTCCTCTTTATTCTCTTCTAGTATTCGTTCGTAGACAAGCTCATATAGTTCAACTTCACTTATCTCAACTGGTCTATGTACTTCTTCATCAACCTTCACATTTGTACTCTCAACAATTTTTCCCAATATTTTACTGAAGCATCTGTAAGCTTTGCTACTTGTTGAATACCTAAGAAAAATTCCTTCGTCAGATCTAGCATCAAAATTCCCAAGGTTCTCATCATCTTTTTTAATGTAACATTTTCTTTCAAACAACTTAAAGTACTTTACAGTAGAAGTATTACCAATCCACGACTCATAAGGAGTCTTAGTGTCATTACCTCTAATTTGAACTCAATTAAGAATGTAAATAGAGGTGTGTCTTGCCTCTCTCTAGTATACATCAGGTATATTTTCTTCTTTCATCATGGTTCTAGCAGCCTCTTGCACAGTTTGGTTCTTTCTCTCAACAACTCCATTTTGTTGAGGAGTTCTAGGAGCAGAAAAATGTCTTTTTATGTCAATCTCTTCACAAAATTTATTTGTGAATGCTCTACCTAGACTTGCACAAACATGATCAAACAATCATAAATTAGTTAATAAACAAGTATAAACATGCATTCCCCATGAGATTCATTTGAACACAAGAAAAAAGAAAACAATGAAAAATGTCAAACAAAAGACAATAAAACAGCCCTTTCCTAATTCCTTGATAAGCTTGATGATGATTGTATGATCTTTGATGCAAAATGTCAATAACCTAGCTATGAAATAATGAAATCTATGCTAAATTGGATGAGAATATGGATCCAAATGACTATAATGATCTTACATGGATTGTGGATGAGAAAATTAAAAAATCTCAAGATAATGTATTTGCATGAAGTTGTGGATGAAAATGCCTAAGCTTGTGGATCCAAAATTAGTAAAAGAGCCTTCTATTTATAGAAGAGAATGATGGAAGAATGAGAAAAAATGATGAATGTGGGATAAAGCATCAACCAATAGAAATATGCCACTTGTCAACATGTGAGTGGAGGAAAGTTGAGCTCATTTTGATGAATGTGCACAATAAATGTTATTTGGTGGAATTTCAAATTTATTAAATGACAAGTCAGAGGGAGAAAGAAATGAAGTTAACACCACTTGGCTCAAGGAAAAGGACATGCAAGAGGCCTTTAATTCCTTGTTGGATGGACAAGTCCTTTTGGAGGGACATTTTCAATTTGGAGGAATATTCCAACTTGATGCCATGTTGAGAGAAAATAGGAGATTTAATAAATCAAATAAATTGATTTATTGTGCAAGTTGCAAAATCTAGAGGATTTGATGGATTAGAGTTAGGATTAATCATGATTTGATTAATTTAAACAGAGATTAGTTGACATGACATTTGATTTAGATTTTTGGATTTAAATAAATAAAAATGAGAAGAATAATGAACATAAGACTTAATTAAATAAAGTTGGATTTATTTAATTAAAAAGGGATTATGCCAATGATTTAATCAAATAAAGGTTAGTTTATTTAATTAAATGAAGAACTTTAGAAGTTAATTAAATAAAATGAATTATTTAATTAAAAGAGGGACATTAGGATTAATTAAATAAAATGATTTGTTTAATTAATAGAAGATAGTGATTTAATCCGATAAAATTGATTTATTTAATTAAAAGATGAAATGTGATGAATTTAATCAAATAAAGACTATTTGATTAAATGGTTAGTAGATGAGATGATTTACGATGAACATGTGTTAATAAATCAAGATTAGGTGTACAAGATTAATCAGTACATTTTTTGTGTCTACATTTTGTCCCTCTTTGAAGCAATGCACTTGTTGCATTGATTCAAAGAATAATCTTGTCATGATCAAAAGCCAATTTTTTTTAAAAAAATTAAATGCCCCAATGCTACCCTACGAGAAGAATTATGCTGGTATATTGCCCCCTCGAGAGATCAGATGAAATTTTTTATTTTTTGGGTGATCTCATGAAAAAAAGAGGACAAGGTGCTCGACGGGTTCAAAAAGGCTCCAGGATGCCAAAAACATGCCAAAACATGACAAAAAGATGCAAAACAAGCCTCAGTTGGTCAAAAATGATGATGAGGATGCAAAACCCTAGCTGGATGGCCAAATGGGGTCAAATAACCCTAATTTTCATGCTTAAATAGGCCTTGAAGGGTCATTTTCAATTCATTTTGCATTCATGCCTTTGAGATTTGAGCCCTAACCTTCATATGAGATGGCACAAAGACCACTTCCTTGACACATTTTCGAGTGTGTGTGAGTCTACTAGGGGTTTCCAGGCATAGGACCACCAGTATGTCGTCCTAACTTGACTTTGTATTTCAACTTTTGTGTGCATTAAATAGGGTGAAAAGGTCAATCTATTCCAACGGCCCAGTTTAGCACCACTGAAAGGGATAAATCGATGATGCTAGGCCTCAAAGAGCATCATTGTTGCATCCTAAGGTGAATGGTCAAGAGTATGATTTTTCATTTAAAATTTTCTTGTTTCAATTTTGATTTTACATTTGAAGTTTGCTTTTGATGATTGTTGTGGTTGTTTCTATTTGTGTTGCCAAAGGATGAAGGTGATGATTGATTTATTATGAGTGGATGTTTATTGCGGGTGAAAGCGAGATAAGACAGATGGAATTTTTAAAATATTAGGATTTCTTTTATGTCTTGAAGTGTTTTGAGACTGTTTTTTAGGTTTTTTTCAAGATTTTACAAATGTTTTTAATTTTCCAAATTTTCAAATGTTTTTGGGTTTTATAAGATTTTATGAATATTCTTGGATTTTGTGTCTTGGGGGCTGATCAAAGATTAGCCTTGCCTATGTTTAAGCTCAAAGATGATGCAGTTCGTATAACATGTTTTTGGCTATTTTCTGACTTTTATGAATGTTTTTGGATTTTGATATGTTTTGAATTTTTTTAGGTTTTCTTGGTTTTTTGAATGTTTTTGGATTTTCTCATGATTTGGACGATTTGGATATGGATGTATCTAATGATATCAGTGATCTATTTTGGATTTTATTGAAAATCAAGTTAAGGTTGATTGATCAGATTGATGTATTAATGATGATGACATTGTTGAGGACACACAACAATGAAAGGATAGTGTTAATAAGCACAAGGATTGGGAAGGATATCCCAAAATGATGAGGGATTGATTGGATTTGATTGATCAGAATTGACCAAGCTTGATTTGGAACAAAATTTTTTTGAATGATTTGATGTGACGTTGAAGTAAAAATTATGTGACTAATATTGATTGTTTTGATTGATGTTCAATGAAAGATAATGCTTGATAAAGAACATGTTCTTGTCAAAATATGTCATGCGCTAGTGATTTGGATTCTGGCTCACAAATGCTTTGACAATTTGATTTCATGTAAATATCTGCCTCCAGTTTCTAGCAATGTATGGAATGCCATGGTTGGATACCTTGATAGGTGTCTGGATGGATGGATATGGATTATCTTGCAATAAGATAAGGTGTTCAAATAAAGGATGCTCATTTGGATAGTGCTTCATGGCTTGAATAATGTTGCATAGGATAGGATCAATGAAAATGATCCATGTCAAGATGCTTACCATAAGCAAGTATAAAGTGTGCACCAAACTTATCAAGATCAAGATAACTTGGATTATGGATGTAGATGTATGAAAATGGATTGGATAAATGGTTCATGGATAAATGGATAAATTATGGGTAAGATGGATGGAATGCTAGATTTATTATGGATGGGATGAGATACTTTCTATGCAAACCCCAGCCTAGGTACCTGCAAAACAAAGACAATAAACACCTCAAGTTAGATTTTGCAATCATAAACAAGGATTCCCCATGAAATCCATTTACAACTTCAAACTAGGAAAGAAAATAGGAAATAACACAATTCAAATGATAAGACAAAGATGAAATCCTAATTAAAAGCACAAAATCTTAATCCCATGGGGGAATTGGTGCCGATTTGATGTGAAAATTGGCCCTTTCCCAATTCCTATGATGCAAGCTTCGAATGTTGAAGATATTGACCCACTTTGTTGATGAAGATTGAATACTCCAAACTAAAAATCTGCAAAAAACCTAGCTATGACTCAATGATGATGGATGAAATTCAAGAGGTGTTTGAGCATGGTAACTTTGCTTGGATTGTGGATGATCAAATGAGGAGAGGAGCTCTTCATTTATAGGATTTCAAGATGGATGAATGTCCAAATTTGAGCAATGTGGGACTAAAATTCATCCAATGATATGATGCCACTTGTCAAGCTATGAATGGATAATGGATGTGCAAGATTTGGGGTTTGTGCCAATAAATGCATAAATTTGAATTTCAAATTTGTTGAAATGACATGCAAGAGGGAAGGGAACATGCAATAAGTGTCACTTGGCTCAAGGCAAAGGGACATGTAAGATAAATTTATTGCCTTGTTGGATGTACATGTTGCCTTGTGAATTTTTGAATTCAAATTGAGAGAATATTCCAAAAGATGCCTTGTGAGGAAAATAGGGATTTAATAAATGAATTAAATCTATTTTCATGTGCAACTTGTATTATCTAGAGGATGTGACATGAGATTAGATTAAATTAATCAAGAGTTAATTAATTTAATAGGAGATTTGATGATGTGACTTATTTGATTTAGATTTATGGATTTATTTAAATCAGATAAGAGAGGAATATGATAGAGATTAATTAAATAAATATTTTGATTTATTTAATTAAAAGGGATGGTGTTAGATTAAATCAAATAAGGTTTTAATTTATTTAGTTTAATGGATAGTTTTAAAGATTTAATCAAATACGTTGATCACTTAATTAAATAGGGATAATTAAATCAGATGGATTGATTTAATTAATAGGAGAAAGTGACTTAATAAAATAAAGTGATTTATTTAATTAAGAGACGAATGTTGATGAATTTAATCAGATACGTGAATTTGATTAAATGGTTAGACCGAAGAATGATTCAAGAAGAAACGATGTTAGTGAGTCATGATCAAATGCATGATGTCAATCAGTATATTTTACGTGTCTACATTTTGCCCCTCTTTGAAGCAATGCACTCGTTGCGTTGGTTCAAAGAATAACCGATCTCGATCAAAGCCAAAAAATATTGATATTTAAAAACTTGCCCCACTGCTACATGGCAAGAGAAAACATGCCATTATAATTCCCCCTCGAAAGATCAGATGAAAATTTTAACTTTTTGGGTGATCTCGCGAAAAAAGGTGACAAAGTGCCTAATTGGTCTGAAAAGGCTCCAAAAGGCTAAAAACGTGTCTAAACGCAATAAAACGATGAAAAACAAGCCTCAAACAAACAAAAACAAGTTCGGGGGTCCAAAACCCTAGCAGGAGAGCCATTTAGGGTTAAAAAACCCTAATTTTTAGGCTTAAAAGGGGCTCGAGGGATCACTTTCAAGTCATTTTCACACACCTCTGCTAGCAAACTTGAGATTTGAGCTATGACTCTTTGGCAATATGGCATAGGGACAGCTTCCCCTGCACATCAGTGATCAAGTTCGGACCTACCAGCGGCCACCTGGCATCGGGGGACCTGTATGTGACCCTCACTAAAGCTTTTTTTTCATTTAATGCTTTAAAAGGGGAGCTCATTTCCAGCAACGCTATATAGTGCCACTCGATGTTTAAATTGTGCCGCTCTAGAATATTTTGCATCACACCAGTGTTGTTTGGCGCCGCAGTGGTGCAATTCAGAGTTTATAAACTTCGACGCTGGGCTCAGGCTCAACGGGCCGATTTGGGAAAAGTGCGTCGTGACAGAGCCCTTTCCATGAAAACTGCGACGCTGGAGGGTAAATTGCATTGCAGAAGCTTTGTTTAGCTCTTTTTAGAGCTCATCATTGGAGTTTGGGTAAGATAAAACTGCGACGCCATCACAAACTGTGCCGCTGGGGACGAGTTTGGAGCATTCAACCAAGAATTATTCAAAATTTTAAAACAATGACTTTCCTTGATGCAAGATGCGTCGAGGGAGCTCTACTCTCGGGAGCACCGGTCACAAGACTTGGCTAGTGTTCTATGGGACCTGAGTGACAGAGACTAGGATCGACTAGGAGTTGTAGGATTGTGGCATATTGCGTACGTGGCGCTCATGCGCACTCACCGAGGGATGTTGTCAGCGCTGGCTGAGAGGTGGCATAGTGAGACATCATCGTTTCTTCTCCCCACCGGTGAGGCCACCATCACCTTGGAGGACATTTGGCACATTCTACGATTGCCTATCCATGGTCGACAGGCTATCTACGACATGGACAAGGGACGTGAGTGTTGTACCAAAGTCCTCGCCACACGAGACATTATCTATTGTGAAGGACAGATTGAGTTGGAGAGATACAGGGTCATCGCACCTCCCTACCGCTGGGCAGTGGCAGCGATTATTTCAGGTCTTGTTGCCTCAGACCGACGAGGGTGATATTTCAGTCCTGGCTAGGGGTATTGCTAGGAGAGGATGGTTCGGGACAGGCCTATTCAGTTCGCATGGGGGCATGTACTTCTTGCCTCACTCTACAGGGGCTTACATGAGTATGTGTATATGGACGACAGAGCGTTGGGGGCTGGGGTGACACTGCTTCTCGTCTAGGCATGGGAGCACATTTCTGTGTTACGTCCCTGTGTTGTTCAAGTTCTGATGGGGGCAGAGGATGCCCTCATGGCACGATACAGAGGTGATGTGTCCTTTACACACACTGGTGAGCACAGGATCCCCTACTGGAGGTGGGTCCTAGATGAGATGCTTGTCTTTACTTGGCATCCATACCTCGATCAGCCTGGATGGGCTGATGATGTTGATCAGCTCTTCTACTGTCGCAAGGATCGATACATGCAGGGGCGAGAGCATACCATGATCAAGAGGTGCCTGCTTGGGCACGTGCAACATCAATTTGGAGAGCCACAGGATTGGCCAGATGATGATTACGTGGCATATTTGCATGAAGCATGACATAGGTAGAATGGGGACATGGGATTCCTACCTCAGTGGCAGTTGATAGCTTTCAACACTTGGTAGCCCACCCCTAGGCTTATGATCATGGTCTAGCAAATCCCAGGACTACACAGGCCTACAGAGATTGGTTCAAACCTCCTCTTTGCTTGACCATTCCAGGTGAGGATCCAAATCCATGTAGGGTCAGAGGCAGAGGGAGAGGATGGGGGCGAGTATAGAGAGTCGAGATTCGACAGGATCCACCAGTTGCACCCCCAGTCCTACCAGGCTAGGGGGATTTTCAGATGCAAGATCAGTAGCAGGATTTGCCAGTCCCACCACCACGAGGCGAGGATCAGCCTCGCATGCCACCACCAGTACAACCAGCAAGTCAAGCAGACGCACAAGACACCCTGATTGCACAGTTGTAGGCCTAGGTTCAGACGCTGACAACAAAGAGAGACCAAGTGAGGGCTGAGAGAGAGCAACTCAGAGTAGAGAGGGATCAAGCTGTGCAGCAGAGACAGGCTACAGAGCTATAGGCAACCACTGAGCTAGGCTATAGGTAGCAGATCGAGAGTATGACAGCCTTCTCCTCCCAAGGTACAGTGTCAGTGTGGTCCTACAAGGATGCCATCTAAGAGATAGAGTACTACTGTTGGGCCTACCATGATAGCGTACCCATAGCGGATTGGGTCCCTGAGTATTCAGAGTGGGTCATCCAGAGACCACCAGAGGGCCATGGTGATAGGGGCGAGGGCAGCATTCATAGAGATCTAGCTTGATCCAGATGATCCATACTTTTTGTGCCTTATGGGCTCCTTTTTTATTGCCCATGTGGGCCTTTTGTACTGATTGACATATGTACAGTGATCCAATTTATTCTTTGTACTATGACAGTTGATGATATATATATATGAGCCAATGATTTTGATTATTATGCGATGTGATGTGTACCATTTGTTTATGCATGTATGGATGACTCTATTTCTATATGTTGTGTAATAATGTTTATATGATGTGTTTATGGGTGCATTTACTTTTGACGATGAATGCATTATGTAATGATTATGACTAACAGATCTAAATTATGTTTATGCAAATGTATGAATGGATAATATATGATGATGTGTTTATGATGATGATATGTGATATGAAATGTAATGTGTAAAATGGTATGGAAGTGATTTATGGTGTATACAAGAAATGATGTGAATCATGCTTATATATGAAATGATTATGGATGGATGTATGTTTTGCATGTGATGGATTTTTATGTTTCTATATGATGATCTGGAATGATTTATGCAATGAAATTCCAAAATGATTGTGATGGTGTTTATCAGATGGTATGGATAATGATATAATGAAATGGTCATGTTTTATTTGATATGCAAATGAGATGATTAATATGCTTACAATAACAAATATTATTATCCTAAACATATTAAATGATAATGTAATGTATGTGATGTATTTAATGTGATGCCCTATATGCAATGATATGATGATGTTTTATGCAAAATGAGCATAATGTGCATGAGTATGTATGCAATGGATTATTTTATAATGCTTATGTATCTATTATGTATGATTATGCAATAGGTGGTAATGCTAAATGGTTATGAAATGTTTATGCGAATGAATGCTATGCGATGGGTGTTGTATTGTGATGCAAAGAGTAGATGCAATGTAAATGAGATGGTATTTTCTATGATGCTTAGAATAACAAATGTAATTATTCTAATCATAATAAATGATGATGTATGTGATGGGTGAAATGCAATGACATGGATGTACCTATTTATGATCAAATTGTATATATGATGATGGATATGTAATGTGTATGTTTCCTATGTGATATGTTTATGCAATATGCCATTGGTTTGTGGATGCGGGATTAATAACCATGATGGAAATAATGGTCAACTGTCATAGTACCTTGTTAGTGTGGTTGGTAAGAAAAGAAGAAGTCATTTCTACAAGACACCAGATGATGAAAATGCAGATGATGATTACTTGCCGAGGAATTGGGATTTTCAAAGGGCCAAATTTTCTTATGTTTGATAACACACATGGTACAATGCATCAAGGTATAGAAAATCAGGATGGCATTGTACCTAGTGAGATGGACTTTGACTCTACAATTTGGATAGAAGCATTCTTGTTCACACCTGACATACGAAAACCTTGCTAGGATACACTTCAAAAATTTCAGACGTCTCAGACCAAAACATGGGAAGGAGAACCTATCCATGCAATAGTCAACAAGTTGTCCTAGACCTCTTCCATACATACCTAACAAAGCAAGTATTCACCTAAGTTATCTTACAAGAACCTCCAACAAGCATAGCAGACAAAAAATAGTGATCGTTGCCCCATTCTTATTTCTCTAAATCCTCTATTTTGGGATATCATCGAGATGTCCTTGGAATGAGCACAAATAAGATAAGTCAAAAGACAAAAACAAAGCACACAAACAAGTTGATGTTCTTCGATGCCGCTAACCAAACAAGAATGTGTTCTTAAGAATCGAAACTTATTGCCAAAAGATAATGCCCATTGTAGGAAGGATGCATCCTAGGACATGTTAGTGGATAGCGACACGTCATTTCGTTTATCCAAAGTGTTCTTTCTAATAAATAATTCCCATTGTAGGAAAGATTCATCCTAAGACATGATGTTATCAGATGATTAATATGGGACTAATTGGATGATGGACTATTGTCACAAAGAATTGACCACCTTGCTTACATACTGACTTAGACTTGAGACTTGACATTTGGAGTCTTAGTTTTAACCTGCTAGACTTGTTTCTAACTATTTCACCAAAGGTTGAGAATGACGATCAGTTTATTATGGATGGTGCTATTGTGGGTGAAAGCGAAATGAGACAGATGGATTTTTCAAATATCTGGATGTTTTTGGAGTTTTGCAATGTTTTGAGGTTGTTTTTGGTGTTTTCAAGATTTTACAAATGTTTTGATTTTCGACTTTTCAAATGTTTTGGGATTTTCTGATATTTTGACCAAGAGACTAACCTAAAGACCTATCCTAGGGGTCTCGAGGGCTGATCAACAGATTAGCCTTTCCTACGTTATACACGTAGAGACCACGTAGTTTGACTGACGACTTTGTTTTTGACTTTTTTGACTAACTTTTTGACCTATTTTTGGATTTTGATATGTTTTAATGTTTTTGGATTTTCTATTTTGAGGACTTTAAGATCATACACGAATCTGATCCGATGAGAACGTGCCCCCAGTGTGATGCAATAGACTACTCCGATAAAGGGCCAAGTGGTACTAGGAGGGATCACGATACGAAAACATGACCAAGCTATGGTGTAGATGCAAGTGGATGAGTGATGGATGGAGACCTGAATGCAATGGATGATGGAAATGTGATGGATGGATGATGCCGAACAAGCCATAAAGATCCTAGTGGATGGAAAGTTCTTATTTACACAAGGCACTTGTTTGCCAGGTTTTCACCAAGGTATTTGCCCAAAGTGCCACCAAAGTGGTTTTCACTATAGGACGATTATTTTTTTGATCATTTTTCTAATTTTTTTGGATATTTTTCTTTTTTGATTTTTTTGTTGTTACCAAGACGTCTGTTTGCCAGGTTTTTGCCGAAGTAACCATTTTTTCAAGACTTTTTTATATTTTTTATATTTGTTGGTTCTATACCTTAGAAGATTTAGGCATAAAACTTTTTGAGATGGGAGCTATTCATTGGCTCTTGCAGAGGTTCCCCTTCGGGTGTTGATAACTGATATGCCCCTGACTTGTAACTTGCTGTGATAATGAAAGGCCCCAACCAATTGGGTTCAAACTTGCCTTTGTCTCTTGGTTTTGGGACATTCTTCTGATTCTCTTTCAAGACCAGTTCCCTGACTTGAAACATCCTGCTTCTGATTTTCTTATTGTAGCTCTGTTTAAGTCTATTCTGATAGACTTGCAAGTGATTTAAGGCATCTATGTGTCACTCATCCTATAGCTCTAGCTCATTCAATCTTGATATTCTATATTCTTCATCTGTGATGAGGTTTTGCAATGATATCCTAAGGGATGGGAGCTCGATCTCAATTGGGAGTACTGCTTCTGATCCATAGACCAAGGAGAAGGGGGTGGCACCAATGGGTGTGCGGATGTTGGTTTGATAAGCCTAGAGGGCGGGATTAAGCTATAGATGCCAGTCACGACCTGCGTCATTGATTGTTTTCTTTAGGATTTTAAGGATGGTTTTGTTTGTAGCTTCTGCTTGGCCATTGCCTTGGGGATAGTACGAGGTGGAGAAGTGATGTTGGATTTTGAATTTATCGCATAAGTCGTGGACTTCCTGATTTTTGAATGGTGTCCCATTATCTGAGATAATGGCTTGTGGAACACCATAGCAACATATGAGATAGTTTAGGATGAACTTTGAGATCTACTTTCCAGTTATATACCTCATGGGTATGGCTTCCACCCACTTAGTAAAGTACTCAGTTGCAGTTATGATGAATTTGTGGCCGTTAGATGAGGTGGGTGTGATTTTCCCAATGAGATCGAGTCCCCACTGCAAGAAGGGCCATGGTGTGACAATAGGATGGAGCTCTTGAGCTGGAGCATGGATGAGGTCCCCATGTTGCTAACATTGTAGACACTTTTTGGCATGATCATGTGCTTCTTGTTCCATTGTGGGCCAATAATACCCCATCCTCAGCAGTTTCTTGGCTATGGTCATTCCACTCGAGTGTGAACCATAGATACTGTTATGTACTTTGGTTAGAGTAGTTAATGCCTCATCAACGTTTAAGCAACATAGTAAGGTACCTTCCATGCTTCTACGGTATAGGGTATCACCTAGGCTGACAAATTTAGATGCCTTTTTAACAAAGGTTCATTTTAAGTTTGAGGGTAGGTCAGCAGGTATGGCTCCTATGCGAAGATACATGTAGATGTCATGATACCAAGTATCTATAGGACCAATGATTTTGCACACATATTTTGATTCTAGTACCTCGAATGCAGGAACGAGAAGTTGCTCAATCAGAAATTCATATTTTGAAGTGTTGTGAGGGATATCCAATAAAGACCTAATTGTCGCCATAGCTTCTGCTGCTCTATTGTTGGTTCTAGGAATTTGCTCAAATGTTATTTCAATGAAAGACTCCTTAAGAGTCTCCACCAATTTCTTGTATGGAGTAAGCTTGTCATCCTTAGTCTGATATTCATTATTGACTTGATTTATAATCAACTGAGAGTCTCCATACACTTTTAGAGCTATGATGTTCCATTGTATTGCTATTCTGAGACCTATGGTTAAGGCCTTGTATTCCATGATGTTGTTGGTACAAGGAAATTCCAGTTTGTATGACCAGGTATGCAATCCCCTTGTGGGGTGATGAAGAAAACACTAGCTCCTGATCTATGTTGTGTATATGAACCATCGAAGTATAGTTTCTAGTGATCAGCTACATTGAGGTTAAAGATGGATTCATTTGGAAACTCTGAGACAAGAGGATTCTCATAATAAATAGGTGCTTCTGCTAGTTGATCTACGATGACCTGACCCTTGATTTCTTTTTGCTCTACATACTCGATGTCATACTCTGATAATATCATTACCCATTTTTCCATTCTTCCTGTTAGCATTGCCTTTCATAGTAGATACTTGAGGGGATCAATTTTGGCGATGAGTTTTATCTTGTGTGCCAACATGTAATGTCTAAATTTTTGAGAGGAAAACACCACTACGAAACATGCTTTCTCAATAAATGAATAGTTTAACTCATGCCCCACTATTGTCCTGCTAATATAATATATAGCCCTCTCTGTTCCGTTTTCATCATGCTGAGCTAGGAGAGCTCCAAGGGCTGTTGTTGTTGCTGACACATATAAGATCAATGGTTTCTTTTGGATAGGTGGCATTAAGACTAGTGGTTTCAATAGGTATTCCTTGATTTTGTTAAATGCCTCTTCACATTTATCATCCCATTTGTACGCTACTCCCTTGTGGATTAGTTGAGAATATGGATTTTGTTTGTCTGCTAATTGCGCAATGAACTTGCGAATGGATTGGAGTCTACCTTGGAGGCCTCTCAATTGTTTTAGTGTCTTTGGTGGTTCCATTTTGAGGATTTCTTTCAATTTTGTTGGATCCACTTTGATACCCCTCATTGATAATATATATCCTAGCAGTTTACCTGATTGCATGCCAAAGATGCACTTCTTTGGGTTTAGTCTTACTTTGTATTCTTCCAATCTTTCAAAGATGGCACTCAGGATTGCTATGTGATCTTGTATTTTTCTGGATTTTGCTAGGATGTCATCAACATAGTCCTCAACTGTTTTATGGATCATATCATGGAAGATCAATGTCATAGCCCTTTGATATGTTGCTCCTACATTTTTTAGGCCAAATGGCATCATATTCTAGCAGTAAGTCCCCCATGGACAAGTGAAGGTTGTCTTATGCTGATCCTCTTTTGCTATCATGATTTGGTTATATCCTGAGAATCCATCCATTAATGATAACATTTCATGTCTCGCTGTCATGTCCACTATCATGTCAATGTTGGGAAGCAGGAAGTCATCTTTTAGACATGCCTTGTTCAAATCTCTAAAATTTGTGCATATTCGAATGGCTCCATTAGGTTTTGAAATAGGTACCAAATTTGATACCCATTCTAGATAGTCTATGGGTCAGATGAATCCTGCATCTAACAACTTTTTGAGCTCCACTTTGACCAGTAGGGAGATCTGAGGATGCATTTTTTGAAGCTTTTGTTTGATGGGTTTTGCTTCAGGATATACTACCAAGTGGTGGACGAGAGTATCTGGAGCAAGGCCTGGCATATTAGCATAACTCCACACAAAGTTTATCTGTCTCTCCTTTAGGAATGTTGCAAGGAGTTCTTGCTCTTCTGATAGTAGTGATTTCACATAGAATGTGATGTGCGATGTCTCCTCTATTCCTAGGTTGACAGGATTGCATTTTTCTACCAAGACTGTTGACCTCTCCTGATGAATAGCTCTTAGAGGAAGATTGAATCCTTCATCCTCGAGTGCCTCAAAGAGGTTTTCACCATTGGATACATCCTTTCATTTTACTTTTTTCCTATTAGAGAGTGCCGCAATGTGGTTTTCACTCAAGGACCTGGATATGATTCTTAGTTTATCACTTTTGTGACTGAAGGATTCAATCGTTTCCCCGTAATAAGCTTGTGTTCAGCTCTATTATAAACCCTTCTTTATGATCTCCATCTGGAATGGTATCCCTTAATCCCATGAATTTTGAGAGCGCCTCATGGTTTTTGAACACATCAAGAACTGGTGGTCCTTATTGGTCATAGTCGATAAATTGGGGATATACTAAGCCAATTTCATGGTCTTGGTTGTTTGGCTCAAAAGATAAGGTACTGATCATGCAAAGGGTGGTTTCCTAAAATAACCTAGGTAGATTAGTCATGGTATCCTCGTCATCACTACTAATATAGGCCTCAGTTATAAAATTATGCATGTCTCTACCTATGGATGTTGGTAAGTGAATTTCTACTACCATGGGCTGGGGAGAAGTATTATCTGCTCTAACCGGAGGACTTCAGCCACATATGGTTATACACGAAGGGGTACATTCAAGGCCAAGGTTTGTTATTGGTCGTGTCTCTGGTATGATGGGTATTATAAGGCCATTGTCGTTTTGTCCCAATCTTTGATTTCTATCATAACCCATTGTGAGCATCATTTGGAGGCCTTTGCTTCTTTCATCCATTAGTAAATTTGTTGTTGGTCTTTCACCTTGGTATAACATATGTGATGGATCTATCTCGATTACCTCTTGGCCCAAATCTCCCCAACTTGTGAATTCAGGATAATCTTTAGGAGAGGCTCATGATGTGGAAGCTTGATTTTGTTGTGGGCATCCTCATGACCTAGGAGATTGTGGTAACTCTCCTATCACAAAAGTGTTGTTAGGGAGCCTATAGCTTCCACAACCGTCCTCTTGTATGATGAGCTTGATGTTAGAGATGGTAGGAATGGCGGGTGTCTCTATCTCAGAGGTGGATGTGAGGGTGGCAGGTTCGATGTATGATTTGGATGGGCCCTCATCATTCTTTGGTACTTGGGGGATTTTGTAATATTTTGCTTCAAGGTTTTTGCAGTATGAAAAAGGTTTGGGATCTCCATGAATGGTAACTTCTTGTTTGTTATGTGTAAATTTCACACATTGGTGGAAGGTTGATGCTAAGTCTTTCATCACATGAATCCATGGATGTCCTAGGAGGATGTTATTTGGAAAGTCAAGGTCTATAACCAGACAGGTGGTTTCCATGAGAGCCGACCCTACTTGAATAGGGAGTTTGATTGTGCCTTGAGACAATCTTTCTTGATCATTGTATGCTCTTATAGTGATGCCTTTCCTTTTTTCAATGGAATCTTCTGATATTTTCAACTACTTGATGAGGCCAAGAGAACAGATATTCAAACCTGCACCTCCATCCACCAGGACCCTTTTGATTTTTCTCTTATTTACAATGGCTTCCAAGTGAAGTGCACGGTTGTGAGACAGGTGGGCAAGGAAATCTTGGTCAGAAAATGTAAGAAGATTAGGCGTAATGATATTTCTGACCATAGCTTGGAATTGTTCTGCATCAAGATCTGTGGGGACAGTGGATGAGGTTAATGCTTCTCCAAGAATTTTCCTATGGGCAGATGATATTTTTAGCAACTCCATGATGGAGATTTGCGTTGGCGTTCTCTTGAGTTGGTCTAGCACATTATAACCATTAGGAGCAGATCTATATGCAGGGTTTTTTTTTGGCTGGGATGAGCTTGCGATAGTTACTTTTCTGCCTCTTGTGGTGAGTCCACAATCTTCAGCATGCGCGCCCTTGATAGTAATGACCATGCAGTTTTCAGCTAGGGAGGCAATGACTATTTCATACACATGATTTACATTGGAGTGGGTACCTTTCCCTTTATCTTTTTTATTCCCTTTGTTGCCATGATTTGGCATCATATTTGTGTATATCTTAAGGTCCTGATTTCCTGTAGGTAGTTCCACATTTATGATTTTCTTATCGATGAGATCTTGGATGATGTTTTTGAGTCTCATGCAACTATTTGTGGTGTGACCTTTGATTTTATGAAATTCACAAAGTTGATTCTCATTGTACCAAGGAGGTTTGACATCGGTTTCTTGGTAATTCTCAAATGTAGGAGGTTGGATGAGTTTTTCATCGATCAACTTTTTCATTATGCCCCAAGTGGTTCCCCCAAAGTGGTGTATTTTCACTTGGGATAATTTTTGCGTTGGGGTGGTCCTCTTTGGTCATTGAGATTATTGATGGTTGGATTTTTGTTTGGATGGTATGTCATGTGATGATTGTTTTTGTGTTGTGTTTGAGTTTGTGGTGTGGGTGTATTTTGGCGTGGACCACTAATGACCACCTTGGCGTCAATGATGCCATCATTAGTGATGTTTTGTTCCTTGCCCACGTGCGAGGTTTATCATTGTAATTTTATGGTGGGAGGTTATTTTGCTGTTCATGATATGATGTTGATTCAATGGGTTGAGTCACAAGGGCTCTTTCGATGCTAAGCGCTTTGGGGATCAATTGATCATATGTGGTGATACCCTGAACCTTGAGATGAAATGCCAAGCGTCCTTCAAGGTTGGCTATGATGGTGCAAACTTGTTGTTCTTCTGGCATGGTCCACTTGCTTCGATTGGCCTTGGATCGCCATTGTTGAAGGAATGAAGCAAAAGATTCATTCTTTCCTTGTTTCAAAGCCGAGAGTTCTTCAAGACTAACATCCATTGCAATGTTACATGCGTAGTTCTTGATGAATGCGTCCCTAATTTCTTGGAATGTTCTAATGCCTGAAGGTAAGCGATAAAATCATTCTATAGCAGGGCCTACCAAGCTCCTAGGAAATAGCTGCATCAGATAAGTATCATCGTATGTAACTTCCATGCAATGAACCCAGAATTCCCTGATGTGATCTTTAGGGTTTCCCATCCCTCAATATTTTTCAAATTTGGGGATTTAAAATCCCTTGGGGAATGGTTTCATCTCTAGGCTCCTATCAAATGGATAGGGACACAAGTTGCTTGTTGTTTTGTTTGTTCGGCCGGATTGCAAATCGAACACTTGTGAAAGCAACCTGATTTGTGTGGTGACATCATGTTGTGAATCAGGGGGTGGGATAAAGTGTTTTGGGGTGTTTGAAGCATGGGTTGGATAGATGGGTTAGTTGGTGTGTTGTTTGATGGTATTTTTATGTTGTGCCAAGCGAGGTAGGCTTCCACTTGCTTTTATATGAACAACGCTTGTTATTGATCTTGTTGTTGCTGCACTAAGATTTGTGCTTGTTGTTGCACTTGTTGTTGTGCTTGTTGTTGGGCTGCCAATTGTGTTGCTTCTTGTTATTCCTGATATTGCTTTAATGCTTTCTGATATGCTTACAATTGTGTTTCTTGTCTTTGTGCAAGAAGTTGTGTTTGATATTGAGCTTGCGCTTGAGCTTGCACTTGTGCAGCTTATGCTTGTGCTGCTTATTGTTGTAGTAAGGTTTGCGCAACCTTTTGTGCTTGCAATGCTTGTATTGCTTGGGCAGCTTGGGCAGATTTTTGTTGTTGTTGTCATAATAATGCTTGGGCTTGTTGTACTTGTAATGTGGCTTGTGCTATTTGGGCGGCTTGCACAACTTGAGCAACTTGCTGAGCAGCTAGTTGTTTGGCTTTTTGTTTCTGAACTTGTTGGTATCCTCTTTGAAAAGCAACTTGAAATGTTGCGTCATGTTGGCTTCATGTTGTGTAAGTTTGTGGTGGTGGGGGTGGAGGTGGATTTGGAATGTTATTCGTGAGTCTGGTATTGGTGTTTTGCGTGATGGATGGTGTTGTTGGTCCTTAAGAGATCATGCTTTATGAAATTAAGGGGGTGTTTGATGATGTTCCAATTGTTTGTGTATTTGTTGTCTGATGTGGTGATATTAACGACAAATTTTAGGTGTTTGGTAAAATGTTTTGGTTGATATTTGGGATGGTGGTTGGATTGGTATTTGGTAGAGGGGGAAGCCCTAAACCAAGGAGTGGTGTGGATGATGATGGTAATGGTGGAAGCGGTGGAAATGTGAGGGGTTCTAATTCTTGTGAAAATGTTGTGGTGTCAAAGATGCCCCCTGGTCTGAACATGTCTCCTTCCTCTTGCGAATTTGTAAGGAGAGAAGTTTGAGGCATTGCACGAAAGTATGATGATAATGGATTGCAGCAGAAAGTGAGAGGAACATTCTTTTGTAGTGGGTTTTCAAGTATTTTTTGTTCCAAGATGGTATTTGCGTCCAAGTTTTGATTATTAACAAGGGGATGTGCTTGGATAGCATTGAGAAATGCATTTCCCTTATTGACGTTGGGTTGGGTTGGAGCGAGAGATGTCGTAATTTGTGGAATGTTTTGAGTGATGTTTTGGGATGGGGGTGTGGATGAGATGGGAATGGTGGATGAGATGGAGAAGGATGTTTCCACTATGGTTCTCGTGTCAAAATCTGAAGGGAATTTGGCCCCTTGTTTTCCTAGTTCAAGCATGTATAATGAAGGGTTAAGCTTCATCATTATATTGACAATCTTATGATTTTTCGGATTTTAAAGCATTTCAGTTATTTCGTCGTGTGAAATTCCATAGGGGAGATATTCTCCTTAAGCTTCTTCTTGTGGATTTTGTGAGAGAGTCAAAGGATTGCTTGATTCAAAGGGATTTATTTTAGCATTCGTTTGGCTAAGGTCGCTTGAAGCGGGTGTTTCTTTGTTGGATTCCATGCTTTTCTTGTATTGAGATCTAGTTTGAACCATAAAACAAGGATCAATTTTTGAAAATAGAAGAGATGAATCTCTTGATTCCTTGGATTGATCTTTGTTTTATGCCCCAAAGTAAAATGTTTTAAGGTATCTTTTGAAGTTCAAAAGGTGATATGTAAGATGGATGGGGTGAGTGTTATGATCTTTTGGTGAATTTTGAAGGAAATACTAGGCTTTTAGGACTTTTTTATTTTGATGTTGGATTTTGGATTTTCTCCTTGATTTTGATTTTTTATTGCTTTTAATTTTGAACAAAAGACCCTAAGATGTTGGATGATTATCTAAGGGATAGTTTTGATCAAAGGATGATGATTTGAATATGTGTGGAAAGAAGGATGCATCTATCCACACCTATCAATCAAGATGATAGTTTTACTAAGCATATGGGGAAGGATTCATCTCCATGTACTAAGCTAAACAAGATGATTTTTGATAATCTTTAACCTAAGTTTATGCAAAAGGATGCATCTACACACACTTAGCCAAAGGTGATTTGATAAAAAATTTCAAGGACTTAGTCTCAATGATTTTTATGATTTTGATTTTGCCATAAAGCCTAGTATTAAGGATGATTTCAACATTTTCCAAAAGGTGACTTGTGAGATGATGTTTGTTTTAATGTCTTGGAGAATGGGTGAAAAATATTTTGATGTTTTCTTTTGATCCTAAGATGAACCTAAAAAGACATTTTTTCTTGCCTATACCTAGGTATTGAAGAACATGCAAATGCTTTCCTAAAGACCTTTATAACCAAAGAATGATTTCTTTTGAACAAAATATTTTCAAATTTTGGGAAAATGACCTTGTGAATTTGTAAGTCTTCAATCACACATGAGAGTTCTTTTTGTTTAGCTTTGTTTAATGTATTTATTTTACCAAAAACACTTTCTTTGATTAGATTTTCAAACTAAGATGTCCATTGTCTTAATTTCTTCAAATCCCACAAGATATGTTATGTGGAAATTTAATGAACTTAAGGCAAGGGTTTTCCTATTGTTTACTTAAGGAGACAATTTGAGGTATAATCCAATGTTTAGAAACCTCTAAGGACGTGAATCCCAAGGGAAAGCAATAACATATAGATTGAGTGAATGGTATTTGTCTCTAAAAGGGTTTGAAATTTGGATGATGTTAAGTGTTCATTTCCAAGGTGTTTTCGATCAAGCACTATATTTTGTGACCCAAGAATAAGTACAATCCTATGGATGTGTAAGACAGTATTTTTTGGATTCCCACTTGGACAAGTCCAGCTACGCTTATCTCTAGCAAATGGTTAGATGCTTGACCCCACTGGCTCCCCTCCACGACACTCACTTATACGGGGTAGCCAAGCATCAACACCCATGAAACTCCCATGGCATGCTTTCCATTTCTACTAGAAGACCGTAAAAGTGTGGGGCGGCTTCAAAATGACCATTCTTGCACCAACAAATAGATTAAAGGATTTTGGAAAATTCTAGCACATGGGTTTTAGTAAGGACTTTTCCATTCGTAGGAGTTGACCCATACGGCAAGAGTCCCCTTTCGAATCCATCATGTTGAAATCAACCACGTGATATTAGCGTTTACTCCAATATCCATATTTTTAGACCGGTTGGAAAATACTCTTGGCTTTAGAGTGTTACCGGTTGAGTCGTTTCCTTGGGTGAGTACTTTTTCCCCAAGGCAAGCCCTCTAGGATAAACAAAAGTGAGTAAAGAAAAAATCTATAACTCGATCAACCTTTGAGGGCTCAAAGAAAGAGAATATACACAAAAATTCCCCCACTCACACTCACACAAGATTTTGCTCAATTTTAAACCCAAATTGAAGTGTGGAGGTGATTGCTTTGTCTTAACCCAAAGTCATTAAAAAGGCCTTTTGATTCTTAAGATCGCTATAAAGTGCAAGAGAAGTGCATACGTCATTTTCCAATGACTTTAGTCTAAGTAAGCCCTCATGAAAAACAAAGCTACACTTGTTCTTTTTAAATCCACAAAGCAATATGTGAGTTCATTTTAAGTACCAAATGACAAGTGAAAGACATTTGTTCAATTTATTAATCCAATCAAGAAAATCTAGTAAGTTGTGATCCTAAAGTTTGTTTTAACCTTTGCAAGAAGAAATTGAAAGGTTCTTTTTAAGCCCAAATGAAAACCAGTGTTCTAAAAATGAAAAGATAACAAATTCTTAAAGAAGTGTTAAACAAACACTTAAGTGTTAAACAAACACTTAAGTGTTTAAAAACACTTTGATTGGGAAAAATATCATCACCCTGCCCCTCCTTCCTTTGCTTTCAAATTTCAACCTAAAAAAAGGGAAAAATAGGTAGATTCCTAGAAAAACGCAGAAGTTAAAAAGGTAGAAAACAGAGGAAAAATCAATCATAAATCAAAAGAACATGCTAAAAAATAAAATTTTCCCTTTTACTGTCTCTCAGCGTCGCAACTCATGAAGGCGTCGTATTTTTTGTCTCAGTGATGCCCTTACAGCATCGCTTTACTAGTTAGCGGCGCTCTGTGTCGAGACAGAGAGCTCAAATGCATCGTAATTTTTTCCCAGCGTCACAGTTTGTGTCCAATGTTAGAGTTTGGAATTTTTTTTAAAAATCTCTATAGGTCGGTGAGCCTAGCGGTGGAGTTTGAAATTCAAAAATTTTGGCGGGATGAGTCCAGCGACGCAGTTTGTGTTTCAAGCGATGTCGTATAGTGACCCTGACAAGCCTGTAGTGCCAAAATAGTGACGCTGACGAGCTCGTGGTGCCAAAACAGCCACGCTGACGAGCCCATGTTGGAATTTCCTGTGTGTGAAGAAAAACGTAGAATTTTCAAGAAAAGTTAGAAATGATGATATCCAGCCCTCCTTCTAGCACCAAATGTGTGAACCCCACCCTAGGTACCTGCAAAACAAAGACAATAAACACCTCAAGTTAGATTTTGCAAGCATAAACAAGGATTCCCCATGAAATCCATTTACAACTTCAAACTCGGAAAGAAACTAGGAAAGAACACAATGCAAATGATAAGACAAAGATGAAATCCTAATTAAAAGTGAAAATTATTAATCCCATGGGGGAATTGGTGCCAATTTGATGTGAAAATTGGCCCTTTCCCAATTCCTATGATGCAAGCTTCGAATGTTGAAGATATTGACCCACTTTGTTGATGAAGAATGAATACTCCAAACCAAAAATTTGCAAAAAACCTAGCTATGACTCGATGATGATGGATGAAATTCAAGAGGTATTTGAGCATGGTAACTTTGCTTGGATTGTGGATGATCAAATGAGGAGAGGAGCTCTTCATTTATAGGATTTCAAGATGGATGAATGTCCAAATTTGAGCAATGTGGGACTAACATTCATCCAATGATATGATGCCACTTGTCAAGCTATGAATGGATGATGGATGTGCAAGATTTGGGGTTTGTGCCAATAAATGCATAAATTTGAATTTCAAATTTGTTGAAATGACATGCAAGAGGGAAGGGAACATGCAATAAGTGTCACTTGTCTCAAGGCAAAGGGACATGTAAGATAAATTTATTTCCTTATTGGATGTACATGTTGACTTGTGAATTTTTTAATTCAAATTGAGAGAATATTCCAAAAGATGCCTTGTGAGGAAAATAAGGATTTAATAAATGAATTAAATCTATTTTCATGTGCAACTTGCATTATCTAGAGGATGTGACATGAGATTAGATTAAATTAATGAAGGGTTAATTAATTTAATAAGAGATTTGATGATGTGACTTATTTGATTTAGATTTATAGATTTATTTAAATCAGATAAGAGAGGAATATGATAGAGATTAATTAAATAAAGATTTTGATTTATTTAATTAAAAGGGATGGTGTTAGATTAAATCAAATAAGGTTTTAATTTATTTAATTTAATGGATAGTTTTAGAGATTTAATCAAATACGTTGATCACTTAATTAAATAGGGATAATTAAATCAAATGGATTGATTTAATTAACAGGAGAAAGTAACTTAATTAAATAAAGTGATTTATTTAATTAAGAGATGACTGTTGATGAATTTAATTAGATACGTGAATTTTATTAAATGGTTAGACCGAAGAATGATTCAAGAAGAAACGATGTTAGTGAGCCATGATCAAATGCATGATGTCAATAAGTATATTTTACGTGTCTACACTTTCACTTGAAGTGGCACACATAGATGCTCAATTCTACATGTAATAACCCGTCTTATAACCTAAGGAATGTTACAATTGTGTATAAAAGTGAAATAATTTTTTTTTAAAGTAATAATATTAACTTAATTAGTTGCATACATTCACTAAGTTACGCAACGTTACACTACTTGAGATTCCATAGACGACTTTAGTATTTAGCATTGCACATATTAAATTAACATAAACTTAAAAGTAAACATTGCATATCATTTGAATTCCATTCAAGATAGTATTAAGTACAAATATTATTCTTACATTGCATTTGAAATAATATTACAATACTCATACATCTCATGAGGTAGATCAATAATAGTTACAATTTATATTTTACAAATGTTCTCCTCATAAACAATTGAGGGATGTTTCAAATACAAAATGTACAATAATGCAATAAAGAAAGTACATCTATATCCAAGTACGAGCTCTCCATCCATGAAGCTCTTGTTGCCATGATCATAAACTAGGGACCCAATGGAGTAAGGTGCACGTTCCACCCAACCATGTGGTACCCGTAGGTCCACCCCTCGTGCTAGGAGATAGTAATACAGTTACCTAGACATAACCTATTCACCCTAGACACAAGTACATAACTAACTGATGGTTACATTGCTTCCAGATTTAGGACAATCAAATGTACTAAGTACACAACTGTTATTTTAGGTGGAGTGTCATCACAATGTTGCAAAGGTTACCCTGGAGTTTCTTCCTAGGTTTCAGCCCCCAACTTGGGTTACCCTGGTAACCTCTTACGAAACCCGGCCCCATTTGCAAACTATTGCAGAATTGAATATCTTTTAAGGTAACAAGATATCAATTTTCCATTCTAGGCCTTCTCATCTTATACTCAAGACTGAACTAGCTCAAGAGTCCATAAGTGAGGCATAATCATCTTATTAAAGATTTTAATTCTAAATACTGTGTTGTTTAGTTATCACTGATTTACTAACTCTTTGTAAGTTACCCTGACACCACTTTGTGTGTCAACCCTTACACAGAGCCACTCCCCTAAACATAACAAAGGAATTCTAAGTTTTCCTGACTAAGGTAAACAAGGTTTACATAAACACAACATATAATTCTACACTTTTCATAACGAACATCAATGACTATGTTCACAAAATCAGGTATCTAAACATCATGCTAATACCATGTACACAACCTTAGCCAACACAAAAATTCAACTTAAACAATCACAACACCCTTACTATATAGATCATTCTAGAAGACTTGTACATTTAAGACATTCCCAATTTTCCCAATAAAGAAACAGGATTTAAAGCAAATTGAAAAATAAAGGTCTACATTAGGATATATTAAATCCAGTCATTCAAAAGAGTTAGCATAAAATTATAGCTACTAAATTGTAATTCTTTTCTCAAACGACTAAGGAAATTGCATTAAATTATTCTAACTTTAACTTCCTCAATTTCACATAAAAACAAAAACTATATTTTTCTCAATCAATGATATTTTTTAAAAGACAATTATTTTCATGCATTACATGCATGTATTAAATAAAAATTTATTTAAACATTAAATTATTATTTTTACAAATAATAAATTATATATATATAATTTATATTTTAAAGAAATTCGTAATAAATACATAATCCATAATATATATTAAAGTTCAAATCTTAATTCAAAGAAAGGCATATGTGAAATTTTTAATCCGAGGCTGAAGACTTTACAATCGGCCGCGTCATAGGTTACAGCAGGTGATGGCTCCACACAGGGCCGGCCTGTGTAACGGTGGCGGCTGTGGGAGTTGCTCCCACCGTCGCCTCCCTTAGGGGCGGTGGCTGTGGGAGCGGCCACAACCATCTCCCACTGTCGCCTCCCTTAGGGGCGGCGACTATGGGGATAAACCCCCACGGCCCCCTCTTACCAGTAATGTATAAATTCAAAAACAATAAAATAGAATTTAACAAAATTCACGTATAATTTCTGCGAGTTTCAAAGTTCATTTCTATTCTAAAAAATTTGAACCCTAAATATCGTCCGTACGATGATGGCAATTCAATACAAATATCCATATAAAAATTTAGAGTTTCTTTCTCAATTCAATTTATATATGATAATATATATGTATAAATACATGTATATATATATATATATATTTATATATATATTTATATACAAATTCACAGGGTTTTCTAATAGAGAAATAAAGAAATTTCTACAGGGTTTTCTTTTGAAATAAAATTTTTCAACAGGGTTTCAATGGGGAAATTGTAAAAATTTCTAGTGGGTTTTACTCGAAAATACGCACAAATATTTCCAATCAACACTAATTTACCCAGAGGTTTCAATTTTTCTTTAAAGATTTCCCTTCACTAATTTAATACAAATGTTTTCTATAGAGAAAGGAAGTTTTCAAAAACCAACAGATCCTTACAAAACAAAAATAGAGAAATCAATTTTTTTCCCAAGAAGTATAGGGATTTTTAACAAAATGAAATTTTCTTTTCTTAGACATTCTTTTTCAAAAACCACAAATTAAAACACAAGGGAAATACCTGTTTCCTTTGCTTCAAAAATTTGTCTGGTGTTGAAAGCCTCTGTTGCCTATAGCTTCCAAAATCTTTCCTGAACACCAATTCCCAATATGCCAAACTAGAGAACTTCCACAAATATACAACAATACGAAAAACATAATTTTTTTTTTTAACATAGCACTAATTCATTTCCCATGAAGAATAGAATAGAATAAACCTCTGCATTTCCCCAAATCTCAGATAACCTCCAAGAATATCCTCAACCAAAAGCAATAAATTTAACTAGCACACTTGTCGAGAAGAACAAATATCTTCCAACAACTTCCCAGAAATCTTTCCTTTCTCTATTTCAAAATTTGCATGCCTTTAATTATTTAAAATTTACAATTTTCAAAAATACAAATTTATTTAACAATTAAAAATATCATTTCCCAAATAACAAGTAATTTAAAATTAAATCTATTCACACATTTAAAACAATTTTAATTTAATCAATTAATTTATTTAATTAAATGAATTTAATCTTTTATGATCAAATTATTTGACCAAACAAACTAAGTAATTAATTAAATAAAATGTAAAACTTATTTCTTTAACATTTAAAAATTAATTTAAATAACAGTAAATTAAAGAATACTATCATTAAAATTGACAAAAAATTTCTTTCAAGCAATTAATCCAAACAGGAACAAACAAGAGAACCAAAGACTCCAAACTAAAATTGACGATGTACTATAACTGGGTTTAAGACTAGACTAGGATGAACCATGTTACTACCTCCCAATCAACATTTTTGTTGAGTCTTGACATGCTCAGACCTGAGTAACCAGGTGGAGTCGGTGTCATGTACCTGCAATCCTACAACCAAACAAATAACATGCATATATATATAATCCATAATACAGGCACACCATGCGGAGAAAATCACGGACATCACAGGGCAGTCGCTAGCGAGTGATGCAATTCCATTCTCCACACCAATACATGTCACATCAAACTGAAAAATTAAATAACAATTAGTCCATCATAAACATATATATAGAAATAACATCTGAAGGAAATATCTACGCTATAATAAAGCATGTCAGAAATCAATTATCACCATACAATGTATCATCATATCACAAAATGAATCCACTATCGCTCAAAATCAGCAATCAAAATATCCAAACCAAAGTACCAAAGTTTAACAGTGTGAAAACATGTAAACAAAAAACATAAGCATAAATGGAGGGGTACTACATCCTCCCCCCTAAGATCAGGCTTGCTCTTGAAAGCCTGCGAACAAATAGGGATAAAGTTCCCTCATGCATGTCGCATCCTCCCAAGTAGTAGAAGCCTCATGGCTAGGATCCCATTGGACCCTCACCTGATCAATGTTTCAACCCCTGAGACCAAGCGTCCGGCGCTGTAGAATGGCCACGGGCTCCAAATCCAGCTACCTGTCCTCTACCTGTAACACATTCCAATCAAGTACATGAGAAATTTCGGGATGATATGGTCTAAGAACTAATACATGAAAAACATGATGAATACGTGACAAACTGGGTGGTAAGGCGAGTCGATACGCCATAGGACCAATTCTCTCTAAGATCTCAAATGGCCCAATGAAACGAGGCGCAAGCTTAGAGCCTTTTCCATAATGGATTGGACTCTTTCGTGGTCGCACTCAAAGAAACACTCTATCTCCAACTGCAAATTGTCAGTCTGTTCTATGAGCATTGGCATAATTCTTTTGCCTATCCTGTGCTGCTATCAAATGTTCTCTAATACGGTCAACCTGTTGCTCCATGTCTCGAAGCATCTCAAGACCAAGTACTACTCTATCCTCAAGTCGATCCCAACTTAGTGGAGTTTGACAAGGATGACCGTATAATGCCTGAAATGGTGGCATACCTATGGAACTCTGATATCTGTTATTGTAAGCAAATTCTACTAAGTACAGATAATCCTCCCAATGTGATTGTTGGTCAATTACATACATTCTAAGCATATCCTCTAATATTTGATTAACTCTCTCTGTTTGTCCATTGGTTTGAGGATGATACACTGAACTAAAGTTCAACTATGTACCTAGAGCATGTTGTAATGAAGTCCATAGGGCTGATGTGAATACAGGATCTCTATAAGATATAATCCTACGAGGAATCCCATGCAATCTAATTATGTCATCCATGAATATCCTAGCTACGGATGAAGCATTGTAAGATGACCGTACTGGTGAAAAATGAGCTACCTTAGTCAATCAATCAACAATTACCATAATGGCATCATGTCGACATGATGACGTAGGTAATCCAACAATAAAGTCAATAGATATAATATCCCATTTCTATTCAGGAATGAGATGTGGCTGCAATAATCCAGCAGGATGTTGATGCTCAGCTTTGACTCGCTGGCATTCAAGACATCTCGATACATAATCAGCAATATCACGTTTCATACCAGGCCATAAATACAATTGCTTAAGATCGACATGCATTTTCTTAACACCTGGATGAGCTGAGTACGGAGCTTGATGTGCTTCAGTCATAATTAATGTACGAAGACCCTCAGCATGTGGTACATAGATATGACCTAAATGCTGTAATATACCATCTAGTTCAAGGGCATACCCTGCAAATCGACCTTCTAAAAGTCTACCAAATTCAATCTCTGACCTTACTTCATGATACAATCTATCAGTAGGAAGTGCTCCTACTATTTGACCTCTCAAATCTACTTCAAGAGTAGTAGCAAAGATCTCATGTCGACGATGACTAAGAGCGTCAGCCACTACGTTCTCTTTTCCTTGAACATATTTCACTTTAAAATTGTATTCACACAAGAACTCCATCCACCATCTCTGTCTAGCATTCAAGTTAGGTTGCGTAAAAATGTATTGTAGACTATGGTGATCAGTATGAAGTTCGAAACGGTGACCCAATAAGAAATGCCTCCATCGAACTAATGCATGCACTACTACAACAAGTTCTAAATCATGAGTGGGATAATTTAATTTGTGATCTTTGAGTTTGCGAGACTCATAAGCAATCACATGCCCATCTTGCATCAGAACTACTCCCAAACTCTCTAAGGATGCATCCATGCAAACTACAAAATCCTTAGTAGGATCAGGAACAATCAATATAGGCGCATTAGTCGACTTTTCTTTAAGTGTCTGAAAAGCCAACTGACATTGCTCTGTCCAAACAAACTTCTTCCCTTTTCTCTAAAGAGAAGTAATAGGATGACTAATTCTAGAAAATCCTTCAACAAACTGTCTATAATAACCAGCTAGACCCATAAAACTATGCACTTCACCTACATTAGTAGGCACGGGCCAATCTACAATAGCTTGAATCTTTGAAGGATCCACAACAATACCTTTTCCAAAAATCACATGTCGAAGGTATTTTACCTTAGTTTGAAAGAAGTCACACTTCTTCAGGTTCGCATACAATTGGTTTTCCCTTAAACATTGCAATACCTGTCACAAGTGTTCTTCATGTTCCTTAATGTTTCTCGAATAGATAAAAATATCATCGAGAAATACAAGGACAAAGCGATCAAGGTATGTATGAAAAACACCATTCATTAAACTCATAAATACTGATGGTGCGTTTGTTAACCCAAACGGTACTACTGTGAATTCGTAGTGACCATAACAAGTATGAAATGCAGTTTTATGAATGTCAGCTTCAACAATTCGCAATTGATGGTAACCAGATTTCAAATCGATTTTAGAGAACACATTAGCTCCCTTGATCTTATCAAAAAGATCATCGATTCTAGGCAAAGGATAACGATTCTTAATCGTAACCTTGTTCAATTGACGATAGTCAATGCATAGTCTAAGTGACCCATCCTTCTTCTTTACGAAGATAACAGGTGCTCCCTAAGGGGAAACACTAGGATGAATAAAACCCTTTTCTAAAAGTTCCTCTAACTGGATACGATGTTCCTCTAACTCCTGAGTCGTCATTCTATATGCAGCTCTAGATATAGGCTCTGCTCTAGGAACTAGGTCAACTCTAAAGTCAATATCCCTCTTCGGTGGCATTCCAAGTATACCATCAGGAAACATGTCAGCGAATTCCCTAAGAATAGGATGATCATCAAGAGATATCTCTCGACTCTCACCTTCTTCCAAATCCGTAACTGTTGTTGCAAATAGTTGACAACCCTGATGAAGACATCTCTTTAATTGCATAGCAGATATCATCCGCAAAGAGATAGGTCTTTGAACACCTATGATTTCCACTTTCACACCTAAATCATTAATGCAACTAACTGTCTTAAGTCGACAGTCAATCACAGCATGATAAGATGCTAACCAATCCATACCTAGTACTATGTCATACGATCCTAAAGGTGAAATATGAAGATCTACTAAGGTAGTTAATGTACCAATTTTAAGTTCACAATTATGTATAAGGTTCTCTACTGCTACTTTCACCCTAGAGGTGAATTCAACTTGCCACTTACCGCCTTGCTTTACCACCACAAGACCACATCGGTCAATGATGGTTGGTGAAATAAAGGAGTCGGTAGCTCCGGAATCAAAAAGAATGGAAACACTGACACCATGTAACTTACCTGAATTCTCAACCACTATGTTCTGGTGATCGGCTTGGTGGTCATTAACCGTAGCATATACTGTATGTGATCGTCCTGCATCACCCACTATAGGCTCTAAAACTGTAGGTCGAGGCCCAAAACCAGAAGAACCTCTCATTGGACACTGCCTAGCAATGTGTCCCTACTGTCCACACGAGTAACAACCTGTGCCTCTACTGAATCCTCTACCACCCGAAGGTGCATTGGATTGCTGGAAACTACCTCTACTGACAGTAGACTGAGCACTCTGAGTAGGCTGATCCTGCCTATTGTGCTTGTTGTGCCACCAGTTGCGACCCTTTCCTGACTACAAGCTATTACCTTGTTGTGGTTGTGGATTATTATTCTTTTGAGGTGTACATTGTTGCTGCTGCTGCCCACCCTTAGAGGGTGTCTATTGGTTCCTAGAGGAACCCCCTGTCTGTGCCTATCCACCCCATGGACTAAAACCTGCTGCTGGAGCACTGCCAATTTGTACTCCTGTGTGACCACCTAACGCCATAACAAGATTCTCTTCCACTATTCGAGCCTTCTCCACAGCAACTTCCATAGTCTTTGGCTCAAAGACTCTGACTCCACCACTAATGCAGGCCTACAAACCCCTGATGAAGTGTTGTACTAGCATAGGCTCATCATCGCCAATACCTGCATACTGCTTGAGTTCATAGAATCTACGTTCATATTGCTCAACAGATAGAGCCAACTGACGTAGATCATGAAACTTGTCAACCTGTCGTTGCCTCCAGTGTTCCGATAGGAACCGTGCTCTAAACCTCTCCAAAAAAATTCCCAAGACACTGACCCAATATCTAAATGGAGCTTCTGCTCCTCCAAGCGCCACCAAGTAGAGGCAAATTTTCTCAAATGCATGATAGCGCATCTCACTCAGGTATTACTACCGTAGGGGTGCATGGCGAAGCATCTACCCAAGTCCAATAGCCAAGTCTCTGCCTCCAATCCACCTCTTGTACCATCAAAGGTAGGAGGGCGTGCCCTCAATAAATCCCGCATGTGTCCTGCAGTAATAGCATCCTGATGCACTGTATCATCTACTCTCCTTGGAGATCTATCACGCTCTCTAACAACCTCCTGTTCAACTTCCTATCTAGGTCCAAGTCGAGCTAGGACCTCCTCTAATAAAGGACGTATCTGTGAACCCTCTACTTGTGACTGTTCAGGATTATGTCCCTCATTCCTCTGATCCAACTGCTCTGCCTGATAACTCTGATGAGGGCTCAGAAGGGGAGTAACCTGAGGGATTGGCCCTCGGCCTCCACCTCGACCTCTACCATGACCTCTACTACCTTGTCTAGGCATGTTCCTACACATAACAATAATGAGTCTTAGATACTAATCAACCAAGGCTAACAGATAGCGACACTACGTACTAGGTCAACCTAATGGGCTCGCGATTACCCAGAGCGTCCAGTGTTAGAAACCTTCGCTCTGATACAAATCTATAATGCCCCGTCTTATAACCTAAGGAATGTTACAATTGTGTATAAAAGTGAAATAATTTTTTTTTAAAGTAATAATATTAACTTAATTAGTTGCATACATTCACTAAGTTACGTGACGTTACACTACTTGAGATTCCATAGACGACTTTAGTATTTAGCATTGCACATATTAAATTAACATAAACTTAAAAGTAAACATTGCATATCATTTGAATTCCATTCAAGATAGTATTAAGTACAAATATGATTCTTACATTGCATTTGAAATAATATTACAATACTCATACATCTGATGAGGTAGATCAATAATAGTTACAATTTACATTTTACAAATGTTCTCCTCATAAACAATTGAGGGATGTTTCAAATACAAAATGTACAATAATGCAATAAAGAAAGTACATCTATATCCAAGTATGAGCTCTCCATCCATGAAGCTCTCGTTGCCATGATCATAAACTAGGGACCCAACAGAGTAAGGTGCACGTTCCACCCAACCATGTGGTACCCATAGGTCCACCCCCCGTGCTATGAGATAGTAATACGGTTACCTAGACATAACCTATTCACCCTAGACACAAGTACATAACTAACTGATGGTTACATTGCTTCCAAATTTAGGACAATCAAATGTGCTAAGTACACAAGGTAAACTGTTATTTTAGGTGGAGTGTCATCACAATGTTGCAAAGGTTACCCTAGAGTTTCTTCCTAGGTTCCAGCCCCCAACTTGGGTTACTGTGGTAACCTCTTACGAAACCCGGCCCCATTTGTAAACTATTGCGGAATCGAATATATTTTAAGGTAACAAGATATCGATTTTCCATTCTAGGCCTTCCCATCTTATACTCAAGACTGAACTAGCTCAAGAGTCCATAAGTGAGGCATAATCATCTTATTAAAGATTTTAATTCTAACTACTGTGTTGTTTAGTTATCACTGATTTACTAACTCTTTGTAAGTTACCCTGACACCACTTTGTGTGTCAGCCCTTACACAGAGCCACTCCTCTAAACATAACAAAGGAATTCTAAGTTTTCCTAACTAAGGTAAACAAGGTGTACATAAACACAACATATAATTCTACACTTTTCATAATGAACATCAATGACTATGTTCACAAAATTAGGTATCTAAACATCATGCTAATACCATGTACACAACCTTAGCCAACACAAAAATTCAACTTAAACAATCACAACACCCTTACTATACAGATCATTCTGGAAGACTTGTACATTTAAGGCATTCCCAATTTGCCCAATAAAGAAACAGGATTTAAAGCAAATTGAAAAATAGAAGTCTACATTAGGATATATTAAATCCAGTCATTCAAAATAATTAGCATAAAATTATAGCTACTAAATTGTAATTCTTTTCTCAAATGACTAAGGAAATTGCATTAAATTATTCTAACTTTAACTTCCTCAATTTCACATAAAAACAAAAACTATATTTTTCTCAATCAATGATATTTTTTAAAAGACAATTATTTTCATGCATTACATGCATGTATTAAATAAAAATTTATTTAAACATTAAATTATTATTTTTACAAATAATAAATTATATATATATATATATAATTTATATTTTAAAGAAATTCGTAATAAATACATAATCCGTAATATATATTAAAGTTCAAATATTAATTCAAAGAAAGGCATATGTGAAATTTTTAATCCCAGGCCGAAGACTTTACACTCGGCCGCGTCACAGGTTACAATAGGCAACGGCTCCACACAAGGCCGACCTGTGTAACGGCGGCGGCTGTGGGAGTTGCTCCCACCGTCACCTCCCTTAGGGGCGGCGACTGTGGGGATAAACCCCTGTGGCCCCCTCTTACCAGTAATGTATAAATTCAAAAACAATAAAATAGAATTTAACAAAATTCGCGTATAATTTCTATGAGTTTCAAAGTTCATTTCTATTCTCAAAAATTTGAACTCTAAATATCGTTCGTACGGCGACGGTGATTCAATACAAATATCCATATAAAAATTTAGAGTTTCTTTCTCAATTCAATTTATATATGATAATATATATGTATAAATACATGTATATATATATATAATTATATATATATATTTATATACAAATTCACAGGGTTTTCTAACAGAGAAATAAAGAAATTTCTACAAGGTTTTCTTTTGAAATAAAATTTTTCAACAGGGTTTCAATGGGGAAATTGTAAAAATTTCTACTAGGTTTTACTGGAAAATACGCACAAATATTTCCAATCAACACTAATTTACCCAGAAGGTTTCATTTTTTTTTAAAGATTTCCCTTCACTAATTTAATACAAATGTTTTCTACAGAGAAAGGAAGTTTTCAGAAACCAACAGATCCTTACAAAACAAAAATACATAAATCAATTTTTTTCCCGAGAAGTACAGGGATTTTTAACAAAATGAAATTTTCTTTTCTCAGACATTCTTTTTCAAAAACCACAAATTAAAACACAAGGGAAATACTTGTTTCCTTTGCTTCAAAAATCTATCTGGTGTTGAAAGCCTCTATTTCCTGTAGCTTCCAAAACCTTTCCTGAACACCAATTCCCAATATGCCAAAACAGAGAACTTCCACAAATATACAACAATAGAAAAAACATAAACAAAATTTTTAACAGAGCACTAATTCATTTCCCATGAAGAATAGAATAGAATAAACCTCTGTATTTCCCCAAATCTCATATAACCTCTGAGAATATCCTCAACCAAAAGCAATAAATTTAACTGCCACACTTGTCGAGAAGAACAAATATCTTCCAACAACTTCCCGGCAATCTTTCCTTTCTCTATTTCAAAATTTACAATTTTCAAAAATACAAATTTATTTAACAATTAAAAATATCATTTCCCAAATAACAAGTAATTTAAAATTAAATCTATTCACACATTTAAAACAATTTTAATTTAATCAATTAATTTATTTAATTAAATGAATTTAATCTTTTATGATCAAATTATTTAACCAAACAAACTAAGTAATTAATTAAATAAAATGTAAAACTTATTTCTTTAACATTTAAAAATTAATTTAAATAACAGTAAATTAAAGAATACTAACTATCATTAAAATTGACAAAATTTTCCTTTCAAGAAATTAATCCAAACAGGAACAAACAAGACAACCAAAGACTCCAAACTAAAACTGACGATGTACTATGACTAGGTTTAAGACTAGACTAGGATGAACCATGTTACTACCTCCCAATCAACATTTTCGTTGAGTCTTGACACGCTCAGACCTGAGTAACTAGGTGGAGTCGGTGTCATGTACCTGCAATCCTGCAACCAAACAAATAACATGCATATATATATAATCCATAATACAAGCACACCGTGCGGAGAAAATCACGGACATCACAGGGCACTCGCTAGTGAGTGATGTAATTCTGTTCTCCACACCAATACACGTCACATCAAACTGACAAATTAAATAACAGTAAGTCCATTATAAACATATATATAGCAATAACATCTGAAGGAAATATCTACGCTATAATAAAGCATGTTAGAAATCAATTATCACCATACAATGTATCATCATATCACAAAATGAATCCGCTGTCACTCAAAATCAGCGTTCAAAATATCCAAACCAAAGTACCAAAGTTTAACAGTGTGAAAACATGTAAACAGAAAACATAAGCATAAATGGAGGGGTACTACACTACACATGACGCATGTTTTCCAGGTTTTCATCATGGTACCTATCCAAAATGCCACCATAGTGGTTTTCACTAGAGGTCGATTTTTTTCTTTACTATTTTCAATCCTTTTTGGATTTTATTTTTATTTTTTTTAATATGTTAAGCTCATGCTAAATCACCTAGTGGTGTTGATGTAGATGCTTCTATCATAATGTGCCATCAATATCTTGCCTAAAGAAGTTGTTTTTCTAGGATACTTGCACTTAAATACAACTTTTGAGATCCTTGATCTACTTTGTTGATACTAGAGTTAACTTTGTTTTTGTGCTCACATCACAATAGGATGCCTTCTAAATCCTTATGATGAAGCATGGCTGCCAATACATGGTCAATTTGAGAATTGGATATCATGCATGTGGGTGTGGATGAAGTGTGTTTATGAATAAAATATGGATTGGTTGATAGTTTGGAACCTTTGACTCTCCAAACTTGGGAAGATGAGCAATGATGGGTGGATACATAAGTGTGCATGGAATTAGGACCAACTACTTGATATACTTTGTATGTCACTTGGGAAGCCTGATTTTTCCTTTGTGTACATCTTTGATGGATACTTTTCCCTTTTTTATTATGCCCCATAGTTTCTTTGATTGATGGAGTTTGATAGGGATAATATTCTTTGTATTTTTTGGTATCCATGTGTATTTGATTTGTCCTTCATGCTTCACTACTTCTTTTCCTTTGATGATGTTCTTCTTGCTTTGATTTACATACTTCTTTTGATGTTGGTATTAATTTGTGGATGGGGTGATGGATGGATGAAGATTCATGACGTGATTGGTTGTAGTATTGGCATTGGTTTCATCATAAAGATTCTTCATGCTACCTATGTTGAAGTTTGCATGAGACATAGTTGCCCCTAATATGGTGGTAGTAGCACCTTTTTTCCTCGATTCTACCTATTTTGAAATGTCTTGTTTAGTAAGCATTCTTTGATAAATGACCACTACATATGATGTTATTTCAATTTGCTTCTCTGGTGACTTTGGAATATCCTATTATGTTTGACCTGTTTCTTTGAGTGGATAATGTTGGATATCTTCATACATGATGTCCTCAGTCTAAATTTGGGATATATCTAATCCTAAAGTTGAAAAATCTATTTGACTATAGGAATCAATAACCTTATCTTTTTGTGTAATAATATTAGGAGTAAAGGAATCTTTTTCTAAATGAAGATCATCTATGTGTCCATCCATAGAAAGCATCTCATCAGTAGATGGAGGAGTATGTTCTCTATGGATATGATCATGTTGTATAGAAATGAAAGTGTCCATTAGATCATTGTAGTAGCTTGGAGATACAAATTCTTGATATTTATTAGTGTTGGAATTTCTTTTGAAATACTTTGGATCAAATTCTTGACATACTTTGGCTCAATATCCTCTTGATCTTTCACTAGAATTGGATCAAATGTTGAGTTGAAGATTCCTTCATTATCTGCAACCATGAGTTCAAACGATGTCAATATGTCTTGGAAGGACCATTGCTAGACTTTGGTGAAAGATGTTGATCATTCTTTGGAATGAATTCTTGAGATATGTCCTCTAACTCATTGGATGATGTAGAGGTATTGTCAAAATGATCATTGGTGGAAGGATCACTAATTATAGGATCAAATAATGTTAATACTCCTTGACATAGATCATTGTTGGATGTTTTTGAGGGGATCTTATCATGATCAAAAAGTTACTCTTGATGTTTGTTGAGTTGATCTTTCGATGAGGTAGAAACATCTTCAAGGTGCTCATTGATGGATATATCTTGATCATTGTTTTCAACAATTGTGGTGGGGAGATTGTCAATGCTATCACTAGTGGTTGAAAATTTATTTTCCCCAATAGTTATTATTTTTTGATCAATAAGGTCTTGGATGAGATTTTTGAGTCAAATACAATCTAATGTTGTGTGTCCCTTGATTTCATGAAAATTACAAAGGTGATTTTCATTGTACCACGACAGTTTCACTAAGGGCTCTTGATAATTTTCATAGGTGGGAATTGTGACAAGTTTTTCCTACAGCAAATGTTGCATGATCGATTCGATTGGTTTCCCAAGTGGTATATATTTTCATTTGTTACCTTGCGAGATTTTCACTTTAAATTGACCTTGTGATGATTTATTTTTGAGATTTGGTGATTGAGCTTAGCACAATGAAGCAATTTGATCTTGACACCCTTGATATGGCTGATTTGGCTTTTGTTCAAGTAGATTTGGAATGTACATTTGTCGTGTTTGTATGGGATTATGGACAAATTGATTTCAAACAATGTTATGATTTGGGATGATGTTTAGATGTGGCTTTATAGGTTGAAATTGAACATTTTTGTGGTTGGGAATCACATTTCTTTGATTTAGGTAACTTTGATTTTGCATGGTGTTACCTTGACTTGGATCAATAGATGGAGTTGTTAACATATTGTTTGGACTTTGAACAATATTTGTATGATTCACAAACATATATATCCCAAAGTTTACCAAGTGTGGATTTGAAATGTCCATGTTTGGTAAACTTGTACTTGGTATATTCACACTTGGCATGTATGGATTTGGTGGGATAATGTTGTTTTGTTGAAGACTCATGCATTGATTGTTTGGTTGATAGATTTGTAGGTTTGGAATTGGATTTAAATCTACCATAGGGAAAAGTGTTCCAAAATTTGGATTGGGCATACTCACATTTTTTGTACCATTGAGGTTTGTAGGAGATAATGATCCCATATACAGACTGTATAAATTTGAGTTTTGATAATCCATTGGTTTTGTAAGGCTTTGATAGTTTGGTTGACTTATATCACTCATGATATATGGAGCAAGTTTATATTCCATGTTCCTCTTGTGTTTTGACCTTTTTGACCTCTAAGGGATTTAGGACCAATGATGAGATGAAGGATAAAAGGGGTGAATGATATGGGTGTTGAACTTAGAGGGATACTAGAATTTAGGACTTTTGGATTTTTTTATTTTGGATTTGATTTGGATTTGATAATGAACTCATAAAATCCAAGAGGTTATATGTTATCATGGAATAAAATTTTCCAAAAGATCATAATTTAACTAGGTGTATGAGGAAGGATTCATCCACACACACTTAGCCAAACAAAGAAATTTATATGTTGATTTGAAGTATTTTACCAAAAGTCTAGTGTAAATGATTTTTCCAATGGTTCAAAAGTTGTTTGTGAGATGGGATTTGATTGATGTTTTGAAGGATGGATGAAGGTTGATTTTGATACTAAATGAACCTAAGAGAGACTTGTTTACAAGACCACAGTTTTGAAGAACAAGTTTTTCCCTAAGAGTGCTTCAAACCAAAAGATCAATGTTTTCTCAAAAGACCATAAGACAAAAGATAAACAAGCACATGTGTGGGGTTCAATTGATTTCATCTTGATTAATGAATTTCTTTTACCACATCCAATGTATTGCTTAGTTTTTCAAACTGAATGTCTAATGTCCCAATTTATTTTCATCCCATGAAGTCCATTATGTGGAAATTAAGGAAATTAAGGAAATAGTTTCCTAAAGTTTACTTTAGTAAGATAAAATTGAGATATGAATCCAAGCACTTAGAAGCCTCTAAGAATAGAATCCCTAGGGAAAGCAATAGCACTTGGATTTGTCAATGGTATTTGCTCCCCTTAAATGGTTTGAAACTTGATTCTCATGTTGAATGTTTGTTTTTCCAATTTTTTAGATCAAGCAAAGTGTTTTGATTCCAAAGTAAAACACAATATTATGGATGAGAGACAATATTTGTTGAGTTACCACTTGGATAAATCTAGCTACGCCTACTCTTAGTGGATGATTAGATGCTTGACCACAATGGATCCCCTCCATGGCACATGGTTCTCAAGTCAACCAAGCATTAGTACCCATGAAACTCCCATGGCATACTTCTCATCTCTACTAAGAGCCATAAAAATGTGGAATCTCTTCAAAATTACTGTTCTTGTACCAACAAATAGATAAGGATTTGGGACTTTATACAAAAGGTTCTAGTATAGGAATTTTTTTCATGGGGGATCATTCATATGGAAAGAGACCATTGCTACCCTTCTTTTAGAACAATCCTTGTGATACTTGAACTTTCCTCAAGTACCCACACTTATAAACTAGGTGGAAGTCACTTGGATTTAGCATGTTCTCAATTGGGTCATTCCCTTGGGTGATTATTTTTTCCCACAAGGTAGGCCCTATAAGGATAAAAAATAGTGAGAAAACACATATGTAGTTTGATCAATCTTCATTGAGAAACAAAGAGATAACACACGCAATATACTCCACTCACACTTGTATGATTTGTTCAATTTAAAAAATCCAAATTGAAGTGTGGAGGTAATCACTTATACAATTTAATATCACAAAAAGCCTTTTTATTCTCAAGATCGTTGTGAGGCATGAGAGAAGCACATACATCTTTTAGATGATATTACTTTGGATAAGAGATTACAAAACATAAAGGAACGTGTTCATTTTAATCCTTCAAAACAAGAATTGGATTCTTTTTAAGCACTAAAAGGAAATGTGAGATTTTCTTGTTCAATTGTTAACTCCAAAACAAAATCTAGTAAGTTTCCTATGGTTCTTTTTAATCCATTTGTTTTGTTCTTTTTTTAACCCAAAAAAAAATTAGTAAGTCCTAAAGAGCATGAAGATGACAAAGTCTTTATAAGTGGGATTATAATTCCTCCTGAAAGTGTTCAAAAACACTTGATACAATGATGTGATAATGCTTTTTCTTTGATTTCCATGCTCCATGATCCTTTAAAACCTACAATACAAGATCCAAATGTTAAATGAAATCAAGAAACAAGAAGATATGAGGTTAGATAAATGATTAAGCATAAAAACCCTAATATTTAGACCAAGTTTCATTGTGATTTGACATTAGGTGAAAATTTGAAAATTTTAACTCTATAAAAGTTGAGAAACACCTAAACCATTGGATAGCTTATGAAATTCTACCCCATTTCAACAAAAAGCTCCAAAAATGACTAAAATATGACCAAGATATGACTATTTTAAGATTGAGTGCAAAGACAAGAAATCAAAGGCGACACCCTTTGAACTCAAGGCAACGACATTGTTTGGGTCCAAACAGTGACGCTAGAACAAAAGCGGTGTTGTTTGAAGATTTGAGCAGTGCTCTAGTGAGACTAGTGGTGCTATTTGGAAAAATAGAGACCACAAATGTGTCGCAACTTGACCCAGTCGCACTATTTGACCTAGAAAGACAAAAACCATAAAAAAAGAATAGAATTTGACCAAAAATATGTGTTAATTTCTCAAGATTCACCCTCCTTCTAGAGCCAATATGTGAATGCTTGATCTAGACCTATTCAAACATGGAAAAACAACATAATTTTAGTCAATAAACACATCTAAATTAGCATTCCACATAAGATTCATTTGAAATGGAAAGAACAAGAAACAAAGCAAATAAATTCAAATTAAGCTACTAAATCTTATTCAAAACACTCAAACCCTCAATCCTATGGGGGAATTGGTGCTATTTTGATGTGGAAAATAACTATTTCCCAATTCCTTGCAAACTTTGATGATCTTTGATGAAAATCCTTCATAACCTAGCTATAAAACATGAAATGTGGATAGGCATGAATGAAAATGCCTAAGATTGTGGACCCAAATGAGCATGGTCTTCTTACATGGATTGTGGATGATCAAATGTAATAGAGGAGGCCTCTATTTATAACAAAGATGGATGGAGGATTGAAGAATAGGATGAATATGGGATTAAAGATGGACCAATGGCATTGTACCACATGTCAAGATGCTAATGGAAGGAAGTGGAACACATTTTTATCAATGTGCATGCATTTGAAATTTGAATTTGAAGAAGTGACATGTTTAGGGGGGATGTAAGAAGAGTTAAATGCCACTTGGCTCAAGGAAAAAGACATGTAAGATGTTTTTAATGCCTTGTTGGAGAGGACAAGTCCTTTTTGGGGGAGATTTTCAAATTTGAGGAATATTTTGTCTTTGATGCCTTTTTGAATGAAAATTGAAGATTTAATAAATCAATTAAAATGATTTTCATGAGAAAGTTGCAAAAGCTAGAGGATTTGATGGATTAAGATTAGCATTAATCGGGATTTGATTAATTTAGATGGTAATTAGTTGATTTGACACTTTTAATTAGATTTTAAGATTTAAATAAATCAAAATGAGGTGAATAATGATTTAAGAGATTTAAGTAAATAAGGGTTGGATTTATTTAATTAAAGGGGGAGATGATGTTAGATTCAATTTTTATTTTTTTATTTTTTTAAAAAGGTGCAATGCACCCATATTATTAGGCGTGAACGCTTTTGACCAGAGTTATGAACCAGGTACAAGAAACCACAAGAAACAACCAAACTTGTAAGCGCAATGGCCCAACGAAGGGACAAGGCCTGCAAGCACTTTGGCCCAATGCGGGTTTGAACCCTGGTGACTATCACTACAACCAAGTGATTTGACTATCAAACTATGCCCTTATCAACAATGTTAGATTCAAATTAAATAAAGATTAATTTATTTAAATGTAAAGGAGAATGACTTTAGAAGATAATTAAATAAAATTGGTTTATTTAATTAAAGAGATGGCCCTAGAAGCTAATTAAATAAAATTGATTTATTTAATTAAAGAAGAGAATATGATGATTTAATCAAACAAAATGATTTATTTAACTAAAAGATGAAATGTGATGAATTTAATTAAATGATTAATAAAGAGGATGATTCAGGACAAACTATTGTTAGTGATCAGGATGATGTATGTGATATCAATCAGGATATTTTACGTGTCGACACCCACTTAGCCATCTGACCTGTGAGCATTGCTTTGGAAAGCTTGTTGAAGGCCTAATCACACTTCTCATCCCATTTGTATGCTACCCCCTTGTGGAATAGATGAGAGTAAGGGACAACATTATCTATTAATTGTGCTATGAATCTATGGATGGACTGGGGTCTTCCTTGTAAGCTTCTTAGTCGTTTCAATGTTTTTGGTGCCTCCATCTCGAGAATAGCTTTCACCTTGGTGGGATCTATCTCAATTCCTCTCATGGAAATAATGTACCCTAGAAACTTCCTTGATTGTATGCTAAAAACACACATTTTTGGATTGATTCTAACTTTGTATTCCTCTAGCTAGTCAAAGATGGAGCTGAGTGCTGCTATATGATCCCATCATTTCTTTGATTTTGATAAAATGTCATCTACATAATCTTCCACAATCTTGTGAATCATGTCATGGAAGATTAGTGTCATGGCTCTTTGATAAGCTACTCCAACATTCTTTATGCCAAACAACATCATGTTCCAGTAATATGTCCCCCATGGACAAGTGAAAGTCATTTGATGTTGATCCTCTTTAGCTATCATGATTTGGTTGTACCCTGAGAATATGTCCATGAGTGAAAGCATCTCATGTCTGACTGTCATGTCCACTATCATGTCAATGTTTGGAAGTGGGAAGTCATCCTTGGGACATGTTTTGTTTAGATCTCAACATTCCATGTAGATGTAGATGCCCCCAATGGCTTTAGAGACAAGTGAAATATTGGATACCCTCTATGGATAGTCAATTCTCTATATGAACCCCACATCAAGGAGCTTCTATAGTTCCATTTTGACCAACAATTCTATTTGAGGATTCATTTTCCTAAGCTTTTGTCTCACCAACTTTGCCTCAGGATGTGCAACTAGCTGGTGTACCGCAATCTCTGGATCTAGACCAAGCATATCTACGTACGTCCATGTGAAGTTCACCTTTCTCTCCTTTAGGAATGCAGCTAGGAGCTCTTGTTCTTCTTTCAATAATGGTTCTGCATAGAATGTGATATGGGGTGTGTCCTTTGTTCCCAAGCTAACTAGATTACACTGCTCTACCAAAACTATTGACTTCTCCTAATGTAGAGTACTGAGAGGAAGATTGAATCCCCCATCCTTCGACACCTTATAGAGGTTTTCACCATTGGATGTATCATTTTTTTTTACTATTTTGGGTCTGAAAGTGCCATAGTGCGGTTTTCACTTAAAGACCCAAAGATTATTCTTAGATTTTCACTTTTTCGACTAAGGGATTCAATCATCTCCCCATAGTAGGAGTGTGTGTCTAGCTCAATTTCAAACCCTACTTTATGCTCCCCATATGGTATATTATCCTACAATCCCATGAATTCCAAGAGCACTTCATCATTTTTTAACATGTCTAGAATTGGAGGTCCTCATTGGTCATCGTCGATGAATTGGGGATAGACCAATTTCAGCTCATTGGTTTGGTTGTCTAACTCAAAGGATAAGGTGCTAATCATAAAGAGGGTGGAATCTTCAAACAACAAGGATAGATCTAAGTCATGGGCTTCGTCACCGACATTGGTTATATCAAAGGTAAAGTTATCTATGACTCAACCTGTGGACACAAGTAACTGGAGCTTGGTTGCTAATAACTGAGGAGGTGTTTTGACCCTTTTAACTAGGGCAGGTCTACCAAGTATGGTTACCTTTGGAGGGGTGCATCTGAGGCCAATATTTTTTAAATGCTTCTCAACAATAATGGGTTCTAGAAGGTTGTATTTGCTTTCCCCAATTCCAAGTTTCTTGTTCCTATTGTAGCCCATGCCAAGCATAATTTTTAGTCCTTTGTTACTATCATCCATGGGAAGATAAACCACTAGTCAGTTGTCTTGGTATAGCAGACTTGATGGGTCTTCTTTTACCACTTGTCAGCCTAGGTCTCCCCAGCACTTGAATATGAAGGGATCTACTTTGAAAGTTTGAGATGAGGAGGGATTTAAATGTGGCTACCCATGTGTTCTTGGAGATTAAGGTAACTACACCACCACAAAGGAACCCTTCTTCATTTTGTAATCCCCACACCCATTGTTTTGGATAATGACTTTGATATCAGAAATGTTAGGGATGGTGCGTGTCTTTCTCTCAAATGTGGAGGCTAAAGTAGATGGGTCTATATATGGAGTTGAAGGGCCTTCATTGTTCTTTGGAACTTGGGGAATTTTGTAGTAATTAGCTTCCAAATTTTTGCAATAATAAAAGGGCTCAAGATCCCCATGGACACTAACCTCTTGGCCTTAATACTAGAATTTGACACATTGGTGGAAAGTGGAGGCAACAACCTTCATCCCATGGATCCATGGGTGCCCCAATACGATATTGTAAGGCAGTTCCAAGTTGAGAACTTGACATGTGGTTTCCATGATAGTAGACCCTACTCGAATAGGAAGTTTTATAGTGCCCTGAGACACCCTTTCCTTATCATCATATGCTCTAATGTTTATACCTTTTCCCTTTTCAACAACATCTTTGGAGAAGACCAAAATTTTTACTATTTTAAGGGCGCAGATATTCAAACACGCACCTCCATCCACTAAGACCCTTTTGAATTTGTTTTTATGGATGAAGGCTTTGAGATGAAGCACACGGTTGTGAGATGGTTGGGTTGGGATCTTGTTCTAAAAATGTCAAGAGATGAGGTGTGGTGAGGTGTGTGATCATAGCCTAAAATTGATATGCATCAAGATCTATGGGAATGGAAGATGTGGCCAATGCCTCTTCCAGGATCTTTTTGTGTGTAGGTGATATTTTCAATAACTCCATGATGGATATCTAAGTAGGGGTTCTTTGTAGCTAGTTTAAGACATTGTAACCATTGGGAATACATCTTTGATTTGAGGTGGATGCCCTAAATGGTTGAGATGGTGCAACAATGGTGACTTTTTCACCTCTTGTGGTGACTCCACAATCGGCTTGGGATCCCTTGATAGTGACGACAGTGACCCACTCATCTAGGGATGCAACAACATGGTCATACACATAGTTTACACTTTTGTACTTTCCTTTACCATTTTCATTGTTTCCTGTGTTGTGATTGGGCATCAGATTCATTAAATCTTTAGGTCTTGGTTCCATGGAGGTTGTTCCACATTTATGACTTTATCATCGATAAGGTTTTGGATCAAGTTTTTCAACCTCATGAAACTGATCATTGTATGCCCCTTGATTTTATGGAAATCACAAAGGTGATTCTCATTGTACCATGGCAATTTCACTTAGGGTTCTTGATATTTCTCATAAGTAGGGATTGTGATGAGTTTTTCATGGACAAGTTTATTCATGATGGACTCAATTGGTTCCTCAAGGGTTGTGTACTTCCTCTTCAGGGAATATGTGTTTCGTTGCGGTGGTCCCCCTTGGTTGTTCATATTTTTCACCATTTGATTGTTTGGTTGTTGTGTCACAGTGTTGGCTTGTCGATTGTTTTAATTGTTGGCTTGTTGTTGTTGAGGTGTTGGTGTATTTTGGCTTGGAGCACTGATGACAACTTTGGCGTTGACTACACCATCATTGGTAACATTCCTATTTTTCACCCATGTGTGGGGTTTTCCATTATAGCTTATGGATGGACAATTGTCCTGATAAGTGGGTGTCCCCCCTTGTGAGATAAGGGCTCATTCGATATTGAGTGCCTTGGGGATGAATTGGTCATAGGTGGTGATGCATTGCATCCTAAGATGGAAGAACAAAACCCCATTGATATTTGTGATGATGGTACATAATTTTTGTTCCTCAGGCATGACCCATTTTCTTGGATTGTCTTTTAATTGTCATCATTGTAAAAAGGATGCAAATGTTTCTCCCTTGGCTTGTTTTAGGGCTAATAGTTCTTCCAAACTCACATCCATACCTATGTTGAATGAATAGTTTTGTATGAATGTGTCCACAATTTCTTTAAATTTTTTGATTCCAAAGGAGAGACAAGAGAACCATTCACTAGCGGGACCAGCCAAACTTTAGGGGAATAGTTGTATTAAGTAAGTATCATCATATGTGACCTCCATGCAATGTACCTAGAATTCCTTGATGTGATCTTCAGGGTTTCTTGACCCACGATACCTGTCAAATTTTGGGATCTCAAATCCTTTTTGGAATGATTTCATCACAATGCTCCTGTTGAACAAATAGGTGCACAAGTTCTTTGGCGTTTTCATTGGTTTCCCTGATTGGAGGTAAAGCACTTGTTGTGAAATTAATTTGATATGTGCTGACATGTCATCTTGAGGATCCAAAGGTGGAATGAAGGTGTTTTGAAGTGTTTTGTTTGTGGCAGTGATGGGTAGATTTTGTGTGTTTGTGGGAGATGATTGCAAGTTTTGCTGCACCAAAAAGACCTTTTGATATGCTTGCAATTGTTCTTGTACCAACAATGCTTGTTGTTGGTCTCATTGTTGTTGTGCCAACAACACTTGTTGCTGGACTTGTTGTTGTTGGGCTACATCTTGTTGTTCTTGATATTGCTGCAACACTTGTTGATATGCTTGTTGTTGTGTTGCTTGTTGTGCTTGTGCTTGTACTTGTGCTTTAGCTTGCACTTAAGCCTATTAGGTAGCTTGGGAAACTTGGGAAGCTTAAGCAGCTTGTGCTACTTGAGTAGCTTGAGTAGCTTGTGCAGCTTGTTGTTGTTGTAAAAAAGTTTGAGCTTGTGCCTAGGAAACTTGTTGTGTTTGCACTTGTTGTGTAGCTAGTGCAACTTGTTGATTTTAATATTGCAAGAGTGTTGTTTGATAGTTTTAAAGATCTACTTGTAATTCTATGCTGTATTGGTTCATCATGTTTGGATTTGGTAGTCGTAGTGGAGGATTTGGAATTGTGTTGGATGGAGTGATGTTTTGTTGAGATGGTGTTCGAGATATGGTTGAAGTGATCGTGGTAGATGGTGTGGCTAATATACTGGGTCCTTAAGAGACTATGTTTTGACACGTTGTTGCTTGGATGGATACCACCTATTTTTGTGATATCAGTGGTATACTTGAGGATTTGATGCAATGATTTGATTGATGGGTGGAGGATTATTTTGGATTGATTGACTTGGGATTTGTGGTAAAGGGGGAAGCCCCAAACTGAGAATTGATGTAGATGTTGGTGGTAGAGGAGGTAGTGTTGGTGGAAATGGTAATGAATTCCTTGAGTGAGTGAAGATGAGGCCCCAAAAATTCCTCCTTGATCAAATACTCCCACTTTCCCTTGTGTTGTCATTGGGAGAGATACTTGTGTGTTAGGAGAATATGTCGCAAAGGAAGATGGGTTGTTAGTGTCATGAAAGGTGAGTGGGACATATGGATGTAGGGGATTTCGAGGGATGGTATTTGATGTACCTATAATGGTATTTGCATCCAAACTTTGATTATTAACAAGTGGGTGTGTTTGAAGAGCATATTGGAGTAATGAACTCCCCTTGTTGACAATAGGTTGAGTTGGAGCAAGAGACGATGTGGGTTGTGGGATGGTTTGGGAAATACCTTGAATAGGTGATGTGAATTGGACAAGCGACACATTCTCAAAAGGCTTCTCCACAATAGTGCTTACATCAAAATCGAAAGGGAGTTTTGCCCCTTATTTTTCCAATTCAAGCATGTATTGGGAGGGATTAAGTTTCATCATGACATTGAAAATTTTGTGAGTCTCGGGATTTTGGGCCATTTTAATGATTTCATATTGAGTCATACCCAAGACATTGTCGGTGATGTCCTCCATTTGATAATCTCCCTCTTGAAGATCTTGCGGTGATAGAGGAAGATTAGTTAGGGGTTGATTAATTCAATTGGATTGATTTCGGGAGCGGTTTGACTTAGGTCACTCGAAGTAGATGTTTCTTTTTTGTTTTCCATGTTCTTCTAATGTTGAGATCTAGTTTGCACCATAAAATAGGGATCAATTTTCAAGAATGTGGGAGATGAATCTCTAATTTCTTTAGATTGATCTAAATTTAGGCACAAAATAAAATATAGGATGATTAAGGATCAAAGGATGATGGTGAAACAAATGAAAGATGGGTGATATGAATGATTGAACTCTTGGGAAATCTTAAGGGGGATACTATAATTTGGGACTTTTGGATTTTGATTTTGGATTTTGTTTTGACTTGATTTGGATTTGATTGACTTTGATTTGTATTTTTTATTTTGGATTATGATTTTTATTTTGGATTTTGGATTTGGATAATGAACACATAAATCCCAAGATGTTGGATGTTATCTATGGGATAAATTTTATCATAAGATGATAATTTGACTAAGTATATGGAGAAGGATGCATCTACACTTACCTAGCCAAACAAGCTGACTTTGATTTTTAGATTTTGACTAAAAGGATTTGCCAAAAGTCTAACATAGAGGATTTTTTCAAGATTTCCAAGGGTTGTTGGTGAGATAATTTTTGATTGATGTTTGAGATGGATGAAATGATTGGTTGTTTTGATCCTAAATGAACCTAAGAGGGACTTGTTTACAAGACCAAGGTTTTGAAGAACATGCTTTTCCCTAAGAGTACTTCAAACCAAAAGATCAATGTTTTCTCAAAATACCATAAGACAAAAGATAAACAAGCACATGTGTGGGGTTCAATTGATTTCATCCTAATTAATTAATTGCTTTTACCACATCCAATGTCTTGCTTAAGTTTCAAACTGAATGCCTATGTCTCAATTTCTTTTTCATCTGACAAGGTCCATTATGTGGAAATCAAGGAAATTAAGGCCATAGTTTTCTAATGTTGACTTTAGTAAGAGAAAATTGAGACATAAATCCAAATACTTAGAAGCCTCTAAGGATAGAATCCCTAGGGAAAGCAATAGCACTTGGATTTGTCAATGGTATTTTCTCGCTCCTCCTAAAGGGTTTGGAATTTGATGCTCATGTTGAATGTTTTTTTTTCCAATTTTTATATCAAGCAAAGTGTTTTGATTCCAAAGTGATGCACAATCCTATGGATAGTCAAGAGACAATATTTGTTGAGTTTCCATTTGGATAAATCTAGCTTATACGCCTACTCTTAGAAAATGATTAGAAGCTTGACCACTATGGCTCCTCTCCACAACACACACTTCTTGGGTCAACTATGCTTCAGTACCCATGAAACTCCCATGGCATACTTCTCATCTCTACTAAGAGCCATAAAAATGTGGGATAGCTTCAGAACGATTGTTATTGCACCAACAAATAGATAAGGATTTGGGCTTCTAAAAAAATTGGTTCTTAGTCAAGTAAATCAAGGACATGGCACCTTGTGAGCGTCCAGTAAGCCACTAAAGGCTTTAATCAATCCTAATAGGGGCTCTTATACTTTTTACGATATTTCCTCATTTTGAAAGACACTGTACGACTAAGGCCTACATACCATGAGAACTTGACAATTTAGTCTTATCCATTTATATACTAGCTCAAGTGAAAAAACGGTTGGAGTTTCCTTCAAGTTCTCCTTTTGGATATATCTCTTAGGTAGACCCCTCTAAGGGTAAAAAATAGCGAGAAAACACATCCATAGTTTGATCATTTTTTGTTGACAAACAGAAAGAGAACACACATAATATACCTAACTCACACTCACAAGCTTTGTTCAATTTTATGAGCCCAATTGAAATGTGGAGGCAATTTCTTTTATATAACTTAATATCACCAAAAGACTTTTGATTCTCAAGATTGTCATGAAATACAAGAGAAGTGCATATGCCTTTTAAATGATATTACTTTGTAAAAAGGATTACAAGGAAACATGTTCATTTTAGCTTTCAAAAGTAATAGTGAGTTCTTTTTAGAGCACCAAGACGAAGTGTGAAGTTTGTTTTGTTCAATTTTAGAACCCAAATCATAAAGTAGTAAGTTCCTAGTGTTCTTTTTAAACCTTTTGATTTGTTCTTTTTAAAGCCCAAACAAAATGTTTTGGAGTCCTAAAGCTGAAGATAACAAGATCCTAAAGATGAGATTATAAATGCTTCCAAAGTGTTTAAAAATAATTGTTACAATGAGTATCAAATGCTATTTCTTTCACTTCCATGCTCCATGATCCTATAAAACTTGCAATCCAAACTCCAAATGTTAGATGAAATCAAGAAACAAGAAAATATGAGGGCTAGATAAATGATTAAGCATAGAAACCCTAAAACTTAGACCAATTTACAATGTGCTTTGACTTTAGGTAAAAATTTGAAAATTTTAACTCTATCAAAGTTGAGAAATACCTACACCATTGGATAACTTATGAAATTCTACTCCATTTCAAAAAAAAACTCCGAAAAAGACCAAAATATGATCTAGATATGGACATTTTAAGATTGAGTGCAAAAGCAAGAAATCAAAGGCATCACCCTTTGAACTCAAGGCAACGTTACTCTTTGAGTGAAAACAACGACATTGGAATGATAGCATTGTTGTTTGAGGATTTGACTATCGCTTTGCTAAACTCAACATCATTCTATGGAAAAACAAAGACTGCAAAGGCGTTGTTTGCTCCAGCATCGTTGTTTAACTTGGAAAGACAAAAAATAGAAAAAACAATGGAAATGGCCAAAAAAATGTGTTAATTTTGAGATTTGTGCCCTCCTTCTAGTGCCAAAATGTGAATGCTCTACATAAACCTGCACAAACATAATCAAACAATCATAAATTAGTCAATAAACAAGTCTAAACATGCATTCCCCATGAAATTGATTTGAACACAAGAACAATGAAAAACAAAGTAAAATGTCAAACAAAAGATAATAAAACACTAGATTCTAAATGATCAAACCATCATCCCATGGGGGAATTGGTGCTTCTTTGATGTGGAAAGAAGCCCTTTCCCAGTTCCTTGATAAGCTTGATGATGATTGAATGATCTTTGATGCAAAATGCCAATAACCTAGCTATGAAATGATGAAATCTATGCTAAATTGGATGAGAATATGGATTCAAATGACTATAATGACCTTAAGTGGATTGTGGATGAGCAAACTCAAAAATCTTAAGATAATGTCTTTGCACGAAGTTGTGGATCCAAAATTAGTAAAAGAGTCTTCTATTTATAGAAGACAATGATGGAAGAATGAGAAAAATGGATGAATGTGGGATAAAACATCAACCAATAGCAAGATTCCGCTTGTCAACATGTGAGTGGAGGAAGGTTGAGCACATTTTGATGAATGTGTTGAATAAATGTTATTAGGTGGAATTTCAAATTTATGAAATGACAAGTTGGAGGGAGAAAGAAATGAATTTAATGCCACTTGGCTCAAGGCAAAGGACATGTAAGAGGCCTTTAATACCTTGTTGGATGGAAAAGTCCTTTTGGAGGGACTTTTTGAATTTGGAGGAATATTCCAACTTGATGCCATGTTGAGAGAAAATAGGATATTTAATAAAACAAATAATTTGATTTATTGTGCAAGTTGCAAAATCTAGAGGATTTGATGGATTAGAGTTAGGATAATCATGATTTGATTAATTTAAATGCAGATTAGTTGACATGACATTTGATTTAGATTTTTGGATTTAAATAAATCAAGATGAGAAGAATAATGAATATAAGACTTAATTATATAAAGTTGGATTTATTTAATTAAAAGGGGATGATGCCAATGATTTAATCAAATAAAGGTTAGTTTATTTAATTAAATGAAGAACTTTAGAAGTTAATTAAATAAAATGAATTATTTAATTAAAAGAGGGACATTAGGATTAATTAAATAAAATGATATTTAATTAATAGAAGATAGTGATTTAATGATATCAAATTTCCAATATCCATAATCTATTGTTCAAAAGACTTCTAGATTTGATTGTGTGCAATTTTTTACATCAATGTTTCAAATCACACTTTGTGATTCATCATCAGGATGAGCAAAGAGCATAAGGAGAAAAATAGATAGTTGTATACCTAGAACACCTTTAATAGATAAGACAAAAGGGGAAGAGAAGGTTGCACATAAATCAAGAAGACAAGACAATTTAAAATTAAAAAGGGAGAAAAAAAGGTTAAGGAGAAACCAAAGGTAAAGGAAATTAAGAATACAATTAGAGAACCTAACAAAAGAAATTGACAAGGTACAATAAGGATTGCCTAGAAGATTAAAAAACAAGAAAGAGATTGAGACAAAAAGAAGAATAAAATACAAGAATTGTTAAAGAGATGAATCAAATAAAGAAAAGAATAATAAAATCAAAAGAAATTTGTATAATTTAAAAAATGAAAGTAAGAATCTAAATAAGAGAGACGAAAAGAATATAAAAATTAAAAGAAATTAAAAGAGATGAATCAAATAAGAGAGAAAGAAATAAACAAAATAATTAAATAGAAATGAACCAAGTAAGAGAGTAGGACTTAAACAAATGTAAGAATTGAAAGAAATGAAACAAATAAAAGAAAGAATTAAGTAAAAGAAAAAACAAAGAAAATAAAGAAAGAGAATAAAACAAATGAGAAAGAGGAAATAAATTAAAGAAATAATGTAGAGAAGAATAAAATAAACATAAGAAAATTGATTCAAAAGAAACTATGTAAAAGAAAAAAAGTTAAATAAGGAAACAAATAAGAAATAAGAATAAATGAAAGAATGAAATAGATAGAAATCAATCAAATGGAAAGAGGAATGAAAGAAATGAAAAAAGAAAGAAATAAATAAAAGAAACAAAGAAAACAAACTAAAAATGAAAGAGAAAAAAAGAAGAGCAGAAGAATATAAATATATAAATAAATATCAAAAAGAGAATAAACAAGGAAATGAATTATATAAATATATACAAAAACAAATACATACAAAGTATAAGAAACAAAAAAGAAAAAAATAAGAAAAATAATTATATAATAATAAACACACACACGCGAATATAAGTAAAAAAAAAAGAAATGAAAAATAAAATAAATAAAAACACATGTAAGCACACAAATATATATATATATAGGAGAGAAAGCAATAAAAAAACCAAATATGAGAAAGAAATCAAATTAAGAAAAATAAAAGAGTACATGACAGAGAGTGAAAATGACAAAAATAGAAGAAAAATAAAAGTGGGGGAAAGACCCAAAAAAACAAACCAAGACATGAAGAAGAAGACAAGACAAGGCCAACCCCGAGCCACGGATACCAGAGCAATGAAAGAGCGGCCAAAGCAAGAGGGAGGGAAATGAGCAAAAGAGTGGGGGAAAAGTACTACCTAGAGGAGGGAAGATGGCAAGATCTAAGGTTAGATAACAATGGTTGTCAAGATTGGCTCAACTTCCACCCCTCATCACGATTAAGATTTGAGGGGTGATTGTTTATTTCAATGGCTTCTTTGAGCTTCCTTTTAAAGAAGTTGTCCTCTTTGAATAAGATTTGAGTGTTTTCAAGATAGATGTGGTGTTTAGAAGAAGAGGAGTGTTCAGCAAGGGCAGATTTTAAAACCCACTCGTGTTTGATGTCCATGTAATGCTCTTTGATTCTTGTGCTAAAGGAATGGCCCGTTTCCCCTATATAAGGAATACCACAGGAACAAACAACCTTATAGACTCTTGAATCTAGAAAGAGGTCCTTAGAGTCTTTAAGGGAAGGGAAGTGAGTTCTCAAAGTGGAGATGGGTTTGAAAGCACAACAAAGTCTTTTTTATGGAGTATTTTAGATATTTTTTGGGATAACCCATCAATATAAGGAAGGGAAGCCAAGGGGAGATTAGAACAAGGGTAGGGCTTGGTCGAGGGGTGGACGCTCGACTTGCCATGGTTGAAGGCTCTAGAAATTTTCTTACTAGAGTACCCATTCAATTTGAAAACCTGGTAAAGATGGGTTAACTCAAGAGGTAAGTGATCCTCATCACAAATTTGATAGGCTCGCAAGTCTAAAGTTTTGAGGACCCCATTTTTCTCTAATTTCCTTTACCTTTTTTTTCTCCTTAACCTTTTTTCTCTCTTTTTAATTTTAAAATTGTCTTGTCTTCTTTATTTGTGTGTAGCCTTCTCTTCCTCTTTTTCTAATCCATTAAAGGTGTTCTAGGTCTACAACTATCTATTTTTCTCCTTATGCTCTTTGCTCATCCTGATGATGGATCATGGAGTGTGATCCAAAAGATTGATGTAAAAATTTACACACAATCAAATCCAAAAGTATTTTGAACAAGATAGTGATTTAATCAAATAAAATTGATTTATTTAATTAAAAGATGAAATGTGATGAATTTAATCAAATAAAGATTATTTGATTAAATGGTTAGTAGAGGAGATGATTTAGGATGAACTAGTGTTAGTAAATCATGATCAAGTGCATAGAATTAATAAGTACATTTTTCATGTCTACAGTATTAAACTCACTAGAAGTAAATTCTCCACCTCTATCAGACCTTAAGCATTTAATCCTCAAGTTCACTTCATTCTCTACTCTTTCCTTGAACACTTTGAATCTATCCAGAGCGTAAGTTTTCTCCCTAATAAGTGTAACCCATGTCATTCTTGAATAATCATCAATTAAAAGGATGAAGTACCTGTCACCATTAAGGCTTCCTATTCTTGTAGGGCCATAGAGGTTAGTATGGACTAATTCTAGCATTTTGGTAGTAGATAGCTCCTTTCCTTTAAAATTGCTTCTTGTTTTCTTTCCTAGCTAACAACTCCTACACACAATATTAGGCTTTGTAATCTTAGGAAAATCTCATACAACCTCTCTTGAACTAATCCAGATCAAGTTATCAAAGTTTACATGTCCCATCCTCTGGTGCCATAGAAAACTTTCATTAACTTGAGATACAAGACACTTCCAAACCCTTTCCTAATCTCACAACTGTTATCTTGAAACACAATCTTGAATCCTTTGCTACACATTTTTCCAAAACTTAAAAGATTATGCCTTAATCCCTTAACATAATAGACATCATCAGTGTTGTGTTTCCAATCAAAACTAATTGATCCTTTCCCAACAATCTTTGCTCCAGAATCATCCCCAAAAATGACTAAACCACCATAATACTTTTCAAGTTTAGTAAACTTACTTTTATCGTAGTCATGTGATTAGAGCAACCACTATCAATCACCCAATAGTCTTCATCCTGTTTAGCATGAAATGTAGTTACTAGAGTACCTTCCATTTCTTCCTTCTTTTTATCAGACCCTTTTCCCTTGCACATCTTCTAGAGTTAGTAGACATAGATTTATTCTCTAAAGCTAGAAACAAGCATTCATCATTATCCTCAAAATCATATTCATCATCAGAGATTCCAGCATCTTTAACAAAATATAACTCCATGTACTTCTTATCCTTTCTATCTTTATGATCATCATTCTTCTTATGTAAAACTCTATTCAAACATCATGAAGTATAATGACCAATATTTCCACAACTAAAACATTTAAAAGTAACATACCTTTGTACTTACTAGTACCTTTCTTCAGCTTCCTTGTAAAATTTTCTTCCAAATCATTTGAACTATCATCCCGCAAATCATTTTTTGTCTTTGTAGATTTAAAGGTTGAATCTGTCTTCTCCTCTTTCTTTCCAAACTTCCTCATCTCAAATGCAATCAAGGTGCTAAATAGTTGTTCTTTAGTAAACTACTTAGGACCTCATACATTTCCTCAATAACTCAGACCTTATCACTGCAACACTCTGGTAAGGTCATTAGAATATTCTTTATTATATATTCATCTGTCAAAGTGCCCCCTTGATTCCTAACTTCATTTTTTGCAAGATCAACCCTCTGGAAATAGCTTGAAATATATTCTCCTTCTTCCATTTTTAAATTTTCATATCTATGTTTTGCTAGTAACTTCTTTGTCAATTTTACTCTATCATTTCATTCATAGAGATCTTCCAACTTTTTCCAAACTTCATAAGTAGTGACCAATGAAATAACATTTGTTTGCCCAGTCTTAGATAAAGCACTGTAAATAGCATACCTTGCTTTCTCATTTTCCTCATATGCAAAAATCTCATCAGGAGAAGAAGGACCACTTTCCGGCTCAACATATTTTGTCTCAATAGCCTTCTAAGTCTTGTAACCAAGAGATATTATGTAACCTTTCATCTACACTTTCCATTCACTATAGTCAGATCCATTGAACATAGGGATATCCAACTTATGCACCATTGGATCTACCTTAAGTAGTTAAGCTCTTCACCAAGGAACCAAAGCTCTGATACTAATTTTTGAAAGGATCGAGACAACTAAGAGGGGGGGTGAATCAATTGTCACCAAATTCAAACACCAAAAATTTAAACACTTAACAACTTCTTAAACACTAAATTCTATTACTAAGTATGAACATGAAATGAAAATAACAGAAAGCAAAATCAACACAATGAACACTAGATTTATGTGGAAAACCCAATAAGGGAAAAACCACAATAAGGATTAGCTCAATATATAAAGTAATTACAAAACTAAACACAAGGAGGCTCACTACCCAAAAGGACTCACTGTCCAGATACAAATGCTCACTACCACAGATAGGACTCATTGTCCACCAGGGAGGCTCACTACCTACAAATACAAAAGATAATAGAAAGATCCACCATAGAAAATTGCATACATCCACAACCTTGATTAGAAGATTACAAAAAGCATCAACTCATTGCTTTCAAGAATCCAACACTTTAAAGTATTGATGCCTCAATTTTCTTTTGCACAACTCTACTTCTCACACTTGTGGCTTACTTCATTACTTTGTATATTATATTCCTTCACATCTTGACTTGTATTTATACCATCTTCAACCTTAGAAACTTTCTCCAAGGTCAACTATACAGGCTTCATTTTACAAATTCAAATTGGGTTACCAACTCAACATTCCTGCAGTGGAAAGGAATGAAAGTGGACCACACCAATACTTAACAATGACCCAAAATAGTGTCTTGGATCAAACACACACTTCCTTAATTAAAACTTCCTTCATATGAAGTGTAAACACCAGTTTGACCAAACCTAATGAAAACACAAATGATCTTTGAAGTACACGCTTCCACATCAAGAAGATAACATGTGATCCAGACAACACACTTCACTACACATCGAAACACATCTTGGATATCATTAGATTCATCTGAATCAACTGTAAAAACCTTCAAGCTCAAAACACTTCTCATCAAACCAACCAGAGTGCACAGACACACACAGGAGCTCTAGAACTTGTCTTTCAGAGCACCAAACCATGAAAACCCTTGCCATAATACAAATATCATGTTAACAAGCCTTCTACTAGATCCACAAGACTAAAAAAAGCTCAACAAAGAACTGTGGAGAAGAAACATTTCTCCTAGTTCACAAACAAACAACTCTACCAAACCGGTTCACACACCAATGAACACAACTTACACTTTCCATTACACCAAAAGCTACAAGCCAAAGGATATCACCAACAAATTCCAATAAACAATACTTTAGATCTGCACAAGCATAGGATCAAAATAGAAGAAATGCAAAGCACAAACTGGAGCACATTCTAAACATACACACAACTTTGTCTTCACTGTTTATTAATTTTCTCAAAAGCACTTGGTAACTCATTATTTCAACACGTCTACAACATCATAAAGATAGCTCCATGTACTCACATCATCTCAACAACATCTCAACTATACATGCACAACCTGCAACATCTTGTATTGTGTTAACATCAATGACAACATCAATAAAAACACCACAAATATTGCTCATACTTGCAATAGTTAGATGTATTTGATTCCAATTTTTCATCATGTTTTGGCTATTGGATCAAAAGATATGAGTAACAAAAGTTGTTCTAGAAAATTACAATTATTCTTTATACAATTCATTTGTGTAGGACAATTTGCACTTCGCTGTGGATTATTTTTTGGCTTTATGTATTTGAGGAGATGTTGACAAATGGCAATAGTGTGTGAACTCTATTGTATTGAGTTTTGAGGTGGACATGTGTTCGAGTGTGGATACATAGTTGAAGGATTTTGTTATTAGGTCTTATGCAATACTGACCTAACAAGTTTAAAGATACGTGAAGATTAAATAAGTGTTGCAGTCTTATGTGGGATCTAACATAGGTCCATGCAAACCTGTTTTCAGTTGTTTTGAGAATTGAATCTCGGTGCGCGATATCATGTATGAAAGTTTTGGAGCCGAAAAGTTATATTTTGAGTGTTACATCTAATTAGGTCGACCTAATTGATGTTATGCTTGAAGTGGATATATATGTTAGATTTTGTTGGTGTTTCGAATATGAGTATATGTGTGACATGAAGATCCTACATGTTGTTAATATTATCAGAGCAGTATAAATTTAAGTTATGAATATTGAGTTGAAGATTGAAGTGATGTGAATGTAGAGGAAACCAAAGTATTAGATCAAAATCAGATGAAGTGTGTAAATTTAGCTTATTGAGCTTCAGTGTAACTATATTTCATGCATATGATAGATGTAATTGTAATAGTTCAAAATAGGTTGTGAGCCACCATCTCTCTTTTATCTTTTTCTATGTGGGTAATGAGTCCACTTGGATAGTGAGTCCACCTATAGTGATCACTTCTATAAATATATTATAACCGGTTATAATATATTGTGATCTAATTCTCATTGTGGTTTTTTCTATTTTGGGTTTTCCATGTAAAAATATTGGTGTTCCTGTGTTATATGGTGTTGTTGATGTTTCATTCTTTCTTTATATAGTGCAATTGAATATGCTTTGGTAACTAGATGTTTGATGTGTGAAAGGTTTAAGGGAATATTGATTCACCCCCCCTGTAATGCCCCGTCATAATAACCTAAGAATGTTGGAGTTGTGTGTATAGGTGTAATCATTTTTTTTTAAAGTATAATTATTAAGTTAATTAGTTGCATACATTCATTAAGCTATGCGACGTTACACTACTTTGAGTTTTCCATAAGTGACTTAAGTATTTTGCATTGCACATTTTAATAAATAACATAAAGATAAATATTGCATTTGATAAAGTATACAATACTCATCCATCTGATGAGGTAGTTCAATAATGATTACAATTACAAGTGTTCACCTCACAACATTTGAGGGATGTTTTACAATACAAGATTTACAATATACAATGATGAAGTATTCATAAGTTTCCAAGTGCGAGCTCTCCATCCATGAAGCTCTCAATGCTATGATCAAACTGGGGACCCAACAGAGTAAAGTGTACGTTCCACCCAACCATGTGGTACCCGTAGGTCCACCCCCCGTGCTAGGAGATAGTAATAAGGTTACCTAGACCTAATCTACTAACCCTAGACACTCGTACAAAACAAACTATTGGTTACATTGCTTCCAGATTTAGACAATTGAATGTATTACAAGTACGAGGTTAACTATTATTCTAGGTGAAGTGTCATCACAATTTTGCAAAGGTTACCCTGGTGTTTCTTCCTAGGTTCCGGCCCCCAACCTTGGGTTACCCTAGTAACCTCTTACGAAACCCGGCCCCTATTGCATACTATTGTGGAATCGAATGTCTCTTGAAGAAACAAGACATTGATTTGCCATTCCAGGCCTTCTCATCTTATACTCAAGACTGAAGTAGCTCAAGAGTCATAAGCGAGGCATGATTCAACTTGTTAAAACTTTTAATCTAACTATTGTGTCATTTAATTATCACTGACTTACTTAACTATTTGTAAGTTACCCTGACACCACTTTGTGTGTCGGCCCTTACGAATAGCCACTCCCCTAAACATAACAAAAGAATCTATGTTCTCTTACTAAGGTTTACTAGGTGTACATAAAACCAATTCAATAAAAAAGACTAACAGTGTTATAACAGACATCAAGTCATTGTTCATAAAATAGGTGTCAAACCACCATACAAAGCCATGTACACATCCTTAGTTAACTCAAGAATTTAACTTAATAATCACAATCCCCATTTAACAGTTGGTCTGGAAGACTTGATCATTAGAGACTTTCCCATTTTTCCCAATCACAAAAATTTAAACAATTTAAAGCAATACACACCTATCATTTAGATATACTAAATCCATATGTATCATTTTGAAAACAACATGTTTATAAATCATTTTAATAAAAGATCTATTTCAAAATCAATAAAAATAATAATTATTTTCTTTAATCTATTTTTCTAATTTTCTCAAATTCACCATTTATTATATTCCATAATTTCTCAATATTAATTTACACACACATCATATTCTAAAGATAATACATTTTATCTCAAAAATAATTTCCAAATTATTTTTCCTAACATAATATACATATATTTAAATAAATATTCATTTAATCAAATATGATCTCATATTATATATATATATATAAATATATATATTTATTTATGTACATATATATATATATATATACATATATATATATATATTTAAATAAAAAATATGATAATATATAAACAATCAAAATTTAAAACTTTATTTATAAAATTCGCATTTTTAAACATTAAAAAGAAACTGTATTATTTTTTTTAAGTTTCAAATAAATCATATTTATATACAAGGCTCGGCTCCCTCACAGCCGAAACCCTCGTGGGAGGGATCGGCCGTGGCGGCAAGGCCGACGCTGCCTGTGAAGGCAGCGCCGAGCACTGCCCTCACAGCTGGCTCCCTGCGGGGGTCGGCCGTGGGGTAAGCCCTCGGCCTCTCTCCATAAACTATACAAACTTTTAATAATTTAATTTATAAAAATCGCGGAAATTTCTTTCCGCGTATAAACAAAATCCAAAATAATTCTTTTTGAAATGTTAAATACTGTGCAAGTTTGGACGAAAATCCGTATGCGGATTTCTCTATTTTTGAATGGAATTTTTGATGAAAAATCTTCATATACCCTAAACAAATATATATATATATATATACATATTTTAAAATAGTAAATAAAATACTGTGAATAATATATTGTGATTATGCAAATATTTTCACAGGGTATATTTTCTTTTCTACAGAATAAATTATGAAATTTGTACATTTAAACAAATATTCTTCAAAATCTATTAGCTAAATTCACAGCAAATTTATATCTAATAATTTCAAATTCATTTTGCAAATACCCTTAAGAATTTTAAACAAAAAACTACATTTAAAAATTCTCTAAAAATTCTTTCCTGTGTCCTTTGAAAATTTTCTACAGTTTATCCAAATCTTACAAAATCTCCAAGATATTTACAAGAAACACAACAAATCTTTTTCTCTAACTTTTAAAGAAAAGAAACAAACAAAACAAGAAGAATACCTATAATATGATAGCTTCCTGTAGGAGAATTTCCCTTGCCTGTAGCGTAAAATTCCAAAAATCTTCTTCAAAAGAAATCCCCAAATCCAAGAGAGCTTTACTAACCACCAAGATCCTCCAAGGGATCTTCCACAAATATACAGTATTACGAAATTAACTTAATCCAGAAAATTTTTGCACAGGCTGAGATATTTTTCCCGTGAGGAAATTGAACAACCCCTGTGTTTTTACCCGAGATCCAAAATATCCTCCATAACAAATTTCCTCAACAATATTCAATTAAAGCACTGGCACACATGTCGAGAAGTGGTTGCAAAATATCTTCTTCCACCACTTCTCGGCAATTTGCCTTTCAAATTTGCATGTAAATTATTATTTTATTTTAAATTTAAAAATCAATTTACAATTGCATGTATTTATTTATTTTTTATTTAATTTTCTAATAAAACTATTTACACACTTAATATTTTAATTTAATTAATTTATTTATTTAATTAAATAAGTTTAATCTTTTAAGACCAAACCTTTTAACCAAATAAGCTAATTGATTAATTAAATAATCAAGTTATTAATTTCTTCAGCATTTAAAAATTAATTTAAATACAATAATTTAAAACACAATAAACTAACATTAAAAATTAACCAAATTTACCTTTCAAACAATTAAACCAAACAGAAGATGACAAGACAATCCTATGACTCTGAACTAAAACAGACGATGTACTAAGACTGGGATTATAGATTAGACTAGGTAAACCAAACTACTATCTCCCAATCAACGTATCCGTTGAGTCTTGACACGCCGGACCTAAGTACCCGGTGGAGTCGATGTCATGTGCCTGCAATTCCTGCAACCAAGCAAAATGTGCATATATATATATATATATATAAAATAAAGCACACATACCGTCTAAGAAAATCATGGATATCAGGGGCTTTGCAAGTGAGTGATGTTATTCCGTTCTCCACACCAATACCGTCACACGACTACGAAATAAATAACCTGCTTAGTCCATCAAAACATATACATAGCAATAATCAACTGAAAGTAAACATATACGCTTATCTCAAACAAGTCTAAAATCAGAAATCACCATACAAAGTATCATCATGTCACAATAAATCCACTATCGCTCAAAACCAGATCAAAATATCCAAACAAGGTATCATAGTCTAACAGTAGAAAACATAACTGAAAAGCATAAGCATAAATGGAGGGGTACTACACCCACCTTCTCAATATTTTGTGTGCTCAACAATTGGTATCAGAGCCAAGTTCCTTGGAAGGAGCTTAACCACTTGGGGAAGATCTTGGAGGTTTAAGACATGACTGATAGAAAAATTCTTACTCCTTTGGAAGATATTCCTTCTATAGGAATTATAGAAGAAGATTGCATGCTTGAAAATAATGGAGAACTCAAATTTTCACTTGAATATATAGAAAGAACTGAAGGTGAAAATAGAGATATGAAAGAAAATTTCAAAGAAGTAGGTGAATGCATCAAAAAATTGAGAGATAAAATCAAGAAGTTCATAGAAATGCATAAGGAATTCAGTTAGAAATTAAAGTAATAAAATGAAACCATCACTGGTCTGAAAGTGAAAATTGAAGAAATAATAAAATTGAGGAATGTTTCAATGTAATGGTAAAAACAAAATTAGAGGAATGTACAAGGCTTGAACAAGAAGTTGTGAATCTAAGATCAAATATGGAGAAAGAAGGGATTCATGAAGACAAATTCAAGATGAGTGCTACAAAGCTTCATTAGATGATTGAAAATCAAAAAGGCTCAAAATAAAAAGATGGATTAGGGTTTGACATAGGAGAAATTTCAAAATTAGATCAGACATCAAATAGTGAAAAGAAGATTGAAGATAAGAAGAACAATTGGAAGTGGATCCAAAATCAAAGAAGACCACCAATTAAACAACCAAATACACAAAGGTACCCATATTTAATGGTTTTTCCTATTCTTACAATAAATTTGGACATAAGGCAATATAATGTAGAAACAAAATGAATCAAAATGTTCCATCCTTTACTATTAAGGCTTTATATGCAAGAAATTTGGTCATAGAGCTAGTGAATGCAGAAGTCAAATGATGAATGGATATAGCAATGGTAGAATGATTCAATCTTTCAAAGGATACTATTATACATGCTATGGATTTGGGCATAAAGCTAATCAATGCAGATCTACAATGAATGGAAGGAATATTGGTTAGAAGAATGTCACATATGGAAGTATAATCCAATAAAGAGGAATGAACCAGTAAAAAAGGTTAATCAAGTAGAAACAAAGAAGGATGTGGAAAAGATTTGGAGAAAGAAGGAAGAAACATAAGTCAGAGATGAATTTGTACCCTCATCTAGTGTAGATGTTTCCTTCAGAAACTAAGTTAAGAGCTATGGTTTAGGGGAAGATTTAATGATAATATTATTTCCCCTGCTAGAGAAGAGGTGTTGATGCCTCAACACAAAGATATGTGATGAATATTGACATGCTTGATCTATTGGTGAATATTGAAGAAGAAAATATGTCAATGTGGAAGTTTGTGAAGCATTGTAAGTTGACTGTGCATATACTAAAAGGGTTTCCAACTTTATTGTTTGAAGAATTTAATACAAAATTAGGCCAAATCAAAGGATTATAAGTGATTTCACTAACGAAAATTCATTCACAAAAGCATTCAAGAAGGAGAAAAGTAACAAAAAGGTGATTTAAGGTGAACTAAGATTTGGTGCATCAACTAGTTTGAGAAGTGAAGAAAAAGGTATTTATGAATCTTGTTTACCCTAGTTTTTAGAAAACCTTGTTTGAAAGTAGTTTGAATATATAATTCAATAGCTACATTGATGCTTATAGAAGTAACTAACAAACCACAACCAAAATTCAAGAAGTATCTTACAAAATCTATTGGAGATGACTTGTTAGGCACTTTTTCACATGTTTCAGATGGGGTTTTTCCAATTGAGGATATTAGGATCTATATTCATTGAAAAATGGAAGACTTTGATCAAACTAAGCTAGAAAATATATGGATGAAGGAATTAATGGGAGACAAGTTTTCCCTAAAGCCAAAGTATCAAAACCTAGTTGCAAAGAAACTAGATGTATGACAATGGCTTCCAAATTTATGTTTTGATAGCAAGTGGATTAGAATGGATTTGATTCTAGATTTCATGATTAAAAAAAAATTGGACGAACATGCCTAACATGATAACTAAAGAAGTGATTAGAGAGGTTACTAGTCTATGCTCCACCAGACCAATTCCTATGTTGAAAACTGTTAAAAATGGTGTAGCAATAGAACTCACAGGTGCAACATATGACAAGAGGGATTTAGCAGTAAATTACATTAGGAATAAAGTTGTGAGGTATGCATCAATATTGATTGGATATAAAATCTATTTCACTAATAGAGAATTTAGTGTCTAATACCATAATTAATGTGGCATATGAGATGGTTGAAAAAGGTGTAGACTATTATCTTTGTGAGTTGCTACAACAATAATTGATGGAAAATCAAAATCAAACAAAGGAGAAGTATGCATTCAAATCTGGTACTTTGATTATGAGTTTATTGTTCTACTTTCTAAAAGAACTCCCTAAAACCAAAGGAGTGAAATGATTACAAGGAAGACCCATTGCTCATTAGACCAGAGATTTCATGAGCAATCTTGGTGATGGAAATTCACATGATGAGGCACTCGTTACCTTCTTTGAAATTTTTCAAAAAGGAATGCATGAGAGGGACATGATTCCAAGTAAAATGGTAGAGAATTACAAAGATGATATCATATTCTTGTTCAGTACTCATGAATGCATCATGGAGGTAGTACAACCAAGGACTATTTGGATCCTTTCTTTGGGATATGAGGTCACTGAACAAGAGATAATTGGTTTAACTAACATTTTGTTGAAATGTGAAAAAGATACAACTAAAGAAAGATATGGAATTTGTGAAGAGAAATCCATGGAAGTTTGCATTGAGGAAAAGAAGCCAGTAATACAGAAGAAAGTTAGGAAAATGGTTGAAGAGGTTGAAAAGGAAATGGGCATCTCTTGGGAAAAAATGTATTATGCTTGAGGGAAAAAGCAAAGGGAGAATCTAGTGCTACAAAAGGATCTGAAAGCACAAGAAGAACTGGTAGGATAGCTACCACTCCTCCTTTTGTTCAGAAGTCCTTCGAGACTAAGTAGCCTACTAGAGATAAGAATAAATCAATGATTAGTCCTCTGGTGAAGGATAAATCCCCTCTAATTGTACATATGACGAAGACAAAAAAGAAGGCTACTCCAATAGCACAACCTATCTCCCCTATAACAAAGGGACAAAATTAAAAGGTACTAAGAGAAAAGATTACAAGTGTCAATGTAGTAGAAGAAGAGGAAGAAGAGGAAGAGGGACCATAGTTGGTCCACAAGATGAGAAGTGCCAATGCTTCAAAAGGTAAAGCCAGTGCTAAAAGAATAAGATTTGACATAATTGATACCGACAATGAAGAATAACTTGAGGAATGAAAAAAAAAAAATTCATATGAGAGAAAAGAATAAAGAAACCACCAAGAAGAATTCTCCAGAAAACAAGAAAAGTGTAGAAATAGAGAAGACTCCAAGTGAAAGAAAAGAATAAGGACAATCAGTAACAGTAAGCCCTCATTCTCTTATGAAGTTAGAGGCACGATTCGATAGTATTCTACAAAATGATATGTTAGGGGAGACCGCAACCCTATACAAAGAAGTAGATGAGGTGGATAAGGCCACTATTATTGAAGCTATCATCAAATATATTGTTGTTCTTGAAGTTGACATGAGAAATATTAAGAAGAAAATACCTAAAATTTGTGGAATATTTTGTTAGAAAGAAGGAAAGAATTTGTAGAAGAAGAAGCAAGGTTGAGAGAAGATGCTTTGGAGAGGATAAGTACTCCTATCTCTAAGGAAGATAGAGCCACTTTAGCTATTATATTTACCAAGGAATTGAGAACTAAGAAAAATTTTGCAACCCTTATGGGTAAAGATCGAGATGATCTAGAAAGACTTAGAAAGGAGAGTATTGAAAAAATAGAGGAAGTGGCATAGAAACTGGGAATGGCACTAGTGAATGTGTAAACCCCTACTCCAGAACTAAATATTGAAGAAGATGTGTAGACAGATGATTCTCAACATGAGCATGATGCAAATGAAGAATTTTCATGGGATAAGACACCTCAGGAAGTAGAGAACATGATAGAAAAATATGTTGAGGAAGTAGTGATTGGTGGACATTGAAAAGGAAAATACTAGTCCTCCTCCACTCAACATAGAAAACCCTATAGAGGAAGAAAAAAAGGATGTTGACAATGAAAATTCTAATGTGGAGAAGGAAGAAGAGCAAGAAAAGAAAGATGAAGATAAAAATTCATCCAGAGATGCACAAATAGAAAGATAAAAACCAATAGAATCTAGAAATGCTTAAGAAACAAACTCAAAAGTCCCAACCTAGTGTGTCATCACAATTGTTGCAATTGCCAATGCAACAAGGTAATGTAGATTTGGATATTATCTCTTCCCTCCAAAAATTACAATTGGGAGATGTACTCCATGCATCGACAAGAAAATAAATCATTGAGATGCATTAGAGAAGTGGAGAATTGATGGAGGAAGTGGTGAAAGCATTACAAGATACCATACCTAGTGCAAACATAGATACATCACTATCCAGTATGGAAAATATGAAATTGTTAATTGATTCTTTTAAGGTGTATGCCTCTAGACTTAAATATGAGGAAGAGAAATAGGTTGAGAAGAGAATTAATGATAAGAAAATGTTGGAAATTACTGAGAAATGTTCTCTTGCACATAAAAAGTTTTCAAAATTGATGAAGGATGCACGAGGATGTGTTGATGAGGAAAAGGCTCTTTATCAATATAGCATGAAGTGGCCCGGAGCCACATAGAGGATTAGGAAAGAGATGGACTCCACTAAGTTCCAATTCAACATTGACTCAAGTGCCTATGATCCAACACTTGACTTAACTAGAGATACAAGGAATGCAATAGAAGATATGCATAAGAAATTCTTTCCGCTACAAGCCCAGAAAGAGCACATCATTCTACAATTTGGAGAATTAAGGGACTTGGTCAATCCAAAATTCATGCTTATTTCAAAATTCCTTTTGATTTTTGACAAAGCTAAGTAGATGATTCTAGTACCCAACACTCTAGAAGAAGGAGAAGAGCTACTATTGGAATTTGAAAGATAGTGCAAATTGCTTGCGGGAGAAAATAAAGATTGGGAAGAAGGTGGGCAAGCATGGAAAGCCCATGTATAGAAGTTGTAGGTGTCAACCTCCTTTGGTTGACATATTTCTCACTTTTTCATGCTTTTCAGTATTTTTATTTAGAGACTTTGTATATATGTGAACTATGTAGATAATTTTTCCAATAAATTTGGTACATGACTCTAGGGGAGTCAATCCAACCTTTTCAATTTATATATATGCTTACATTTCTCAAGGGGATTTTTAGTGAATGTAAAAAAAAATGGTATATGAACCCTTTTCCCTTGATGTCAAAGGAGGAGAATTTTGTGGATACTTTTTGCGTGCTACCATTAATGACAAAAGGGGAGATTGTTGGAAGAATTTCAATGATGTTGTTGTTCGAAACATGAGAATGAGGGAGAAGTAAAGGTATATAAAAAGATGTTGTAGTGTTGTCATTGATGTCAACATTATATCTGGATATGGAGATCATGATGCAAATAATTTTGGTTGGTTTTAACATGTTTTGGGTTTTTGACGAAGACATTTTTTGCAAAGTGGTTGGTTTGGTATGTTGCAAGTATGAGCAAGTTTGATGGTGTTTTCATTGATGTTGTCATGGATGTCAACACAATACAAGATGTTGCGGGTTGTGAATGTATAGTTGAGATTTTGTTGACATGTTGTGAGTACATGGAGCTATATTTATGATGTTGCATAGGTGCTGAAATGATGAGGTACCAAGTGATTTTGAGAAAATTAATGAATAGTGAAGATAGAGTTGTGTGTGTGTTCAGAATGAGATCCATTTTATGCTCCAAATTTCTTTTGTGTTGATCCTATGCATGTACGGATCTGAAGTGTTGTTTATTGGAATCTATTGGTGATATATCATGGCTTGTAGCTTCTAGTTTGATGGAAAGTGTAAGTTGTGTTCACCGGTGCATGAACCGATTTGGCAGAGTTGTTTGTCTATGAACTAGGAGAAATGTTTCAAATCCGCAATTCTCTGTTGAGTTGTTTCTAGTCTTGTGGATCTGGTAGAAGGATTGTTAAGGTGATGTCTCTATTCTGGAAAGGGTGTTCATGGTTTGGTGATCCAAAATATGATTCCCAGAGCTCTTGTGTGTGTATGTGCACTTTGGTTGGTTTGATGAGAAGTGTTCTGAGTTTGAAGGTTGTTACTGCTGATGCAAATGAATCTGATGATATCCAAGATGTGTTTCAGTGTGTGGTGAAGCATGTAGTGTGGCCCACATGTTATCTTATTGATGTGGAAGTGTGTACTTCAAAGATCATTTTTGTTTTCATTAGGTTTGGCCAACTTGGTGTTTACACTTCATATGAAGGTTATGTTTTAATTAATGAAGTGTGTGTTTGATCTAAGACGCTATTTTGGGTCATGGTTAAGTATTGATGTGGTCCGCTCTCATTCCTTTCCACAGCAAGAATTTTGAGTTGTCGACCTAATTTGAATTTGTATAATGAAGAGTGTATAGCCGACCTTGGAGAAAGTTTGTAAGGTTGAAGATGGTATAAATACAACTCTCAAGATGTAAAGGATTATATCATACAAAGTAATGAAGTAACCAAAAGTGTCAGAAGTAGAGTTGTGCGAAAGTGTATTGAAGCAGCAATACTTTAATGTGTTAGATTCTTGAAAGCAGTGAGCTGATGGTTTTTGCAATCTTCTGATCAAGACTGCAGATGTGTGTAATTTGTAGTGGCAGATCCTTCTGTTATCTTTTGTATTTATAGGCAGTGAGCCTCCCTTTTTTGGATAGTGAGTCCTATTTGTAGGCAATGAGCCATTGTATCTAGATAGTGAGTTCTTTTGGGTAGTGAGCCCTTGGCGGTGAGCCTCTTTGTATTTGATCTTGTAATTAATTTATATTGTGAGCTAATCCTCATTGTGGATTTTCCCTTATTGGGTTTTCCATGTAAAATATGGTGTTCATTGTGTTGATATTTCTTTCTATTATCTTTATTTGATGTTTATACTTAATAACATAATTGAGTGGTTGTGAAGTTAATAAGGGTTTAATTTTTTTGGTTTGAATTTGGTGAAATCTAATTCACCTCCCCTCTCACTTGTCTTGCACCTTTCAACAATTGGTATAAGATCTTTGGTTCCTTGGTGAAGAGCTTAATCACTTAAGGTAGATCTGATGGCACATAAGTTGATGATCCCTATGTTCGATGGATCTTACTACAGTGACTAGAAAGTGAAGATGAGAGGTTACATAATCTATCTTGGTTACAAGACCTGGAAGGATGTTGAGAAAAAATATGTTGAGCTTGAAAGTGGTCCTTCTTTTGATGATGAGATTTTCGCATATGAGATAAATGAGAAAGAAATGTATGCTATTTATAGTGCTTTATCTAAGACTAAGCGAACAAAGGTTATTTCTTTGGGCACTGCTTATGAAGTTTGGAAAATTTTGGAAACTCTCTATGAAGGAAATGATAGAGTAAAGTTGACAAAGATGCTAATAGAAAAATGAAGATATGAGAATTTAAAAATGGAAGAAGCAGAAGATATTGCAAGCTATTTCTAGAGAGTTGATCTTGCAACAAATGGAGTTAGAAATCAAGGGGGCACTCTGATAGATGAAGATATAATAGAGAAGATTCTAATGACCTTAACGGAGTGTTATAGTGATAAGGTCTTGGTTATTGAGGTAATGCATGATACTAAGAAGTTTACTATAGAACAACTATTCGGTGCATTGACTACATTTGAGATGAGGAAGTTTGGAAAGAAATAGGAGAAGACAAAGTTAGGCTTTAAAGCTAAAAAGACAAAATGATCTAGAGGATGATAGTTCAGATGAGTTGGAAGAAAATTTTACAAGGAAGTTGAAGAAAGGTTCTGGTAAGTACAAAGGTATGTTACCTTTTAAATGTTTCAGTTGTGGAAATATTGGTCATTATGCTTCAAGATGTTTGAATAGAGTTGTACATAAGAAGAATAGAGATCATAAAGATAGAAAGGATAAGAAGTACAAGAATTTGTATTATGTAAAAGAAGATGTTGTAATATCTGATGATGAATCTAATTTTGAGGATAATGATGATGAACGCTTGTTTCTAGCTTTAGAGAATAAATTTGTGTTTGCTAACTTTGGAAGATGTGCAAGGGAAAATGGTTTGGAGAAAAACAAGGAAGAAATGAAAGGTACTCTAGTGTTCATGCTAGATAGGATGAAGAATATTGGGTGATTGATAGTGGCTGCTCTAATCACATGACGAAATATAAAAGTAAGTCCACTAAACTTGAAAATTATAATGGTGGTTTATTCATATTTGGAGATGATTCTAGAGAAAAGATTGTTGGGAAAGGATCTATTAGTTTTTATGGAAAAGACAGTACTGATGATGTCTGCTTTGTTAAGTACATAAGGAATAATCTTTTAAGTGTTGCAAAAGGGTGTAGCAAAGGATTCAAGCTTGTGTTTAAGGATAACACTTGTGAGATCAGGAAAGGGTCTAGAATAGTGGTTGCTATAGGAAGAAGAATATATGGTAACATCTCCTAGCTTAAGGGTGTTGATGGTCAATGTCTTGTATCTCAAGTTAATGAAAGTTAGCTATGGAATTGAAGGATAGGACATGTAAACTTTGATAATTTGATCAAGATCAGTTCAAGAGAGGTTGTTCAGGATCTTCCTAAGATTACAAAGTCTAATATTGTGTGCAGGAGTTGTCAGCTGGGAATGAAAACAAGAAGAAATTTTAATACTGACCTCCGTGGCCCAACACGAACAAGAATCCTTAATGGTGACAAGTACTCCATGCTTTTGATTGATGATTATTCAAGAATGACATGGGTTACACTTCTTAGGGAGAAAACTCAGGCTCTGGATAGATTTAAACTATTCAAGGCAAGAGTAGAGGATGAATTGAACCTGAGGATTAAATGCTTAAGATCTAATAAAGGTGGAGAATTTACTTCTAGTGAGTTTAATACATTTTGTGAAGAGCATGGCCTAAAAAGACATTTTTTAGCTCCTAGAACTCCTTGGCAGAATGGAGTTGTTAAGAGAAAGAACTAAACTATGCAGGAGGTTGCTAGAACTATGATGAAAGAAGTAAATGTACCTAATGTATACTGGAAAGAGGCAATCCACACTACTATTTACATTCTTAACTGAGTCCATATTAGAGGTTACAACACTAAGACTCCTTATGAGTTGTGGACTTGTAAGACTCCTACTATAAAGTACTTTAAGGTATTTGGAAGCAAATGTTACATTAAAATAGATGATGAGAACCTTGGGAATTTTTATGCTAGATCTAATGAAAGAATTTTTCTTGCGTATTCAACTAGCAGAAAAACAAACAAATGCTTCAATAAAAGATTGAGAAAAATTGCCGAGAATACAAATTTGAAATTTGATGGAGTGCATAGATCAGTTGAGATAAGTGAAGTTGAAGCGGATGAGCCTATATACAAACTAATACCAAAAGAGAATAAAGAGGAAGAAGAAGAATAGAGTTAAGAATAACAAGGAACTCTAGAACCTACTCCTAAGACTCCTAAGTATGTAAAGAAGAATCATCCTAAAGACTAGATAATTGGAGATAAGACTGAAGGTGTGAAGACAAGAAGCTCAAAGTGATAGCAAGTGAGGAAAATCTATGTTTACTTTCAAAGATGGAACCTAAGTTTGTGTGTGAAGCAATTAAAGATGAGAGTTGGATTAGAGAAATGAAAGAGGAATTGCAACAAATACAGAAAAATAAAACATGGGAACTAGTCCCTAGACCTTTAAATAAAAATACAATTGGTTCAAAGTGGATTTTCGGGAATAAGTTGAATGAGAATGGTGAAGTTGTGAGAAACAAAGAAAGACTTGTATGTAAAGGATATTCACAAGTTGAAGGCATAGATTTTGAGGAGACATTTGCACTAGTGGCAAGAATGGAAGCTATTAGGATGTTCTTGGAATTTTATGCTTATAAAGATTTCAAGGTATATCAGATGGATGTCAAGTCTACATTCCTAAATGGAGAACTAGAAGAATAAGTGGATACGGAACAACCAAAAGGTTTTTAGCTATCAGAAAAACCAGATACGGTATATAAATTGAAAAAGGGATTATATGGACTAAAACAAGCTCCCAGAGCATGGTATGCAATATTAGATAGATACCTGACATAGCAATAGTTTAGAAAAGGCTCTACATGCAGACAATAATATTTATTTTAAGGTTGAAGGAAACAAAATGTTAATAGTGGTAGTATATGTTGATGATATCATTTTTGGAGGAAATGAAGGTATGTGTAAAAAGTTTGCAGAAGAGATGCAAAAATAATTTGAAATGTCTATGATTGGTGAGCTGAATTTCTTCCTTGGACTGCAAGTAAATCAAACTAATAAGGGGATATTCATTTCATAATTGAAATATGTCAAAGATTTGTTAAATAAATTTGGAATGGATGTGGTGCAGGAGCACTAGGAAGCATGAGGTAGCACTAGGCAAATTTGTGAGCCTAGGAAGAAATTTTGTGGTTTTAATGTTTTGAGGCCATGTTGACCATTTAGTTAGCATTGGAGGATTATGAATAAGGGTTGTTTTTTTGTGATTAGTGGAATTAGAAGTGGAAAGAATGGGTGGGTTTTGAAGCTCATTCTTGTTTAGGTTGCGTAACCTTGTCAAAAGTTAGAAAACACAGTGGATTTTGGTAATGTTGGCCATTAGGTCATGAAGAAGTTTGACCAAAGAAGATAACTAATTGAGGAGCCTTATTTAAGGTGAGCCTCGACCTATAAACAGGGTTAGAAGGTTTGGTATTGTGAAAACATTTTGTGAGTTGAAATAAAACAGTGTTTTTGAAGGTTATTTCTGATTTTTGCTTCATAATAGAGCTTTAAATGGATTGAAATAACTATTGTTCTGGAAGTAGAATGTAGTGTTGATAGAATACAAGATTTTTGTGCCATCTATTGGCCTTTGTGATTTGTTTTCATCATTTTTTTGTAAATAGTTTGATTTCTTTCTTTTTCTGGCCTGAACCAGGCAGTCTTGAGAAAATGGAGTGCTAGACCACTTTCCCACCGTACAAATTGTACGGACCTTTGGGAATAGTGACTAGACTCCATGAGTGTAAATATGGTAGGTTTTAAGAGTTGTGTGTGTACAGGAGCAGTGAGAAAATTCTTGCCCTAGGCGAGCCAGAAGGAGTCCGACTAGGGAAGACAGGGTGTACAAAACTCAAAATTTGCAGGGGTGTTTGAAACTCATAGTTTTTCTTGTTTGAGAAGGTAGGTGGAAGTCTTACCTAGGTCAGGTAACTAGGAGGAAGCTCCATTAACATTTTAGGTTGGAGAAAGGCTTAGCAAATTGGAAACAGCCAGAAAAGGTTGGAGAACCCTAGATTTTGGCAAAATTCAAGTTGAGGCCTTGTACGGCTGATGAAGACTCAAGACCTTAAAAATCTTTGAGTGGTGGAAAAATGGACCAGGAACCCCAAAGAAATTTTGGGTTGTTCTTTAGAAAGAATGGAGTTTAAGCCCCTTTCCTCGGAGAAGAGGCCTAATTGGGGCTCTTTGCTAGTAGCCCTTTTTAACCCTAAAAGAGGGTTTTGATGAAAGCGACTAGGGAACGGAGCAAGAAGGATAATAAAGAACCAAAAATTGATTGATTGCAATGTTTTAAAACACCTCCACACCCCTGCAAGTAAAAATGCAACTTTGGAGGTTTGGTTAGTCTTTAGGGCAAACTAAAGGTTAAGGAAGAGTGTGAGTTGTTGCACCAAGAAAGACTTGGGTGGTTGAATGGTGATGGAAGTGGGGTTGGCCAGAAGAACCAGGAATACCTAAACAAGAAAAGGTGCCTATAGGTTCAGGTGGTGGAGTAAGACACCAAGAAGGTCTTGCAAGCAAGACCTAGAGCAGGAATCTGAGATTGATTCCTCCAACCCCTCTCCCTATCAGATTGGTATCAGATCGAGCAAAAGATTTGGGAAGAATCTTGTATGTATGCGATTGAGTCTAGTGATTCTTCCATCATGGTGACAAATGCAGAATTGGCCAAGATGGTTGAAGAGCAGGAGGAAGACAATAAACTATTGAGGGAAAGAATAGCCCAACTTGAGCAAGCAGTGAGGAGCGTGCAATTTGAAGGAAGGATACCAAAGGAAGAAGTGGTTGCAGAGGAAAAAAAGACCCCTGAACTTGACCATGTCCTGAAAGAAGAGCCTTTCTTGAAGGCATTGAAGGCTTTGAGTGGAAAAGCACTTGAAGGCATACCACTATTTAGTGAAAAAATGGAAGCTGATCTAGTCATGGATTGGATAGAGGGAATGGAAAACCATTTTGAATGTGATGGAGTCACTGAGGCACAGAAGGTGAAGGTGGCCAAAGCAAGACTAAGAGGTTATGCCTTGACATGGTGGAAGTTCATATAGACAAAGAGGGAAAAAGAAGGCAAGCAACCTATATCTACTTGGAAGGGAATGGTTGCCAAAGTAAAAGAAGCATACATGCCAGATGACTATGAGATTCAGTTACACAAGAAGAGAAAAAGCCTAAGGTAGAAAGACCAAGATGTGAATACCTACATAGAGGAGTTCCAAAAACTTTGTATGAGGTCTAATGTTTCAGAAGATGAAAGTCTCAAGGTGGCTAGGTATCTTAATGGCTTGAAATGGAACATTCAAGAGGAGATGGCTCTTCTAAGTCCCAAGAAAGTACACCAATGCTATCAGTTGGCCATAAAGATTGAGGAAAGAAGCAAGAGGAAACAAGACCAGGCTTCTAAGGGTAGAGGCAAAGGCAGAGATCAAAGAGGATAGCGAGGTGGCTACCAAGGTAGAGGCAATGACCAAAGAAACCAAGGAGAGTTTAAATCCATAGATCATGGCAATGAAACACCTTCTAGAGGAGGGTATAACAGAGGTAGAGGACCTCAAGGAGGTTCAACCAGAGGAAGAGGAGCAGGAAGGAGCAATTCATAATTTGCAAACATGAAATGCTACCGGTGTGGTCAAGTAGGTCATCCTGCTTATAGGTGCCTGGAGAAAGCATCTTCATCAATCAATGAGAAGAGAGTGGCTTATGCACAAGAGGACACCATGAGTCCTAAGTCATCTAAGGTCAGTCATATTGAATCTGAAGTAGGAGAGAATCTGATGTTCAGTAGAGTTTTGATCAGATAACCGGTCAAGGAAGAACCAAAACAAAGGAGGGCTCTATTTAGAGTAAGGTGCAAGATACTTGGTAAAGTATGAAAGGTCATAGTAGATTTAGGTTCAACAGACAATATTATCTTAGAGGAGGCAGTAATAAAACTGAAATTGGATAAGGTACCCCACACTAACCCCTACAAGGTCACATGGCTAAACAAAGGGAAAAGTGTTTTAGTGAATGAGCAAGTAACGGTGGAGTTTTCCATTGGAGGGTAAAAGGAAAAGTTAGTTTGTGATGTGTTACCCATGGATGCCTACCATATACTATTGGGCAGACCATGGAAATATGACAGAGGTGCCATATATGATGGAAAAGAGAACACCATCTCATTCAAGAAGGATGGGAAGACTTTCAAGTTGCAGTCAGTATCAGAAGAAGAAGAGGGACAGTCAAAGACACCAAGCATCATGTTGAGTAGTGGGAAGGAGTTCCTTAATAACCTACATCAAGGGGGTGAAGGATATGTGGTTATGTTACAACCTAAAGAAGAAGACAAGGCTAAAAAGACAGTCATACCCAGAGCAGTCCTAAAGTTGTTGGATCAGTTCAAGGACATTGTAAGTGATGGTGCACCTGCAACTCTACCACCAAAGAGAGCCATAAGTCATCAAAGTGACTTCATACCTAGAGCCTCATTTCCTAACAAAGCAGCTTATAAGCTTACCCCAGATCAGAATCTAGAGGTAGCTAAGCAAGTGCAAGAGTTGTTGGATCAAGGATTGATTCAAAAGAGCATCAGCCCATGTGCAGTACCAGTGGTCTTAGCAACCAAGAAAGGAGGCAAGTGGAGATTATGCACTGACTCTAGAGCTATAAATAGAATTACAATTAGATATAGATTCCCTATCCCTAGGATTGAGGACTTGATGGATTGTCTTGGAGGAGCTTAGTACTTCACTAAGTTGGATCTCAAGAGTGGATACCACCATATCAGAATCAAGGATGGAGATGAGTGGAAGACAACTTTTAAGACAAATGATGGGTTGTATGAGTGGAGAGTTATGCCATTTGGCCTCTCTAATGCTCCTAGCACTTTCATGAGGCTCATGAATGAAGTTCTTAAAGACTTTACAGGGATATTTGTGGTAGTCTATCTTGATGACATCCTCATATTCAATAAGACAGCAGAAGAGCATTTAAAACATGTGGAGTTGGTTCTTAGAAGGTTGCAAGAAGAGAAGTTGGCAATCAATCTAGAGAAGTGTGAGTTATTTAAGAAAGAGCTTGTATATTTGGGTTTTGTAGTGTCCAAAGGATCATTGAAGATGGATCCAAGCAAGGTGGAGGCCATCCTAAACTGGCCTACACCAACCATAGGGACAAAGGTAAGAAGTTTTCATGGTTTGGATAAATTTTATAGAAAATTCATAAGGAACTTTAGTGGCATATGTGCACCATTCCTAGACACAATCAAGGGTGGTTTAAAAACTAAGTTTAAATGGACTCAAGCAGCTGAGAAAGGTTTTGCGAAACTGAAACAAGAAGTGGAAACTCAACCTATTCTTTTGTTACCTAGTTTTGACAAATTGTTCACTGTTGAATGTGATGCAAGTGGAGTGGTAGTAGGAGGAGTGCTAAGTCAAGAGGGCGGGCCTATATCCTTCTTTAGTGAGAAGCTCAATGAAGCAAAGAAGAAGTATTCAACCTATGACTTAGAACTTTATGCTTTGGTTTAGTCACTTAGGAAGTGGAGGCATTACCTTCTACCCAAGGAGTTCATAGTCTTTACTGACAATCAGGCACTTAGCTTTATCAACACTCAAGAGAAGTTAAGTAATAGGTATTTGAAATGGATGGAATACATCCAAGCTTTTACCTTCACCATCAAGCACAAGAAGGGACAGATAAACAAAGTAGCAGATGCATTGAGTAGGAGGTTGTTGACAGTGTAGGAGATACAAGTGAAGAGCATAGGGATTGATAGTTTTAAAGATCTCTATGGGGAAGATGAAGACTTTCTAGAGGTCTATAAGGTATGTTCTAACTTTGAGAACCATTTCCATAGCCAATATTCAGAGTATACATTGTAAAGTGGGTTGTTGTTTAAGGGAAATCAGTTATGTGTTCCAAGAGGGTCAATGAGGGAAAATATAATTCAAGAAAAGCATAATGGTAGTCTTAGTGGACATTTTGGCATCAACAAGACTTTAGAACTAGTGAAAAGATTCTATTACTGGCCTAAGTTGGCAAGAGATGTTAGAAAGTATGTGGAACAGTGTGTTGTGTGTATGACAGCTAAGGGAGGAGCTAGTAATGTTGGTCTATATCAACCCCTACCCATTCCTAATAGACCATGGGAGTGTGTAAGCATGGATTTTGTGGTAGGCCTTTCTAAGACCAAAATTGGTTTTGACAGTGTCTATCTAGTAGTGGATAGATTTAGCAAAATGAGTCATTTTATTCCCTGCAAAACTATTCATGATGCTAGCTACATAGCTCATCTTTTCTTCAAGGAGGTTGTAAGGATCCATGGATTGCCTTTGAGCATTATTTCAGACAGGGATGTGAAGTTCATGAGTCACTTTTGGAAGACTCTATGGAGTAGATTGGGTACCAACCTATCATTTGGATCAGCTTACCATCCTGAGACTGATGGTCAAATAGAGGTGGTTAACAGGGTGCTAGGTAATCCTCTAAGGTGCCTAACTAAGGAGTATGGACAGACATGGGATATGGTTATCTCACAAGCTGAGTATGCTTACAATGATAGTGTGAACTGGACCACAGGGAAGAGTCCTTTTGAAGTTGTGTATGGGATGTACCCAAGAGGCATATGTGAGCTCAAAGATCTTGGAGCTATGGAACATAGAAGTGGACATGCAGAGGACTTCAGTCAGACCATGAAGGAGATTGAGGAGCAGGTGAAGAAGACAGTCACCGAGGCTACACAAAAGTTGAACGAGAAAGTAGATTTGTCAAGGAAGGATGTGCAATTTGTAGTAGGGGACTATGTCATGGTCCACCTTAACAAGTAAAGGTTGCAAAAGGGAATGTCAACCAAGTTACAAATGAAAAGAGTAGGACCATGCAAGATATTAGCCAAGTATGGTAAAAATGCATACAAGTTAGAGTTACCCACCGATCTAGGGATCTCTCCAATGTTCAATGTAGTTGATTTGATCAAGCATAAGGGGATAGTCAATGATGTGGATCAGAACAGTAAGGAGATCTTCAAGGACATCATCAATGTATCCTTACCTCATCAAGACAAGCCTCAGGCAGAGAAGATCTTGGAGTCAAGAGTGAAGAAGACTACAAGACATAAGGTGTACATGGAGCACCTTATCAAGTGGAAGAACAAGCATGAATCAAAAGCCACATGGGTACACGAAGATCAGTTCAAGAATTTTGGTATTGACCTCTCATTGGTCTTTCCTTCTATTCCTTAGTGTTTGGGCAGAGAGGGGGAGAATGGTGCAGGAGCACCTAGGAAGCATGAGGTAGCACTAGGCAAATTTGTGAGCCTAGGAAGAAATTTTGTGGTTTTACTGTTTTGAGGTCATGTTGACCATTTAGTTAGCATTGGAGGATTATGAATAAGGGTTGATCTGTTGTGATCAGTGGAATTAGAAGTGGAAAGAATGGATGGGTTTTGAAGCTCATTCTTGTTTAGGTTGCTTAACCTTGTCAAAATTTAGAAAACACGGTGGATTTTGGTAACGTTGGCCATTAGGTCATGAAGAAGTCCGACCAAAGAAGATAACTAATTGAGGAGCCTTATTTAAGGTGAGCCTTGACCTGTAAACAGGGTTATAAGGTTTGGTATTGTGAAAACATTTTGTGAGTTGAAATAAAACAATGTTTTTGAAGGTTATTTTTGATTTTTGCTTCATAACAGAGCTTTAAATGGATTGAAATAACTACTATTCTAGAAGTAGAATGTAGTGTTTATAGAATACAAGCTTTGTGTGCCATCTATTTTCCTTTGTGATTCATTTTCATCATTTGTTTTTAAATAGTTTGAATTATTTCTTTTTCTGGCCTGAACCAGGCAGTCTTGAGAAAATGGAGTGCTAGACCACTTTCCCATTGTACAAATTGTACGGAACTTTGGGAATAGTGACTAGGCTCCATGAGTGTAAATATGGTAGGTTTTAGGAGTTGTGTGTGTATAGGAGCAGTGAGAAAAGTCTTGCCCTAGGCTAGCCAGAAGGAGTCCGGCTACGGAAGACAGGGTGTATAGAACTCAAAATTTGCAGGGGTGTTTGAAACTCGTAGTTTTTCTTATTTGAGAAGGTAGGTGGAAGTCTTACCTATGTCAGGTAACTAGGAGGAAGCTCCATTAACATTTTAGGTTGGAGAAAGGCTTAGCAGATTGGAAACAGCCAGAAAAGGTTGGAAAACCCTAGATTTTGGAAAAATTCAAGTTGAGGCCTTGTACGGCTGATGAAGACTCAAGACCTTGAAAATATTTGAGTGGTGGAAAAATGGACCAGGAACCCCAAAGAAATTTTGGGTTGTTCTTTAGAAAGAATGGAGTTTAAGCCCCTTTCCTCGGAGAAGAGGCCTAATTAGGGCTCTTTGCTAGTAGCCCTTTTTAACCCTAAAAGAGGGTTTTGATGAAAGCGACCAGGGAACAGAGCAAGAAGGATAATCAAGAACCAAAAATTGATTGATTGCAATGTTTTAAAACACCTCCACACCCCTGCAAGTAAAAATGCAACTTTGGAGGTTTGGTTAGTCTTTAGGGTAGACTAAAGGTTAAGGAAGAGTGTGAGTTGTTGCACCAAGAAAGACTTGGGTGGTTGAATGGTGATGGAAGTGGGGTTGGACAGAAGAACCAGGAATACCTAAACAAGAAAAGGGGCCTATAGGTTTAGGTGGTGGAGTAAGACACCAAGAAGGTCTTGCAAGCAAGACCTAGAGCAGGAATCTGAGATTGATTCCTCCAACCCCTCTCCCTATCAGGATGACTCCAAACTGGTTAGTACTCCTATGGTGATTGGATGCAAGTTGAGCAAGAATGATGAATCCACTAAAGTTGATCATAGCATGTATAGATCTATGGTTGGTGGTCTGTTGTATCTTACTGCTACTAGACTAAACATCATGCATGCAATATGTCTAGTTTCCAGATTTCAAGTAGAACTTAAATAAGCACATGTTATAGTTGTGAAGAGGATATTTAGATATCTTAAGGGCACTATGTATTATGGCTTGTGGTATCCTAAGGATACTAATTTCACCTTGGAGTACTTTCACTGATGCAGATTGGTTTGGTTGTGTGGATGACCGAAAAATTACAAGTGGTGGAGAATTCTTTCTTGGTGGAAAGTTGTTTTCATGGCTAAGTAAGAAACATGATTCAGTGTCTTTATCCACTACAAAAGTGAATTATATTGTTCCAGCATCTTGTTGCACACAGGTTTTATGGATAAAGCAAACATTGAAAGATATAGGAGTAATATGTGATGATCCTATTCCTATCTTCTATGATAATACAAGTGCTATAAACATTTTAAAGAATCTGGTAATGTATTTAAGAACAAATAATATATCTATTAGATATAATTTCTTGAGAGAAAAGGTGTTGGAGAATGAATTCAAGTTGGAGTATGTGTCTACAAAGGATCAGATAGCCAACATATTTACTAAGGCTCTTTTGAAGGATAATTTTGAGTATCTCAAAGATAAGTTGGGGGTTATAGGCCCTCCTTCTTTGAATTAGGTGCACATGGAGGTCCATTAGTCCAATGATATGTAGATTCTTCATTTTTTTGGACTGATGAATGGGTCTACTCCATAAGGGGAGCATAAAGTTTCATTATTATAGTATGAGATGTGTGGGTGCACTCCTAAGGGGGAGTGATCAAAAGTGGAAGAGAGATTCATGAGAAAAATAGTAAGAGGGATAGAGCAAAATAAGAAGTTGAAAGAGAGTGCATTGTTGTCTTTGATGGTTTTTCACATCATGTGTTACCATCAATGACAAAGGGGGATATTGTTGCAAGTATGAGCAAGTTTGGTGGTGTTTCCATTGATGTTATCATTGATGTCAACACAGTATAAGATGTTGTAGATTGTGAATGTATAGTTGAGATACTGTTGAGATGTTGTGAGTACATGGAGCTATCTTTATGATGTTGTAGATGTGCTAAAATGATGAGGTACCAAGTGATTTTGAGAAAATTAATAAATAGTGAAGATAGAGTTGTGTGTGTTCAGAATAAGCTCTGGTTTGTGCTCCACATTTATTTTGTGTTGATCCTATGCTTGTGTAGATCTGAAGTGTTCATTATTGGTATCTATTGGTGATATCTCCTAGATTTTAGCTTCTAGTTTGATGGAAAGTGTAAGTTGTGTTCACCGGTACGTGATCTAGTTTGCCAAAGTTGTTTGTTTATGAACTAAGAGAAATGTTTCTGCTCTGTAGTTCTTTGCTAAGTTGTTTTTTCTCTTGCGAATATGGTAGAAGGCTTGTTAACCTGATATCTATATTCTGGCAAGGGTGTTCATTGTTTGGTGCTCTGGAAGATGAGTGCCAGTGATCCTATGTGTGTATGTTCACTCTAGTTGATCTAATGAGAAGTGTTATGATTTTGAAGGTTGTTACTACAAATACAAATGAATCTAATGATATCCAAGATGTGTTTGTGTGTGGTGAAGTATGTTGTGTGGCCTGCATGTTATCTTCTTGATGTGGAAGCATGTACTTCAAAGATCATTTGTGTTTTTATTAGGTTTGGTTGACCTGGTGTTTACACTTCATACAAAGGTTAAGTTTTAATTAAGGAAGCATGTGTTTGATCCAAGATGTTATTTTGGGTTGTGGTTAAGTATTGAAGTGGTCCACTTCCATTCCTTTCCACTACGGGAATGTTGAGTTTCTGACCGAATTTGAATTTGTATAATGAAGCATGTATAGCCAACCTTGGAGAAAGTTTATAAGGTTGAAGATGGTATAAATATAAGTCAATATATGAAGGATTAGATCATACAAAGTAAAGAAGTAAGCCACAAGTATGAGAAGCAGAGTTGTGTGAAAGTGTATTGAGGTAGTAGTACTTTAGTGTGTTAGATTTTTTAAAGTAGTGAGCTAATGGTTTTTTCAATATTCTAATCATGGATGTGGATGTGTGTAATTTGCAGTGGTGGATCCTTTTGTTATCTTTTGTATTTGTAAGTAGTGAGCCTCCCTTTTTTGGACAGTGAGTCCTATCGGTAGGCAGTGAGCCTTTGTATCTGGATAGTGAGTCCTTTTGGGCAATGAGCCCTTCACAATGAGCCTCTTTGTATTCAGTTTTGCAATTAAATTATATTGTGAGCTAATCCTCATTGTGGTTTTTCACTTATTGGGTTTTCCATGTAAAATCTAGTGTTCATTGTGTCGATATTGATTTCTGTTATCTACATTTCATGTTCATACTTAATAACAAAATTGAGTGGTTGTGAATTTAATAAGTTTTTGAAGATTTTTGTTTGAATTTGGTGACAATTGATTCCCCCCTCTCAATTTTCTTGCATCTTTCAACATGGTAAATTTGGTTGCAATGGGAAATTGACTAGGTGTCAATACTGCTATTTCAGTGTAACAGAGCTTCCATTTTTGGGTCCACACCAGTCCATAAATGAAGGTTTCACTTTGTGCTTCTAAAATTATTTTGTTGGATGTTAGATGTATCTGATTCCAATTTTTCATCATGTTTTGGCTATTGGATCGAAAGATATGAGTAAAAAAAGTTGGTCTAGAAAATTACAATTATTCTTTGTATAGTGCATTTGTGTGGGAGAGTCTACACTTCTCTGTGAATATATTTTTGGCTTTGCGGATTTGAGGAGATGTTAGTAGATGGAAGTAGCAGGTGAATTCTAGTTATTTTTGAGTTTTGAGGTCCACGTGTTAGAATGTGGATACATAGTTGAAGGATTTTGTTATTAGGTCTTATGTTGTATCGACCTAACAATTTTAAAGATATGTGAAGATTAAATAAGTGTTTTAGTCTTATGTGGGATCTAACATAGGTCCATGTTGACCTATTTTAAGTTGTTTTGAGGACTGAATCTTGCAGTGAGATATGTATGAAATTTTTGGAGCCAACAAGTTATATTTTGAGTGTTACATCTAATTTGGCCAACATAATTGAAGTTCTGATTGAAGTGGATATATATGTTAGATTTTTTTGTTGTTTTAGATATGAGTATATGTGTGATGTGATGATCCTACATGTAATTATTATCAAAGTAGAGTGAATTTAATATGTGAATGTTGAGTAGAATATTGAAGTGATGTGAATGCAAGGAAAGTAGGGTGTTAGATCAGAATTAAATGAAGTGTGTAAAGTCAGATTATTGAGCTTTAGTGGAACTATATTTCATGCATATGATAGATGCAATTATAAAAATTCAAAATAGGTTGTGAGCCACCATCTCTCTTCTATCTTTTTCTTTGTGGGAAATGAGTTCACTTGGATAGTGAGTCCACCTATAGTGATCACTTATATAAATATACTATAACTAGTTATAATATATTGTGAGCTAATCCTCGTTGTGGTTTTTCCCATTTTGGGTTTTCCATGTAAAAATCTTGGTGTTCATGTGTTATGTGGTGTGTTGATGTTTCATGCTTTATTTCTTTATTGCAGTTGAATATGCTTTGGTAACTAGATGTTTGATGTTTGAAAGGCTTAAGAGAATACAAATTCACCCCCCTCTCAATAATCTGGGTGTTCAACACACTTTGTATGCTCCCCCTATTTGAACCTCTAATCTCAACTATTTTAAGAAATATTAGTTTACAAACTAGATTTTGAGCACTACAAATCTCTTTTTCATCATATCTTCAAATTTTGGTTGTTACTATCTTCAATTTCTCATCAAAGGTCATTAAAGGTTAATTTTTACTAATTTAATGAAAAATTTGGTCACTTTTGACCCCTTTTTAATCCCCCATTTCTACGTGCATACCCATATAATATTACTTATTAACATATTGTTTGTAAAGGAGCGGATTGAAACCCCAATCCCCCAGTCCATTAGTGGATTAGGTACCTTATCCAGATTCAAGGAAGGGGATTTGAATAAACATGACTATTGAAAAGAGAAAAGATTATGGTTGGGAAATGATGACTAAAAAGGGGATTCCAAGATATAGAATATAATATAAGGGAAAGAGAGAACTAAAAAAGTAGAGTAGATTAGAGAATAAAAGATATAGTAAAGACAAGTCTACAAGGAAAGAGAGTTGCACCACAAGAGCAGTGAGATAAAAAACTCTAAAAAGAAAATGATTTGAGGCTTAGTAAATGTGAGAATAATTCTCATAAACAAGGTTTTTTGGGTAGAAATTAGGAATCTATTATACAAAGAATAATAATAAAATAGAAAAATCTTGATATACACAAAAAGAAACAAAATATCTAACCATGGAATTGATTGGTCAAAGAGAGAAGAATAATGGTTATATCTAGGAATGTAAATAAGGCTAAGAGAAGAGAGTAAGATTAGAAAAAGGAAAAGAAAGAGCATGAAAAATAAGAATACATGTTAGAGAGAGTAAAGAATGATAGAAGTTTCTTAGGAACTATATGGAGAGAGGAAATAATATAATTGTTGACACTTTGTGTCACCCTTGTTTTCCCACTGTTCATAACCAATCTAAGATATTTATGTGGATATTTGCATCAACTGCACTTTTATATTGTGGTTTTACTTCTCTTATGTTAGTCATTTTCCCAAATACAAAATATCTAAAAATTGGCCAAGTTTTTGGACCTTTTGTGCTTTCAATTTTGTAAAATTCCCAAATGGGTATCCATAATTAAATTTTTATGGATTTTGGATCAAAATCAACAAATTTATGCATTTGTGGGTTTTCTGCTTCCATATTCCCAAAGGTGCAGTTTGGTAAGGTTTTCTTGCAAGGTGTAGTTCTCTTGGATTTTCCCACAAAAAGGAGAAAATTATAAAAATAGCTAAGTATGGGTTTCAAAGTAAGATGTTGACCAACTTCCCATATAGGCTTGATAGAGGTTACAATCTTGAAAGTTGAGGGTTTACAAATATTTCAAGTGTGTCTAGTCTTGCAAGAATTTCCAAGTGAATTGGTCAAAGGTCAGGAGTTGTAGTTCAAACATAGGTTCCCTTCCCACATGGGCCCAATGTCAATTAGCTTCCCACATTTGGCTTGATGATTGAGAACTAGCTAAGCATATTTTTATGCATAGAAGGTACCAAACTTCCCACAAGTTTTGTAAGAGCTTCCAAAACTACAAGATCAATAGGAATTTCTTGACCCACATGGGCCATACAACAATCAATTTTTTGAATTGTAGAAATTTCATGGTCTACTAATTTTGCAAGTTTTTTCATGTGAATCAAACATATTTCCAAAGGTGTAGTTGCTGGTGGTTTTCTTGCATGAGCCTAATAAAGGCCAAATCTAACTAAGGGACTATCATCATGCAAAATTCTCCAACTAAACAATTTCAAAGCCAAAGTTGCAGACCTGATAGAATTTCACTACCCGCATGAGCTTGACAATGACCAAATTTGACTACATGACTAACTTCATGCAAAAAAAGGCTATCTAAACCTTTCAAATATATGCTATAAATTTCAAATGGAGTCTCCAAGCCTAAAAAATCCCAATACATTTTAACTTTCTGCATAGCCCAATTTCAAGCATTTTCCCATAGATCAACATATCCAATTGAAGTTCTAGTTTCCACAAAGAGACCAAAATGTAGAGATAACATCTAGGTGATAACATTAATGCTCAATGACTCTCTCAGCTGCCAAACTGCATCCCATGGAGCTACAAAAGTAGTTTTAATGTACTTCAATGGATTACCAAATGGAAAAGTGGTGGCATGCTTCATGTATTGATTCGTAGATAACCTTTTCATCTGACAACCATTCCTAGATGTGATTTGCAATAGATCTCATGAGGGTTTCAATACTTATCTCATTAAATTCAATCAAGAATGTTTCCATAATTGATTATATTTCTTTGAAAAATATATCAAATTGGTAAGCATTGGTTATGGTTTCCCTCTTGCCACATTTTCTCTCTCACTCCCTTCTCCCATCAGTGATGTTTAAAATGGATCTTACTACCCATTTGCAGTGGTACTTCTCCTAGGTTCTATAGAATTCTTAAGCATTAATTTTTGTACTTTTACAATTGCAACTACCTTCAAGCTCATATTTAATAGAAATTTCTCTTATTACCTTATCTCTCTCTCATTTGACATGTTTTACATGATCTAGTGTATTCATGTGTGGATGAGTATTTCTTATTTCTACATATTCGTGTTGTGAAAATTTTGGTTGTAGAAGCTCATTATAGATTTCTTCCCTATATTAGACCTTACCTATAGATCTATTGTAGGATCCTATGAATTAGAGAATTTTCTAAGCCTATTTAAATTTTTTTGTTTCTTTGTGCTATGGTAAGAAAGGAAGAAACTACTCTAAAAATTGGTGCATCATCCATTTCCATTTTAGCGTTCCTTTTACCCTTTTCCTTGAAAATCAATAGACCAAAATTAAGTTTTAGGTTTAACTAAGTGTTGAGTTGGATTGTCACTTTTTACCTATTTTAGAGAAGGAAGCTACCCTTAATCAAGAGGTTTAAATTCATTTAGTAGGGTCCAGCACCTTGAATCCATTCCTAAGTTACAATGAAAAGTAAAATCCATTCATTCAACAAAGAGTACAATTCAAATTAACAATAGTTTTTGCACACCTAGTGGGACCAATGTGATGAGATCTACTTCATCTTGTTGACAGTTTCATACAATATTAACAATTGTAGTTATTGATTATATTCAAGCACCCAGTGATTGCATATTTCAAGCACCCTATTATCTTTCCTCTAGACAGAGCCAATCCTTCATGCTAAGAATACAAACTACAGCTTCATCAAGAGGTAATTTTCAATTTTTTCAATTATCAACTCTTACAATTAGAAGGAGAAATATATTTTTTGTGTCACTAGTAAGGAGAAATATAATTTCTATGTTTCCATCTCTTAGAGCCCAATCTACACCTCCCTTTGAAAGATCTACTCACCCTAGGATAACTATTCTTTATTTGAATAGGAATTTATTTCATATTCTCCTAATGTTAACCCTGAGGAATAGAAACTTTGTGACCTTTAATGGAGGCATTCCTCTTGATCTCCAACAATATGATGATATTCTGGGCTCAAGACTAAAGATCGCTTTATTTTATAATAGTGATAATGATACTACACCCATTGAACACATCCAAGATGTTGCAAACATATGTTCTATCTATCACATCACACAAGACAATGTAGCTATTACACTTATTTCTTCTTCTTTAAATGGAAAATCCATGCAATGGTATAGAGGGCTACAACCTATTTACATTCACAAGTGGAATGAGTTAGTGGATAATCACTATGAAATATTTGAGGATAGAAGTGACCACCTCTGCCTTATTGAATAATTAACAACAATCAAGAGAGCACCTCATGAGTTCATGATAGATTTCAATCTCAAATTTAAAAAGACTTGGGATAGAATCTCAAGTGTGGTAAAGCCTTCCCCTAACACTTCCTTCTTGTATTTCTTGAAAGCCTTGAATACTAAACTAAATATAGTGGTTCATTCCATGGGAGTAAGTATACTACTTGATGCTTATGATATTGCTATAAAAGATTAGAACTATTTGAAACAAGTTGGTAAGTTAGGTCCGAAGTGCCCAATTCCTATGTTTCCAAAGCTACCTACATAAAATTAGCCTACTCATAATCCTTTTCCAAAATATAAGCCCCTTTCATTGACTTTTACTCTTAGTCATTCAAATGATGATGCATACCTCAAGATCCTCTTGAAAAACACATGTCTAATAAATTGACTACCTTTGAGATGTAATAGGATATTAAACCTAACCAAAATTGCAATCAAATTTACCAGTAAAATAGAAGTCATAACTAAAATCAACTCAATCAGCCTAATAGATACCAAGGTACCAATTTGAATCTATATTTGCAAGTTGTTTATCTTGTGCACCAAATCCCTATTGTTGGTACAAGAAAATATCTTTTTCCAATCTAAAACAATATAGCTTAAGAATATAAGTGATGTTATCCATGTAATGCAACTCCTAGATAGTCCACTTTCATAGTTGAAGTGCAAGGATAGGCTTTGATGGTGTAGAATTTCCTAAGTTAGTAGGATACCCTATCATAGGTTGCAAACCCTAATAGTGGGCTAGCACATGAAATTTTCCCTAAAAAAAATCTTATGTTCTAGAGCCTAAAGGACTATTGTGCATTCAATTAGCCTACAAGTAATTCATTTTCACCTTTGGATGATTTTGTAGAGAACACAAGATTAAATAGAATTTATCAATATGATATGCTTACACCCTCTTTAACACAAAAGCAATCTCTTTCTAATGAGAAAGAACTTGTGGTGAATCCTACAACCATATATCAAACTAGTAGACATGCTACTACAAAGGAAGTCCCTACTACCTCAAAGTTCCTCTGTAAAGTATAGATCAAATGAAAAGAAGAGATTGGGTACCTTCAATTTAGAAACAAATAGCCAACCCTCTTAATATTGTGGATCAAATGAATAAGAGAAACTTTAATGTGTCCATGTGGGATGCGTTATATATCCCATCTTAGAGGGACATGTGAGAATTCCTAGACCAATTTCCACCAGACAAACAAGAAAATAAAAAAGGAATGGTTCTAATCAATCTTGTTCAGCCTTATGAACTAGAACCTATAGTTAAGGTAAAAAATCCACCCCATTTCTACTCATCTTCCAATATCACACAAGAAGGATGAAGAAGTATCCTTAATATCTTGCAAGTGTTAGAACATATAATGATAATAACAATAAATAAGAAACATCATATAATAATTGAATATGAATTTGTCGATAAGTTGTACACTGCAATTGACTTGAATTATGTCTCTGGTCTTTTTCTTTTCTTACTTTTTATTTTGCATTAATTGTCTTAGATATGTAGTTGATAGATTATGCTAGATTAAAAAAAATGAGGGAATAACTTACATATTTATGAATTCAAAAACATTTTTAAATAGCCATTTATTGAGGCCAACAAATAAAGTATTTTCTCTAAATCAAGTTGAGGTCAACTTTCAAATTCCAAAATTCAAGCATAAATAGCATAGACACAAGCGTTAAGCACCCGAGTCCATGCAAAATTTACTTTGTGAAAGCTTGATAAATAAGGATTTAATTAAATTTCCTAAAAAGGTGGAAAAGCAAGTACATCATAAGTATAATTAAGCACATATACCAAATTGGGTGCCAAACCTAGCGTGAAATTATGAGTGACAATAATTAATGATACTATACTTAGCCTCCACTTTAGCCAGGGTATGCACTTATGTTAATATCTAGGGTAAAGTATAGAGACATCAAAGATTCATTTTATCAAAACATTGGAGAGGTAGGAAAACACTAAGTTGAGAGATGTGATAGCCCCCAAATGTAGGATCCTACTAAAATATAATGTCAAGATAAAAAGACCACACACACATATAAGACATGATACAGAAAGTCATACACATATATATCAATTATGGTTAACAAAATAGTAATCTAAACATACACAAGACATACATAGAGCATATATGGTAAAAAAAAGTATGTAATGTATGGTATCACAAACTAGTAAGATCCACAAATTCTTACTAGGATCTATAGCAAAGGAGACATTCATAAGTCGTGGGATAGAAAAGCACATTGTTTTCTAGGTGGCTCATGAATTGGTGAAAGTGTCATAGGCTAGCAAAGTTTGTTGTTTACTAGGTGATTTTTACAAGTAGCAAATAAAAAACAACACAAGCTAGTAAAATCTATTTTTTACTAGGTGAGTTTCATATCAATGATATCAAAAATTATAAGCCAAGAAAAATGTGTGGTTTATTGGGTAACTCCAATAAAGTTCTACAAAGATGATCAAGAGATGTTATGATAGCACCACTAGCTTCATGGTGTATGAACAAAGTAAAGCACATAGTGGAATATACGGGTGGGTGCAAAAAGTTGGGGGGCCAAAAAGTGGCCAAAAATTTTATAAAAAAATGAAAGGCTATAACACGAGCATGTTATAATGTGAGTGCATTATAACATGCTCACATTATTGCTTGGTGTGACTAAGCCTAATGCTTGGTCACATAAAGCCTATAATGCACTTGCGTTATAATGCGAGCGCATTATAGCTTATTAAAACAAACAAAATCAAAACATAGCATTTCATTTTCACTGTGTTTTTTCTTGCCTATGACCAATAAACCCTGAAATTGCATGCTTGTGTTTCAAATGGAAAGATCAAAAGTTGCAATTTCTTCCTTGAATTGTTGTAATTTTGTTGCCAAGATGCCACCACATTGATGAGGAGGTCAAACAAGTAAGCATTGTTTTTTTTATGATTTTTTTGTTAAATAGGTAATTTTAGGTTGTAATTGATATTCATTTCTTTAATTTGTTGGAGATGTTAATCAACTTCAAAACCCTCCTAAAAATCCTCAACAACCACAATAATAAGCACACAAACAAAATCCTCAACAACCACAACAACAAATTCCTCCACCAATTCCTCAACATCCTCCTAGTACTCAAAAAAATTAATGGGGGAAATTAAAAACAACAAAAAATAGATTGAGTTAATCACGTGATTGAATGATCCTTTAAGTTCAATCGTGGAAAGAACACTTGCGAGTTCACTTCAAGACATGTTAACACATTTATATTCAATCAACAAACAATTAAGTGGTTGGGCATATAGGAGCCAAGCATGGAGGAGTTTTTAAGAAAATAAATTATCATATAAAGTAAAAGATGAAAAAATTACAAAATATGATTTTTGCTCACTATTCACTAACCCAAGCAAAAATAAAAATCTTGACCTTAATGCCAAGAGATTTCCTTTCCATTGGTGCCACCACCAAGGGATTAGAAAAAAAATTGGGGATAGGTGGTGGATGGTTTTTGACTATTCACCATGCAACAATAACGAGGTCCCTCAAATTTCTTGAGGAAACTCTATTGTGAGTTCATCCTCAACAAAATCCTCAACTATTTTGATATGAGGAACTTTCTGGGGAGAGGTGGAGGGTTGACATATGATAGACCTAGTGCATGTTAGGATCCTCAATGGCAAGGGAGATGAGCTCTTGCTAGGCTGGCTCATGAGCACGTCATTATCCCTTTTGTCATGAAGGATAGTGCTGAAGTGGAAACTTTGTAGTCTATCAGCTCTTTGACCCAGAGTATCATCCAGTGTGCCATTCTTGTACTACAATGCCATCCAAGGGAGAATTTGAGGGGTAGGCTTCCACCTCATTCTTGTCAGGTTTGTGAGTTAGCTTGTACATATGACCCCACAAACACTTAGGAGGTTGGTGCACAGGATATGTCTGCAACTACGAAGATGGTGATGGTAGATGACATTTTGAATGAGGCTTTTGGCATCGATACTCAGGTAAATTTTAGTGTGTTCATTGAATTTAATATATTAAATTTTATTTTTGAATTCAAGATTAACTAATTTAGTTTAATGATTGTAATAAAACTTTGGGGTCACAGTGTTGATACTAGATACAATGGCCCTCCACTTTTTTATTACTCCACTGCATCTATCGTTGAGGTATGTAACTAGTAAACAATTATAAATATTACATGTGAATAACATTGTTATATGAATGGTATTCTAATATTTGATTTTGGATGTTGAATAGGCTAATATTAGAGGTTTCATGGGAACACCTCCTAGTGTTAGTGGAGTTGTACAATCCTTCACGCAGGTAATAGAATAAAGAGTTTAACTAATGAATTGTACTTAATAGATTTGTGTATTTTATATTCATATCATTGATTACATTGCATTTCACATATTTCAAATTCAAAGCATTACTTCACATTGCATTTAACTAATAACTAGATGTTGATAGATGACAAATTTTCAATTACAATCTAGTTGTTTAGAAATTCAACATAAGCATTGATGCAATTACTTCACATAGCATAATAACTAGGAGTAGCTACTAACTACATTTGCTTGTCATGACATTCCATGAGACCACTTTTTATTAAGGAATTTTTTCAAAGAGTTCACTACCTTGTCTATGTTATGGATGCTTGGAAAAAATCTATGAAATAATAATAGTAAGCAATAGCATAGATAAGGAAATGAGTTGTTTGAAAAAATTCCTCAAAGAAATGTGGTCTCATGGTGATGTCCATCACCATGAAATCCAATTTCTTTGAGGATTTTTTTCAAATAGCTCACCATATTTTCTATGCTACCACATTTTCCATACATGTCTACCAAATAATTTTATCAAACATTTCACTTCCTTGTTGCTATGCCTAAAAGCCTAAAAAAGGTGCTTTCCAACAAACTATGGATGCTTGGTAAAAATCTATGAAAGCATAATAGTAAGAAATAGCATAGACAAGGCAGTGAGTAGTTTAAAAAATGTCATTCCATCACCATGAGACCACATTTCTTTGAGGCATTTTTTCAAACAGCTCACTGTCCTTTCTATGCTACCACATTTTCCATACATGTCTACCAAAGAATTTTATCAAACAATTCACTTCTTTGTTGCTATGGCTAAAATCCTAAAAAAGGTGCTTTCCAACAAATTATGGATGCTTGGAAAAATATACCAAAGCATAATATTAAGAAATAGCATAGACAAGGCAATGAGTTGTTTAAAAAAATGCCTCGAAGAAATGTGGTCTCATGGTGATGGAATTCCATTCCATCAGCATGAGAACACATTTATTTGAGGCATTTTTTCAAATAGCTCATTGCCTTTTCTATGCTACCACATTTTCCACACGTCTTCCAAATATTTTATCAAACAGTTCACTTCCTTGCTACTATGGCTAAAATCCTAAAAAGGTGCTTTCCAACAAACTATGATGCTTGGAAAAAATCTTTGAAAACATAATAGTAATCAATAGTATAGACAAGGCAGTGAGTAGTTTGAAAAAATGCCTCAAAGAAATGTGGTCTCATGGTGATGAATTCCATTCCATCACAATGAGACCACATTTCTTTGAGGCATTTTTTCAAACAACTCACTGTCTTTTCTATGCTACCACATTTTCCATATGTGTCTACCAAAGCATTTTATCAAATAGTTCACTTCCTTGCTACTATGGCTAAAATCCTAAAATGGCACTTTCCAACAAACTATGGATGCTTGGAAAAAATCTATCAAAGTATAATAGTAAGCAATAGCATAGAAAAGGCGGTGAATTGTTTGAAAAAATGTCTTGAACCATTCCATCACCATGAGACCACATTTCTTTGAGGCATTTTTTCAATCAGCTCACCGCCTTTTCTATGCTACCACATTTTCCATACATGTCTACGAAAGCATTTTATCTAACAATTCACTTCCTTGCTACTATGGCTAAAAGCTTAAAATATGTGCTTTCCAACAAACTATGGATTCTTGGAAAAAATCTATCAAAGCTATGGATAGGGAAAATAGTAAGCATGATTGTAAGAAATATATAGTTCAATAAGTACTCACATTTTTTTTCATTATCTGATACATTATAAGCCATGATGTGTATCACTATTGTAGTTTTTTTGATTGAATAATTTGTTGTTTTATTTTCAAATATTGCAAGCGGAAACACCTCTAGATGTTCATAGGGCAATAGATCTTGGTTTTTCTTCTACTATAGACTCCTCAATGCCTCTCACGAGGGTATGAGGTAGATTACTAAATTTCAATTTACATTCATTGTTATAGCTATTAGTTAGTGAAAAATCAAACCATTATTAATTCATAGTTTAGTTTCTCTTTGGATGGTTTCTATAGGGCTTTAACACGCCATAGCATGGGCATGCAAATATTTCCCTCAAGGAGAGTGATCATCTAGAGGTGGTAAGTGATTATTTTGTTAAAAATAATTTTTTTTATAATGTAATTTCTATATATTAATTTTTCTTTACTTGTTATTGTAATAGATAAGGCTTGATCAGAAACTAAACCTTAGGAGGAGGAGCAAGAGAACTACTTGACCTCATATTAAACGAGTGACAGATTTATCGCCATCCAACTGACCAATAAAGGGAAAGATTTTGTTTCAAGATCCTGGAGGGCAATGACTTTTGATTCTAGGGCCCTTTGTTGTATGCCTATAATATGGCATGTTTGGACATATTTTGTATTGCATATATTTGACATTGTATGCCTATATGACATTCTTGTAAGCCTATATGGCTATTTTGTATTTATTTTATACTTATATTGACATATATTGGTGTATGCCTACATGGCTATTTGGTTAATACAAATATTTTTTATCGATGGTGTCCATATTTGCATTGTAAATCCATGGTTCAGTAGATATGAGTTATGTGTATTCAAGTGTATACTTTACAACTTACGTGTATACTTTGTGACTTACATGTATTCCAATGTATACTTTGCGACTTACATGTTTTCATGTGTATACCTTGTATTCATGTATATTATTTGTATTAATGCATATTCTATGTATTCACATGTATACTTTAAGTATTACATGTATTTGAGTACTTTTGCTTCACTTATTCACATGTATGCTTGACTTATTCACATGCATACTTATTAATTGGTTAGCACTAGAATTGCTCATTGTTTTCCTTCATGGTTTGTCTTAAATATTTATTGATTGATGCTAAACAACTTTATTAGTTGATGCTAAACAACTTCAATACTTCCAAAGATGATTCACCAATGATGTATCATTTACTTATGTGCTAATTCAATATGGAATCCAAGGAAGAATTTAAAAGGGATAAAGCTGGAAGGAGAGGGAAGATAGATATGTATACTATAACCTATTGTACCTTCTTTATACAAACCTTTAATGACTCTCGTATGCTAGACTTGAGGATGATCATACAATATTTTAAGAGTCATGTAGCCTTCTCATATGTGATTAGAGCCATAATAGGAATAAGAAAGTTACCTAAACACTAATATTAATAATAATCAATTCAATGTAAGTATGAGATCCACATAGTAATTGGATCATAACCCATTCAAAAAAGAAAAGGTTTAGGCTTTCCTCAACTATTATGACACCTAGATTTTTTACATCGTTCATGCAATAATATGCTTTTGGTGTGGAAAACTTAGACTTGTCAATTATCATGTGAATCTTTCTCTTTTCCTTTTTTTTGCATGTCATCATAAGGGATCAAGTTGGTTGAACGTAGATCAAAGTGATTTGATGTGTTTGGATGTGAAAGAGGACCATGCCTAGCATAAACATACCCATTCAAATGTGTTGGAACAATTTCTTTGATCACATCAATTGCAAAATGAAAGTTGCACCACTTTGCAACTTTACATTACTTGCATTTGACAACATTTTCCTCAACTAAAAATTCACCACTATGGAAAAATTCCTTCAAGATAGAAAAAACTGAGAGAGGTTATTGTAGAGGGGCACAACACATTCTTGTAGCCTCAGATGAAGAATTTTTAAGCATTACGGTTTCTGAATAAAAACTCGTTAAAGATTGCAGCCATTTTACACTTTTCACTCAAGGGATCGAGTCAGTTGAACATAGCTCAGAGTGATTGGGCATGTTTGGGTGTGAAAGAGGACCATTCCTAGCATAAACGTACCCCTTTAGATACATTAGAATATTCCATTTGTTTATACGAGTTGTCGAATGAAAGTTGCACCACTTTGCAACTTTACACTACTTGCATTTGAAAACTTTTTCCTCAACTAAAAATTTGTCACCATGGGCCAGATAGCAAAAAATGAGAGAGGTTATTGTAGAGGGGCATAACATGATCATGTAGCCTCGTATACAGAGTTTGTAAGCATCACAATTTCCAAGTAATAGTCTGTCAAAAATTGTAGCCATTTTGCACTTTAGACTCTTAAGGGATCAAGTCAATTGAACGTAGCTTAGAGCGATTTGACATGTTTGGGTGAAAAATAGGACCATTCCTAGCATAAATGTACCCATATGGATGGGTTGGAATCATCTATTTGGTCACACAAGTTTCAAAACAAAAGTTGTACCACTTTGCAACTTTACACTTCTTGCATTTGATAACTTTTTCCTCAACTGAAAAGTTGTCCATGGGAAAATTCCTTCGAAATAGAAAAAAAATAGTTTCTTATACAAGGGACCAACACGATCTTGTAGCCTCAAACAAATATTTTGCAAGCATTACAGTTTCTGAGTAATAGCCCATCAAAGATTGCAACCATTTTGCACTTTGAACTCTTAAGGGATTGAGTCGGTTGAATGTAGCTTAGACTGATTCAACTTGTTTGGGTATAAAATAGGATCATGACTAAAATAAAAGTACCCATCTGGATGCATTGGAATTGTTTGTTTGGTCACATGAGTTGCAAAATGAAAGTTGCACCACTTTACAACTTTACACTGCTTGCATTTGACAACTTTTTCCTCAACTAAAAATTTGTCACCATGATAAAATTCCTCTGAGATATCAAAAACAAAGAGAGGTTATTGTAGAGGGGCACAACATAATCTCATAGCCTCAGAAAAAGAGTTTGTAAGAATCATGGTTTTGAAGTAATAGCATGTCAAAGATTATAGTCATTTTGTACTTTAGACTCTTAAGGGATCGAGATGGTTGAACAAAGCTCATAATAACTGGGAATGTGTGGGTATGAAAGAAGACCATGCCTAGTGTAAACATGCCCATTTGGATGCATTGGAAAAGTCTATTTGGTCGTACGAGTTGCAAAATGAAAGTTGTACCACTTTACAACTTTACAGTGCTTACATTTGACACCTTTTTCCATCAACTAAAAATTGGACACCATGGGAAAATGGCTCTAAGATAACAAAAACTGAGAGATTATTGTAGAGGGGTCCTACATGATCCTGATGCCTCAGATGGAATGCCCATAAGTGACAATCTTTGAATAACAGACTGTCAAAGATTGTTTCCCTTTTGCAATTTGGACTCTTAAGGGATTATTCCACATGAATGTAGCTCAAACCTATTTTACATGTTTGGGTGTGAAATTAGACCATGCCTAGCCTAAATGTACCCATACATATGCATTGGAATTGTTGGTCCGATCATACGAGTTGCAGAATGGATATGTATAAGAAATCACATTTTTTAAGATAACAAAGCATGACAAAAATTCATGCATGCTTCTATTACTTGTAAATTTGATTATTTTTATGACATGTTGACATTATTTAATGGTGTTATGCATAAAAAAATGTTTACAAATTGAACTTCTTAAAATTTTATGTGAATAGATGGTATGTTATATTGATATTGATTTATAATCATTAGGTTGATTTGTTTTAATAAATGAAGTTTTTATAATAAGTTGGTCAAGTGGTGCTAGTTATAATAGGGAGAGAATAAAAGAAGAAAAATAATGATTGGTAATCATCAATTGTTATTGCACTCACTATATTAATAATATGATGTTTACAATAAAATGAGATTTATTTGGCAGTTTTAATTCTTATGCATGTGCTACAATTGTCTAATATGCTTCATACACCAATATGACACCCAAGTTCTTGCACGTGTAGGTACAATGCTTTCTCAAAACTATCAATTTGTAATACAAAATCATAAGGAAAAAATCAACCTATGTGAATTCCAACACCCCACTTAAATCAAATATTCAATCAATGTGCCCCATTTTCATGCACACAAACTCATCTTATAAGATTCTCTTACAATAATTAAAAATAGGATTCAAAGATTCCTTAGGTACTCCCTCCTCATATATTTTTTACAATGTCACTCATACATTCTAGATGCTCTTATAATGTCTACATCATAGGTGCTCATGATGAGGTTAAACTCAAATGAATAATTTGAAATTCCCTCTCTAAGCTTGAAACAAACTTTTATAATGTCTTTGTCATAGGTTCTCATGGTGAGGTTAACTTCAAATAAATAATTTAATACCATCTACTAGTCTTGGATTTGGCATATACTTTATAACTTCATTTGGCTCTACTATCTCCCACCTAAACAAAGACAATAGATTGTAAATATTAATAATCACATAATCAATTCAAATAGACATGTGATATGTGACCAATAATCTAAAACTTGTGTGCTTAATTATGCAATATCTTCTAACTTATCACTAGTCAATCTAGTCCATTGAATATCTTAAAAAGTAATTTTTATATGAATATCAAGCATACCTCCCATCTATCAGGATTAAACTTTAGAGGGTCCTTGAAGTAATGAGAATCAACATGAATAGAATGTAACCAAACTATTACTTTCCAACCTTTTGGAAACTTGTTTCCTATTACAAAAACAACACAATTTAATCTTTCACTTAGTTTACTAATCTATTGAGAATATCCTACATTTTTTTTTTGCATATTTTTAAGAAAAAATAAAATACCATTGAACTTTGTATCCTTTGCCATAGTTCTAAACATAAAGTGTGCTACATTTGCAAGTTTGATTACTTCATCAATAACCTACATGCATGATATAAACATTAGATGATAGCATTAGCATCATAGAAATTCCTTGTTTGTAAACTAAAAATTATATAATAGAACATCACCATGAGACCCCATTTCTTGGACCCATTTTTTCAAACCCACCACCTTGGCAATTTCACTGAATTGGCAAGCTAGTGGGCCCACTAACTTGTTGATGCTATGCATTGAACCAAAACATATAATCTGCCCAATATTCATATGTAAAGTTTGAGCCAAAACATACATACAAACTTGGCACCAAAACATATGTAAACTTGAAATATAGAAACTAAAGGTCTAACTATTAGCTAATCTTGATGTGCATACTCTAAATTTTAATACATATTAATGTGCATACTTACAAATTAATAAGAACCAATGTGCATACTTACAAATTAATCCAATGAACCATCTTGGTCTGCTCTACTCTTTATTGTGTCAAGTATTGCCTCATGGTCAGACTCACCTTCCACAAGGTCTTGTTCAAAGGTCTACCCCCATATTTGATCAAATGAACACTGGATGCCACAACAAGGTTAAAGTAATGAAGAATCTTTCAATGCATGTCAAATTCTTGAAACAACCAAACATTAATACTCTTATGTGGGTACCTTCTAAGCCACGTTCCAGTAATAACCACTAAGCTTGTAGGGTATTTGATGTTTTCTCCAGTAAGAAACCACTTCTACCCATTGAATTTGAACTTCAAACCCTAGGAAGAATAATGGATTTGGGCTTAGATCTCAAGTGAGCCTAGGTTGAAAGAGTCCTACAGCGTAGTGAATTGGATGAGATTCATTTAGATGTTGTCCACCAAACTGAGCTATTTCAACACTAACGAAAGGCCCGGAATGATAAACACATAAAGGAAAGAGAGTTCAACAATGGGGATTGGGTGTTGTTATTTGATTCCTAGTATATAGATCATTAAGGAAAACTAAGGACTCATTGACTAGGTCCATATGAAATTTTTTAAGTATTTTCAAACGGAGTAGTGCAACTCAAGCCCATTGATTGTGACACTTGAAATCTATTAGTCAACGGACATCAATTATGCATCTACCATAAACCAATTAATAGGGAGGAATTTACAAGGATGGTAGAAATGCAAGGAGAAATATAATGCATTGACTCTACTACGATGGAGCCAATGGAATGTTTAGATTAATAATTCACCCAATCCAAAAAAAAACTTTGCATGTGTATGCATTTGTAATTACTTCAGGGAATTTCTTTTGAATTTTTCATCTTTTGGACTCGGATAAAAAAAATTCTATCTTGCAGGACTTTATTTCTAATCAAATACAAATTTTGGCGCATCTTGTTACGATGCTCCAAAACTTGTTGGCTCAGTTGTTTTGATGCTCTGAAACTTGCACACCATATTGGTGTCATTCCCTGTTTTATTCCTACAATATGGTGCATCTTTCAACGATGCTCCGAAAAGTCTTAAGTCCAAAGTTCTTCATTCTTCTTCCTTCTTCCAGTGGCATCTTTCGGTGATTCTCCAAAAAAATTCTTGTTGCATTCTAGTTGCATCTTTCAACAACTCTTCAAACTTCTATTCCTACACTTCGACAATATCTTTCAGCGATGCTCTATAATTTTTTTCTTGCATTCCAATTTTGTTGTTGCATTCTGGTTACATCTACTAGTGATGCTCCAGAACTTTGTTCTTGCATTTCAGCGACATCTCTCAATGATGCTCTGAAACTTCATTCTCCCATTCTAGTGCCATCTTCTAGCAATGCTTTGAAACTTCATTGTTGCATTCTAGCGGCATCTTTCAGCGATGCTCCATAATTTTCTTCTTCACTCTGACTGCATCTCCCAATGATGCTTCAAAATTTCGTTACTTCACTTTTTCGTTTCAGCCACATCTCTCAACATGCTCTAGAATTTTTGTTCTTCATCCCAACCACATCTTCTAGAGATGCTCTATACTTTTACAAATTCCCTTCTTTTCCAAATGCTCTGATATTTCCAAGCATCATACACATGCTCATCATTAAATTTTTCCATCACCTTTGAAATCCACACCCTACACTTCCATCTCTTATCATAATAAACCAAAATTATTATGGCTACTTTTTGTCATAATAATTATAATATTAATTAGTCATCCCATCTTCATTCATAATAAATTTATTACCACCCTCACCATCCCATCCGATTATACTATTACATCGGCAAAGGTAAGTGATTTTCAAATTGATGACAGGACGTAAGGTATGTACAAATTTTACTTTAAGTAGGTAATTATTATGAATAAAAATAAATAAATTTGCATGTACCACCACGCTTTCCAAAATTAGTAAATTATGTGGATTGTACTCTTACTTAAGATGCAACAATTCATGCGTCTTTTCCATGCAAAGTAATGATTTCAATACAACAAAGCCAAATGCCATAATTAATTCATGTCAAAGTACAAGTGGTTGAAAAGTTTACATTTTCTTGAATCTACATCATAGTTTTATTTAAATAGATTTTCACCTTTGGAATGCCGCGACATTCAGTGGAAACTAAGTAGAATCCCAAGAAAGGGACAACATAGGAGGAGCTAAGCGAAAATCAAAGCCAACTTCTGCAAACAAGTTATTGGTACTAAGTAAAATTTTTGAACTATTTCAGAGGGTTGGGTGGTTAGAGTTTATGCAGAATTTTGAAGGGCACAATGAGCAACTAGTTAAATAATTTATAGAAAACTTCTTAGATGGACAGTCAATAGTGTGTGGGAAGAAATTCAAGGTAAACCCTTGAGTCATTTCTCATTTATCTAGTATTAGAAATGAGGATATAAATTTATCAAAAAATACAAATATTTCCTATCAGAAAATGGTAGAGCTTTTCAGTAGGGAAGGGGAACCTTAGCCTTTATTAGTTGTAAATACTCAAGGGAAAAACAAAGGGTTTCAAAGAATGTCAATTCTAGAGCATGGAGAATGACAGTTGCCTAAATAATCAAATATTTCACATGTGAAGGGAAATGTGCCATAATAGTTGGTCCCCACTTTCGATTATTGACTCATTTGTGCCATGGTGTCAAAAACCTTGAATTCAAAGTCAATCTTCCTACTTTTCTTAGTGATTCTATTGTAAATATGATTGAAAAGTTTAAAATTGGGTCAGGTCCATTGAAACATCACAACCTCATATATTTAATTTGTAAATATAATTTCTTGAAGAAAGGAAGACTGAAACAAAAATGGAAAAAAATTCTTTAGAAATTTGAGAACCCTATGCCCACAAGACATTTAGAGGAAGGAGAGCCATCTAGTTTGGCAGCTCAAATTTTGGAAGAACCCTCTTTTGAACCTTAAAATGTCAAAGGGGCTCTTGACAATGAGGTGCTAGAAAATACAATAAACCCTGCAGACCCTTAAGAAAGAATGAGTCCACAAAATGTATCAGAGGCTCCAGAAAAACAAGAGGATATGGACCTAGAAAAGTGGAAAGACAAGAATGCTCATCCTTGTAAAAAGGGAAGAGGACCTAAAATAGAAGAACACAGGCCTTCTCCTTTGCAAAGAAGTAAGAGATTTTCTTCTGAGGTTACTTGTGTTGTGGATTTTGATCAACCGCATATCCCTAAAAAGAAATGACAAAATAGGCAGCCCCAAGAAACTGTAGTACAATCATGTGAAACAGAGGCCCAACCATGTGTAGAAATAGCCTAGCTAGGTGAATCTGGAAAGGAAAATGTCTCACTAGAGACAAGACAAGAAGAAATAGGAGAACAACTTCCCAAGTATGTACTAATTGAAGATGACCCTCTGGATTCATTTTCTCCTTTTCACTAGCCAATGGATACACAAGAAGATGATATGACCCACTTAAGTGAAAAATTGTTTACCCCAATTTTTAGTGATGCACAACTAGACCCACTAGAGGTACATGATCAAGAAAATGTGATTGATGATAATGTAGAAGTTTCTATTTCTCCTCTCCACTCTAATGTACAAATTGAAAGTTTAGATAACATAAAAATAGAGTTAGATGAGTTGAAAACATAAATTGTTCAGTTAAGATTTAGCCTACAAAAAAATGAAAAATAAATAAATCAGCAACACAAGGAAATAGATGTACAAATTGCAATTTTGAAGAAAAGAGATCAAGAAATCATAGCTTTGAAGGCTCAATTGGAGCAAAAATATAAAATTATTAGAGATTTGCAATTTTAGGTGCAACAAAGTAATGAGAAAGGTAAACTGTATTTGACAAATTTGTTTGAAAAAGACAAACAAATTAAAGGTTTAATTGATAATCTAGTGCAAACTCTCCAAGAATTTGCAGCAAAACAAGAAAAACAAAAAGATGAACTCAATGCAAGTTTGAGTAAAACTGTTGAATTGGAACAAGACTTTCAAGAAATCAAGATAAAGCCAAAAATGGAATCTAAGGAAGTAAAGACTGAGCCAATCAAAATGAAGTGGTTTCAAGTCCACATTCCCCCAATGTTGATCAAATGGATGGAAATATGTTATTTCCTGAGGCAAGTAGGGGTAGAGAATGCCAAACTTAAAAAGGAAATAGTATTATTAAAAGAATCATATGATAGGCTTTATTAGGCTAAGACTGATGCATGCCAAATAGGGGAGTTTTTATTAGCCTATAGGAAACCATCCAGGTTGTATTCTATTTTTTTGAATGAGTAGTTGTGAAGATGGAAACTGTTGAGAATTTCTTGCAATCTGCCTCATGATCCAAATGATGAGAAATTTTTTTAAGCATTTAAAGAGGCAACACTTGTTCAACAAAACTTTCTCTGTGAATTCTTTATACATAATCTATTTTTAGAAAGACATATTGATTTCTTTGTCAACCTCTTTGTTGGGGAAGTACAACTCAGAGCATTCATGTCTACCATGCAGAATCAAATTCAGTGGCAAGAAAGGACCAAACAGTATTTGTAGATAGAAAGGACTGTAGGACTTTAGATGAGATACCCTAATAGAAAACCCTTTTCCTTGAAAGCTCAATTCCAAGGCATTAAGAGCTATGAAGTTGTGAGGAGTAAATATAATGATAATCTTCAAATCTGTTTGATAATTTCAAAGTCCAGGGGCCAAAATTGATAGAAAAAGCATGGAGTTCTTGTGAGGAGTAGTACAATCCTCTGCCTATGTATCTTAAAAGGAGGGAGGTGATTTTACCTACCAATATAAGGTGTTCCTACAAAAGGGTTGAGGCATTAGCAGAGATACTGTAGCAGCTTAAAACCAAATGGATAGGGATGAGGTATATACCTCCATTGCTTCTTCAGCCACCCCCTACAATACTTGTCACTATAGAGTAGAATCATGAGGGCTTACATTCATGGAAAGTAAGGTTAAATACAAAAAGGGTTTTCTTAAAAGTCTCGATGATCAGATAGAGAAGCAGGGAATCCATATGATCTTAGTTCTAAATACAATGAACTAGATAGGAACATGGATGTGGAAAGGCAGAGGACACATCAAAGAGCAGGAGGACCTGCTCGAGTTGAGGAAGGGGAGAGTGATGAGCTATAAATAACCTCATATTTATAATAAGCTAAAAACCCTATGTTGTTCTTACCAATCACTTTAGCCCTACTAATTATATATTTTTAGGATTAATAATTGCTTACTTTTTGTAAAAAAATGTATAAATAATTATTTCCTAAATCGATTGAAATTAGATGAATAACACTGATATAATGGTATAGCTTTCAATCATTGTACAAGACATTATGCACAACTGAGTGGACTTTAAAGTGGACTTCAAGCAGTTGAAGATAGAGTGTCAAAAGTCTAGGTGCCAAAATTTTAGGAGTGCATAGTGGAACAATTCCTTTTAATGCTTTCTATTTAATTTTAATTTAAAAACTTTACAACTCCACTCCAAGCCTTTAATATGTTTTATGTTATGGACCTCGGTCCATTGGTTAGTTGAAATTCTATTAAAAGACTTTTTCAATGGTGATCTTCCACCATCTAAAATTTAGGATTTTGTTAGCAATTTAGTATATATATATGTTACTGCCAAAAACAATGATATGGTGATAATGTTATGATGTTGTGATTGCTTTGAACACTATTCAACTATGTCTCTATGTTAAAATTTTACATGAATAAATAAATATTGACAATACTATTCCGAGTTAATCATTTTTGGGTAATGGAAGTATCATGGATGGATTCATTTTGAAGATGTGAAAGTACATGTGCTTTGACTTAAGTGTAGGAATGCCCAAGAGCTAGCCACTCAAGGGATCTTGTAGGATAGATAAGTATTTTCATTTTCAATATTGTTTCCTTTATTTTGTACATGATAAATTTGGATGAATGTTATTTGTGTGTGTCGAGCTCTATCAAATATTCTTGCAAGTCGTAGTTTTGAATTTGCAATCTTAAAGTTCTATTTGCTTGGAAATTCCAAAGCATCCACTCCTATTGTTAGTTACAAATTGTCAAGTTTACCTTATGTCAACAATTAGTCATTAGTTGTTAGTTGTTTTCATTTAAATTTTACATTTTTACTACAAGTGTTTCTTCTTAGGTAATTTATATGCTTTCTATTTTAATTGTCTCATGCTTTCTAGCTTAAACAACTTCATGCTTTCTAGTTAAATTTTGTTTTACAATCATTTCAATAATTTAGAAAATCTAAGAGATATAGCCAAGGTGTCCCCTATTGCATACAATCTTTGAACACTACAACATTTTTAACTAAAGCGATAGGAACTCATGATAGTCTATCAATAAGAAAGCAAGGATGGATGAAGGAAGCCTATGAGCAAGGTGTAAGGATGCTAAGGTAGCATAAAAACTTCCTAGACACTAAGCTTGAGAGGAGAATAAAAGTTTACAGATCTTTTCAGTTATAGAAACTTAAACATAAATAAACACAAATATCATGCATAGCACACACATTGATTTACGTGGGGAAAACCCTTTCGAGAGAAAAACCCTACACTCCAAAAGTCACCCAATATATTATTCAAAAATACAAACATTACAATATACTTGTAGAGAAAGCGTCTCACAAGAGTATCACCAACCAAAGATCCAAAGGCAACACGGCTACTATCAAACTCTCAAAATACATTACAACACACAACCATAATACAACACCCTCATAAAATAAAGTTTCCTTCTAGGGAAAGTCAAGCTAATAAAATATCATTTGTCAAATATAAGACCTAATGATGAATGGTCCAGATTTACAATAATAAGATATAAATAAAATTTTCTTTTGAGAACCCCATGTACCCCCCGTCATTGACATATCCATAGTACCTTATGTAATTGCAAGTTTGAAACACATTTTTCCAACATGAGGAAGGCCTGTGACAATAGAGATCTAGATGTGCACACTGATGGGAGGTTGTGATAGATTGGCATGAAGGATCGAGAAAAAGGTAGGCATCTACCCTTTCACTCGAGAAAAACCCCACACTCCAAAAGCTACCTAATATATTATTCAGAAATCACAAAGATTACAATATACTTGCAGAACAAGCTTCTCACAAGAGTATCACCAACTAGAGATCAAGAGGTAACATGACTACTATCAAACTCTCAAAATACATCACAACACATGGTTGTAATATAACACCCTCATAAAATAGGATTGCATTCTAGGGAAATTCAAGCTAATAAAATATTAGTCATCAGATCTAAGACCTAATGATGAACGATCCAGATTTACAATAATAAAATATAAATAAAATTTTCCTTTTGAGAACGTATCAATAGTACCTTCTATAATTGCAAGGTTGAGACACATTTTCCCAACATGAGGAAGGTCTACGATGATGGAGATCTGGATGCACATGATGATAGGAGGCTACAATAGTCAGGCACGAAGTCTCGAGAAAAAGGCAAGTGTCTAGCTAGCTCTAGGAAGGGAGGTTGTTGCAATACAAATGGGGATGAGTGACATCAGTATGCCCTATGCTTTGGCTCATCCCATGAGAACATTATTTCTCCCTCCCCTCCTCTACAACCTCTAGGTTTTGACCCATTGGGGATGGCTCAACTTGATGTGGTGCCTAGTGTTGTGCATGCTCCTTCTATTTTGGATCTAACTATTTTTACATCTTACAAAAATAAATCAAACCCTTACCATGTCTTTTTTAAGATTTTTATTTGTAGCAGATTCAATAGGCTAACCCTAGCCCACCCCCTCCCAAAGCTCAGCATTTTTCACCTTCATCTACCATCATGGAGCCTGCTTCTCATTTGGGTGGCCCTTCTCTAACTCTCGAGGATGCAGAGGTAGTTCTCTCTAACGAACCTCAGGACTTTTGCATCTTAGACGATTGCTTTGATGTGATTGCTCAAGACATTGGCAATCGATCTTTGATTTTGAGATGTCTGTGAATGCATCCATCTATTGATTCTATTGTGGAATGGGCCAAAACCACCTATAGTAACTTGTCTACCTTGGGGATTGATTTTCTGTATTTTGGATTCTTTCTGCTCATTTTCAACTTTGTTGCAGACTATAATTTTGTATTCTAAAATTGTCCATGGTTCTTTGGGCATTTTGGCCTCTTTATCTCTCTATGGACTCCTTTATTTGATCTAGCTATTAAGAAGATAACAAGCATTCTTTTTTGGATTAGGCTCTATAATCTTCCCTTAGTTTTATAAAATGCAGATCTAATTAGCAATTTGATTAATGAAGTCAGTTCATTTATTAAGCTTGATATAGAAGAACTGGCTCCTGATCACATATATTACAGTGTTTGTACTATGGTATATATTTTAAAACCCCTCTCACATTCTATTTGGATCCACTCTTCTTATGGCATTTGGACAAAGTATTCAAAATTTGAAGGACTACATTTTCATTAATTTTTTTGCAATATGTTAGGCCATAAAATTGAGGCTTGCTCCCTTGAATGTCAAGCAAGGTTCAGGTATGTCAACCTTAAAAAATGGGTTAAGAAGGATGGTTCTTTGAGTGTTGATTTGATATGGAAAAATTATGACAAAATTCAGGAATCTCAACTAGCTTCAAGGTTGGATCCTATCTAGCCTTTGGTATCTTCTCCTCTTCCTATAAATTTTTTCCATGATAATTTTATCTTGGCCTCTCTTGAGTTGAAAGAGGATGGCTCGGAGTCTAATGACACCTTACCTTTTATGGATGATATAGATAATTAAAATCATTACTGCAATGAGCATGACATAGTTTTGGATTTGCCTAAGAAACTTGGGATCTCTCAAATGGCTAGCAATAAACATAAACCAAATTGTGGTGGTTCAAAGAGAAAGAAGGGGAGGAAGTTTGAGGCTAAAAAGCTTTGAATTGAAGGCAAGGAAGTTGTTGAGGAGGGATCTCAATGGGCCATGGATGCTCTTCTCTCCCAAAACAATAGAAGATCCTAGTGGCTATGTTTTGTGGTTTTGAGTCATTTGTGCACATCCCTAGTTTCTGAGTTGTTTTCTTAGTCATAATTCTTTTCTTTTCCTTGTAGCACTTTATGGACTTTTCATCCTCTCTAGTATCTCCTAGTTATCTTCCCCCCCCTTTATTCTATGTGGAAAACTTGTTGTATATACATATATATACACTTTTTGGAAAGCTTATAATAAGGGATACATACCTACACAACATAATTTCTAAATGAATTCATTTGATCCCCCAAAATGTAAAGCAAAAGTGGTTTTTTTCAACATTTTGATAAGTGCATAGGAGACTCCATTGCATGTATGATTTAATACTAGAGGGGTTCTATCCAAGGGTTTTGATCTAAGGGGGTTTGATCTAACCCTCTTCAATTAAAATCTTTTAAATGGAACCTCTCGAGGCTTAAATAATTATATTTTCTAAAAAATATGTGATTTTAGGAAAAAATAGGATGTCTCAAAAGTGGGACAATGTTCATGTTGAGAACCTATGGTTACAAAGACTATGAGCATGTATTGGTTTTAAATGCAAGATGGTCACAATTAGTTGTGATTAAATTAGAGTTCTTTTTTTGTCCCTTTTAACATGATCATACAAAGTATGTTGATGTTTAATATCAATTTGTGTGTGAGATGGTAGAGAATGGTAAAGTCTTGTTGAAAAAATAGGATGTCTCAAAAATGGGACAATGTTCATGCTGAGAACCTATGGTTACAAAGACTATGAGCATGTATTGGTTTTAAATGCAAGATGGTCACAATTATTTGTGATTAAATTGGAGTTCTTTTTTTGTCCAAAAATCCCTTGTAACATGCTCATACTAAGAATGTTGATGTTTAATATCAATTTGTGTATTCCCTCATGAAACCAATAATCACATAGAATTTTTCTTGGTATAAGAAGGTCATGAACCTTGGATCCTAGATACTTGATTTATGTTATTTTTTCCTTTGAATGTGATTACAATGTATAATATCAAGTTAAAGAATATTATGATAGTGTGATATTTAATTACAATCTAATTTATTATTTATTATATCTTCAACAATATTGAAATGGGTACTTGGACACCAATATTTTTGAGAATATTATTTTATTTTTATTTTCCTTGTTAACTTAGAATAATAGTTGTAGAGGAAATCATTAAAGACTTGGAGTTGGTAGAAGTAGTAACAAAGCTATTTTTAGTAGATTCCTCAACTTAGGTGAGCTAGAATAGAGTAGTGGATTATTTTGCATTATTCATGGGGCCCATATGCACACAGAGGTTAATTTAGATGCACCTTGTGACAAGTGTCATTATAGAGGAGATACAAGTAAAAATTTGGTATGTTATTAGTACAAAGGTTACATTTTCTATTCATGGTCCATTCAGAGTTATTTTTACTATTCTCAAAATATCCCCTTCATTTCAAACATGATTTTTATTTATTTTACCATGGTATGAAGGTACATTATTTTAGAAAACTATTTGTGATACTCCTCTCCCATTTCTCTATAAATTGGAGGTATATAGTAGTTTCATGAGGTTATATTACAAGTATATTCTCGAAGATTAATGAATTCTTGAGCCTTTCTTTGATGTTTAGTTTTCACCCAAAATGGTTTCTCCATAGATGTCTATTGTTATATGTTTCCTTATTATAGTTTGTTGATTTTATTATTGCCAATTTTACACTCACATAATCTGCTATGGGTAGTTCAATGGTGCATAACTAAGATGAGATTTGCATCACAAAAAACTATTTCAAGGCTTCTTCACCTTGATCTAATAATAAAAAGTAAAATGAACACTTGAACATGACCACATTTATCAAGATTGCCTAAAAATAGAGTATACTAGTACATGCAGTCTCTAGTATTGTATTTATGTATGAATCACCTAGCAATAAAGTATT
>VDFB02193867.1:772658924-772881998 GCA_007258455.2 Sequoia sempervirens | reverse complement strand
TTTAGCCACTTCGAAAACAATTTCCAATTGAAAATCTGTATTTTGATAAATATTCTTGTCTAGATATAAATGTTTCCGTTTGAAAAAAAAAAACCAAGATGAAAAACTTCCCCAAAAATAATCATTATTAAAACAAAGAAAGTGATTCAATTTTTGAAAATAGAAATCAAGCAACAATCACTTAATAAGACAAGTTTCCAAACCACACCTAGTTCGAAGGTACGCATGTGCTTTGAATTTTACTTTTTCTATCTTTTTAATTGTTTTAACTAGTTGTTCTTTATCTTTTATTTTTAATATTTTATTCCCTTTTAGTATTTTCTCACATTTTAATTATAATTAAAACTCCACATTAATAATCAATATCTTTATATTTAATTGTCGAGATACTTTTTAACTTACTAATTTAATTTAATAAACTAAATATCCAAGAACAACATATATATCAATTTATCAAAATGCTTTATTTAATAATTTATTTAATTCGTCACCAAAACAAACAACATTATAAAACCAATTTAATTCAATCAACCCAAACAAAATTAATCAAACATCATGAAAGGTCCAAACATGGAGGGGCACTACATCCTTCCCCCTAAGCTTCGACTTACTCTTGGAAGTTGCAAGGTTAGGATAGAACATACACACATTAATCCTAGAATTCATTAAATAATACCATGTTCACCTTTCCTTAAGTGTAAATACAAGCAACATCAAATAATCATGCAACCTAATATCAACAAAGACAAAAGACGAGAACAATTGACCATGAACACAAACATGATTGATAGGATACACTTCCTCTCTGAGGATGATGGCAAGGGTGGGGAACCTTAAGTTATCTTCGTTCAACATTTCCCATTGGGTTTAAGGCACGCTTAGACCTATCAATTTAGGTGGAGTCGATGCTTGGTACCTGCAACCCACATCAAACGAAATGATCGAACAACATATATATATATATAATCAAACAGTCAAACACACCATGAAAGGAAATTGCAGCGTAACAGGGTACTCACAAATGAGTAATGCTACACTGTCCCATTCACCAAGAGACTTCAAACAATAATCTGCATGAACGAATAACAACAATTACATCATAAACACCATAGATCAATCATCAATTAAGTGCACAGTAAACATCATCATATAACCACATGATGCTCATAACTAAATTAATCTGAACACACAAATAAATCCATATCACCATCATAACATATGCATAAGTCAATAGTATCATGAACATCAAAGTATGATCAACTGTCATCCAAAATCAATCCAAAATAGTAAAACTAACATCTACCAAGTTTCACAATGTATGCTAAACATAATAACTATCATTCCAATAGAGAACAGTGCGAGGGGCACAATCAGTCCCACTCTTGGAAGCCTATAAAAAATAATGGTATAACTCTCGCATTCGAAAAAAAAATCCCCTCTAGTCCAAGCTACACGATAACAAGCAAAATTGTTTACAAAGCAGTTATCACTGCCTGTGATAGGTTCAACACGAAAATGATTAAGAATCATTGTCACTACTTGTGATAGGTTCCTCCTGATCACTATACTCAGAGAAAGGAATAAGTCTATATCCAGGAGTTGGAATACGATGTCTTAGTTGTTTCAGGTTCCCTCTTATTAATCAAAAGATTCCCCAAACTGGTTTTGTATTGCCCCTCAATTTGTCTTTTGTGTTGGACAGTGACTTAGATGTATTTGGAATTTATGATATTGTTTGATGACATTTGGATATTGTGATACTTTGATGTTTAGTATGATGATACTTGATCACACTATTATATTTGACATTTTATGCTTATATCATGGTTAGCAGATTAGTTTAATTGTTTATGTGAATTATCATTGATATGAGTACTATGCATTGAAAGGATGTATATTTTATCATGATTTGATATATTTTATTGTGCATCGATGTATTTGTGAAGGGGATCAGCGTCGCATCACTCGCTTGCGAGTGCCCTGCGACGCTGTGATTCTTCCTTCATGTTGTGATTGACTGTTTTCCCTATGCACATGTTCGACAATGTGATTTGTTGCAGGATGCAGGTACTAGGCATCGACTCCACCTGAATTGCCAGGTTTGAGCATGCCTAAATCCCAATGGAGGTTGTTGATTCAGAGGTAGCATCTTTTCCCCCACATTGAGCCATCATTCTCATCGAGGATGAGTATGTGTGTGTCACATCCCGTCTGTAAGGTCAATTTGAGTTGTGTTGTCTATGTTGTTGTTTTGTCTTCTATTTTGTTGTACGGTCGGATATTACTTGATAGTATGTTCTTGGAGCAATGTGATTGATGGGTTCCTTTGTTTGGTTATTATGTTAAATAAAGACAATTTAAATCAAAAGGCTTTGGGTTAATTAAATAAAAGCTTGTTTATGATTGAAGCATCAATTAAATAAATTATTAATAAATTATTTATTTGATTTAAATAAATTAGAATTAATGGTTAGAAAATGAAATGAAATATTTATATAAATATATTTAATTACGATAATGTGCAAGCAAGTTAGAATTAAAGAATTAAATTAATAAATTAATATTTAAATGTTCAATTTATTGGTGTATAAATCATAAGATATGATTTAAAAAATTATAAAAAAATGAAACCAACTAAATAAATTGTGCATAGTGGGGAAAATATAAAAGAAAATAAATTAATGAATTTAATGGAGAGGATGCAGTTACAGAGAGTGGAGGAATAAATTAATTAGTGGGAGTTAACTGAAGAGGGGCTTTTCGATTATTTTCAGGAAGAGGAAACTAATTTTGGGTGTTTTGTTGTACGGAGTTTCTTGTTCTTGGAGTTTGTTTTTGGTTCTTGAGAGTTGATTTGAGATCTTGGAGGTTTTTTGAGTTGGGGATTTCAGTGTTGCTAGAGATTTTGGAAGTGTGCTATAGTTGCAAGCTAGAAGTGGTGAGCTCTGCAACAAAACCACCTCTGTCAAGCTGAAAAATCCAGGTTCCCTTGCTAACCTCAATTTTAATTCTGAAGAAAATAAATGCAAAGAATGTGTTTCTTTCAAAAATCCAAAAATAGGATGCGGAGATTGTGTTCCTTTTGAAAATTAAACATATATGTTGAGTTTTTGGTTCTTTGGAAATTAAGCAAAAATAGATAAACCGCCTTTGTGTGAATTTCTTTACTTCATTGATATAAGCCTCTGTAATCTTGTGCCTATTGAATAAGTGAATGCCCTGATGGGTATTGACTTCCCTCATAGTTTTCAATGGAAATGTTATTATTTAGCTTGTTGTTAGAGGCATTCCAATATACTTCATTACTTCTCTTGAATTTGTTATGATCTCCTTGTTAAATTTGTATGCATTCTTCAATCATTCCTTTGCGTCCCTCAAGATAGTAATTTCTCTACATACAATTCAAGCCTCATTGTTAATCTTTATATATGATAGTTGTACAAAAGAAAACCTCTAGTTGAGCTTTATGGAGCATAAGCCGTTATTGGTATGCTTCCAGCCATTTGCATTTATTGCCTAGAGTTTCACTTTTTCTTCACTATCTATTTGGATGTTTTTCTTTAAAAAGTACTATACCCTTCTAGGTGTCCCCTGGTTGCAAGCTTCTATCGCTTGGGTAGTGCGTCTCTCTCTCCCATTTTAGCTACCTTTTCAGACTCTTTCATTGCTACAGATCGTTTGTGGGATTTAATTACTTGAGCTGCATGGTTGATGCATTTGAATCCTTGGGACTAAAGGAAAATTTCTTAACGTAAATACTGCTAGTGAATTTCAAGTTGGCATGGAATTGGCATTTAAACCGATACTTGGAACATTGAAATTATCCTTATAAAAGAATTCTCTTCTTTGGTAATGAAATTTCGAGTGTGATGTTGATTTGCCTCTTTGGTCGAATGCGTCGATTTGGCAAGAAGATGAATATATTGCTAAATAAGTTGTGGTTAAAGGATCTGAAGTTGACCTCTCATTGGTGCCATGCAATCTAGAGTTTTTACTATTTTATCTCCTTCAATTTTAACTGCTGCCCTCTCTGCATGCTGGGGAAAGCTTGAACAACTAACTTCAGTTAGTGATACATGCTAAAATTCATGTTGAATGCATTTATTTGTAACTCCTCTCTCTTCAGAAAAATTTGAGTGGGCTTCATTCACCTTACGCATAAGTTAATTGTTGTGAGTTCCCTTTAAATGTTATAGAAACTTATACATATATGAGAATCGACCTAATTGAATGTTGAAACCCTTATGGTAGTTGAAATTGACTCATGCCGCATTCACTAGTAGTGCGTCGACCTTGGACATAGGCATGCATATCTCTGCGTAAGACCCTTTAAATATTGAAGAACATGTTAAGTTATATCCTCTGTCGCTCCAAGAAACATCAATACGAGTTGATACTAAGTCTATATTTCTAGTTATTTATTTCATAAACTTTACTTATTCTATCAGTAAAATGCACCAAACAAAGGAGGATGGTATGTTATATTTACAAGTCTTAAATTGTATTAGCATGAAGGATATTCAAAAATTTCCTATTCAATGCATATATATTATATGATATATAATTTTTGTCAGTGTATAGATGTGTGTTGTTTGATTTTGTGTATTTTGTATTTAACTTGATGTTCGAAACTTGAGATATGCATTTGTTGGGTGGCGCTGGCTATGTAAATCATGCTTGAAATTGTTACTAAAACATGATATTGTAAAAACCTACAATGTTGGTTGTTTGATGTGTTGGTTACGCCTGTACTAAGCACTTGTTTAGTTGACTTGAAATGCCTATATATATGTGTGTGTCTTTATATAGACATACATTTATATGTATATACTCTCATATAGTTGATTATAGCATGAACTAGTTTATTTTAATGTAGATGATCTTCATAGTAAATTAAGTTGGTAAGTAAACAAAAATTCTATAAAGAATAATTATTTAACCATATGGAATAATTGTAAGTTTGGTCAAATAGAGGGGTTAGTGCCTCTTTTTATGAATGTTGACTTTCCTTAATCATTGAGTTGATTTATGTCTTGCATGATCACAATGTAATTTGGTCATTTGGGGTCATGTGTTGGATTTTGACCCTGGGGTGTTTCTTGGTTTTGTAAGATTTTCATTATTGTGTTAAATTATGTTGGAAGTCTTCCAGAGGCTTGTGGGGAAATTTCATCTTGTTGGATTCTTGTTGTTCCATTTTGTTATGATTGCTAATGTACTATATGAGTATGAGGGTCATGAGCCTTGCACAGTATGTTCACCTTGTGATTGAACTTTTGGAACTTGTGAGCGGGAAGGCATATGCCTCACCATGTTGTATTGTTAAAGAATTCTTGTGATTGTGCAAGTGGCTTTGTTCTTGATTTTTGTTGAGGTCTACTTGTTGTTAGTAGGGGAGTGGCTCTCAGTGGGGGCCAACACCCAAAGTGGTGCTTGGGTAACCTATGTGGGATTTTTGTAATTAAGTGATAACCTAAAATAAACTAGGGGGTTGGGTAGTTATCACACTAATCAAGATAAGGTAATGCCTCGCTCATGGCTCAAGTGCTCGTATAGGCTTGAGATGAGTCGAGAAGGCCTGGAATGGCAAGATCAACTGCTTGGTCCAACTGGAAGGTATGTTGATCCCACATAGTTTGTATGGGGGTCCGACGGCCAGTAGAGGTAGCCAGGGCAACCCAAGATGGGGGTCCAGTAGCCTAGGAAAGTTACACCAGGGTAACCCATAGCAAATTATGTGATGACACTCCCTCCTACAGTAATATAGTATCCTCTTGATTCTTGTCTCTCTTTGATGTGGTGGGCCTCTGGAAGTAATGTTATTGTTATTCGTTGTTGTACTTTACTTATTCACTGATGTCATGTTAGCCTTGTGTTGTCTATTGTCTTCTATCTGATTGTGATGGTGGGACCCTTTGCTATCTCCTAGCATGGGGGGTGGACCTTTGGGTTCCACATGGTTGGGTGGAAAGTGCATTGTACTCCATTTGGTTCCCTCTCCTTGTTCATGATTGTGGTGACTGCTCCTAGATTGAAGACTTCTACATTGTACCAGCTCAAGTGGATTGCTACTCTTGTACTTGTATTGTTTCATAATTTGATGTATCATGTATCATACTTGATGTACACTCCTCTTATGTATACGAGGACATATTGATATTGAGATGTATAAATGTAATGATGTAAATTGTTGTCGACTCTATTATGTAATGAACTATGTAATGGATGTTATTGTTTATGTAATTAAATGATTTGATTTAAATGATCTCTTTGGAGTAAATGTTATGGATGTATCATATTGATTATAAGATTAAATGGGATGATTAGATGTAATTCCCATTGATGTTAGCAATTATTTAATGTTGTTGGTGTAATTAAATGTATTGTACCTTGTCCTAGGTCATAATTACACCTTAGTTAAGTTTACTTAGGGACCACATAGGAGGTTGTTGGATATTTCCACTTTTGGTGGACTTGACATGTCATAACCTCATCACTTCCACCTTTTGTGGACACATCATGTGATTATCTCTCCATCTTTTTGTGGAGTGATACTCTTCATAGTTGTCTCATGTCATAAGATTATGACACTTGTAATCTTATGCCCTTGTATGTTCTCACCTTGGCTATATAACCAAAGGGGTCTCTCATTGTAATCAATCGTAATCATATCATATCATTGACATTGAATACAGTTTATTCTTGTCATATTCTCTCTCTCTCTCTTTTGTGCTTTCCATTTGGTCCATAGATCTTGGGTGGCAACCATAGCCAATTCTAAGATTTATAGTTTCTTGCTTGTTAGTTGATGGGAATCATGTAGTGTAGATGCAAACCTTAGAGGACTTGGGTTGGATTAGTGTAAAGTGTTCATTTGCAATAGTGAGTTAAATGTAATTTCAAAAAAAAATTGTTATGTTTTTGGTGTTAGAGTGTTGTCCTCTAGGGTCTCGTGGCGTTGGCATTACAGGTTTTTCTTCTTCTCTTATAGGTAATCCAAATTCTTCTTTCCCTAACCACCTGCTGGTTACCCACTTGACCAGGGTCTAAACGGGTAGGAAGCTCCTCAAGCAAGGGACGTAACTGATCTAGATTCTGACCCCCACTTTCCTGATTATTCAAAGAACACTATTTTTCCTCACGATCACTTTTGTGGGAACTATGAGAAGGGGTGGGTTGGCAGTTAGCCCCACGTCCACCACGATGACCTCCATCATGGCCCCAACCTCGACCTCTAGGCATCCTACACACACCACCAAGGGAAAAAGGGTCACAAACAATTAGGTGAGGGTGATAGAAAGAAAAAAAAACAAGTTCAACAGTCAAACAACAAGGATAGCCTAATGGGCTCATATGTATCCAGAGTGCCTAGTGTATGAACTCGGTTTTGATACTAGGTGTAACGCCCCACCACAAAACCCCAAAGGACAACACATCTAACTAACAATTATGACACAATTTTTTAAAAAAGTGAATCCATGTATAGATCATACTAACAATAATATAGAATGTAATCCACATGTACATATGCTCTATGTCCTTTAGGGTATCGTGACTACATTATGCACATAACGATTAACCAACCTAAACATACATTGTAAATAACTAATAACAATAATTCATTTACATCTTTTGCATTAAAAGAATTAGATATACATATTTCCACAAATACAACACCATTCAAGAGCATAGAATACAAACCAATGAATAAATATACAACTTCCTATACATGGGGTAGATCATTACATTGTTTACAAGTTTACATCAAAGCTTCCCTTATAACAATGAGAAGGATACATCAAATACATGATAAGATACAACTGAAATGATTACATTACATAACATCAATGCTAACTCAAGTCTGGTACAAGATCTGGAATCTTTGCATTAGGTACCACATCCATGCTCATGAACATCAACTACGAACCCAATGGGGTGCATGGCGTGTTCCACCCAACCATGTGGAACCCTAAGGTCCACCCCTCATGCTAGGAGATAATGATAAGGTACACCACCAAAGTAGACAAGAAGATAGCAGCATGACACAAAAGGGCTAACATGACTCCAACATACAAATACCACAAACAACTCATAACAATGCCACCACTTCCAGAGGTACACAACAACAAAGTGAACACAAGACAAGGGTATGCTAGATTTCCATAGGGAGGAGTGCCATCACATAGCTTGTTATGGGTTACCCTGGTGAATCTTCCTAGGTTACCAAACCCCCATACAAACTCATGCGGGATCAACATACCTTCTAAGAAGACAAGGCAATTGATATTTCCATTCTAGGCCTTCCCACTCATATCAAGCCTAAACAAGCACTTGAGTCATGAGTGAGGTGTTATCTTGATTAATGTGAACTACCCAACCTCCTAATTTATTTTATGTTATCACTAATTAAAGAAACTCTCAATGAGTTATCCTGACGCCACTTTGTGTGTCGAACCCCATAGAGAGCCACTCCCCCTACTAACAACTAGAAGACCCAAAAATATCCAACCGGGTAAATCCATTTGCACAAATCACAAAACACATGCACGTACACATAAAGCGAGGCTTGAACCCTCTTTCTCACGAATCTCAACCATAATGATGACTAAGCAATGCATGGCTGAAACCTTCAATAACACAATTTAAGTATAAAATCAACCACTCAAATGGGAAAATCATAATGCCCAACAAACAAGATAATCCCCCTAACCTCTAGAAGCCCACCTTAACCCTTTTGGCACAATGACTCCCACTTTACCATAACCAAAATCATCTCAATGTAAAATTAACCACAATAATCAAAATCAACTTAAATTCTAAAATCATACACATAATTCATCACAAGGAAACAATCATCATTGCAATCATGAAATACATTATTTAAAACAAACTCACAATAGACAAGTAATCATGAATCAACTTCATAAATAAACATCGCTCCCACTTTTAATTTTACTCATCCTAACTTAATTCATTTAATTTGATTGATAGACCGTCTAAAACAAATAATTATATCACTATATCATTATAAGAGAACTCAACATTCATCAACTTACCCAAAGTTAACCTAGCACAAATCCTTTTAATTATCTAAATACACACACACACACACACACACACACACACACACATATATACAAATAAATCATTTTCCCCCTATCTAATAAATCCTCCATTTATCTATATTAGAAAGCCAATTTTCCCTTATTTAATTTTTCTAACAACATCAACTGATTTCAAGACAAAATATTCTAATTTTCGTATTTATAAAATCTTCCAATATAACATCAAACATCCTAAATAAGCAATATAAATGTGTATATATCTATATATGTATGTATGTATGTATGTATGTATGTATATATATTTATTTATTTTTACTTGTTTATATATATATATATATATATATATATATATATATATATATATATATGCATATAGTATATATATATATATATATATGTATGTATGTATATGTATAGATATATATATATTGAATACTTATAAGACCACTTAGCATCGAATTTTAACCTTCCAATACAATATCATTGAGGGATATCGATTTCTACATGGGACGACCTATGCATCGATTTTATCCACTTAGACACCCAACAACCTTTATGAAATCAACTTACAGCATAAAGCAAGTTTCAACGAACAACAATATAATGCAAAAGAATCAAACACTTATACATCCAATCTCATAAATTATCAACACTATACATACATCGGTGGAATTTAGTGAATTCCAAACAAATGAAATATTAATCGATGCCCATATAAAAGAATAATCATTTGATTACCCAACATCATATTATACAACAAAAGAACACAAAGCAATCTCAGATTCTAAATAGAGGAATTTACAAGAAAAGGACCCAATTTATACTGCAAAAGAAACACAAACTTGGGGAACGCCATCTAAAAATTCAAAAGGTTCGACCCAAAGAAAAATCAAAAGCTAAATAAGGAATTTTATTTTAAACAAATTCAAAACATGGTAACTAAATGCAAGTGCTAGAGAGGCCGCTAAACAGGAATATCGATTTCAATTGAAGAGCAAGTATGTTGCATAACGTGTCAAATGCCCAAACCAACAAATCCAAAAAAATATCAAATGCTCAGACAAAAAAAATGGTATAATAGTGAACCATAAGATATATGTATCAATTCTTGACAAGATATAAGCTAGCGATGCCCAAACTCAAGGCAATAACATAAGGTGTAGAAGGTTCAGTCGCTAGCCACAAAAGACAAGACATTAGTATCTATCCTAAGGTGCCTCAACATCAAATATGTCTAGATTGAATATCATTTTCTAAGGCATCCAAAGACAAATAAAAACCTCATAAGAATATGTATGCATGTGCAACACTAACTATAGTGGAATGACTCCTTGTATTTTTATGTTAACATAGAGGGAAAACATCAAATCGTTTTCTTAACGTATTAGTACAAAGCAAGAAACTCAAACACTAGAAAGAAGAGAGTAAATCAAACATGTCAATATAGGAAATGAACCTCTACAAATTTGAAATTGCAGCCTAATTTAATATCTTAGCCTAAATAAATGACAAAGTTGGCAGCAAGGGATTAAATAGCTTTCAGGAAAATGTCTTCGACAACAAAAGTGAAGCACCCAAAGAAACTTTCAGCCAAAAAAATCACCGTAAGACTAAGGTATCGAACACTATGATGGTGTGCAATCCTAGCATTGATCATCATGCAATAGAATGAACAATCAATCGTTGCGACAATAGAGAGAGGGAACAAACTCCTTTTTGCATTGATCGAATGAACAAAACAAAGTACAAAAAAGAAGCCAACCTGGATTTCTACGTAGCTACAACAAGGTTCGATGTCAAAGCCAACCTCTACGTTTGCAACAATCCCTTTTTTCTGAATCCTTAAACAACCTTCGAAAAATTTTACCCACTTCAAAAATAATTTCCAATCAAAAATTTGTATTTTGATAAATATTCTTGTAGATAGAAATGTTTCCATTTGAAAACAAAAATCCAAGATGAAAAACCTCCCCAAAAATGATCATTATTAAAATAAAGAAAGTGATTCAATTTTCGAAAACAAAAATCAAGCAACAATCACTTAATAAGACAAGTTTCCAAACCACACCTAGTTCGAAGGCATGCATGTGCTTCAAAATTTACTTTTTCTATCTTTTTAATCATTTTAACTAGTTGTTCTTAATCTTTTATTTTTAATATTTTATTTCCTTTTAATATTTTCTCACATTTTAATTATAATTAAAACTCCACATTAATAATCAATATCTTTATATTTAATTGTTGAGTTACTTTTTAACTTACTAATTTAATTTAATAAACTAAATATAATAACATATATATCAATTTATCAAAATGCTCTATTTAATAATTTATTTAATTCATCACCAAAACAAACATCATTATAAAACCAATTTAATTCAATCAACCCAAACAAAATTAATCAAACATCATGAAAGGGTGAAACACAGAGGGGCACCACATTGTGAGAATGGATCCTACCTCCACCATTCCCCACATTTCTTATCAAATATGGCTGGTCTTAAGGGAAAGTTGCTCATGGATTGCATGGTTCCATGTTTGGTGTACATCCAAACTATAGATGTGCATCACCATCATGACTATTATGAGTAGAGAGATGAAATTGTTTTAAATATGTGTTTTTTTAATGAGTGTCCCACGACAATAAAATATCTTATATATAAACCTAGGGTAATTGAATAAATTTATGTATTAAGGAAAAATTAATCTAGTTGGGAATTGATATTAAGTTTTTAAAAAGTGCTTTTAGTTTTTTTATTTGATGATAGAGTATAAAAATTAAAGATGTATATAATCAATTTATTGATGCATATAAATAATGTTTTTGATGTTCATTATCTCAAAATTAGTATAAAGCTAGAATTGTCTTATAAATCTTAATCTCAAGTATTTTGAGGTTGATCTTGAGTAGTATTGATAATTTTTCTAATGGACATATTTGATTTGACAAAAAATATATTTAATGTAATCTCTAATATCTAAATGTGTGCAAGGATTCAACATTTAAAATAGCTCTGGATAAATTGTTAGAACATTAAAATCAAGTTCTTCTAGATCAACCCTCATAATAGACTAGCTTTTCAAACTTAAGGAAATGTTTAAAGACAAAATACATAAGTGTATAGATGGTCCATATACAAATTGCAATGGAATGAATCCCTTTTAAGCTTTGAATCCAAAATTTCCTAGAATGATTTCTCCATGATAATTAATTTATTTTTAATTTTTTCTTTAATTACACAAATGAAACTCTTTAAATACCAAACCATAACATGTCACACAAATGTGATAGATTCAACTCCTAAAGGCTATTAGGAAAGGGTGGAAATTTTGAAATTTGAATTTTGGGGTCAATCTTGAGCCATTCATAATTGAACCTAAGTGACATGGGGTTGAACCAAGATAGGGAAATACAAATTTTAGGATTGAGAATAGGTGCATATAATCTTGGGTTGATAATAGAGTGAATGTTTGGGATTAAGTGCAAATGAGGCTAGAATAAGGTTGTATTTATGAGTATGTGTAGATGTGGAAATAAATGGGAATGAATAGGGATTTGGGAATGATCTAAACCTAGCACAAGAATCTAGGATTTGTTCATATGTAATTGTATAAATTTATTTCATCAAAATAATTCCAAAACTAAATGTGAATTGACATGGGTATGTAAATTTTACCATTACATTTTGTCCCCACTTTGAATTGTATGTGATTCTAGCCTAAAAATATATTTCAGAGTGTATAGAAATTTTCAACTAACATGAAAATTAAATTTTCAAACATAAAATAATATAGGTTCTATGTAAAGTGATGGACCAATCTTGAACACTTCTTGTATTATCTCCTTGGCATAAACACTTGATCACAACCTAAAAAATAGATTAAAAAATACACAATGAATAGTTTCTCTCACATTTGAGTGAAATATGCAAAAATAACATTACTTTAAATATCTATAAAAAATGAGAAAGTAGATAGTTAATAAGTGTAAGAAATTCTACTTGTATGAAAAATGATATGGTAATAGTCCATCCAATTTGGCCAGCAGATATGATTCCCCTTATGGGTGGTAAATGTGTCAGGATCAATTATAGATATATAGTTATAAAAAGAGGAAGGAAATGATGAAGAAGAAAACATAAAGAATCAAGGAAGAGACTTATGTTGATATATTTTAGAATAAGGATGATGATGATGATCCCCCTAAATTTGTTTGATTATTCATGAGTATCACTAAAGGCTATACATTTAGTTTTCCTTTTAACTTTGTCCCTTTTCCCTTTTTTATTATACTGTGTTTGTTGTGTTTTGCATGCTCACTTCATCTTTCATATCACTTTAATGTTTTATTTTCCCACTTGAGGGTCATTTTTCTTTATTTCTTTGTCATTTGACATACATTTTTCTTATGATTATATACATCTTCATTACCTATTGATATGTCCATACACACCTTACCCCCCTGTTGTGTTTCTCAGATTTATCACTTTGGTTGATCATTCCCCTATTTTTTCCTACTTTACCTTATGCATCCTTGTGATTGATTTTTATTTGATTATCCTTCTTATCTACATATGATTCTATGACATTAATATTTTCCATGCTTATTTTTCTTACATTTGATAATTATGAATCTTGGCATTCCATTATCTTATGCTTAGTCCAATCCTATGATCATATGGTCATTTCTCATACTTTAGTGCTATTATGTCTCCTTTTATTTTTATAGAAAACTTTTAGAGCTATCTTACTAGATTGAGAAGAATCATGTCTTCCCCATGTATATTATGCTTTCATTTTCTTATCACATTTCTAAAGATATCTTACCATTGGGGACATCATGTTTTACATGTTAGTGTAATTAATTATTTATTACACTAGCATAAGTAAACTTAGGTCTTGCATTAATTTAGTCCTAGGTTGCATAAATTAGAAATCATAAATAATGGGGTAATCCCCCCTTCCATGTTTGTAGGGATAAGATTCCTTCTAAAAGATGAGTTGTCCTTCTAGAACTTATCTCAATCTTTTACCATTTCCTAGGTAGGGTTTACATGTTGTCACATGTTGTTAGATCATGACATATGGCAACATCATATTGCATCTTGTATATCACTCATGCCTATATATTCAGGGCATTTGTACATTTGTAATCATCTTATTTTCTAGATCAACAGCAATCTCTATTTGTATGCCCTTAGTTGCAACACTTACTGTGTGGTTGAATTTCTTCTTAGAGGTCCTCTTGAAGGCTGCAGCTTTAGGGACATTGTGCATCCATCATTTCAACATGGTATCAGAGCCATTCCATTGAGAGTTCATCCCAGGATCAAGAAAGTTGGGCTAGAGAGATTCTTGCAGGCTTGAAGGTTTCCATTGCAGCCTACTTGACTCCACCTGGGGACCAAGCTGATTTCTCAAGTAGATTGAGCTAGATCCAAGCTTGCCATTGTCTTCAGAAGGCCTCGAAACCCTAAGATCACTTGTTCAATCATCAAAATCGGATTCATCAACCCAGGAGCCATAAGAGGTATTTAGGGTTTGAAAAATCAACTGGTACGATCCGTACAAATTTGCAGTAAAAAAAATCCCCCCGTCAGTTGTCCTTTGAGGCAAAAAATTTTTAGTTGCAAGCACTTTTCTTCAAAAAAAAAATTGTGCTTATATTTCCATTATTTTGGCAAAAATAATATTTTTGTGATTTTCTATAGTTGCAGAAAAATAATTTGAGCAACTACATATTAAAATCTCCTATCGGCATAGAAGATTTGATTCGTTAAATCTCCATCGGGCATATATTTTTCATTGACATTAACTATATCATAGTCGGCATATTTTTATTTTTGCATATATAATAATTTTTTGGTCAGCATTTTCTTTTGATTTTATAATTGCAAATTCTTTGCAATATTAAAAAATCTCAATTTATGGTTGGTCGACCATTCAAAATATATTTGAAAGCTTGCAGAAAGTTGTTGTTCGTCAATGTATTTATTTGTGTAGTAGGGAAGAGTACTTCGGCCAAACCCATGTCGTATCCTTTCTCGGCGTCCATTTCACCGCCGGTCCTTGTTCCTCTTGTCGGCCTCTTTCCCTTTAAAAAACAATGCCACACAACTCATTTCAAAACATAATAAATTTCACCAACTTTATAAATCAATTACTCGAGAACATTCAATTTAATTAAAACCACATAATTTATCTCTAATTCTCTCAACTACACTTTAGCATTGCAATTATCTCAAAATTATCATATTAAATTCATAATCACAATCATATAATGTTTTTATATATATATATATATATATACGTATATACACTTTTATGCATATATACATATATATATGTATATATATATAATAAAACATATAATTAAATCATTACATTTAAAACATATTATAAAAACTACCTTTATATTACACAATAAATTTACACACACACACACACACACATATATAAATATATTATAAAACAAAATCGAATTAAAAACAAACTTTAAAAACAACGAATTTAATTTTTTTTTTTTATAAAAAAATTTATTAACATGTTTGCCCCCCACTAACTGTGGTACGCAATACCACAGACGTAGTGGTTGGCAGGGCCACAGACGTAGTGGTTGGCAGGGCCACAGCCTGACTTGTTTGCGTACAACAGCCCTTGGTTGCTGTGCGCAGCCGGGTGTGGCTGCGTGCAACCAGGTATTGGGGTCGGGGGCGGTACGGCACCTGCCGACCACTCCCCCCCAAAATTTCATATATATATATTTTTTTTTAAAATTCCGGTTTCAACTAAAAGAAAACACATAATTCAAAATTGTATTTTCGTAGCATAATTTATTCTATAAACTTTGAAATTCGAAATATACATTGATCTATGTATATATATATTTTTTAAAAGAATTGTATATATATATATATATATATATTCTCAGTGAGAGATTCAAAGCAATTAATATAATCATTTTTTTTATAATCAGACCCAATAAATATCTGGGCATGCAATTTCAATGAATTCACAAAATTATTTTCTTTCCAAAGTAAATTCAACATAATAACAACAATGATTTTCTTTCCAAACAATAATTTCTCAACTTAGATTTTATTGACGAACTACAAAAGATTTAACTATATAGTTTTTAACAGAGAGATTCAAAGGTTTAACAATCAAATTCTCAATCACAGAAAACCTTTTTCAAAAACATAGAGAAATTAATTTTCAAACATGGCTACAAGATTTTGCTCACAGATTTAAAAAATAAGAAAACAATAAGTTTAAGGGAACCTGGAGTCCTTCGTTCGATGTAGAATCCCCTCTATAGCTTTTCTCAATTTCCTGTCCTCATCCCCCTTTTGAATCAATCTTTTCTTCAAAACAATTCTTTTATCCAGAAGCACAAAACAAACTATTTTTCTTTTCTTTTACAGACAAAAACCAGAAAAAATCCTTGTGTGTAGAAAAAAACTCTCTCATAATCAAAATAAATAAAAATAAATAAAGCTCTGCATCTTTTTCCTCAAAAAATCCCCTTCATTCATTGGTCCTTTTCCTACTTTTTAAAAGCACACACTTATCTATAATTTTAATTAAAAATTAATTATTTTCTCAAGATATTATCCACACAAGATTTTCTAATTTAATATCAAGAAAAAGATAATATATAATTATCACCATCATTATTAATTTAAATTAATTATTTACACTTTTAATTAATTAAATAACTTTTAAATTTACAATATATTTAAAACTCAACATTTAACTAACTTGCAATTAATTAAAGCAACAAGACAACATTAATTAATCTTATAAAATAAGATTAATTAAATAACCACTAACCATAAATAAAATAAATAATCAACAATCAAACTACACAAAGACAAGGACAAAACCCCAATCATGACACAACAAAACTCGAAACAGGATGACAGACTTGGGATGGGGACACTTCCTTGTCAACTCCCTTTTTGAACATTGTACTCGTTGGGTTAATTTAATGCTCACCCTGTCCTATCGAAACAAGTGGAATCAAAACTTTATTCCTGCAATTCCTGCATACTAATAAACGTCAAGTAACATATATCTATATATAATCGAAAACATCATATCGTGAGAAGGAATTGCAGCATAGCAGGGAACTCGTAAATGAGTGGTGCTACACTATCCTCTCACCAAAGCTATACTAACAATTAGAACATTAAATATAAAGTAACATTGCTAACTAACTGATCACATCATAAACTAATTACTAAACCACTGCATCACAATGTATTACTGAAATCAAATTAAACATCATAGAATCACAACATTGACATATATAATATTAAGGAAAAACCATTGCATAATCAAATAATCTAAACACCACATAAAGTATCATAAATCATCATAATAATGTCAAATGTAGCAATCAACTAAACTATGCATCCACACACACCAAGTCAGTGAACTAATCACCATCACAAACTAGTATTACACTAACACATAAGAGTAACAAATAGTAGCAAAGAGTATCAGCAACATGGGGGTATTACAATCATATTTGGAAGTCTTTATTTGTTGTTGAAAGTCAGTGTCTTTGTTTTTTGGAGAAATTTCATCATACATTATGGGGCTTGCATATAGTCCTTCTCTGACTATGTTGCACAAAGGTAATTATAAACAATGGCGAGATGGGATCATACACCATCTCCAATCACTTGATTTATTGCCACATCTATATGGTATAGTTCCCCATCCAAGTGAAGGTATTCAAAAGTTTGCTTGGAGTTGTTGCAGATACACTGTCTTGGAGATCAGTGGAATGCAAGTTGATTGTGATGTTTTGAAATCTATTGATCATTGTGATTGTCCTCACATCCTCTGGACTAAGCTTTGGTATTTATATGGAGATTCAGATACTCCACCGTTCCCTGATGGTCATGATTCAGAATGGCATTCCTTAGATCAAGTACCCCATGATGATATTGTTGTGCAGGAGGTTGATTGCCTTGAATCTTCTGAAGAGGTTGACAAGGTTTATTCATATGCTTCTTCTCCATTAGAGACAGTTGGTATCCCTTCATATTCAGTGATTCCTTGTCCAGATTCATTGATTGAGGCTTCCATCATCATCATTCATTAGGGAACATTCAATTTTCTAGACTTCACATCACAGGATGGCTTTGTTTCAGGTATCACTGACTTGGCTACTTCTACAGGTTTGGAGGACATTCTTGAGGGGATATCACTCCACTATTCAGATTCAACTTTGGAGAGTTTTCTTGAGTCTCCACATTCCTTTGTCTCGATCTTGATTGGAGATCCAAAGACTATCTTGGAGGTGCTTGGTTTCTCTTCAAAGATTTCATGTATGAGACTTCTTCCCTCTCATTCCATTCAAGAGTTGGAGTCTCTTCAGTATCTGCCATTGGAACTGCTTCTTCCTAGCGGAAGACATGTGGTTTGGACACATTTTTTGCTTCAGACTTCTTTCAATAGTTTTGAGGACACTTCATTTTGGGGGGGCAATCTAGTCTCCATCACATTCATTGCATTGCAATCTTTGGATCTTGTTCAGCATCAATTTTTGCATCTTCCTGGTTGGTCACGCTCTTCATTGACTGTGGCATCTTCTTCATCAGGCAAGGAGACACTTGCACTTGGTTTTGTTTCTTCCAAAAGGAAGACAAGTTGTTTATTGACATTGGATCATGTTTTTTCTTCAGACACTTACCATTTTTGTAGGTGATCACATCTTCTAGGGGGATTTATAGTATCTCTATTTCCCTCCTATGGGGGGGATATTGATTGTATTGTTTCCATGTGACAAATGGTGTTCTTGGGGGGTATTTGGGAGTCCTCCATCCTTCCCATCCTTTCTCATTTATTTGCATTTCATCTCCTTTTTGGAGAGGGGTTTTGTTCCCACTGGGTTTTCCCCTTTTCTCCGGTTGTGGGAGATTTGTTGCATCTTCCATCTTCATCATGTAAATGGGTACCTAACATGGCCTCGTAGCCGAGACCCATCATCTTTGCATAATCATTGCATTTCCTCCCTAAGTTGCACTTATGGGGGGGTGTTAGTGTAATTAATTATTTATTACACTAGCATAATTTAACTTAGTTCTTGCATTAATTTAGTCCTAGGTTGCATAAATTAGAAATCATAAATAATGGGGTAATTCCCCCTTCCATTTTTGTAGGGATAAGATTCCATCTAGAAGATGAGTTGTCCTTCTAGAACTTATCTCAATCTTTATCATTTCCTAGGTAGGGTTCACATGTTGTCACATGTTGTTAGATCATGACACATGGCAACATCATATTGCATCTTGTATATCACTCATGCCTATATATTCAGGGCATTTGTACATTTGTAATCATCTTATTTTCTAGATCAATAGCAATCTCTATTTGTATTCCCTTAGTTGCAACACTTTCTGTGTGGTTGAATTTCTTCTTGGAGGTCCTCTTGAAGGCTGTAGCTTTAGGGACATTGTGCATCCATCATTTCAACATTACATATACCATTGTTTCCTTACATTTTCTCATGTATGTAGAACCACATTGAGGGTATATGTCTTTCCTCATGCTATATGTTCTTACACAATCCTTATGTTCCCTTTAGGGCTACCTTACATTTCTCATTACCCCAGACTAGGGGAAAACATATGTTCTATTGTGTATCTCTAGTCCATATGATTTTCAAACTTATCTTTTGATATGTTTTGCTTTTTTTTTTCATATGATACATTTTATAGTTACTACTTTACATTACATTTAGTTTTTTTTGTACTTCCTCTCCTCCAATTCTTTAAAAATATTATAAAAATTTGATTAAAGGAGGCATATATTGTCACTATTGTTGCTATGATTAGATTTTATTTAGTAACTTATCCTACACATAGACTTATCACTGTTTATTGTTAGATATATTGCAATCACATTACATGGTCATGCCCGAAGTGTCATAGAACATTACTACCACTGCATGGTGGACTATTTTCAATCATTTTTTATATAGGTAAATTTTCTTTGCCCTACTCTTTCCTCTCTCATATATTTAGACACTTGAATCAACTTGCAATTATGCTTAGTTTTACTTGCATGATAAAATTTACCAATTATACATCTTTTTTTTATGATTTCCAATGGTGGCATTCACGCCAAAGAAGAACACACAAAAAAATCAAGGCAAGTCCATTGCAAATTTGCATGCATTCCATATCCTTTAATGTTTTAAATATTTACTTTTTATTCTTGGTTGTGAGTGCTCATATACTTTTCAGCATGTTCATTTTAGGATTCACATGCACCTCAAATTTGGGGAAAAATTGAAAGGTAAAATTTACATATCCATGACAATTTCCATTTGGTTTTGAGCCCATTTTGATGGGAGTTATTAATATAATTACCTTTCAAAAAATGTTTCTCTTATGTAAAGTTGTGTTGAATCCTTGATTATTTATCCATCCCCATTTACACATACTCTCACATGTTTAAACTTATCCTATCCTTATTTGCAACTCCTAGAAGTTCATCATTACTATCTATTTATTGCACTTATACCTATACATTCAATTTCTACCTTGATATTTATTCTTCCCTATTACAAGTCAATCCTATGGTGCTTTAGTTCAATTTTTAGTCATGTGGGATTAACTGCAAAGATTAAAAATTCAAATTTTAATAGCACTCAATTATTTCACTAGTTATTATGAACTAACTTGGTACATGTTTGTTCAATTTATTGTTACCTTGATATTTAAAATAATTTAATGTGTATTCAATTCGTAGGGAGAAATCAAGGAACATTTGGACTTAGAGCATAAAAAGAACCATAATTTGAATCAAAGCCAACTAGGATGTGCATGCTTATGTTTATTGTCTTTAATATTCATCTAGAATCATAAAGCCTATCTAATAAAGGGGTTTGACATAGTAGAATACGAACCTTTTGATCTGGCAATCTTCTTAAGATATATATCTTAATATCATCATTGATTCAAACATCATAATTTAGGGTGATATTTTTAACAGTCTACAATCAACTAGTTTAAATCCATAATTGAAATTTAAATCCATAATATTTAAAATCATTCCATATTGAAAAAGATTAATCTTCTAAAATTTTCAAATAATATAATTTTAATTTGATTAATTTAATTTTAATTTACATAAAAAATAATTATTCTAAATTATAATTCAAAATATAAACTATTTTATTAAGCACCAAAAACAAACTAAATATATTTCTTTCTATTTATTTTAAAATTTTACTACACAATTTATTATAACTCTAAGTTGAGTTGATTGATTGTAATATTCAGAAAAAATAAATTAAAAAATCAAGGAACCCATAACAATTATTTGTTTTACATACATCTACAAATTTCCATGTAAATCCCATCCCATGATGCAATTTTATAATTTTTTTAATGATATTAAGTCATGGGGTATTTTTCTTCGAATGAGATATTTTGGAAAGATGCCAAATTGACAATTACAATTTAGTGTAGAATAAGATTGCATGCAATTGAGTGTACATTAAGAGTCCAGCACATCATAAATGAGTTGTACTCAATAGTTGTAAAGAAAGATGACACCTATAAAGATAGGTAGGGCTCTCCATGCTTTGAATTCAAAACATAATATTTGTTTTCCTAGGCTATGGACATATTGTAACGCCCATCGTAAACCCCAAAGGACAAAAATCACAGCACAATTTTTTTTTTTAAAGGTAAACATAACATACATGAAAAACACATTAAGTCATAACATGAATTTTCAATTAAGCAGATTCATTAACACATACATCCCTTGGGGTACACGAGGAGTCATTACGATACTGAGATCCACACAACAACAATAAAGAATAAAATCCAAAGATATAATCCATAACAAGATAAACATTAACAAATGTAACACATACATGATAATCATTGATAAGAAACCATCTATATAAATACAACATATGCATAATTAACTCAACACATTGAATAACAACTGCCAATAGCCACATAAGGTTTAATGTTACATTACAATACAATATTCAAGAAGTACAATGATACAAAAGTGTTTCCAATATGCATGGAAACCATACAACAAGAATCATGATACAATGAATAGATGAAAATTGGCTCCAAAACAAGTACAACTCTGGAGTCGCTGTAACTGCACCAATCCGCACCTCTTGATCCTCGACTGGGGACCCAATGGGGTGCTTAGCACGTTCCACCCGACCATGTGAGTCCGAAGACCCACCCCCCGTGCTAGGAGCTAACAAGAAAGAGTCCTCAACCAAGGACATCCAAACACGGAATCACAAGACTCAACTCCATACAAAAGTATCATAAAACTCAAGAATTACAAAGACATAATCCACAACATCCAAGAGTCATTAACATAACTTAAAATCATAAATCTCATCACATAAATCAAAGCAATGACCAGTAACAAGTAACCAAAGGATGATTATGAAATACTTCCAAATCAAACTGAATTAATAAACATAATACAATTCCAAAATGCAATTAAACAATACAATAACATCATATCACAGTACTATAAAAATACAAGATCGTAATTCCAATATAAATGAGATCATACAAGACCACAAAATATACTAAAGATGTATTAAAACAATATTCACAACTCAAAATAAATCCATATATCAACAATCTAAACCAACTCCCACGACCTACTTCCAGAGAACTCAATAAAGTAAAACACATGGGCAACTAGGGGAGAGTGTCATCGCATAGTCCTACATGGGCTGTCCTGTGCTCTTCCTCCCAACTAGAGGCACCGGTCCCATCTATGGCTGTCCTGTTCTCTTCCTCCCAACTGGAGGCATCGGTCCATAGGGTGACTCATGCGAGCCGTAGACCTCTCGTGAAGACGAGGTCATGACCTTGCCAACCACGGCCTTCTCAGTCTTCCATTAGTCTGCAGAAGCACTAATGAAGACGAGGCATCCATTTTTAAAATCTTGTAATGATATTACTACCCAACCCACCTAAGTTAATTATTAGGTTTTCACTTGATTACCAACTCACTCGTGGGTTATCCTGAGCCCTTCCCCTTAAGCGGGGCGCCGGCCCCCACAGGAGCCACTCTCCCTAGAGACCCAACAACATAAAACCAAGAAACCAAGGGTTGTACAATATAACAAGAATATTAGATCACAACTGAGAAACCTGCGAGGCATTAACCATCTCGCTATAAATACATAATCAAAGTCTCAACAATTCCCGTACAACCCTTTTCAAAATCATGAAACCAAAACACTTGCCACATCAAGGCACATAAAGAGAGAGAACATCAATTATCAAACATCTCAAGCCTCTGGAAGCCAAAAGAATAAAAAAAACCCACAAACAAGGGTAAAGTGAAGCAACATGAGTATTTCTCCAATAATTCCAACACAAGGATAAAATTTCCTCAAATATGAGAGTAAATCAGAAAAAGCCATAACAAGGAAAGATTCATCAAGACCCATCTACAAATTAACAATGGCGTCACCTCAAAAAGGAAAACGCAAAAGAAAATCAACCTTTAATTCACGAAATCACTAAATGAAACCAAAAGCCACCAACTAGGCATTCCATGGGAGACCTCAATTTTCTCCTCACAAGAACCCCCTTATGATGGTACGCAAATCACCTTCATAAAAACAACAACATAGCAATGACAACAATAATTGCAAGGCCACCAGATCTAATTTCAATTCAAATATAATGAGTGAATACATTAAAATAAGATCAACCACCCCATCCAAACCACATAAACAACTTTGATACAAAATAAATCAGAAATCCAAGAAGATCAACTTCCCACAACTCATCAACAAAATACAAATTCCCAATTACATTGCAACACAAATTTAAAAGACACAGGATTCCTTGAATCAAAACTAACCTCCAAAGGCATTCACACCAACATGGAACCACCCAAAAACAATCCTTCAACAACAAAGGTAAAAGCATTCAACCAGGCATCCAAGGCACCAAATTTAAGAACACCTTAAGTACTCAACCACTCACAACTCCACAAAAAAAAACACTTACAAAATAAACAACAACCAAAAATTCAAATGAGAACAATATCAATCAATTAATGACCAGAACTAAATAACTTTACAACTTACCCATACTAAAACAATTCATGATAACCATCACAAGTATTCTAAAAGACTTTATCCATAAAGCGTACTTACAAATCAATCATTAAATGAATATAAAGGAAATCAATTTCCAAAAGATTAAAATCCCTTTTTACCAATAAACTATCCAATTCGAGAATATCCTAATCAATCTCTAATCATGCCCATACATTTAAATTTCCCTTTCAATGAGCAACAATTGAAAACTACTAAATAGTTGGGTATTTATCTCATTATCATTTCATAACTACTTATGTTCAAAACATTAATTTAAACATTATTTCCACTTCCTTTCATCTCACTAACTTAACACTCAATTCCAATATTTAAAGTAATTGCGCCAACCACTTAAGACCATTTGTTATACTTAAAAAGATAATAATAACAATACTCTAAATACTTAAACTACATATTAGAACTTACCACTTTAAAATCTTAAATCTATCTAAATAAATTTACACACAATAAATACCTTTTTAAAACCATTACATCTTTATATATTTTAATTCATTTTGAAGGAAGGAAAGTAGAAAGAGAATGAATCTTTTCTAAGAATTCAACAAATCTACAAGACTTAACTTCATAAATAAAATAACTTATTTAATTTTATATTAAATTCTATTTCCACCCTATACACATTTAAAAAATAAGAATTAGACAATCAATGCTGATATATATATATTCACAAATTGCCCTTCTACTATATTATCCTATCAAATTTCACAATTTAACAAATTAATAGGAATTCTTTTCTATTTCAAAATATTCACTCAAAACAAGAATTAAATAAATCAATGCTGCCATATATTCATAAATTGATTTTTCTACTAACTTATCTTCTTATAGTTGGTAATTTAATAAATCAATAACAAAAAACAGATTTCTTTCTATTTTATTATTATTTCCATTTTAAACAGATTCTGTTTTATTTTAAAAAAAGAAACAGAATGTTTTATTTTGACAAAATTAAATAATCAGTGGAATCTGAATAAATAAGTTTAATAAATATATATATACAAATAATTTTCAAAACAAATATTATTTATTTATTTATTTATTTATTTATTTATTTATTTATTTCAAAACAAATATAATACAACAGAAACTTGAATCTTAATTAAATTTTTCTTTTGATGCTATCTTTACATTTATATATATATGTGTATACATTTATATATATATATATATATATATATATATATATATATATATTGCATACAAAAATATTTCGAATACAGAGAAATAAATTTCAATTGTACAATTTACTGTTTCAATATAAATATTTAAACACAGAATATATTTGTAAAATTTATCTACAAATGGAAATTTACACAACCTCGAATTCACAGTCATGAGCTTATTCTTTTACTGGTTCACTATTATTTTTAACACAAAACTACAGTAACACTGTTCAATTCCAGAATCCCAACAAAATTTCACTTTAAATCAATAACAGTCCCACCCCAGTAAAGCTTTCCTGATTGAAAAACAGTCCAAAGCATTTCTAAAGATTCGAGAATTTTCTACAAGCATTAAATTTCAATTCAAGAGAAAATTTCATTCACAGCAAGGAATTCTTATTTCATTTGATGCTATAAAGAAAATAATTTAAAAGAAGAAGGAGAACCTGGCGTCCTGCGCCTGTAGATAACTGTTGAAGCTTTATCCTTCTTGCTGATCCAATCCTTCCAGCAGCAGCTCCAAGATCCTCCCTCAAACTTAAATCTTAATCCTCACTTGAATTCTCAGAAGAATAAAAGAACGCAATACTATATCAGAAAGATGACTGCCAAATTCTCCAAAATCTGTTCCAAAGAGAGTGCAACCCCCCTTCCAATACAAAATCCTCTAAATAAAATCTCACACCAAAGTCTCTTCCATTTCTTTTTCTAGCGAATGCCAAAAGTCACTTCTTTTTGAAAAATAAAATTCCAATCCATTCGAATCCACAAAAGATTGAGCTTTTTATTTATTTATTTATTTATCATTTCCACAATCAATTTAAACAAACACATGCATATTAAAATAATTAAAAACAACTATTTACAAAATTTTCTTCAAAACACCATTAATATTTTTGCAAACTACCACAACTTTTATTTATTCATTCTTCATATTCTCCAGCTCTCTTCGACTTCCAAATGCTCTATAGGTGAAGTTTCATTTTTGGCTTTAAAACACTTCAGCTTCCTATTTCCTTATCCATTAAATTTCTTATTAAAATAATTATCTTTTCAAGACTATTTTGTTCATAATGATTATTAACTTCAACAATTTAAATCAATTTATCTAATAATATCACTTTTACTTTTAACGAATTAGATTAATTTGATCATTTGTTCTAAATCATTTGATTTAACTTAATTGATTATGATTTTAATTTCTAATCATATTTTAAATAACTTTGCAAATCACTTATAATTTAATTAATTATTTAAACATGATTACTAACATATTATATTTTCCACATAATCATATAACACAGTAATCAATGAAGCACACACAGAAACTCACACACAAGCTCGAACAACCGACACGGAGGGGCATTACACATATTGGAATTACTCTCTTAGGTGGTCGGTGGATCCCATCTCCATACCTCTTGATTGAGCATGATTGATATTAGTTGATAGGAAATGTCCACATATCCCCCTCACTCCCTAAGAAACATGATAAAATTTAGGCTAATCCTAAGAAAATGAAAGGTTGCTCATAAAAAACATGGTCCCTTGTTTGGTGCACAACAAAAACCATAAATGTGCTTCTCCATCATGAGTATGCAATAAGTTGAAACATATATATGGGGGGATATTTTATATTGATATATATCAATCACCATGATGATTAAATAATAATTTGAAATTTATAAATAAATATGTATATATACATTATCATGATTATATGTATATGTGAGAAAGTCAAAATTTGTTATGTAAAGTATTTATATTTTAAAATTGTTTTGGTTAATGAAAAATTAATGATTGAGTTAGTAAAAAGGATAGTTTATATAGTTGAATATAGCTAAACTCTTAGCCTTTAATTTATTGTTCATATATGTTTGCATTAATTTTTTTTATAGTTTATTATTTTTGTGTCATTAATGAATTTGTAAGAGGATAATTTTTTAACTTTAAAAAATATTACTAATATTTTTAGAAAGAATTTAATTCATTATCAAATTTTATGGTATTGGTTTTCAAATAATTTTTTTACTTTTAATTGTATTTAAAATTTAAATATATATTTTTTTTATTCAAGGGGTAAACGTTTTTGAACCGGAGCTATGAACTGGAATACAACCATTGAACAATACCACTCCAATGGGGTTTGAACCTTGGTGGCAAGAACAACAATGCCACCTTTAAACCATCACACCATGCCAATATCGACAATTTAAATATATAATTAATATTAGTAATGTATTATATATTTTTAATTGGTAAAGTTGTATTTAATAGTATCATTTGTTTTAAATCCTTGATTATTTATCAATCTTCATTTACATACTCTCACATGTTTAAACTTATACTATCTTTATTTGAAACTTCTAGAAATTCATCATTACTATCTATTTATTGCACTTATACCTATACATTCAATATCCACCTTGATATTTATGCTTCCCTATTACATGTCAATCTTACGATGCTTTAGTTCAATCTTTTGTCATGTGGGATTAACTACAAAGATTCAAAATTCAAAATTTAATAACACCCAACAATTTCACTAGTCATTATGAACTAACTTGGTAAATGTTTGTTTTTGATATAAAAAGTAGCAAAAACAAGGGTGTTGTCCCATCAATACAAGGCACCTAAGGCCATCCAAAGCAAACACATTAACAACACAGTGAAAACAAAGAGAACCAAGCCATCACCCATGGCAAGTCATATCAAAAACCTAAAACAATAGTAAACTCAAGATAAACAGAGTCCATCATGCAAGCATGATACAAAGCAATCGAGTCCAAAGACCCCTAGGGGTCAAACCAGTTAAAAAATAACATATACATACTAAAAGTCATAGAGAAACTATCAAAAAACATAAAGAGCCAAAACCCTAATTCTTTTCCTCCATGCATGGTTTGTCCTGAATAGCAGTCGCCTAATCCATCGTGAGGAACTTGAGCAGCTCCTTAAAGCCAGCGTCTTCCTTGCCATCGTCTGCGAACTTATCCTTCTGCAACAAGTATAAACTAGTAGCTGACTTGTGCATGACCTTTAGGGAAAAGTGAGACACCTCCTTAACCTTTTTTTCCAACCTCTCAATTCTCCCTTTCAGCTTGCCAACTTTGTCCCAAGCATGTTCTTTTTTATTGTAATCTTCTTTCAAAGGGATATTTCCCTCAGCTGTATTAGAGGCCCAGGGTTTAATTTCCTTCTCAATAACACTGGTAGGGCCCTTCTTCAAGCTTTCAAACACATGGGAGGTGCTACTCACTGAGATAGACTGGTCCTACCCTCCTGCCACCATTTTCTCTTGGCTTTCGTTGTCACTCCCATTTTCATTATCTGAATCTGAAGCCTCCTTAAGACTTCTCACTTTTCCTTGCTTAAAGACTAGTCTATTAGATCTACAGAGGGTATTAGCTTCTTCAGTGATCATAATGTCAGAATCAATTTGGTGGAGGAAAAAATTAGTTTTCTTAGAGGCTTTGGCCTTAGGTCTCGAGGTAGGGGCAAGACACTTTTTTTCTTTACCCTTTTCCCCAGGACCCTTTGTAGGGGATGTGCCATGGGGAAGGAATTTTAAGGCAATATTTTTTAGGCATTTTTTCTTGCTCGAGCTTGGCACATCTACAATGCTTATAGAGGGGGGAGTAGAGAAAATTGAGGTTTCATCAAGAACGGGCAGACAAGGGACTTCTTCCACAGTGATAGGTCGAGCAAGGCAAAGGGCCAAGTGAAAATGATAAAGCCTAGACATAAGGCCTTGGTGTAGGATAGTAAAATTATTTCCAAAGAATGAGGCTTCATTAAATTCTACCACAATGCTATCCAGAGAATGAAACAGGAAAAAGGAATAGAGATATGCTGGTGATTCCTAAGGTGGTTGAGGAAATTAAAGTGGTAATAGTAGTAAACCCCATACCTTCCAGTGTGAAGTACTTCATGATCACCATACAAACTCTATTCCACGGCTCCAGGAGCGCCTCATGGTCATAGCCACCCTGCAACTTGATAGGTTTCTCCTCACCATGAAAGAACTAGTTAAGACTAATCTAGTCAAGCACCTTCATGGTTTTCTTCTAGGTTCGACCACTATTTGGAAGCCTCATAACTCTAGCAATAACCTCCTCAGAAACTTCAAAGGAAATTCCACCAATGGTAACCTTACCATCATTCCAAGAGGTGACAAACTTACTTGACAAGTCCTCATCGTGTTCAGTCATGGTCTCCACATACTAGGCAATGCCACCCTCTTTGCAAATGTGCCAAATGGTGGCATCCACCTTCCACTCGTCACACTTGTCTAGTTCCAATTGCTCTCTATCCCCACCCATAGAGCCCACACAAAATTCATCGACCACTAGAATAGGAAGGAGATAACTGGGGCATAAGAGTAGGCAACCAATTCTAGAAGTGTCGAAAGGGAAAAGGCCGATGAAAAGTGACTAGAAAAGTAAAAAATGAAGGAAATAAATGCCATAGCTCACATCCCACGCAAAGGTAGCAGCTCCCTCAGGCGAATCGCCCCAAGCACGTAAGGGCATGATATTGGCGTAATACTCAGCCAACTCAAAAAATCTAATGCAATCTGCAACCTTATGAAACTCAACATGAAAATTTAAGGAGTTCAAAAAATGATGACTCCATCAGCTAGTAGGGGTAGAAAGATTTGCCTTACCATCGGCCCAAAAGAGGTCGTACATACCGACAGACAAACACATGATATCTATCACCTCACATAACAACCAATTATTCAAAACCATGCTCCCGCTAGAAATACTAACCAAAGTTAGTAGGAGCCTAGCTAAAATAAGTAAGCACCTTCTAGGGCTCAACATTTAAATGTTTGAGATCTTCCCTTAAACACACTAGAGCCGGGGGGGGGAAAAATCAACTTTTCACCAGCACCGTAGCCCTTCAATATCAAGACCCACTGCTACCAAATTGTTAACAGTCGCATTCCCCTCTCTCTAGACATGTTGGATAGAAAATTCATGAAGACCATTTAGGAGGGAGTAGATTTCCTCCATAATACCTTTTAAAGACCACCCCACCTTCATCTTGCCTTTAGTGGCTTCCAAAATTATCATTGAGTTGCCTTCAATTTCCATGGTCTTGATGTCGAGTGATAGTGCAATTCTAAGACCCCAAAAGAGAGCCATGCCTTCAGCCTGATTGCTAGTGTGATCTTTCAGTTTCCCAACATAGGAAACAACCAGGAAACTAGTATGATCCCTAATAATACCCCCTCCAGTTGCTATACCTCCCCTAGCCGTCCCATCAAAATTAAGCTTAACGCAAGGCGGCTTAGGGGTTCTCCATCTAGTATGATTCCTAATGATCACTTTGGAATTATCAAATCTCTGGAACTCACTAGGAAATTTCCAAATGTTAGCTATGATTCTATCCCAAGCAGTCGGGGGATTACTAGGTGTCTTCCATTTGTAGGTCGAAATGTTATCTAGGAGAAGCTTATTAAGTATTATTAGTAGACCTTCCACATTGTTCACCATTTCTCTGAAAATCCTATTATTCCTTTCTTTCCATAGACACTAGCAAATGTGAGGTGGAATAAGTTCCTAAAGAATTTTAATTAATGGATGTTTGGAGGGGAATTTCCAATTTAAGATGAATTGGTGAATATCTCTATCAAAGACCCAAGAGATGTTCAACCTTTGTAAAACATTCTGCCAGACTTGGGTAGCAAACTGGCAGTGAATAAAAGATGGGAGATAGTTTCTTCTTCCCTTTTGCAAAGAGTACACCAATTAGGGAATTGAAAGCCCCTCTTAACAAGGTTATCAATAATTAAAATTTTCCCATGGATGGAAGTCCACCAAAAGAAATTTATTTTAGGGATGAGATGATGAATCCACACCTTCTTCCAGCACTACTCATCACCGTCAAACTTAAGAAGCTGTTGGTAAGCAGACTTAACAGTGAACTCCCCTGAGTGGTTCTTTGTCTATAAAATTCTTTCCTCCTTGGGAAATAAAGGGAGTCTAACCATATTTAGAAGCTCTTGGAGCTCTGCAACCTTTGGCAGAAGGTTCGGCCAATGTAAGAAAGAAAAATTTAGAATTTCCCATTTAGCTTTGGGTGAAGTATAATCAGTAATATAAGTACCAATGAGATCTTTAGCATGCTCCCTCAATATATTAAAATGATTGTTAGCAAGGGGTCTACTCCCAATCCAACTGTCCTCCCAGAACCTAATTGATCTCCCATTTCCAATTTTCCATCTGACTGCTTCCTTCAAGAGGGACCTACACTTAAGAATATTGTTCCAAATTTTAGAGCCAGGAGGGAGACCAACCAGGTCCAAGGCTCTAAAAAAATGTCTCTAATTAAGACATTTAGCCTTCATTATCTTGCACCATTCAGCCTTTTCCTGCACCAAACTCCAACCAATCTTGGCAATAAGAGCTTTATTCAGATTAGTAATCTTCCTGATCCCCAAGCCCCCTTGACATTTGGGGTGACAGACAGTGTCCCAATTCACAGGGCTAGCCTTTTCTTCTCCTCTACTCTCGTCCAAAGAAAGGATCTTTGAATTCTTTCCAGGTTTTTAGCCATGGAGCCTAAAATCCTAAAGAGAGAGAGGAAGTAGATCAGAATTCCTTGAAGGGAGGCCTTAAGAAGTTGGAGTTTACCAACATTACTAAGAAGTTGACCTTTCCAACTAGCAAGTTTCTTTTTCATTCTCTCCAAAATACTATTCCAAAAGTTGTGTGACAACTCCTTAACAATAAGCGGTAGACCCAGGTAGACTCTCAAAAGAGAAGCACTAAGACAACCTAGGATGGTTAAAATCTTAACTTGGAGATCAGCTCTAGTGTTGAAGAAATAGACACTACTTTTGTTATAATTTATGCATTGACTAGAGGCACAAGCATAATCCTGAAGGAGGCATTTCCATTCTCTAGCTTCAATCACCGAGGACTTTCCAAAAAGAAACGTATCATCAACAAACTGTTGGAGAACAGAGGGGGGTAGGGTGGAGGTAGCTTTGATCCCTTGAATTTTCCTTGAGTTGAGCAAGGATAGAAAGTTCCTACCCAGAACCTCAACCACCATAATGAATAGGTAGCGAGAAAGGGGGTCCCCCTACCTAAGCCCTTTTCCTACCTTAAAGAATCACCAAGGAATCCCATTGACTAGCACTTAATAGTGGACAAATTCCACACACTCTCTAATGATACTAATCACTCTATCATTAAAACCAAACTTAGCAAGGACTAAATACAAAAACTTCCATCTAACCCTATCATAAGCTTTAGAAATGTCAAGTTTGAAGGCCACACCTTGGTTCTTGCTTTTCTCCATAGAATGAATTATATCATGAGTCATAATAACAACATCTAGGATTTGTCTTCCTGGCACAAACCCATTTTGACATCTACTGATAATTTTGTCTAATAAAGGCTTCAATCGGTTGACAAGGACTTTGGAAAAAATCTTGTAAACAGTGTTACATAGACTTATAGGTCTAAAGTTAGTCATGTGCTTAGGATCTTGCACTTTAGGGACTAGCACAATAAAAGTATTGTTCAATTTCTTTAACAATTTACCAGTCTTGAAGAAATCTTTAATAGCCATGGTAACATCATAGCTGACAATGTCCCAATATTCTTGAAAGAAAGCTAGGGGGAAACCATCTAGTCCCAGAGCTTTATAGGCTCCCATAGCAAACACAACAGTCTGAACCTCTTGCTCAGTCACATGGGCACAGAGTTTAAGATTGTCTTGCTCAGTTATACCATGCAAGAGGTGTCCCAGGAGCCTTTTCTGAAGCTCAATAGAAGGGGAGTTGCCAAAATTTGAGTAGATTTGTCTATAATACTGTTCAACAACCTCCCCAATTTTGTCAGCCTCCTTGACTTCCTGATTAAAATCATTCATCAAACACTTGATGGTATTCCTCTTCTTATGTTTGCTAGCCATCCTATGAAAAAAGGAAGAGTTCCTATCGCCCTCCTTCAACCATTGGACTCTTGATATTTGCTTCTAGTATATTTCTTCTTTACTTAAAATATCCTTCCACTTTTTCCTCCAATTTTCCTCTTCAACATGTAAAGGTTGCAAAGAATGGTCTAAGGCCATAAGCTTTTGGATCCCCTCAAGCTTATCCTTGATAATCTTTTTAGTTTTGAAGAAGTCATCAAAATTCACCTTGGACCAACCTTTGACTTCTTTTCTGATAAGCTCCATTTTTTGGGATATTCTATACATTGTCGATCCTTGACCAGGGTGGCTCCACCAAGTCTCAATGTATTTTCTAAAATCTTGGTGAGACATCCACATCATCTCAAATCTAAAAGGGTGTTGGCCCAAAAATGGTTTGCTCGACCACTGAAGTAGGATAGGACTATGGTCAGAGATAGTCCTAGGGAGGGAGGCAAGGGAGGCATTGCATCCAAGGTCCCAACCGGTTGAGACAAGGACCCCATCCAACCAAACCTACATAAGGTGAATGCCCTTTTTATTATTTGACCACGTGAAAGGATTTCCCTTTAACTCCAAGTCAAACAATCCAGAATTGTTAATGAATTCAACCAGATCATTCATACTATCACTATAGTCCATTAGGCCACCTAGCTTCTTCGAAGGAAAAAGGGGGGAATTAAAGTCTCCAACCACCATAGACAATGCATTGTTGTCACTCAATATTAAAGATGACACTTCCTCCCACATATTCTTTCTTCCACCTCTAGAATTTGGTGCATAGATATTAAATAAATGCTAGGTGAGATTATTAGCTTTAAGAGTCACAACAAGGTAATTCTGAGAAAAATCAAAGGCTTCGCCCAAAACTTTAGAAGGATTCCACAAGGTGGCAATACCTCCCGAAGCACAATCCGCCTCACTATAAAAGAAGGCAGATCCTCGTCAAATTTTGTTGACAGTAGAGGAAAACATCTAGTGAGTCATTTTGACTTCCTAGAGCAAAAGGATATCAATCTTCATATCAATAATATATTTCCTTAAGGCACATTGTTTTAGAGGACTATTTAGTCCTCTCATGTTCCATGAAAGGAACTTCATTTCTTACCTTTGTGAGCTGAATCAAGGGTAGATTTCCTACCGCTAGAAATGTCCCTAGCTGTGGCTTTGTGCCTAGACAACCTTTCTGAAGGTCTTCCAACTCTACTCTCAGTTCCAACACCCACTTTATTGTTCCTCATTTTCCTTTTTGAGTTCTGCCAATCCTCCAAGTTATCACCCTCCAACTAGGCTATCAAAGAACATGATTTAGAGTTCGAGGAGAGAATAACAAACTTAGTTAACTCCCCATAACATTCTTCTGCAGAAGCCAATTGAGAAGTGGGAATACATGAGTTAGTATGAACTAACTTAGAGGGGGTGGACAACAAGGCACCCTCCAAACATTGAGAAGAGGTTGAAACGTCCACCGAGGTCTCACATCTAGGATTGTCAGCACCATCGACATCCAACTTCTTCTTAGCAGAGTCCAGACACACAATAGACAAAGGAGAAAACCCAGATATTTCCTTCCCCTACTGAACACAATAGCCCGACACCAAATCCACATCCCTTAGAGGGGAGACTTCACCTCTTCCAGCCCTTTGGAGCAGCTTATCTTTAAGTTAGTTTCCATATTTTCCCTAGAGACAGGGGATTTTAGCAGTTCATTCAAACCTTCAGTGAAGGGGTAGTCATCTAAATCACTCGAGTTCAATGTCTCACCAACCTCGCTTATGCATGGGTCAAGCAAATTATCTTGTAACACCAAAGGGAAAGAAGCATTTTTCTCTTTCAATGGAGCATCCTTTATAACAACCTTCTTGCAGTAAAAAATAACATGACCTTGTTTACCACACTTCTGGCAGAACAAGGTGGTGTTCTAATACACAAGAGCTTGAGTCCACTTCCCCCATTTAGATTTAAGAGTGAGAAAGTTGGGAAAAGCTTTGTTAATGGAGACATTAACACAAAAATAGGCAAACACCAACCTGGATTTTGCTAGAGTGACCACATCTGCTACCACAAAGCTACCAAAGGAGTTCCCAATCCATCAAAAAATCCTTGCATCCTAGAGTTATAGCGAAAGGCCAAGCAAATGAACCCAAACAGGGGCCAGACGGGTAAGATCCGTCGAGGGGTCGAAACCTGGTCTCCATTTAGCCAAAGAAAGATTTATTTTTTCATAGGCCCAAGTTCCTAAGAGGACAAGAACCAGGTCCTCCTTAATAGTAAACTTAAACATGAATAGACCACCAGGAATCATCGAGACAAAGACGCTACCCTTCAGTTTCCATTTATCGTTAGCCCATCTACAGACCATATCAATCATTGGCCTAAAAGCCAAGAATCTTCCCACTAAGGCTAGGTGAAGTGAACCAACAATCTCCTCCCAGGAAGGAAAAGCTCAGTGCCTTCATCTGTCAGAGTAATCTTAGGTCCAACAGACTCCAAGGCACTATCTCTAGACCCTGAAAGGATGTCTTTCAAGCCGGTCTTGGAAAATGCTACCCCTCAAGTGGCCCCCATTGTCCCCACCAGTTGGAGATTTAGCAAGTGCATCAGAGTTACCCAAGAAAAACTCCACATCCCCAGAATGTGCATGTGAGTGAATCTTTTCTGTATCCGATGGAGGGTCAGGCTGGGGAGAGACAGAGATCTCCCCAAAACTAGAAGGCATGATCGAAATTTGAAAAATGCAGGGTGGGAGGAGCAGAGCAGGAATGATCAAAATTTATTATTGTCTTGATATTTAAAATCATATAATGTGTATTCAATTCATAGGGAGAAATCAAGGAACATTTGGACTTAGAGCATAAAAAAGAACCATAATTTAGCCTTAAAGAGATAGTTAGACCGGAACAAACATGGTTTCTAAATGGAAGGTATGTCCTTGATAATTTAATTTTGGCATGGGAAACTTGTGAATGGGTGCAACAATCAGGTCAAAATGTTTTGCTAATTAAACTTGACTTCGATAAAGCTTATGATAAAATGAGGTGGAGATTTATTATCAAAATGTTACAATGGTTTGGTTTTGGTCCCAATATATGCAATCATGCGCAAATGTTATTTCAAGATGCAAATGCACAATTGGTGTTCAATAACCCATTGATTAACACATTCCCCTTACAATGTTTTATCAGACAAGGTTTCCCCTTATCACCATTTCTTTATGTTCTAACTACTTATGTGCTTGGTTGTTTGCTACAACACTTTAATCAGATGAACTTGATCATATGTATTTCTATTACGAACACTATAGTGGTGATTAATTCTCATTTTGTTGATGACAACATGCTCTTTGTTCAAGATTTTGAAATAGAAATAAATAATGTTTTGGCTAACCTAAATTTTTATTGCTCTATCTCAAGTTCAAAACTAGCTCATCACAAAATCAAATTTCTTATGATACAATCTAATCAAGTTCGACATTGGATCCCCAAAGAGTGGAAGAAAATTAGACATGGGAAAATTACCCAATACTTGGGTATTCCTTTCAGATTAGGGGTTAATTTTTTTGATATGTAGAATTGGTTCTTAACCAAGATGAAAAACAAGGTTTTTATTTGGGGAAATAACTTTCTTTCCTTGGTTGGTAAAATACAAGTGGTTAACCGGATATTTCTAGCTTGTCATGTTTACTTTTCCTCATGTTGGATGCCATCTAAAAAGGGATATGAGGACCTAAATAAAATTATTCAACAATTCCTATGGTCTAATTGGGATGGAAGAAATGGTTTTAGATCCTAAAAATAAGGGCGGATTGGGTCTATTAGATCCTAAAACACAAGGGAATTGTTTATTAGCTCTAATTTCTTGGTTGCATTGTATACAACCTAAAAATAAGGGTGGATTGGGTCTATTGGATCCTAAAACACAAGGGAATTATTTATGAGGACCACATTCTTATGGATCCCAACACCTAACACAAGGGTGGATTGGTTTTAATTGGGAAATAACTTTCTTTCCTAGGTTGGTAAAATACAAGTGGTTAACGAATATTTCTAGCTTGTCATGTTTACTTTTCCTCATGTTGGATAACATCTAAAAGGGATATGAGGACCTAAATAAAATTATTCAACAATTCCTATGGTCTAATTGGGATGGAAGAAATGGTTTTAGATCCTAAAAATAAGGCGGATTGGGTCTATTAGATCCTAAAACACAAGGGAATTATTTATGAGGACCACATTCTTATGGATCCCAACACCTAACACAAGGGTGGATTGGGTTTTTAATTGGGGAAATAACTTTCTTTCCTTGGTTGGTAAAATACAAGTGGTTAACCGGATATTTCTAGCTTGTCATGTTTACTTTTCCTCATGTTGGATGCCATCTAAAAAGGGATATGAGGACCTAAATAAAATTATTCAACAATTCCTATGGTCTAATTGGGATGGAAGAAATGGTTTTAGATCCTAAAAATAAGGGCGGATTGGGTCTATTAGATCCTAAAACACAAGGGAATTGTTTATTAGCTCTAATTTCTTGGTTGCATTGTATACAACCTAAAAATAAGGGTGGATTGGGTCTATTGGATCCTAAAACACAAGGGAATTATTTATTAGAAAAATGGATAATTAGAGCTATCTTTGGAGAGGAACAATGGAAAATATTGGTTCGTCACTGTATTATTGTTGCTTTGATGAACAACAAATGCTAAGGTGTTGGGTGGTTGGTTAATATTTTACTTTCTCATTTCTTTCGTATTAAAGCTTTGTTCGAACATTTACAATCTATTTGGAAGTCATGGAAATAGGTTTACAATTTTTTAAAATGGAAGGACTCCTTGCAACATGGTTTTAGCTTCACAATGTCCTCGATTTGGTGGAAAAAACTAATTCAATATCATGGGCAATTGTTGGCTAATACATTTCCTAAATAGGCTCATTATCTCTTTAAGAAAGGCGTGCAATAGTTTGGTGATTTGTGGGATTTCAATTCACTTGACTGGGTTGATTGGTAAAAATCTAAAATCTCATTTGGCTTAAATAACAAGTTCAAGGGTTTTGTGACATTTGTGAAATCATTGGTTCCTATGGATATGCTTATGAAACTTTGCACTCCTCTAAGATGTAATTTCTCCAAATATTGGATATGACTTGAGAAATATCCATTTTTTGTTATCCTTTGAAGAAGATTTATTTAAATCTCCTTCTAACTATGAAATTAAATCCAAGAATTAACACCAAATGGAGTTGTAGATTTCATGAGAAGAAATGGAGGAACTTGAGTGCTCAAATTTGACAATCTAGAGTAGAAGCAAATGCTCAAATCCTTACTTGGAAAGTATTACATTAAAAATTACCGGTGGGAGATAGATTGAAATACTTAAAGATTCAATTGGAGCCAAGTGTCCTTTTCTGCCAGCATACTAAAAAGCTTAAAACATATTTTTTGGGATTGTTTTTGGACCCAAAAAATGGAATGCTATATGTAATATTTTTCTTGCTATTTTTGGGCATGTGTTACATTAGAAAGAAGTTGTGTTAGGTATTGGGCTCCATAAGAATGTGGTTGTTGATTCTATGAGATAGACTATTTTTCTTCACATTTGGAAAATTAGGTGTTTAGCTATGTTTTCTAATCACATTACTAATCAAAAAGTAGAAATGCTACAATTTTACTCTAATGTCATGTTACAATTTATCTCCATGTGTTTTCAACTGAAAGAGGATGTTAAAATCAACAAGCCTTTGGAGGAAGCTAAATATCATCTTTTGCAACTTCATGAAGGGGACATATGATGTGCCAAATAGTTCCAAAGTTTTTTTAGATTTTGTGTTTAAGTTTTGTTTCAGGTGTTGTTATATTTTGTATATGGTTAGTGTTATTTGTTAGTTATTATTGTTAAGGGTCAATTGAGTTACCCAAGATAGGGACAACCTGGTATTCTCCTTTAAGATGATGGTTTTTTAATTTCCTTGTTCAATTGTGATTCTATTATTATTTTGTACAATCCCTTTTTTGGACTACTAATTCTTTTTCTTGTAATTTAGCTTTATTCAATAAATAAATAAATAAACCATAATTTGAATCAAAGTCAACTAGGATGTGCATACTTAAGTTTCTTGTCTTTAATATTCATCTAGAATCATAAATCCTATCTAATAAAAGGGTTTGACATAGTAGAACATGACCCTTTTGATTTGGCAATCTTGTTAAGGTATATTTTTATATCATCATTGATTCAAACACCATAATTTAAGGTGATATTTTTAATAGTCTGTAATCAACTGATTTAAATCCACATTGAAAATTAAATCCATGACATTTAAAATTGAACCATATTGAAAAAAATAATCTTCTAAATTTTTCAAATAATATAATTTTAATTTGATTAATTTAATTTTAATTTATATAAAAATAATAATTATGAATTATAATTCAAAATTATTAGTAAAAAAATAAACTATTTTATTAACCACCAAAACAAACTAAATATATTTCTTTCTATTTATTTTAAAATTTTACTACAAAATTTATTATAACTTTGAATTCAAATGATTTGATTGTAATATTAATTAAAAAAAATTAAGGAACCCACAACAATTATTTGATTTTCATACCTCTACAAATTTCCATGTATATCCCATCCCATGATGCAATTTTGTAAATGATATAAAGCCATGGGGTAATTTTTCTTCGAATGAGATATTTTGGAATGAGGCCAAATTGAAAATTATAATTTAGTGCAAGAATAAGATGGCATGGAATTGAGTGTACACTAACAGTCCACCATATCATTAAATGAGTTGTACTTAGTGGTTGTAAAGAACGAGGACACCTATAAAAATGGGTAGGGCTCTCCATGCACTGAATTCAAAACATAATATTTGTTTTCCTAGGCTATGAACATCTTGGCATTATTCTCTTGAAAGGTCGGTGGATCCCATCTCCATACCCCTTGATTAGGCATGATTGATCTTAGTTGATAGGGAATGCCCACATATCCCCTTCAATCCCTCATAAACATGACAAAATTTAGAGTCATCCTAAGAAAATGAAAGGTTGCTCATGAAAAACATGGTCCCTTGTTTGGTGCACAGCAAAAACCATAAATGTGCTTCCCCATCATGGCAATGCAATGATTTGACACTTACTTTTATATATATATATATATATATATATATATATATATGGTAGGGGTATATTTGATATTTGTATATATCACCATCATGATTATATAATAATTTGAAATTTATAAATGTGTGTATATAAATTATCATGATTATATGTATATGTGAGAAAGTCAAAACTTGTTATGAAAAGTATTTATATTTTAACATTGTTTTGGTTAATGAAAAATTAGTGATTGAGTTGATAGAAAAGATGGGTTTATATAGTTGAATATGGTTAAACTCTTCACCTTTAATTTAGTGTTCAAATATGTTTACATTAATATCTTATCTTCTTTTCTTTTCTTTTCTTTTTTTGTGATTAATGAATTTGTAAGAGGATAATTTATTAAATTTTATTAATTCATTTGTTATTTGTAAGAAGAAATTAATTCATTATTAAATTTTATGGTATTGGTTTTAAATAGATTTTCTATTTTAATTGTATTTAAAATTTAAATATATATTTAATATTAGTAATATATTATATATTTGTTATCTAGTAAAGTTGTATTTAATTGTTTCGTTTGTTTTGAAAGTTATATAATTTTTATTTGTAGAGGGGATAGTTGTTGAGTGTGAAGCTCAACCATTGTTCTTTTGTCTTCGTCTTCTCATGACTTTTCATTTGCCTTGAAGAAAACATTATATATTATTTTGCTTGGTGATAGACAATGATGTATTGTAATCTTGTTGTTGCAAATAATAAGAGCTATTTTCCCTGTTTTTCCTGTGGATGTAGCCAATCTTTGGTGAACTACATAATTTGGTGTTGTTGATTGTTTATTCCTATTTTTGTATTGTTGTTATGATATTAATTATCCGCATTGAAACTCAACAATTGGTATTAGAGTTGTGGTGTTTGATCACTTGGCATGAGAGATTTAAGATTGAGTGGGAGCAATGTTGTTTGATGAAGGAAGTAGTAGGAAATCACAAGAAAGGTCAAAATCTAGAGAGAGATGTTGGTTGTTGGTATTGTGGCGAGCAAGGCCACATCAAGAAAAATTGTTGCTCTTTGAAAAAGGCTGAAAATCAGCCAAACAAAGATGAAGCGAATTTGGTATGTGAAGAGGATGCATGTGTTTCTTATTTTAGCCTCAAAAGAAACAAAATCAAATGTTTGGGTGCTCGATTTGAGAGCATCGTTTCATGCCACTCTGTGCATGGAGTACTTAAAAAATATGTAAAGCGGTGACTTTGGTAAGGTTTTTCTTGGAAATAATAAATCTTGTGATGTTATTGGCAAAGGGAATGTTTTGTTAAAATTAACAAATGGAAATAGTTGGTTGTTGCGGGATGTTAGATATTTCCCTCAGCTCAAACAAAATTTGATTTCAGCTGGACAGTTGATTTCTCAAGGATGTAAAGTTACTTATGAATCCAACATATGGAAACTAACAAAAGGGGCCTTGGTAATAGCTTGGGGAAGCAAAGTAGGCACCTTGTATGTAGTAGAGAGTCACTCTGAAGTGGGAGTTGTTCATTCCACACAGACTCCTTTGTTGTGTGAGAATTTGGCTGGGAGGAAAAGGGTGTTGGAGCAATTTGAGTGTGAGAAGATTTGTACCAATGAGCTGGAGCAAGCCTTCATTGAGGCTTCATGTGAGATGGATAGGTTAGATGATGTAGTTGATTTAGTCATTGAGGAATTTATAACCTATTGGAATTTGATCAAATGTTTGTGGAAGATAGTGCAAAAGCCTCTACCGGAAATACAAAAAAACAAAAGGAAAAATATGACTTTCATATTGTTCAGGTCTAGGAGTTTGAATCATAGGGGCTAGCAAAGGACGCAATAAGGGCTCTTTTGGTGTTGAAGAGGAAGAAGACTCATTGGAGTTTGAGACAGGGTTTGGTAATGTCATTGATTTTGACATGAAGCCTATTGGTGTGGAGGAGGAGAAGTCCCAAGCGGATGGTATAGAGACAACCGAGGAGGTAAGAGTAAATGACACAGATGTTTCCAATCAAGAGGTGGATGTCTAGGACATCTATTGTCTTGTAGTGTCTAGAAGCATTTAACCCAAGGTAGTAGATACTATGAAGGATTTTCTTGATCCACAGAGGAATCGATTGATACAAAAGAGGCAGATTACTTTGGGTTGAATTAGCTATTGTTAGAGGTAGTGCAAGGGAATGATGCTCTGGACTGGTTAGTTGGTCTAGTAATTAAGTACCAATGAGCTTGGATAAGTAGGGGGAGTTTTATACATTGTAGCACAACTTGGACTTCAAGTGGGAGATTGTTGAGTGTGAAGCCCAATCATTGCCCTTTCATCTTTGCCTTCTCATGACTCTTTGTTTTCCTTGAAGATATCATTATATATTCTTTTGCTTGGTGATAGACGATGATGTATTGTAATCTTGTTGTTGCAAATAATAAGAGCTATTTGCTTTGTGTTTCTCGTGGATGTATCCAATCTTTGGCTAACCATGTAATTTGGTGTTGTTGATTGCTTATCCATGTTTGTGTATTGTTGTTATGATATTAATTATCTACACTTAAACTCAACAATAGTTATATATTTTCATTTATTTCATTTAATTTGTGTGAGTGATTTAAGCATAATTTTAGATTTTTGTCTATGTTTTTTGGTTTAGGACATAATCCAACACTATTTTATGTCACATGAATCTATTTATAATATCTTTGATACACCTCTCATGACATTATATGTAATGAACTAGACTATAATTATAGTTATATCTTGTAAATTGAATCATGAATGTGATCTTGATATTTGTTTCAAATATTTAAATTACTTAAGTTTTGAGGATATCAATCTTACATAACCACTACCTTTTAATGTGTGCACCAATAAGTTTGAAAATTATGTCTCTAGGAATTGTGTTTAAAGGAATTGACCTAGGTCACTATGTAATTATTAGATCAAAGAAGAAAAATCCATTCACACATGTCTCTAACACTTAATAGGTTCAACATATTGAATCCAAAATTTTGCATTTCCCTATCTTAGGTCAATACCATGGCACTTAGGTTTAATCTTAAGTAGTTCAAGATTGACCCCAAAATTTAAATCCTCAAATTCAAATTCCCAAGTTCCCACCCTTTCCCACCACTCATTGGAAGGTGAATATGTACATGTTTGTATATGAATTGTTGTTATGGTTCAATATTTAAAGATATTCATTTATGAATTTAAAATAAGCAACATCTAATTATCAACTTGAACACTCATTATAGTAATATTTGGATTTGGATCTTAAATGAAATTCATTACATCAAATCTTTTATATTGGTCATCTGCATTCTTATGCATATTTTCTTCAAATATTTCTTAAGGCTATAAATTTGGTTCATCATGGGATTAATCTAGGATAACTTGAAGTTAGTTATAAAAAAAAATTCAAAGCTATTTTTAGATGTTGATGTCCTTACACATGTTTAGATATTCAAAATTATATTGAATTAGGCTTCAAAATTTTGTTTCTTACTAGATCAAATTAGTGTACTAGAGGAAATATTCATGCTACTTGGAATTAACCCATATAGCAATTCTAAATCTCCACTAATATTGACATAGTAATTGGAAAAAACCATCATTGATCAACAAATCTAGTGTAGTAGGAGCATGTACTCAAATTGATGGATCCTTACATCCTTTATCAAGTGGCATGTGCTAATTATAATGTGTTGTAAATTTACAATGTCAAACTAGGGACATACTTTTTTTGGATGGTGTCAATACTGTAAGTATGGATAAAGAGTTTTTGGGTATTGTACTAAGTAGTTGTGTATAGGAAAAATAAACTTGGAACTCAAAAGAAATACATACTATGAATTTTAACCAAACATGAATTTTATAGTAGTTGCTACATGCTATTTTTGATGTTGTAGGTTTCGCTAGTAACATGCCATGAGTAACAACTACTTCACTAATGATAGAAAATTATCTACATAAAATAAATCTGACTATTACAAACATCACACTAACAACATTAACATGGAGTTGTACAATTTTACCTCAAGTGGGACCTTTCTTGGGGTCAACTATACTCTTCTACTTGCAAAATATTAATCAAATATTTCTATCATTTATTCATGCAATATCAACTAATGAGAAAATTTTTCTTGAATAACTTGCTCAAAAAATAATATACATTGCTAGAAAATATCTCTATTATCCTCTTGATACACAAAGTATTCATAATATATAAATCAATTCTAAAATATCCCAAACTAATTGGACTCTTAACAATTTGAGCTACACTTGTCAACTCATTCCTAAGACATAGGAAGAGGGTTGTATTGTTTTAATAAAAACATAAATGGGAAGCTAAGTGCAATCAAGCTTTAGGAAGTGTAATCCTAGTACAACATTCCAACCATTAAATAGAACGAATGTATTTATTAGAAACATGAAAACAAAAGGCGTACTTCATGCAATTCTCACTTGTTTCTCACTAAAGAATTGTTGTAATGTCCACCACTATCTACTGCTTGTTGGAGTTCCTTCTTATGCTGTGTGTAATAAATTAGTACTATTGATGAGTTGTTAATGGTTAAGTCACTAGTTGCACACACTAACTCCTTCATTTTTGGCCACCCTCTCCTTCTACTTACTATGACCATAAGTACTTGAGAGCCTTGGCTACGGGTTGTCTACCTCCTTATTGTACATGAGGAGTTAGCTTTCCAAAATACTTATATTCTAAGATTACCATTTAAAAATCATAGTATACTATCATATTTTGAAAAAATTGAATAAACACTCAATAATTTACCAAAACATTATTCATCCATTTTAGTGTTTATGATTTAAATATTGATATAAATTCTTAAGAGTATCGGTTAAAAGTATCTAAAACAAGGAAACAAGCATAATAAACAAGGAAAATTGTGGAACCCATCAATAATCATATCAAAGTAATGATTTTTAAACATTAAAAATCAATTCCATACATCTTCAATTGCAATTTTCTATCATCAAATAAAGAGCTAGGTGCACCTTTCATTTTTATTTAATACCAATTCCCAACCACTTGCGGGTATACCATTGTAACCAAGATTACTTAGTTAACTAGTTATTATTATCTATACTACTAATCAATTATATGATAATTTTTTTACTCAATAAATATTTTTATTTTGGTAAACTAAACATGTCTTTTTTCTTTAAATAATTGAAAAATCAATTGTTAACATTCTTACTGGCTAAATTTTTACCTCTTATTGCAACCTCCATGTTAAATTTCAAGACATTTAATAATATGATCTTTCTATAATTTTTACATATTAATGTAGCAAATTTTGGATTCCATTTATGATGTGATCTCCAAACATCTAAATTGTAATCTCTTTCTCTACATGCATTGAGGGGGATGAGGGGGATGATTGGTAATCCCATTTATGTGCCAATAAAAGTCTCATCTTATTTCCCCACATCTTGTTCAATCAATTTGGATATGTGTTGTAGTTGGTATTCATTTACATACTTGTAGCTAATTGTGTCGATATTGCCTCTAACAAATATGCCAACACCACATCACCTAGATGTATGTGGAAAAGACATGTAGCTTTTGAGTGACATGTCAGTTTCAATATTGTATTTTAATTTTTAGAATGTGTTGATATGGAATATATAAACTTTCCCCACTGACTTTCAAACCTAAGACCCAAATTTGATGATCATATAACCATATTTAATTAATAAAATAAAATTATAATTTTATGATGATTATATAAGATATTTTTTTAAAAAATTGGCAAAATTTTGTAAAATTATTCTAATATATATTTATATTTAATATAACTTTATTTATAATAAAATATATTTTAATACTTAAAAAGAAAGTTAAAATAATAATGGTTATGAAAAAATTACTTTACATACAAGTTCGATCATCAAATTTGACCACACAAGCCCAAGAACTTGCTAGTCCACCAACGTAGTCAAACACTTAAGAAATGAGTTGGAAAAAACAAAAGCCTAATCTTAATGTTGGATGACATTTGTTTGGATACATCACATCTCGACTACCATTAGAACGTGGTTGAAACTTACATTGTAGGAAAACTTGGAACCTTCTATTTATTTATTTATTTTTGGTTCTTTGAAATACTTTCCCATGATAATTTATTATTTGCCTTAATCAAATGCAACTTTGATATGCATATTCCATGGGTTTCATTACTATACAATCTATGGGTGGGAAATTTTCCCCTTGGAAAACTTTAAAATTTATGTTGCTTCTTTCTTTATAGAGTTTAACTCAAAGAGTGTCTATGTGGCTCAATTATTACTCTTATATTTAAATATTATTTTTTAATTGATTTTTTAATGAAATACTTTTATAGTAATGTTGAAAATTATATATTTATTTTTTTATATTTTGGGTTTATTTTTATTAGAGTGTTTTTAATGTAATAATTAGTGTATAAGTAGCATATTTTTGTATGAATGTGGTTCATAAAATTATTATATCTTCACTTCAATATCACTTGTTCTGAAGATTGATCAATATGATTTATGGATTCTTTATTCCTCACTTTGCATTAGATTGAAACAAATATTTTTGTAATTATAAATTTAAATCTTAAACTAATAAAATTAAAATATATACCTTATCAATCTTTTCACTAGTCATTGTGATCCAACCTACTTAGCAAGCATTTATGTTGCTTTGTACACTATTTTGTTATAATTAAAGACATTCATTAATACACTTTGAAATTATCCAAGACAACGTAAGAATAATTAAAGAACATTGTTATAGAGCATTTATAATAGCATAATAATAACATTTTCAAAGCATTATCTCAACATGCATCATTTTAGGTGTATGTCTCACTTATTTTTTGCCCTCAATCTTTTTTCCAAAATTTTCTAACTTCACCATCAATAAATGATTCCAATGTAACTTTTAAACACATTATAAACTTTCTTCTGCATTAACAATATATGTTTCTTACTCATCCAAAAAATTAATATTACAAAATTATTATAATACTACCCACTACCCAAATACTTATTAATTTTAAATTAAATAACTAACACTATCATTAAAATAACATATTTAAAGCATGTTTGTCTCTCAACTCATTATAGTCATGATAGCAAAGAACATTTATAGCTTTTTTGTACAACAAACGTGGAACCATATAATCCATGAGCAACATTTCCTTAAAGGCAGTCAAATTTGATAGGAAACGTGGTGAATGAGGAGGTATGGTGGTGGTGGGATCCACTCTCACATCTTCATCCATCACCTTTTATCAATGAAAAAATAAATTTGTATTTTGATTTGAATGCATGGAGTGCCCTACAAGCAATTACAACTCATTTCATGATGAGGTGGATCATTCATTGTCTACCCAATTCAATACAATTTATTCTCAACACTACATTAGAATTTGCAATTTGGCATATTGCCTAAAGATATGCTTTGTAATTTAACTAGTTTTATTTCAAGTTTTTTTTAAGTATTGCATCATGGGATGGGATTTACATGTAATTTTGTAGATGCATGTAAAGATAAGTGTTTTGGTTCATTTATTTAGATAATAGGTTTGTTATTATAAGGGAAAAATTATGTTTATATAAAATAAAAAAATGTGATTAATAAAGTATATATATATATATATTTGTTTGGTAAATCGTTGTTAAGGGGCAGCACTCAGAAATCAACCACAACCTTGCAATCTGATGGTGTTGAAACCGACTTTAAGCTTTTGCTCCACTGGAGCAAGTCATGGGATTTGAACCTTAGACAGCCCAACTGCAGCCCTTGCAACTTAATCGTTGCACTGTGGGGTCAACCCCCAAAATTATTTATAGTAAATAATGATAATTGGAATGATACAATATGATAATTTATAATGGTTATTTATCAATATAAATGTAATAAATGAGGGTATTTAATTTTATAATTGAAAAAGGAATAAACTAAAAGAATGTCTTGAAATATATAACGTTTGGGGATTTGAAACATATGATGGCAATCTAGTATTTCTCTAATAATAATTTTTTATGTTTATTCTATTCAAGGATGAATCTAGAGATTAGGTATAATCCTACAAAAGTGGATTTGTCTTATATCTATGGACTTGTACTATGAAATCTACAAATTTGTGTTATTCACTTTGTGTAATTCACTCTGGTTTCTTTTGCTTCATCATATATCTAAAAATAGGCACTATTTATTAACTCCTTAGTAGAATGGTCATTGTGTTGATAAGGGACATGTTCTCCTAGGTGAATTCTTGGAAATGTGTATACAATATTAGAAACATTACTCTTCACACATGCATATTCTCCTAGAATACTTGTGCAAACCTAGATTCTTTTTAGTGCATCAATTAAAGTATTTTAGTGCAAATGATTCCTTAATTCATTAATGTGTAAAATGAATGCATTGAATGCTTTTGAGTATGAGGACATAGCAACACATCATGAAAATGTTAGGATTATAGGTACTATCAACCTTGCAATCCTAAAGTCTTGTTATAATTGTAGATGGTAAATAATGTGTGTACTCCAAGAAACATGGGAGGGGTGAAAGTGGACTTGCCTATGTGTTTTGGGCATAATTATTTATTAATATTTATTCTCTTCCATGTAATTGTAGTGAAATTAAACATGAGAGTTACAAAAGAGGTCATTTGTGACAAAGCCGGAGCATAACAATGGTAGTTACAAATCACTATAACACCTAAATGGCATTTTCCCCATTCTAGGCACTAGAATTGGTAGTGAAGAATGTTGTTATTATGGATATGACCCACATGAGTTGTAACCTCCATAGTAGAGCACTAGACTTAGAGATATGAAATGTTGGGAGTTAGTGGTTAAAGATGCCTTATGAGATGTATTTTCTATTGATGTATGCATTGATTGAGCATATCTAGGGGCATTAGATTTTCTTATACCATTGTTTTATTGGTACATGGTTACAATAATTTACTTATGGTTTCCTCCCAGCTCCACTCTATAAATAAGATGCTTTGGATAGAGGTTTTATGCATTATTTGAGGTTCACAAGAGTTTGGGGATTAGGGAAAAGCCTAAAAAAGTGGATTTATCTTATACCTAAAGACATGTACTGTGGAATATATAATATTTTTCTCTTCACTTCACATGATTAGCCTTAGTTTATTTTTCTTCTTCTAATATCCAAACTATTGAAAATGCCAACCTTGACACATGCACATGCTCCTAGAATACTTGTGAAAAACTAGATTCCTTTTAGCACATTAATTGAAGTGTTTTATTGTAAATGATTCCTTAATTCATTGATGTGTAAAATGAATGCATTAAATTCCTTTAAATACAAGGACACAACAACACATCATGCAAAGGTTAGTATTATAGGTACCATTAATCTTGTAATCCTAAAATTGTTATAATTGCACATGGTAAATAATGTATGTATACCAAAGTAAATGGAGAGGGTGAAATTGAATTATCCTATGTGTGTGGAGATAATTATCATTAAGAATGATGGAAGAGTGGTACACTTCAAATGGTATTCTTTTTTATGTCACCTTTTCTTATATATGTAGGGAGAAATGTCTGAGATACAACTTTGTAGATAAGGTTATGTGATGAAAATAATGTCTAGCTCCATGTGCAATGTTGGACATACATTTGGGATATGCATCACCATTAATCAAACTATGTGGTGTTCTAAGAATGTTTTGTAAACCAAATTTTGAGATACCTAGGTGCTACTTTTGACAGATTTCCTAAAGAAATCATGGATTTTTGAGACCAAAGGATAGGGTATCTAAATCAAGGATCCAACATAGTTGGGGAGATTGGTATCTCCATTCTAACACCACAGTAATAAGGATATATGAATCTCTATTCATACCACATATTATACCAAGGAATGTGCCTAAAAGATTGGTCTATTTAGAGATCATTTTGGAAACTAAATAATATGACAAGATTCATTTGAGAAATCAAAAGAAGGGGTCCTTCTTCTTTGCTTCCATCAAATTCTCATGTTTCGCCATCACCAACAAGGAGGGGTTAGAGGCATTATACCCCACACTACAAGATTACAAGATGGGCCTCAACATCAAGAGGGATTTTGACCTAGAAGACGTCATTAACTAGACCAAAGTAGGCTCCAAAAGTTCAAATTTCTACCACAAGGTTTTTCATGAGGAATATGTAGTGAGAAATTACTTATCTAACAAGAAAGTAAAAGGAAGAAAGCAAAAATGGGCTACAATAATGAAAGGGGGGAGCAAAGGAAGAAAGAAAACCCTAATTATCTAGGAGCATATCATGATATTGAGGGCCCTATTGCTAGAGTTAGGGCTATAATGGATAATGTTGAAATCTTGCATACAAGCCTTTAGTCATACCAAAGAAGAAACTAGAAGAAATGCCACAACATGAGGAGGACCTAGAGAAAATTGCAAAGATCTATAGGCCACAGGGAAATGCCAAAATGCTCATGGTAGCTCAACAAGTGCAAGATAAACCTGCCAGATCAAGTACACCTCCTACTAAGTAGCCAAAGAAGAAAATAAAACATGTGCAACCATTAGTTTCATAGTCTACTAACATCTCAAAGTCAAAAGATATTGGGAGAATGTAATTGGAGAAGAGATAAATCAAATTATCCCATTACCTCAGAGAGTGCATATTATGGACATACATCAGGATAGATTGACTACCAATGTTAGAGGTAGAGAGCATGAGACAAATGATATTAGAGACTTGGAATGCACATAATTCATATATGATGATCAATTCATTAAATCTAAATAATTCAAGGACTATTTGATAAGACCAAAAAGTGAATAATTCCACAACAAGTTAAAAAAGGCCAAAGGAGAGGCAAACCCATCCTAGATGGAGGGAATAAGAAAAAAATTATACAGCAGATGGATTTCAATATTTCCAACATCACTCTATATGAAGGGATAAATATATATCATGCATGATAATTTGGTTTTCTCTTACTCCCTAGATGGGATATTGCTTTAGCAATAGCATTGGATACTATTCAAAGGTAGGATGAGAAATCCTTCCTCACAAAGAACAAGTAGAACAAGCATATTTTGGTTATGGTTTTAGCACAAAGTATGAGACTATGGCAATTTGGGTCATGGCTTTAGCAACCAATAAACCACAAGTAGCAAGGAATATAAGAGACCTGACTAGAAGCATGATTATCATAACATTATACAATACTTTTACTCCTCAAGCTACTCCCATTACTGCAAATATTATTGTGTTTAGTGAGGCTATCACTAAAAAATTACAATTTGATTGTGACAAGTTATAGGAAGACCATTTGAGGCTAATGCAAGAATATAACAAGATACAATTGCTACTCCCTTCCCTCCATGTAGTTGATAATCTTATTTTCAATGTTCCTCCAAGCTCAATAGAGATTGTGTGCATAACTACAAGTTTGTTGGAGTCATACTTGTATGGTAGCTTGTTTGCACACCCGATTAAGAGCCAACCTTGGGGTTAATGACACCAATATGTATGGAGTTAAGTAGACATGAAAAATTAGGAAGCTATAGTGATATGTTACATTACTTAGTGTTTAAAATAATTTTCTTATGCATCATTATGTAATATAATTTTATCACAAGGTTTTCAAATTAACCAAACATGACTTAGTATTGACCTTTCCAAGACATAAATGAAGTCCAACTATAATTTATTATTTAAGAACATCATAATGTATACAAACATGCTCACCAATACAATAGTATTCACATACTAGGCCATAATTGAATCAAAGCAACAATATTCCAACTCACATGATGGTATACAATATTTATGCCATGCATTTATTCCACATGATGGTCTATGTAATTTGTAATAATGTACATACATAATCAATATTTTAAAATTAAAAATCCACATCATGGAAGATCATACACCATGAGAATAGTAATTCAAACATTATACATAGAGAGAAATACATTTGCGGACTCTTTTTCTAACCTAAAAAAATAACTCATTCAATGTCACAGTTTCTTTTCATATACCAACATGCACACTATGCAAAATGATAATCACATAGTTAAGGTCACAAGCCACACAATTAAATATTCTATCATTTCAAAAGCATACATCCTTTTTTTATGAATTCCATGCATATGATTTGATCATCGCTTCTTTCTCAACTTTTCATATGCATCATTCATCAAGAAAATATACAATGCTTCACAAAATGTATAACTAGCATTAACAAATCTATCTTTTTAGAATAAGTTCAATAATGGCACTCAAAGCATCAATAAGATCCATCACACACATGGGATGAAGACAAAAGTAAAATAACATAAATGGTCTTACTATCAATCATGCATAGTATGCTCTAGCACACAACCACATGGAGACTCGATGCCAAGGGATAATCATAAGATGCACATAGAAACACATGACCAAGATAAGACCCAACACAAAACTATAACTTAGAACTCCCCATCTTGCAATATGGGGTTTGATACCAATTTTTATGTAATACCCAATCTTTTACACAAGACATTAACTATAAAACATATATTAACAAATGTGCTGTAATATAAATACAACAAATAATTAACATGTCACATTACATACCTACATTACATACCTACACACTCAAGATGCCATGACTTATGCTTTATGCTTTGTTTCCTAACTTGAGGGCATATTTCCTATTCATTCTTCTATATTTAACTCATATACTTTCATGTGTTCCATGACTACTACACTTTGTATGACTCTTGTGCCTTCATATTCTCCATCTTCCCCACCTATTTTTTCACATATTTTCTTGCTACTTTCTATGTTCCTAGGTTCCTATACCATTTTGTAAGTTCCTAGGTTCTTATGTTTCTTATGTCCTATATTTACCATTCTATTATCACATGTTCCTTGTTATGTTCCTATGCTACATGATTTTATGATGTTTAAATATGCTTCTTATGTTTCATGCCTATATGATGTTATCTCAATGTCATGTTCATTGTGTTTATTATGTTTACCTTTATTGTAATCCTAATACTTTTTTATGTTTACATCTTATATTATGATACTCACATGTTTTCATATGTTTATCATGCTTATATCTTAAGCTGACATGTCCTACATGTTTACAATATTTGTCATGTTTGTCTCTTACATATGATTCCATATGTATGATCATTGTCATAATTATGATTACATGTATATGATCCTTATCATATTTCACATCTTATACTTACATATTATGATCTTTACCATATCCAGATCTCTTACACATTTTTATAGCTACATAATCCTTATCTAGTTCATCAAGTCTAAATTAAATTGCATCACTTACTTTACAATCTTATACTAAAAATTTTGAAAATGAAAAAATATTTAAATTAAAAAAACATTGTTGAGAATGAAAGGAAATCACTTCATAATAATTAAAAAGGTGTAAATTTTAGACGAATTAAGCTCTCAAAATAAAATTTAATTATTTAAAAATGTTAATAAAAATATAAAATTAGAGAAAGAAACAACAAACTCTTTTATACATATCTGCACACACCCCAAGGAACCTTGTTTGGACACAAGCTTAGGGAAATCTTCGATCGGACATGGAGGGTGAAGTAGTTGCAGATTTGATTGTCAGCATTCATCCAGCTGGAAATCATTTTAAAGAGAAGGTGATGTGCAAGAATGTACAATAATTGCTCTTATTTCTCTTTCATTGCCCGTTCACTGGAGTAATGGAATTCACCAGAAGAAAAATACAGAGGTCCCATTTTGACCCAGTTGTGGCGGCGGGTGAAGTTTCACTATTTTCTTCTTTCCATGGAAAAGGACTTAAATCTGTCAAAGAGGACAAGCTATAAAATTCTCATATAATTGAAGTATAGATAGGCATGGATGGCCACCTCAGTGATGACTCATCCAAATCAAGCTGTTTACAGCTCAGCCTCAACACAGACTTCTCCCTTTTCACACCGACACCCCATTTTCCAACTACTCTGCCTCTCATGGACTCTCTCAACACTGTGCAAATCAACTTCTATAAATTCCCCCTGCTCCCCCCTGCTTTAGAAACAAAGTAAATTAATCACTAGTATTAAGAAGTTTCTGAGATATGGGCAGCTTCTTCTTCCGTGGGTTTATTGTATTCTCATTGCTTTTATTGCTCAAGGGAACCACCAGTAGCTTGGACAAAGATTTCTATGTTTCATGGGCTGCAGACCATGTTAGATTCTTCAATGGTGGGCAGGAACTGCAGCTCACCCTCGATCAAAATTCTGGTAAGTTATGACAAAAGCAATCTATTTATATGAAAGAAATTTGAGCTCTGTTGATGTTGGGTGTGCTTGTTTAACAGGGTCGGGCTTTGCTTCGAAGAATAAGTATCTGTTTGGGAACATTAACATGCAAATCAAGCTAGTTCCTGGAGACTCTGCTGGCACTGTGACTGCTTATTATGTCTGTACTTTAGATTATAGTCTTAGTTCGTTTCATAGAGACTGATCTATCATGAAAAACAACTTATTTTTGATGAATTGTATTGCAGCTCTCTTCTGAGGGATCGAACCATGATGAACTGGACTTTGAGTTTCTGGGGAACAAATCAGGAGAGCCTTACATCCTCCAGACAAATGTGTATGCAAGTGGGAAAGGTGACAGAGAGCAGAGGATTTATCTCTGGTTTGATCCCACCAAAGACTTTCACTCCTATGGTGTAGTGTGGACTGCTCAACACATCTTGTATGTTTCACTCTTTGATCATTAATGAAAGGAATTTGTTACTGGTTATATGTTGTTATTTGGTTGTTTTTGGTATGACTGAATTTGAATCATATAAAACTGCAGATTCATGGTGGACAGCGTGCCAATCAGAGTGTTCAGCAACCACAAGGCAGCTGGGGTGGCATATCCAGATAGACAAGCCATGGGAGTATATTCAAGTTTATGGAATGGAGACAGCTGGGCAACTCAAGGAGGGCTTGTTAAGATAGACTGGTCACACGCTCCATTTGTTGCAGCCTACCGCAATTTCAATGTTCAATCAATGGCAGCATCTTTGGGAGGGGTGAGTTCAGAGCAGTGGAAGAAACTGCAGTGGGTGAAGAAAAACTTCATGGTATATAACTACTGCAATGACAAACAGAGATATCCTCTGCCTCCACCAGAATGTACTACAGACATGTAAATGCACAATTTTAATATGCTTCTGTATCTTTGTAGTCATGGCAGTTTAGTACAAGGAGATTAACCAAATACTCAAGAATAAAGATGTCAATATGTACTATATAATAGAAATAAAAAAATAATTTTAATAATTTAAATTTGTTATAAATTTAGGTTTAATTTTTCTATTTTAAATAGTTTAAATGGTTGAGAAATTTTAAGAAAATTATCTGAAATAAAAATTCAATTATTTAAAATATTCACATTATCAATTAAAATTATTGGTTTAACAATCAAACAATTTAAGTAATAGTAAAATAAGATTAAAAAGACGACTCTATAAATCTTCTTATTAGCTTAATAATAATGACCTTAATTTTTGAAATAAAAAATTTACTTATCATTTATTATAGTTATGAAAAATAAATCCAAGGAAATATCGATATTTCTAATTTATTTGGACTATGTCAATAATGAGGAAATGGACAAATTTTGTCACTTTATGGTGACATTAATGGTTGTGAAATAAATAGCACAAAGTGAGGCGCAAGTGGAATATAAATAAACAAGATATAATTGAAGCCAAAAATATTCAATTGATAATTTATTCCTATTGGCAGTCAAAGTCAAAGTCAATCTTCACAACTTTGTACAAACAAAGAAGAAGAATCTTTTGAAACCCAAGTCAAACATTTAAGAAAGTAGTTTAAAAGAGTTTAGGGAATGGTTGAAAAGTAAATATCCATTTCAAAATCTTATTTTCTAGATATATTATATTATTGATTTATTATTTAAATAAAATATTATGTTAAAGTAATAATGAGTATAGATTATTTTTTTAAAACTAAGTTTGAATATTAATTAAGTAATGAATATAAAAAATTTAGATATGAGAGTTGAGTTTAAATATAATATTGAAATATATAATGAAATTAATAGAGAAGGATATGTATTTAATATTATGTGTAATAAGTGGAGGAATTGTTGTGTTAAAATGGTTAAGTTTCAAATATAATCTTTCAAACTTCATGTATAATCAAAAAGAGAGTCTTTGATCAAATTTAGTGTGAACCCTTAAATCCTAAGTGCATCTAGAATTTAAAGAGCAAAAATATAATAATATATAAATATTAAGTATTATGGTCTACACAAATCTTAATATCCTAGTATATATGAGGAGAAAGTGGGAAGTGAAAAATCCAAGAGTGCTAACAAGTGGTTTGAACCTAATATAAAATGGATAGTGATTCCAAACACTAGTTTTTAAAATGATAGAGAATACAATAATAACCTTATGATAATCCAAGTAAACTTAGCAACAATGAAAGAGAAGAGGATTTAAGTGAAAATAACAATATCACCATCTTAAAGAATTCAAGAAAAGTCGTATTCTATAGATGGTGAGGATAAATAGTTGTTGCCTTAAACCTATCTCAAGAAGTATCTAGTGACCAAGAATAGATGATACCTCTAGGATCTTGCAATCTTAGAAGAAAGAATACAAGAAATCATAAGCATCAATATGATTCAAAACAATTATAAAACTTACAATGGGGGAAAAAGTGTAGTAGTGTTTTAACCCTAGAATCACACAAGAATGTTGTAGCAAAGCTTGAAAATTTTAGAGAGTTCATACTAGCCAATTTATATAATTGAATATTCAAGAAACTCTTACAATCAATGCATGTAGGAATGAAGGAATGAATCCCAACAACCATTATTTTTAGTCAAGTGGTTAGAGAATGTTGGTTGCATAATTGATAGAGGCTATAGCTAGCCATTAAGAAATTAATGGAAGTGAATTATCACCAAACCGTCATTATATTGAATATGTATATTCATACTATTGCAAGATGACAATGCAATTGTGCAAATGTATTCATGTGAAAAAGTCTTAATTACCATTATAATATAAAAGGTATAAATTAAAATGATCATAAGAAACATATTTAAGTCCATATAATAGATCTAAACACATATACATAAATTGTTGGCAATTTTAGTTTAGGGAAAAGGTTGAAGATAGGTTTAGTGTTCACCCTAATAACATGCTACAAGAATGCACACTAAGATGAGGGTGCATTGTAATGAAAAAGTGCAAGGTTGGTATTTTTACCTCGCTTTAGCATGCTTGTACCACTAGGTGACAAAAGCCTTGGTAAACTATAGAAAGTAAATCTAAAAAATAAAATATGCTATAAAAGGATACATTGTAGTCTTTGATGGAAGTACTCATAGCCCAAACAAATCTTTATAAAATCACATCCAAAAAAAACTTATGTAACAAATATTTATTAGTATAACACGAGACTTGTATCACAACAAGATGAAAGAAATATATAAAACTTGCAACATAAACATGTAGCAAATCCAACATAAATCAATATACACACAACACAAAAAAAATACATAATATAAAAATATTTAGGACAACACAAACATGAAATATGAAAAACCACTTGCACCAAGAAGGTGTTGCAAGTATGAAGGTGTTGTCATTGATGTCAACTAGTTAACTGGTTGATGTTGTCATTGATGTCATGTATGTTGGTTATTGAATGTATATGTCAAGGATATTGAGAAAATTGTAATAAAGAAATGTTGTAGGTATTCATATTTTGCTCTGAGATTTGTTGCTATGCTAGTAAGGATTTGAGGTATTGTTCATGATTGTTCAAAGATGCTATATGCATATTTTGGGTTTCTAGATCATTGTATAGTGTGAGTTATGTTCACCAGTTGTGAACTATGCTTTTCTGTGTATTTGGCTGAGGTCTAGGAGAAATGTAGTGGCTCTAGATTTCTTCTTGTTCAAGTTTTATGACTTGCAATTCTCAGGATAAGTTTATGAGGTCCTGTTCGAGTTAATTTTGTTATCTAGAAGGATTGGATCGTGTTAAGGTTGTGTGTGCTTAGTTGTTTATGTGTTTTGTATCAGTATTGGTCAACATTGTGTTAAACACTACTTTCAAAGTTTATCGAAGCATGTTGAAGCATGTGTTTGGGTCACCCTCATTCTAATTCCATCGTAGAATGTTTTGGCGTTGGCCTAATTTGAATTTGTAAATGCAAGTGGTGTGTGGCCGACTTTGGATAAGTTTCAAATTTGAAGATGGTATAAATACAAGTTTAGATGTTGAGAAAAGATGAATGAATGCAAGCAAGATAGATGCAAGATAAATGTGAAACAGTGTGTATGTGATGCGAGTTTGAGCAGATCAGTGTGAAATCTAATTGCGATTTTTCAAAGGTAGTGAGTTGAAGGTGTATTGTATCATTTAAGAATTTCTACGAGTGTGTGAGTAAATTATGGTGGAAATCTCTGTTGGATTGAGATTGTTTTCTTTTTGTAACAAATTTCTTCTACCTTCTTTATATTTTGGTGGCAGTGCAAGCTCTCTGGGTGGTTAAACCTTGTTGGATAGTGAGTCCTCTCCTATTTTGGTAGCAAGCCTTCTTTAGTAGTGAGCCTTTGTATCTAGTTTTGATATTCTCTATATTGTGAGTTAATCCTCACTATGGTTTTTCCCTCATTGGGTTTTCCACATAAATCTGGTGTTATTGTGTGGTTTTACTTCTTTAAGTTTCTGCTTTTTCACTTAATGATTAATCACATAAGTAGAGTAAAGGATTTGTGAATGATAATTGATCTGATCTATGGTGGAAGTTCTTAAAGGTTAAATTTTTCTACAACTAATTCAACCCCACTCTTAGTTGCCTTGTTCAACAATTAGTATCAGAGCTTGGTTCCTTGGAGAAGAGCTTAACTGCTTAAGGAAAGTCTAGGATGGTGAGCAAGATCACTATTGAGAGTCCTAGGTTCAATGGGACTAATTATGCCCTCTGGAAAATAAAGATGGAAGGATATCTGGAGTACTGTGGATATGATGTTGAGAAAGCTTATAAGATTGCTTACACTCCTTGGGTAAAAACAAGAAGTTGGGTCCACAAAGAGGGGAAGTTTCGGCCAAAAAAAAATTCTCATAGAAAATGTGCATGCGTTATTAAAAAATGCATATCTGTTATGCTTCAAGTACCTGAGCCTAAAAAAATGTGTATGTACTAAAAAACATGTGCGTGTACACGTTTTATAACACGTACAAGGCATTTATTTAAAAAATTAAATACCTTTTAGAAATGCATACATATTTTGTAACGTAAAACGCGTATGTGTTTTGTGTTACAAAACACATACACGTTTCTAAAAATTATTTAATTTTTTAAATAATCAAGAAAATAAAGAACGCATATGCATTTTGTAACGTGTATGCATTTTTAAAAGCATGTACACATTTTAAACTTTTGAATTCCCAACCCACATGTTGCCTCAGTTTTAGGCTCGGGAAAGGCTTGGCAACTCGACCCTTAGTGTTTGACCTGCAACTAAAAAACTAAGGTAGATTGAAGAAGAATGTCCAACTTTGGCAATATGGATGATGGATTTTTTTTCTAAATCAATCTATAAAATTAGCACCCATTAGAGAACACGATGTCTAGTTTCCAAATATATAATTTTTATTAAGATTAGATTATATTTTTTATTTTTTAATTAATTTCTAAGCAAACTAGTCCTTAAACTTAAAATATCAAATTTTTTTTTTTTAATAACTTTTTTTTTGTTAAGTTTCTTGTAAAAAAATTACATGGCGTTAATCTTCAAAAAATTCTATACACAATGAAAAAAAAAGATTCAAAAAATGTTTAGTTTAGGTCCAATTATGTTGTCCGTACACGTTGAGTTTTAAAAATAATAATTAAGGCCAATAAAAAATTCAATAAAAAAAAATATATTCCAAAAAAAATTACAAAAAAAATTCCTCATCAATCTTCATATTGTTAGCTCTCTTTCCCCAAAAGGAATTAGCAAAATACTTTTATTTGGGTCAAAAAGTGGTGTCTGTACACGTGCATGGTATGGTTAAAAAATAGGGACTTTTAAAAAGTGGTTTTTTATACATCCCTATCAAATTTAAATTCTATCATCTGGGTATTTGAATAAATTACATATTTGGAAATTAGATTCAAAATGCTAAATTTTATATTACCAATTTTTTTAAGATTCATTGTGTAAGTACCTCAAATTTTCAATCCAAGTGTGACATTCTGAAAAATAGCAAAAACTCTTCCACTTTTTGAGCTTTTTGTGGACCCAACTTCTTGCATCAACCCCCTCCTACTAATGGTCCGAGTACAACTGATGAGATCAAGGCACATGAAGTGAACAACAAGGAAAAATTTATTCTAAAGAATAGTCTTTCACATTTTGAGTTAGTTAAAGTTACAAATCTGAAAATTGCTAAAGAGGTATGGGAGGAATTGGAAAATACTCATGAAGGAGATGAAAAGGTTATGAAGCAAAGTTGGAGAATTTGGAGGCACAATTTGAGCTCCTGCATATGTTTGAAGATGAGAACATTAAATCCTATGTACAAAGAGTGGATGAGCTAGTAAGTGGAATGTGAGGACTTGGTGCTATAATGCATGAATCCAAAATTGTGAAGAAAATTCTCAGAACTCTCCCTAATGCGTATAGTGAAAAGGTATCTACTATTGAGGAATATATAGATTATAAGACATATGCTAAAGATAAGTTGTTGGGTACTCTAACATATTTTGAAATGAGAAAGCCTAGCTTGAGAAATGGATTGAAGAGAAAAACTACTTTCAAGGCTACAAAAGTTGAAGATCCAAATGAAGAAAACCTCGATGAAGTAGAAGCTAACTTTGTAAGAAGAATGAAAAAGGGCTCTAGTAAGTATGAAGGTAAGTTACCTTTTAAATACTTTAGTTGTAAAGGAATTGGTCATTATGCTTTGAGATGTCTGGAAAGAGCTAAGAAGAATAAACATAGATTAAGCAAAGAAAACAAAGGGAAGATGATTAAGAGAGCATATTATGTAAATGAAGATGTTGGTATTTCTGATGAAGAGTCTAATTCTGGAGATTTTGATGATAATGAATGCTTGTTCTTGGCTATGAAAGATGAATCTACTCCCGCTAATATTGAAAGACAGGTAAAAGAAATTGTTCCAAAGAAAGTTGAAGATACTATAATTTCTACTCTTCATGCTAAACAAGAAAAGAACTACTGGGTTGTTGACAGTGGTTGTTCACATCATATGACTGGTGACAAGAGTAAGTTTGTTAAACTTGAAAAATATGATGGAGGCTTAGTTAAATTTGCAGATGATGTTGGTGCTAAGATTTGTGGGATAGGTTCAGTCAGTTTTGATAGAAAGCATAACATTGATTATGTCTACTATGTTAAGGGTTTAAGGCATAATCTCTTGAGTGTTGGAAAAATGTGTAGCAAAGGATATAATATTGTATTTGAGGATGAGAGATGTGAAATCAAGAAAAGATCCAAAACAGTGATTGTTGCTGGTAACAAGTCTAAAGGAAATATTTATCAACTTAAGGGTGTTGATGGACATTGTTTTATGTCTCAGATTAATGACAGTTGGTTATGGCACTGAAGGATGTGTCATAGGAATTTTGATAATTTGGTGAGGATCAGTGTCATGCAAGTTGTGAGATATTTATCAAGGATTACAAAGCATTTTAATGCTATTTGCAAGAACTGTTAGTTTGGAAAGCAAGCTAGAAATTGCTTTAGGTCGAAGGAACAATCTAATACCAAATTGCTAGATTTGATTCACATAGATCTTTGTGGTCCTACAAGGGTGAAAATTATACAAGGTGAAAGGTATTTATGCTTTTGATTGATGATTACTCTAGATATACATGGGTTACTTTTCTTAGAGAGAAATCTAATGCATTAGATAGATTCAAGGATTTTAAGGCTATGGTAGATAATGAAGAAAATTTGAGAATGAAATGTTTGAGGTTTGACAAAGGTGGTGAATTTACCTCCAATGAGTTTAATATGTTTTGTGAAGTTAATGGAATAAAAAGACATTTATTTGCTCTAAGGACTCCTTAGCAAAATGGAGTTGTTGAAAGAAAGAACAAAACAATTTAAGAAGCTGCTAGATCAATGATTACAGAGGCAGGTCTACTGGAAGTTTATTGGAGAGAAGCTATTCACACTGTTGTTTATGTGTTCAATCAAGTTCAAGAAAAATATTATAGTACTAAGACTCCCTATGAGCTATGGCGTGGAAGAATTCCTACTATCAAGTATTTTAAGGTATTTGGAGGCAAATGTTATATCAGAAGGGATGAAGAAAATTTAGGGAAGTCTAATGCTATATGTGGTAAAGGTATCTTCCTTGGGTACTCTACTAGAAGCAAAACTTACAGATGTTTCAATAAAAGACTAAGAAAGATTGTAGAGAGCACAAATGTCAAAGTTGATGAAGCATTGAAGAATTCAATTGAAGTTGATGGATATGTATCTGATGAACCTGATTGCATAAGAGTAGAAGAAATCGTAGAAGAATAGGAAAAACATAATGAAGAAGAAGCTCTGGTGGTGTCCCCAAAGACACCTAAATATGTGCAGAAAAATCATTCAGAAAGTCAAATCATTGGAGATAAGAGGAAAGGAGTATTGACAAGAAGCAGAGTTGCTGCTACTGGTGAAATAAATTTGTGCTTACTTTATGAAGTTGAACTGAGGATAGTGAGTGAAGCATGTGAAGATGAGCATTGCATGAAAGCTATGAAGAAGAACTTATGCAGATAGAGAAGAATCAAACCTGGGAATTGGTCCCTAGTCCAACAAATAAAAACATAATTGGATCAAAGTGGGTATTAAAAAACAAATTGAATGAGAATGGAGAAGTGGTGAGAAATAAAGCAAGACTTGTGTGTAAGGGTTACTCACAAGTAGAAGGTATATATTTTTAGGAGACCTTTGATCTGGTGGCAAGGATGGAAGCTATCAAAATATTTTTAGCATTTTCTTCTCATAAATATTACAAAGTTTATCAGATGGATGTTAAGTCTGCATTTTTTAATGGAGAATTGGAAGAAGTGTACATGAAATAACAGGAAGGATTTTAGTTGTCAGATCAAATGGATATGGTTTGTAGATTGAAGAAGGCTTTATATGGATTAAAGAAAGCTCCTAGAGCTTGGTATGCAAGGTTAGACAAATATTTGATTCAACAAGGTTTCAATAAAGGTACAATAGATAGTAATCTGTATTTCAAAATTGAAAATGATAAAATATTGATAGTGGTTGTATATGTTGATGATATTATCTTTGGAGGTAATGAAACTGTACACATTCAAATTTGACCACTCCCATATGGTCAAATTCATCTCCTCTATAATTTGTCTTTCATCAATATTAAATAAATGACTTATTTAATTAATAATTCCCCTTCCTCTAAGGTTTCTAAAGTATTTAATTTAACAATTAAATACTTTACCTTTCATCCTTTCCTCTCTAAATTAAATAAATATATTTAGTCATTTAACCTTAAATTCCCTCTTTTGGATTAGTTTAATTAATCTGTGATTAGGATGTGCACACCCTTAATCAGGATTAATGTCACATCCTCCATATTTTTCCACTTGCCTCTAATCCTTCATTAGTCTTCTTAATTGCCTGTTTGCACAACCTTAGTCTAATCCTCTTGCCATTTCTGGTATGTCCTCTGAGTCAACATTTCATAAGTGATTTCCTTTTTAAGCCATGACCTCTTCCCCATGTTAATTAAAAATTCACATTTATTAATTCAATGCTACCCTTTTCCCCATGAAGGTTGTTGGGAAATTCTAAATCTTCTCATAAGTCACATCAGTCACATGGGAAAAAGACTTCCTTTATGAGGACCTTGTCTTATCCTCAAGGTACTTCCAATCATGCGAATTTAAAATTCACATTTCTTTCCCCAACCACTTCTCTCTTCCCCATGATGATTAGTGAGGAATTATAAAATTTCTCACTTGTCATCATCCTTCCACATGGGGACAAGAACTTCCTTTTTGAGGAAATATTCCCCTAATCCCAAGGTACTTGCAAGTACCTCCATCTCACATGTCCTCTCTCCACCTCATATGTCTTTTTTCCACCTCCTTCATCGACATGGAAAGATGTGAGGGCTTGTGAGTCCTCAACTCACCATAGCCCTCCATCTTGCCCATGTTGGCTAAATCCTAGCCGTTCAAACCTCTAGAGATTCATCTCCTAAAATAGAGGATTTGGTCTCATTTTCTCATTCATTCATCACATTCACAATTCAAGAACTAACAACTCTCAAACACTCTACATCTTGCATTCAAGCTCATCCTCCATTGTTGAATCCTCAAGCTTTCATTGCATTCATCTCACACACTTATCCAAATACCCACCTCCATCTTTGCATTCATCATCCCATTTAGAGAATTTTGCATATTTTTTTACCTCATTTTCCATCAAGGAGCACACATATAATCTACATCAAAGGGCAACTAAAAGGATCACTTGGACAAGGTATATCTCTTGCTTTCATCTTTTTTTTGTTAGAGTTAAACTAGGCTTATCTTGAGGTGGTTTTGTGTGTGTTTCTCCTTTGCATTTCTTTGTGTTTTGCACCTTTTAGGGTAGGAAATCATGTTGCACACATAAACAATGTGCAAGATGTTTGTTGAAGAGATGCAAAAAGAATTTGAGATGTTTATGTTTGGTGAGATGAATTTCTTTCTTTGGTTACAAATCAATCAAACAAAAAAAGAGTTTTTTATTTCATAGTCAAAGTATGTAAGAGAAATGTTGAAGAAGTTTGGGATGGATGGTTCCAAACCGGTATGCACTCCTATGGTGATTGGCTGCAAATTGATCAAAGATGATGATTCACCTAAGGTTGATCAGAGAAAATACAAATCTATGATTGGAGGACTGTTGTATTTAACTGCTACTAGACCTGGTATCATGCATGCAGTTTGTCTTGTGGCTAGATTTCAAGAAGACCTTAAAGAAACACATGTTGTTAAGAGTATATTCAGATACTTGAATGGAACTCCAGAATATGGCTTGTGGTATCCTAGGGATACTTATTTTACACTAAGTGCTTATACAAATGTAGATTGGGCAAGTTGTGTTGATGACAAAAAAAGTACAAGTGGTGGTGCATTCTTTCTTGGTTGTAGATTGGTGTCATGGTTAAGTAAAAAGCAAGATTCAGTTTCCTTATCCCTATAGAGGCTAAGTACATTGTTGCGGCATCCTGTTGTACACAATTTTTGTGGATGTGACAAACATTGAAAGATATTAGAGTAATGTATGATGATCCCATTTTTATCTTTTATGATAATACAAGTGCAATTAACATTTTAAAGAATGCAGTGATGCACTCAAGGACAAAGCATATATCTATTAGGTATCACTTTTTGAGAGAGAAGGTTGTGGAGAATGAAGTAAAGCTTGAGTATGTACCTATAAAGGATCAGGTTGTTGACATATTTACCAAGGCTCCTCCTAAAGATACTTTTGAGTATCTCCGGGAAAAGTTAGGGTTCATTTACCCTCATTTCTTAAACTAGATGCATATGAAGATGCATCAGTCCGGTGGGTCTATGGATCTATCTTTCTTCTAGACTGATGTTTGGTGGCTACCTCTTAGGCCCGAAGTAGGTAGTATCTTGTGTTGTCATTGAAATATTATTCAGTACTGGTCATGTTCTTAATATCAAAGGGGAAATCAATGTTAAATTTCTTTTATCTTTGCCATTGATGTCAAAGGGGGAGAGAGTATCATGTGAAAAAAATTAATTTTCTGAGGGGGATAAAGAAAAATAATGAGAAAGTGTGTTTAGAGTTGTTGTGTTTTTTTTCATGGTTTTTCAGATCATGTGTTGCCATCAATGACAAAGGGGGAGATTGTTGCAAGTATGAAGGTGTTGTCATTGATGTCAACTGGTCAACTAGTTATTGTTGTGTTTGATGTCATCTATGTTGGTTATTGACTGTATATGTCGAGGATATTGAGAAAATTGTAATAAAGAAAGGTTGCAGGTATTTAGGTTTTTCTTTGAGATTTGTTGCTATGCTAGTGGGTAAACCCACAAAACTAGTTTACAATTCTAGTGAGGAAGGAAAATTGGAAAAAATTCCCCCATGGAAAAAAATTTGGTTTTTGGGGGTTCAAACGAATATTTGGTTCGAGCGAACCAAAAAGGGGTTGCTAGAACCCCCCTTTGAGCGAACCCATTAAATGTTGGGCCCCACATTTCCCGAGAAGAAAAGAAAAAGAAATATTTGTGGAAAGGGGGTTCTCTCAAACCCCCTTTTTCCCCCCTTCTCCCCCTATGGCACCAAAAATCTCTAGAATTTTTCCCTTCGAAGCTCGAGTTGAGGATGAAATTGGAGGAGTATTCAAAAATCCAACTGGATGATGGTAGTCCTTGGAATGAGCTATCCAACAAATATAATTTTAATATGTTTTGGTTTTATTATGTATTTGTTTTTTTAGTTTGATTAAACATAGGTTTTTCACCGAAAATCAAGCTCTTTGTTCTGCACATGTGGAAAATAGCATATTATCAAAAAAAAATTAAAAATATCAGTGCACTAGATATCGATGTCCTTGATCCAACCAAAAAAAAAAAGAATTTTGATACATACAAAAAAAGTTATGTTGTATACAGTCGACCTATGTCTGAATTGTAATTGGTTTACTTCAAAACTTGATTAAGGGAAAAATATTCAATGAAAGGTTATGAAACCAATTCCATGCACTAGATATTGTAGTTACAAATCTAAATTTTAAAAAATTAGAATTTTATCCTTCATGGAAAAAAAGTTATGCTGTATACAGTGAGTATCACTCCTAAAAAATGGTGTTTACTAAAAAAATCTATTTTTCAAAGGAGATGGAAAAAGAAGTGCAATCTGATTCCAAAAATTTTGAAAAAAATATATTTAGAATCTACAGAAAAATTGTCACAAATCACTAGTAGTTAGAAAAAATCGGTTTAGCGTCCAATTTGGCCAAAAATTGTAAACTAGTATTGTGGGATCACCCTAGTAAGGATCTGAGGTATTGTTCATGATTGTTGAAAGATGCTATATCTAGATTTTGGGTTTTTGGTTCGTTGTACAGTGTGAGTTATGTTCACTGGTTGTAAACCGTGCTTTTCTGTGTATCTGGCTAAGGTCCAGGAGAAATGTAGTGGCTCTGGATTTCTTCTTGTTTGAGTTTTATGACTTGCGGTTCTCAGGATAAGTTTACAAGGCCGTGTTCAAGTTAGTTTTGTTATCTGGAAGGATTGGATCATGCTAAGGTTGTCGGTGCTTAATTGTTTATGTGTTTTGTATGGGTATTGGCCAACCTTGTGTTAAACACTACTTTTGAAGTTTATGGAAGCATGTTGAAGCATGTGTTTGGGTTTCCTTCATTCTAATTCCACCGTAGTATGTTTTGGTGCTGACCTAATTTGAATTTGTAAATGCAAGTGGTGTGTGGCCGACTTTGGATAAGTTTCAAAGTTGAAGATGGTATAAATATAAGTTGAGATGTTGAGAAAATATGAATGAATTCAACCAAGATAGATGTGAAACAATGTGTATGTGATGTGAGTTTGAGCAGATCAGTACGAAATCTAATTACGAGTTTTCGGAGGCAGTGAGCTAAAGGTGTACTCTATCATTCAAGTATGTCTTCGAGTGTGTGAGTGAATTGTGGTGGAAATCTTTGTTGCATTGAGATTATTTTCTCTCTATAACAAATATTTTCTATCTTCTTTGTATTTTTGTGGCAGTGAGCCCTCCGGATGGTTAACCCTTGTTGTATAGTGAGTCATATTTTGGACAGTAAGTCTTGTTTTGGCAATGAGCCTTTGTATTCAGTTTTGATATTCTCTATATTGTGAGCTAATCCTCACCATGGTTTTTCCCTCGTTAGTTTTTTCATGTAAATCTAGTGTTATTGTGTTTTTTTACTTCTTTTTGTTTCTTCTTTTGCACATAATGATTAATCACATAAGCAAAGTAAAGAATTTGTGAATGATAATTGATCTAATCTTTGGTGGAAGTTCTTAAAGGTAAAATTTTCTACAAATGATTCACCCTCCCTCTCAGTTGTCTTGTTCAATAGAAGGAAAGTATAAGATTTTATAACATATTTTGTTGCTAGAAAATAGAACATAATCCTAATGTATGCTAATTCTGGGAGGATATAAATATCGTTCAAGATATAACATTATTTATTGCTAGGAACCATATGAAAATACCATGAATCACATGCACTAGCATACTCTATTGCTAGGTGATTCATACATAAATACAGTACTAGAGATTGTGTGCACTAGCATACTCTATTGTTAGGCAATCCCAATAAAGGTGGTAATCTTCAAGTGTTCATTTTACTTTGTATTATTAGATCAAGGTGAAGAAGCCTTGCAATAATATTTTTTTAATTCAAATATTATCTTAGTTATGCATCATTGAATTACCCATAAAAGATTATGTGAGTGTAAAATTGGAAATAATGAATCAATTTTACTATGATAAGGAAACACATAACAATACATATATGTGGAGAAACTATTTTGGGAGAAAACTAATACATCAAAGAAAGGATTAAGAGTTCATTAATATTCAAGAATAATGTATATATACAACACTCTTACTTCCTTTAATCTGACAATATTTTAGAAACACCAATATACTTGTAATATAACCTCATGAAACTATTATCTACCTCCAATTTATAGAGAAATGGGAGATGAATACCACACAGTTTTTCAAAATTATGTGCCTTCGCACCATGGTAAAAGACAAAAAGTTCCATGTTTGAAATGAAGAGGATCTTTTGATAAATCCCAATAAGCCATGAATAGAAAAAGTAACTTTTGTACTAATAATATACCATGATTTTTACTTGTATCTCCTCCATAATGGTACTAGTCACAAGGTACACATCTATATTAACCTCCATGTGCGCACATGGACCCCAATAATAATGCAAAATACTCCAATACTCTATTCTAGCTAACTTAAGTTGAGGAATCTACTAAAAATTTACCTTTGTTACTACTTCTACCAACTCCAACTCTTTCATGAATGCCACTAAAACTAATATTCTAGGTTAACAAAGAAAAAAAGAATAAAATATTATGGTGCCCAAGTACCCATTCCAATATTGTTGAAGATATATTAAATAATAAATTAGATTGTAATTAAACATCACACTATCCTCATATTATTTAACTTGATATTATACATTGTAATCACATTCAAAGGAAACATAAAATACATCAAGTATAGGATCTAAGGCCCATGACCTTCTTGCATTAAGATAAATTTCATGTGCTCATTGGTTTCATGAGGGAATATACAACATTATCTTGACCATCAACCTTTTGCAACAAGACTTTATTGGATTATCTGCCATCTCACACACAAATTGATATTACATATCAACATACTTAGTATGAGAATGGTACATGGGAGTTTTGGACAAAAACTCTAATTTAATAACATCTAATTATGACCATCTTGCAATTAAAACCAATACATTCTCATAGTATTTGTAAACATACCACCTCCTTAAAGACATGCATTGTATCCATATAACCTGATGGCCTCCTCCAATGATTTAACAACTAGGCCTTTAAAACCGTGATTCAGAGATTGGACATCTAACCTGAATAGCTATTTCAATCATCATGAAGGTGCATTTAACTTGTCAACCCAGGGACATGAACTTGAAATGGGTCAGCATAGTATGTGCACTAGGAACCCAAAGTAGTCATTTTCATTCTACAGCTAAGAAAGACACAATGCTAAAAGTAAATTGCTTGGAAAGGAATAACATAAATGTTCAACATCAACCAACAACTGTACTAAGCTAAAATGCATGACAAAAATAAAAATTTGAGCAAACAAACATGAAACTACTATGTCTGCTTTGGCTGTAGGAACAATCACAGAATGGAATTCTAGTGGTTGTAGGAACAGTCAGCACCAGATTCTTAACTAATTACTAAACAGAAAGTAATAACTAGGCTAAACTAAGCTAAAGGACATATTTCTCACCAAGTGGGCCCCCTTGGATGAGTATCCTCTAAAACTAATGTAAACTTAGATACTCAAACTTAGAACTTCATTTTATTCATTAGAATTCATGAGTACAAAAGAGTAGCATAACTGTATTGCTAAAAACTTAAGAATGCAAGTACATCATCAAATCACACAACCTCTTGAGAAGGAGCATCCAATCCTTATTTATACTACCAAGTAAGCAAGGCGATCAACTCCATGAACTAGGAGGACGCCATTTAGGGAAAGCAAGGAAAAGTGGAAAGGTGGTTACGACTGCATGGAATCTGGTCAAACATGCATGTCCAAATGCAAATTTAGCATTGTGGTAATGCCTGCATTTGCTCAACAACAATAAAGACCATTACAAGGTGGTTACATTCGATTTGCATGGGGAATATCCTACCATCGACCTCCTTTGACCTTTGAATGATTCCCTTGTTGGACATTATGGTGTATGACCAGCTGGCAGTGTCTTTCTCATTTTAGTATCCTCAAATTATATCTGATAACAATGTTAGTATGCACAATAATTGCATATATGTAACCACCTTAAAGAACATTCATTAATCACATGCATAATTAATATAGATAGTCCATATAACATGTCGATGTCATTAAAGATTTGGAGAAATAAGATTAAGCCTAATGTCTATAGTTTTGAGGAAATATCATAAAAATATCAACACTTAACATCAAGGTCCATGACAACTTCAGCAAACAAATCATAAATTCTACCCAAAATTAGACCATAAACTAGACTCATCACTCCCCCCAACCTAAGGTTTTGTTGGTCCTCCAGTAGGGGAAGGGTTGTTCTTCTACTTGGTCACTACTCTAAAATTTGCAACTGACAACTATCCTACATCAGTGTTTTTTGTGTGTGAATCAGGGTCCCAATAGAACCATTGTTGTTTGTCCAATCTGTTCCATCTTTGTCTTTTTGTAGCAATATCATAGTGGTAAAACATGAAGTTTGGCACGGGCCACATTAGGATGGGTGGATGAAAAGTTAGGGGAAGCCAAAATCCTCCCTTGGTTCTTCCAATCTATATATATCTGTCAATTCTTTTAAGAAAAATTTGCAACATAGTTCTGTATAGAGTTGGGCTCAGCCTGTTTTAGCTCATCAGTTAGGCTGTTCCATCTTTGTGATAGGAATCTCTTCACAGTTTCCTCTTTTAATTTTTCATTTGCCTCATATTCACTATAAATTTCTTCTATCCAAGGCATGATCCTATTACCATAGCTAGGCCTGAAAAGCATTATGTTCCATTCCCTGTAAATGTCCCTTGGGTTTCTTGATTCAGCCCTAATGATCAAGGGGATGTTGGATTGCATTTGCCTATAAGCATTATATTGTTGTCCCCAACTAGTCTCATTTTGCACCCAGGACATGAATGCCCTTAATTGGACATCCCCAACATATAGCAGTGGATTCCAATCATGGTCTTGAGTCACAACATAATTATACAAATAAAACTCACACAACAAATTATTCATTTCAGGGGAAGCAATCCAATAAGCATTGAAGAATTCAATAGGAGTCTCAATGGAAGGGTTCAAACCTAAGACAATCCTTTCCAACCTAAAAGAGAGATATTTCTCCTTCAAATGCAAAGCATAGACCCTTGGAGGGCTCCTACATTCTAAAATCTATGGTACCAAGGCTTCCATATTATCCACTTTTTCCTTTAGAGTTGCAATTTCCTCATTCTTTTCTTCAATGACTTCATCTCTCTTTAGAATTTCCTTTTTAAGCCTTTGTTTCTCCTCTTTCCATTCCTCCTCCCTCCTTTGTATCTCTTTCTATAAGTTCAAAATTGATGTGTGTATAGTAAAATCAGGAGGGTTATGAATTCCTACCAATAATTTTGACAATGCTTGTTCTCCATATAGTACTAATTGCAAGGATTTAGGTTGTCCTGCCAATTCCAGTTGGAGGGTACTGATTATTCTCCCAATTCTTATTATCGGGCCTCTTGTTCTTGTTCTTGTTATTGTTGCAGGAACTCCTACTCTCATCCTTGCTCTTACTGCAAGAACTCCTGATTTTCCTCATACCCTTGATTTTTGACTTGTTTTGCAATGTCAACAAGATCGACCAGTGTTATGTTTGCTGCTCTCTCAAATATGTCATCTTCCTCTACATTCACCTTCCATATTGGAGCTTCTGTGTCCCCCCGTGGTGTTTTTCTACACTTAGGGCTTTCTTGTACAAGCATAACAAAGGTTGGCTTGACTGGTCTTGATTTTCTAGGAGGGCTCTCACGTTTTTCTTTGGTTGCAGGATGAACAATATCAATCTTTCTCTTCTTAGAGCTTGGCACCTCTTTTTTTGCCAACTGCTTTTTAGCTTTTCCTTTTCTCATTTCCGCCTCTCTTTTGTGCCCTAGTTTTCATTAGGATGCCAAGAGGAACATCATCATCAAAATTTGGAGAGGAACTTTCTTTGTTTGAGTGCTCTGTCCCAGAAGAGCTAATTTCAATGGTTTCTTATGTTGTAGGAGGGTTTACAGTAGGGCTTGTGCTAGAGGTTGAAGCACCAAGAGTGGCTTCATTCATGCTCAATCTCTTGCTAGACCTACGAGGTTGAGGTAAAACCCTAGGTCACAAGTGCTAAGGTCTAATTTGATCAATTTTTATGAATTCTTCCCAGGTCATTCCAAACATATCATGTAGAGACTTCTCAACTAACAATTTAATCAAACAATGGTGGGAAATGGAATTGTCCCTACCTTTTTAAGTCTTAGCTTCCATGATTGAAAGAAGGTTGTATAGCATGTTTGACACATTCATCCTCCTCTCATGCCTCATGTGATTCAAAAGTTTGAAGTACACAGAATGTAGATTCGACAGGCGACCTTCACAAGTGATGTATCTTATGACATAAACAACTACCTACTTCCATGGGTCAGGCGGAGAGGTTATTTTCACACCTTTTTTGTCCACACTGATTGGAGGGTCACCATGTTCTGTAAATTCAGCCCTAGCTAACCTGGCATCTCTGGAAGCAGGGTAATGTTCACCATCGGTAGGTAACCCTATAACTTCTACAATCCTTTCTTCAATCGCCATGACCTCCAACCCTTTTATCATGGCCTTCCCTTCAGATAATGTCTGGGTGAATTCTAGTGCAATGTCTTCATCAAAACCATCTAGCTTCAAGAAGTAGTCTAACCACCCGCGATTTCTAAATTTGGCTAGGTAGGGTGCATCCTGTAGTAATACATTGTGCACCATGGGTTTATTTCAAATTAACCCACCTCCCATTTTTTGCAATCAAACAATCACTCTAGGGTTTCCTTCCTACAATTCTTGTTTGAAAACCAAATTCACCTTCCTACAACACTTGCTAAATTTCCAATGCCAAAGTCGACTGAATTTTCCCTTTCTACTTTACCTTTTTTTTGCAACCTGAGATTATGACAGGGTCAATAATGGCAAGGAAGGAGTAACAAAGGAAATGTATGATGGAGAGAAATGGCGGCAGTATTTGGTGTCACCTCACACATGTGATCCATCCTCTCACTTAGATTTCAAATCAGCTAAATTTAAATTTTGCTAACATAGACCAACATGGACTGACACATGGGCAAAGTATTCACATCTTTTTCCTCCCCCCAACCTAAATTTGGGCATGTGTCCTCACATGTGAGATGGAAGCAATGATAATGATGATTTGACAGGGGCAAGAAATAATGGCATGCTATGATGAACATCCATATTAACATACAACAATTAAATGAATGCACTAAAGACAATTAAGATATAGCAATTAATGCGCACATAGTTGAATGTGTGGAGGATTCATTGTAAAGATTGTGGAGAAAGTACCATTCACCTTTTTAGGAAATAAGTTGAGCAATTAATGAAAATGAAGTGGAATGAGGTGGAGTGAATGAAGTGAAGTGATGGAAGAGAGAGAAAGGTGGTGATAGATGGGCAGATGGGTGGATGGGTGGATGGGTGAAGAAATGGACTCCCACAAAAGTGGAAGTATTTGTTATGGAAAGTACATACCTTAATTAGCCAGAAGGAGGGACACTAGGTCCACTTCCTTTAGCTGCAGGAAGCTCGAGTGTTGCATGCTGAGTGAATTGTTGTAGGAACTCCTCTTTGGAAGTTGGCTTGTGATACAATATGAGGCAATGACCATTGAAAAGTAGCTTAAATATGCCTAGGCCAATAGTAATGAGATAAAAAACACCATTAGGGAATACTTCAACAACCTCATATGGTCTTAGCCACCTTGTTTGCAATTTTCCTACATTGTCCTAATACCTTGAGTCATAGAGCAGGGCCCAATCTCCTGGTTGGAATTTCTTGTCCTTGATGAATTTGTCATACCACTTGATTCTCTGATTCTACACTACATTTTTTTGATGCAAGGCTACTTTTCTCATCTCATCCAAAGCATTCAGCTACATGATTCTTTCTTTTTCTACCTCAAAGATATCCATCCTCAAATCTACTGCAATCCTAAGAGTCTTATGTTCAAATTCAATGGGCATCATGGCTATCTTTCCATACAACAAATCAAATGGAGTGAAGCCTGTAGTTGTTTTCCAGGTAGTTCTATAGGCCCAAACAACTTGTGGTAACCTATTTTCCCAATCCTTTTTATGAACAACCATTGTTTTGGTTAGAATGGCTTCAATTTCTCTACTAGTCACCTCAACTTGGCCATTGGCCTGGGGGTGATAAGGAGTGGACTTCCTATGTCTTATGTTGTACTTATTGACTAGTGTTGTAACAAGGGTTGAAGTGAATTGAGCTCCTTGATCAGTCACTATCTCTCTTGGAACTCCATACCTTGTGAAAATATCCTCATAAAAAAATTATGCAACTTTGTTATCTCTTGCATGTTTCATGGCCTTAACTTCTACCCACTTTGTTACATAAATGGAGGGTCAATGGGTCCTACAAAATCCAATGCCCATTTGTCAAAAGGAGTGATTATTACTTGAGAATAAAGTGGCATCTCATCAGATTTGGTTGGTCGGCCCATCCTTTGGCATCTATCACATTTCCTTGTATATCTTCCTGCATCCTTGTGGAGTGTGGGCCAATAGTATCTTGTGTTCAAAATCTTCATTGTTGTCCTCTTGGCTACAAAATGCCCTCCATAGCGTTCATTGTGGCATGCATGTAAAATTTCATATGTCTCTTCTTCTCTCACACATCTCCTTATGACATGATTTGGTCCAGTATAGAGCAAACATCAAGCAATCCATGAAAAAGGAATTTTTTTTTCAATGAGAACTCTTCTCTCTTTTAGAGAGAAGTGAGGAGGAACTCTCCCTGTCACTAGATAATTAGCTATGTTAGCATACTAGGGTGTTTGCACACTGATGGAGAATAGATGCTCATTAGGGAAATAATCATCTATGGCTTGATTGTTGTTTGATGTAGTTAGCCTTGAAAGAAAGTCTGCAACAACATTGACCTTCCCTAGTTTATCCACAATGGTTATGCCAAACTCCTGTATCAACAACAACTATCTTGCTAATCTACCTGAGATTAGGGGCTTAATCAAGAGATATCTAATGGCTGCATGATCGATGTGCACAAAGATTTGGTAGCCCATTATGTAATGTTTGAATTTGTTCAGGGCATAGATTACTGCCAACATTTCTTTTTCTATCACTGTATAGTTGAATTCAGCTCCTTGCAAATTTTTATTGACAAAATAAATGAAATTTTCAATGGCTCCTTCTTTATGTCCTAAGACTGATTCTATGGCATAACCTAATGTGTCTGTATGGATGTGGAAAGAAAGCTCCCAATTAGGACCTTTAAGTATAGGAGCATGAGTCAAAGTTGCCTTCAAATCAAAAAATGTTGTCACAATCTTCTATCCTTTGAAATTCAACATATTTGGTGAGAAGAGTATACAATGGTGCAGCTATTTTGCTAAAATCCTTGATGAAATGCCTATAATATCCTGCATGGCCCAAGAACCTCCTAACATCCTTTTGTTTTGTAGGTGTGGGAAGATTTGTGATCACCTCAATATTTGCAGAATCTACTTGAATTCCTTTGTGAGAGATGTAGTGGCCAAGGAATACACCTTCCTGCATCATCATGAAGCACTTTTCACTGTTTAAAGATAGGTTGTGGTCTTCACATCTCTATAGGACTCTCCTGAGATTTTCCAATGCTTCATTGAAATCAACACCATAGGTAGTAAAATCATCCATATAGATTTCTATGCATTCAAGGGAGATATCTGAAAATATGCTAATGACTGCCCTATGGAAAGTTGTGAGTGCATTGCATAAGCCAAATGGGAGTATTTAGTAGGCATAGGTCTCCCATGGATAGGTAAAGGTGGTCTTCTCCTGGTACTTAGGTGCAATTTAGATTTGGTTGTAGCCGCTGAATCCATCTAGAAAAGAGAAGTGTTGCTTTCCTGCAAGTGAGTCTAGAACTTGATCTATGAAAGGTAAGGGGAAATGGTCCTTTTTGGTGGCAACATTGAGTTCCCTGTAATCAACACAAACTCTCCATTTCCCTCAATTTTTAGGCACAATCACCAATGGAGACACCCACTGGCTATCTAAAATGGGATAGATAAATCCTACATCTAGCAATTTCTGTAGTTCTCCTTTTACAATTTCTCTCAGTGCAAGGTTAATTATTCTTTGTGGCTGCCTCACTAGGGTGCAATCATCTTTGATGTAGATTCTATGAGTGCAAAGCTCAGGGTCCAATCCCTTCATATCATGATAGTCTCATGCAAATGCATGCTAGCGGGTCCTCAATAATTTTACCAATAACAATTGTTGTTCCTCACTCAGTTTGTTGTTAGCATTCAAATATTTTCCTTCTAACACCTGCACTTGTGTAGTTTTTGATATAAAAAGAAAAAAAAAACAAGGGTGTTGTCCCTTCAATAAAAGGAAACCACAACCATCCAAAGCAAGCACATTAACAACATAGTGACATTAGAGTAAACCAAGCCATCACCCACAACAAGTCATATCAAAAACTCAAGAATAACACTGATAATAAAGTAATTAAAAGAGTCCATCATGCAGGCATGATTCAAAGTAGTCGAGTCCATAGACCCCCAGGGGTCAAACTAGTCAAAAAATAACATAAACATAATAATAGTCATAGATAACATATCAAAAAACTTAAAGAACCCAAAGCAAAAAACTAATCTTCCATGCATGGTTTGTCTTGAATAACAGTCACCCAATCCGTCGTGAGGAACTTAAGCAGTTCCTTAAAGCTAGTGTCCTCACCATCGTCTGCGGACTTGTCCTTCTGTAACAAATATAAGCTATTAGTCGACCTGTGCATGACCTTCAGGGAAAAGTGTGACACTTCTTGAACCTTCTTCTCTAGCCTCTCAATTCTCCCTTTCAGCTTGTCAACTTCAACCCAATCCTACTCCTTTTTATCATAATATTTAGTCAAGGGGGCCTTTCCCTCCGCCGTGTTAGAGGTCCAGGGCTTGATTTCCTTCAAAATTATACTAGCAGGGCCCTTCTTCAAACTTTCAGACACATAGGAGGCACTGCTCGTCGAGGTAGACTTAACCTCCTCATTGGCCACCTGTTCCTCCTGACTTTTGTTGTCACTTCCATTACCACTATCTGAATCTGAAACTTCTTTAAGACTTCCCACCTTGTCCTGCTCATAGACCAATCTATTAGATCTGCGAGGGGTATTTTCTTCTTCAGTGATTTCAACGTCAGAATCAATTTGGTGGAGGAAAATTTTTGTTTTCTTAGAAGCTTTGGCCTTAGGTCTCGGGGCGAGAGCAAAACGTTTTTATCCTTAGCCTTCCCACCCGAACCCATCGCAAGGGAAGTGTCATGGGGAAGGGCTTTCAAAGTAGGATTTTTTAAGCATTTTTTCTTGCTTGGGTCCAGCACATCCATAATGCTGGCAGAAGGGGGGGTAGAGGAAACCGAGGTTTCAACAAGAGCAGGCAGGCAAGGGACTTCTTGCACAGTGATAGGCTGAATAGGGCAAAGGGCCATGTGAAAATGATAGAGCTTAGACATAAGGCCTTGGTGCAGGATAGTGTAATTTTTTCTGGAAGTCACAACTTCATTAAACTCTGCAACAATGCAATCCAGAGAGTGAAACCGAAAAAATAGAATGGAAATATACTGGTGATTCCTAAGGTAATTAAGGAAGTTAAAATGGTAATAGTAGTAGACCCCATACCTTCTTTCCAGTGTGAAGTACTTCATAATCACCATACAAATTCTATCCCATAGTTTTGGAAGCGCCTCTCGATCATAGCCACCCCACAGATTAACATGCTTCTCCACACCCTGGAAGAACTAGTTAAGACTTATCTGTTTTGGCACTTTCATCATTTTCTTCTAGGTTCGTCCACTATTCGGAAGCCCCGTAACTCTTACTATAACCTCCTTAGAAAATTAAAAATAAATGTCATCGATGGTAACCCTACCATCCTTCCTAGAGGTGACAAACTTATGTGGCAGGCCCTCATTGTGCCCAATCATGGCCTCCATATACTGGGAAATGCCGCCCTCCTTGCAAATGTGCCAGATGGTGGCATATGCTTTCCACTCATCATACTTGTCTGGATCCATGTGCACTCTGTCCCCACCCATAGAGCCCACCCAAAAGTTGCAGACCACCTTGACAGAAAAAAGAAAACCAGGGCACAAGAGATGGCAACTAATTCTAGAAACATCCATAGGGAAAAGGTTAGTGTGAAGTGAAATGAGAAGTCAAAAAAGAAGGCAATAAATGCCACAACTCACATCCCTCGCAAAGGAAGCAATTCCCTCATGCAAATCGTCCAAAGCATGTAAGGGAATAATATTAGTGGACTTAGCCAACTCAAAAAATCTAACAAAATTCACTAAATTATGAGGCTCAACACAGAAATTTAGGGGGCTTAAAAAATGATGACGCCATCCGCCACTAATGGTAGAAAGGCACACCTTGTCATTAGCCCAAAAAAGGTTGTACATGCCAAAGGACGATCTCATGAAATCCATCACCTCACACAATGGCCAATTATTCAAAAACATGCTCCCAACAACAAAACTAACCAAAGTTAGTAGGAGCTAGGCTAAAATAATTAAACACCTTTTAGGGCTCATCATTTAAATTGTTAAGATCTTCCATTAAAAAAGCTAGAGCTGAGGGGGAAAAGAATCCACTTTTTTCCAACACCTTAGCCCTTCAATATCAAGACCCACCGCTACCAAATTGTCAATAGTTGCATTCCCCTCCCTATAGACATGTTGGATAGTAAAATCCTGAAGTCCATTTAGAAGGGAGAAAATATCCTCAATAATACCTTTTAGAGACCACCCCACAATCATCTTCCCTTTAGTGGCTTCCACAATTAACATCGAGTCACCTTCAATTTCCATAGTCTTGACACCGAGTGACAACGCAATTCTAAGACCCCACAAAAGAGTCATACCTTCAGCCTAATTACTAATGTGATCCTTCAAATTCCCAACATAGGCAACCACTAGGCTTCCCATATGATCCCTGATAATACCACCTCCTGGTTCCATACCTCCTCTAGCCACACCATCAAAATTTAGCTTAACCCAAGGCAGTTTAGGGGTTCTCCATTTAGTATTCTTCCTAATAATCCTTTTGGAATTATCAAATCTTTGGAACTCACTAGGAAATTTCCAAATAGTGGCAATAATTCTATCCCAAGCAGTCGAGGGATTACTAGGTGTCTTCCATTTACAATTTGAAATGTTATCCTGGAGGAACTTAATAAGGATTATCAATAGACCATCCACACTGTTCGTCATCTCTCTAAAATTCCTGTTATTCCTTTCTTTCCATAGACACTAGCAAATGTGAGGTGGAATAAGCTGTCAGAGGAGTTTGATTAACGAATGTTTAGAGGGGCATTTCCAATTTAAAATAAATTGGTGGATATCTCTATCAAAGATCCAAGAGATGTTCAACCTTTGTAAAACCATCTGCCAGACCTGGGAAGCAAATTGGCAGTGGATAAAAAGATGAGAGATAGTTTCTTCTTCCCTTCTGCAAAGTGTGCACCAATTAGGGAATTGAAAGCCCCTCTTAACAGATTATCAATAGTTAAAATTTTACCATGAATTGAAGTCCACCAAAAGAAATTGATTTTAGGGATGAGCTGATGATTCCACACCTTTTTCCAACAATGCTCATCATCATCAAACTTAGGAAGCATATGGTAAGCAGACTTAACGGTGAACTCCCCTGAGTGGTTCTTTGACCAGAATATCCTATCCTCCCTGGGGAATAAAGGAAGCCTAACCATGTGTAGAAGCTTCTGGAGCTCCGCCACCTTTGGAAGCAGGTCCGACCAATGCAAGAAAGACAAATTCAACATTTTCCACTTACCTCTGGGTGAAGTATAATCAACAATGTATGTACCAATGAGATCTTTAGCATGCTCCCTCAATATGTTGAAATGACTATCAGCTAGGGGTCTGCCCCCAATCCAGGAGTCCTCCCAGAATCTAATTGATCTCCCATTTCCAATTTTCCATATAACCCTCTCTTTCAAAAGGGATCTACATTTTAAAATGTTATTCAAAATTTTAGAGCCAAAAGGGAGCCCAACCATGTCCAAGGCTCTAAAAAATGTCCTTGATTAAGATATTTAGCCTTCATTATTCTGCACCATTCATCCTTTTCTTGTACCAAATTCCAGCCAATCTTGGCAATAAGAGCTTTATTCAGATTAGTGATTTTCCTAATCCCAAGGCCCCCTTGACACAAGGGGTGGTAGACGGTGTCTTAGTTCACAAGAGCAAACCTTTTTTCTCCTCCACCTAGTCCAAAGGAAGGATCTTTGTATTCTTTCTAGCTTTTCAACCATGTAGCCTAAAATTCTAAAGAGAAAGGAAGTAGACCAAAATTCCTTGAAGGGAGGCCTTAAGAAGTTGGAGTTTACCATCATTACTAAGAAGTTGACCTTTCCAACCAGCCAATTTCTTTTGCATTCTCTCTAAAATACTATTCCAAAAGTTGTGTGATACCTCCTTAATAGTTAACGGTAAACCTAGGTAGATTCCTGGGAGAGAAGCACTAAGAAAACCGAAGATGGATAAAATCTTAGCTTGGAGGTCAACCTTAGTGTTGAATAAGTAGATACTACTTTTGTTATAATTTATGCATTGACCAAAGGCACTAGTGTAATCCTGAAGGAGGCACTTCCATTCTCTAGCTTCAATCATTGAGGACTTGTGTAGTTAATTCTATCATGGCTGCTTCATTAATGCATGGTACCTTGAGTTCATATGGTAAAATGTATGGAACATACCTGTTGTTGCAGGAAGTACGACTACAAGAAGAGTGGCTGCAGGAAGAATGTTTGCAGGGAAAGTGGCTGCAGGAAGAGCAGGCAGAAGTGTCTTGACTGGAGCAACATAATGAGAAGATGATGCTTCCTCCACTTCACAATGGTTTTGAATGATATTAGCCAATACTTCATCTTCATCTTGAAGTTGCATAAAAGAGCTTCTACCTAACATCATAAGATGTGCCACAGAATTAACTTCCTTGGCCTCTTCACCAACATGTGGCCATATAGAATTATCCTCATGATGGGATGGTTAAGCAGGAGGATAAAGAACAAAATTTTTGGTGCTCTTAACTTCCAATATATGCATTTGCAGTTGCTAACCATGGCCATTCCAAGAATAATGGGATACCCGCCTAGTGTAGCTTTAGGAGAAAGAATCATGAAGTCTGTTGGGTACTCCCAAGAGTCTAGAATTACCAAAAGGTCCTCCACTATACCATCAGGCTTAACAGTAGAACTATTAGCAAGCTATAGGACAATAGGAGTAGATCTCATGCTTGCAACATTTAGTTGATGCAGGATGTCCTTAGTCATTACATTATTGATGCCCCTAAATCAATCAGAGCATTCTTTATTTGAATCCCATTTATAACAACTGCTACCATAGGACTACCTAGGTCATTGTACTTAGGGATAGTCACTTTCCCAAGCATGATGTCAGCCAGCTGTCCCACCACATGAATTGTGGTTGGGTCTTTCTTTTTCCTTCCCAGCTTCTTGAGGCATGCTTCCTTGATTTCCTTGCCATAGATTGGGGCATCCTTGATGGCCTGAAATAGAGGTATCTAGACACATATATGCTTCAGCTGATCCAAGATATCAAAGGTTGTTTCCTCCTTTTCTTCCATTTTCTTGGCAACTTCCAATCTTTGAGGAAATGGTGGTTCTTGTTCAATATGCTTGACTTGAGCTAGTAGGTTTAGGTGCATTTGAGCTTGAATTAGTCGGAGGCATTATAGCAGGTTGCTAGGGTTGATAATGTGGCTTCATATAACTAGTTGTCTATGTTGGCCATTGATGTTCTCCCCTCCATTGATTTGTTTGCTGCCAATTTCCTAGAGGTGGCTTCCAATGCCCTTGAAATTGCTACCAATTCCCCTGAGGTTGTTGCCACTGGGGTGGAGAGTTTTGATGATTGGTCCAAGCATTTGGAGGGTTATTCCAAGGTTGTGGTGGATATCCTCCATAGTTGGATGGATACAGGGGCTGCCATTGGTTACCAGATGAATAGGAATTGAAATATGGCCCAACATAAGATAGTGGATCTGGTGACATAGCTTGCCTTCGAGCCCATGGCCTCTTTTGTGCAACAAAGTAGACTTGATCTTCTTCAATCTAGATTGGTTTGAACTCAAGTGGAATCTAGATTGGAATTAGCTACCATCTTGCATTTGCAGTCTTTTTTTTGTCTGCAATGGGGGCAATACTCTGCCAACATTTCCTCTACCTCCTCTTGTTTCTTCTTGGCTTGAAGTGTATCCAGTTGAGTAGCTAGATTGTTTATAATGTCTTGATTGAAATTTTCTAGCAAGTGTGTGATCTCCATCCTTGAAACTCCACTAGTGGATGACTTACCCATAGAGGATTGGTAAGCTCTCCCTTTCTTTGAAGCTGCCCTAAAATAGTTCTGGCATATTTTCTTGATGTCTTCCCATGGAACTTGGGTGATATCTCCTCCTGACATTAGGTCCAAGGCATCAATACAGTTGTCATTGATTCCTCTTAGGAAAAGCAACTTTTGTGATTCTTCGTTGAGGGTATGGTGTGGAGATTTTTGTAAGCAGAACAAAAACCTTGAAATGTAATCGTCTAGGCTCTCATCTTCCTTTTGCTGCATCCTAAAAATGTCATCTCCTTTCATGTCACTACCCTTGCAATATTCCTTGTATTTCTCAAGGAACTTTATCTTCATGTCCTCCCAAATTTCCATAGTATCTTTTCCTAGGCTCATAAACCATCTTAATACAACCTCTTTCAAGGTGGTAGGAAATAGCTTAAGCATATAGGCATCAGTGGTATAGTCATAGCTCTTGCAGAGTATATCAAAATCAAACAAGAAAGTATCAAGGTCTTCTGTAACAAGTCCATAAAACTTAGGAAGGGCTGAAGCAAGGATATTTTGAGATTGTCAACTTGATTCTGATGGGAAATGGGAAAGGAAAAGTTGGTTGGTTAGGTTTGTTTCCATTTGCATCACCCATACCTACTTGATGGATATCCCAAGCAAAGGGATTCTCAAACTGATTTTGGTCTTCAAAGGAAGCTTTGGAACTGGTCAGATCAAGAAATGCATCAACAAAGGGGTGTGAATCTTATTCTTCTTCGTTCCTTGGAAGATTTGGAAGCTCTTCTAGCTAGAATGAATTAGCATTATTAGGAAGGAATCTCCCATAAGCATCTCTTCTCCTTCTTGTATGCATGCGGTATCAACTCACTATCAACCAGTGCACAAAAATAATTGGTAAAGAATAAGGGGGGTCATTACTTCCTAAATGAGGGGTATGCTAAGAACAACCTTAAAAAATACTATAGTTCTAAAGAAAACTATAAATGAGTCCAAAGAACTTCCTAGTTTGACACCATCCTTGACAACGGTGCCAACAATGTTGGCCTCCTACAATGATTTAACAACTAGAACTTTACAATCGTGATTCAAAGATTAGACATCTAACCTGAATATCTATTTCAATCATCATGAAGGTGCATTTAACTTGTCAACCTAGGGATGTGAACTTGAAATGGGTCAGCACAGTATGTGCACTAGGAACCCAAAGTAGCCATTTTCATTCTACAGCTAAGAAAGACACAATGTTGAAAGTAAATTGTTTGGAAATGAATAACATAAATGTTGAACCATCAACCAACAACTATACTAATTTGAAATGCAAGATAGAAATAAAAATATGAGCAAACAAATAGGAAACTACTATGTTTGTGTTGGCTGCAGGAACAATCACAAAATGGAATTCTAGTGGTTGCAAGAATAGTCAGCGCCAGATTCTTAACTAATTACTAAACAAAAAGTAATAACTAGGCTAAAATAAGCTAAAGGATGGATTTCTCACCAAGTGGGCCCCCTTGGATGAGTATCCTCTAAAACGAATGTAAACTCAGATACTCAAACTTAGAACTTCATTTTATTCATTGGAATTCATGAGTACAAAAGAGTAGCATAACTATTTTATTGAAAACTTAAGAATGCAAGCACATCATCAGATTGTGCAACCTCTTGAGAAGGAGCATCTGATCCTTATTTATACTACCAACTAAGCAAAGCGGTCAAATCCACGAACTGGGAGGACGCCATTTAGGGAAAGCAGGGAAAAGCAGAAAGACGGTTACACCTGCATGGAATCTGGTCAGACATGCATGTCCAAATGCAGATTTAGCATTGCGATAATGCCCGCATTTGCTCAACAACAATAAAGAACATTACAAGGTGGTTACATTTTATTTGTATGGGGAATCTCCTATCGTTGACCTCCTTTGACCTTTGAATGATTCCCTTGTTGGGCGTTATGGTGCATGACTAGCTGGCGATGTCTTTCTCATTTTAGTATCCTCAAATTATATTTGCATGGCAATGTTAGTACACACAATATTTGCATATTTGTAACCACCTTAAAGAACATTCATTAATCACATGCAAAATTAATATAGATAGTCCATATAACGTGCCAATGTCATTAAAGATTTGGAGAAATAAGATTAAGCCCAATGTCTATAGTTTTGAGGAAATATCATAAAAATATCAACACTTAACATCAAGGTCCATGACAACTTCAAATAAATCATAAGTTCTACCCAAAATTAGACCATAAACTAGACTCATCATAACCAACTTCAGTGGTGGAAAAAGAAAACACTGGTCTACCTCTTACTCATCCAATTCACTAAAGCACTAAACCACATATCTACTAGTGAATCTTTGACTATTTAAGTCACCTAACCAATTTGTGTTCATAAATCCTTGCATTTTTAATGTCTTATTCATGCAATTATTACCATGATAACACAAAAATTAATTAGAAGTTCCTTGAGAATATCTAAAAATCCTATTAACTTATCTTTAACCCCTTACCAAGGTTAGACATAAATATATTAAAAAATCCTACTACTTGGGCAATATATGGTCAAGTGTAAACTATTACATACATTAGACAACCAAAAACACTATCATTAGGCATGTTAAATATATCCTCAAAGCCATCATCCAATTTGGAATACATATCTAATAAAAGCTTAGTGTCAATAGGAAATAGAATACTCACAAGTTTACAATCATGAATATTAAATTGCTGCAATATGGTATCAACATACTTACTCTTACTTAACCAAATCTTATTTTTTAACCCAATCCCTACTAATTCCATACAAATAATATATTTATTATCCCCCAAATCCTTCCTATCAAATGTCCTAGAATGTATTTAAACTCCCTAATCATCAACTTACTATTACCAATAAACAACATGTCATCCACTTACAAGATAATGATTATAATATAATTGCTAATACTTTTAACAAATAAAGTTTGTATTTGTTTATTTTTGACCTTTTTGAATGATGTTGATTAATTAATTTAATTATTCATGTTTAGAAAGGGGAAAGTGATTGAATTAAACTATTAAGTAATAATAATGTAATTGATTTAGGGAATAGTGTAAATTAGCGACATAATTAAATAACTTGCATTATTTAATTAATCGAGAGGAATGAAGTTAGATAAATGATGAAATAGTGAATTAATTAAATAATTTAAAGATTATTTAATAAATATGGTTTTTGATGTAAATGATGTGAAATGTAGTGATATTAAATGATAATGATGTCAATGATAAGAAAATGTCATTCAAGATGTGCAATAAGTGTTAGGTCATTTTTACATGTCTATAAGTAGAAAATACCAATATAAAAAAATGAGTTGGCATGGCATCAAAGTCATGCAAATAGTCACAAGGACCTACCAAGTATCAATGTTATGATGAAAATAAAGGAACTACTAGGTACCTAATCCTATTTTAAAAAGTTAACTATGACAAAAAACTTTGACCATAAATTCAAGGAATAAAAAATGAGGTCAAAACAAATAAAACTCGTATCCAAGAGGTTAGGAAACACATATCTAATGTGAGGCCTTTTAAATATTCAACTTTGAATAAAAATTCAAAACATGAAAAACAAGGCTAAAAAAATGACACCTATATCCTAGAGTTGGAAATCACATTTCCAACATGAAACATTTCATACCACAAAATAAAAATATTTTACGTCCTAATTTTTTTTTTTAAAAATCATTTTTTTTTTAAATTTCAAAAACCATACAAAAATGCTCAATCACTGTTAATAGAAGTTTCAAGATTTTCACTATTCATTGAATTTGATCCTAAATAAAAACTACATAATTCTAAAATCAAATTATGCCCTCTTTCTATAAATAGGCTAGGGGTCACACCTTTTGAATCACATAATTTTGTTGGAATTTCTTTAAAGAGTTTTTGGACCATTTCATGTTTCTCAAGAAAACAAGAAGAAACACCAAATTGATTTTCTAATAATATCATTTTGTTTAAAATCTACCAAACACCACAAATAGACAATAACATAAAAATCTAGAGAAATTATGTTAGTGTGATGGTATCATTTTGAAATCCCAAAAAAGCTTCAACTATAATAATTGAAATCTATAATTCTAAAATATATACTTGACAAAATAAAATCATTCTAAATCCAACTTAAGTAATAGTAAAAAAATAAAAATAAAAAAAAATTATATACCTATTCCAATTGATATGGGGGCATGACCAAACAAAAAATTTACATGAATAATTGTATTATTTTATTAAATGTAAAATATCTCTTTTTGTGCAAACTTTCCCATAGAACTTCTTCACGAGTAAATCCATATGCATAGGAATCCTATTTTCAAGGAATCCAATCCATAGAAGCTTCGAGTCTCACAAAAAATCACTTAGAGTCTTCCATTTTTCAATCCAAGAATTTGCAAACAAGAAAGAGAGGAATAGAGAAATAAAATATAACGATAAAACCGTTCCTTTTCCTTTTTACTCCAAAAACCCCTAACCTCCATTTCACTTTCTTTTCCATTTCAAACTAACATGCTAATATCAAAGCGGATTTTTTAAAATTAGATATTTTGTTTTGACATTTAGCTAATCATTAAAATTTAATATATTTATAAAATATATTTTAAATGACTAACATAACAATTTCATTAAGATTGACTAATACATATATAAATTACATTTAAATGCTTAACATATTAATCTTCCTAATTAACTAATGCATTTAACTAAAATATTTTTTCAACTTCTAACATTTTTCAATTATTTCTACAATATTAAAATGTATAATTTTTTTTCATAAAATAAATTAAATAAGTAACATTTTTACTAAACAATTAGGGTAAGGTCTTATGGATAGGGGTTTCCTAAAAAAATTCAGTGGGTGTTGCTGAGATTTTTTAGGAATATTTTAAAGCTGGTGGTCCCATGAGCTTAATAATGTAGTTCAGGTTAAAGATTTAAGCTCCACAATTTAAGGAATGAACTGCAATACTTTGATAAAAAGAGAATTAATACAAATAATTTTCTCAAGTGGCAATTTTTTTTTTTGTAAGCTATAGAATAAATCTTTGATTAAAAAAGAATAAATACAAGTGGCAAAAAAAAATCTTTACGCTGTAGAAGCAATTTCTAGCCCCACCTCAATTTCACCCGTTCAAATCTGCTGAAAGGTTGGGGCACTCTTAAGATTATTTTGTAAACACTCCAAAATAAATATTATGAAAACTTAAGTGAATTGAAGTTAACTTAACAAGCACTTTGTGAGTTCTATTAGAACTTAATTTTTTTTTAGGGATTATATGATTAATTTTGATGATTTCATGTCTTAAACCCTAGGCCCTAAAATTTCTTTTACAGCCATGTGGCTTTATTTTTTCTTGGTAACCTGATCACCCTGTTCCTAGTTCCTTAAGTTTCCCTTGTGAATCATTATGATTGTTCATTGACTGACCCCTTTTCCTAGTAACTGCCTGTAGGCAATTAATGCACGTGCTTTCAAAAACAACTAAAGTTACTTTCATTGCTCATTAAATGGTGGTCCATGCTTTCGTCCTCGCTAGCTCCACATGGTGTTACATCGCATGCTCTTTCCTTATCGTTGGATGTTAAAGGAAGCGCCGCCCATTTAAGCGAGAATAATGAAACTTGAACGTGTCAGTGCTGTGGATGTCCAAGTGTCCATTTTCACTAAAAGCTTTATTTTGAATGTGGGACCACTAAAATGATGTGTAAGTTGTCATATGTTTGGTAGGCTAGCTCCTCGTTGGTCTGAGTTCTTTATGACACGTAATTCTAGTGTAAAGAATTTTCAAATAAAACAAAAGGTGGCCATCACCGTTGATGCAGCCTGTGTCATCTAAAGATGAACGGCTAGTATTCAAATTAAGAAATAACTAGCCATGAACAATATGTTCACGTGTATGAGTGTCAATGGAAAAAATGACTGATATCTACTAGACTTTCCTTATTTTTTCATCAAAAGGCATTCATTTGAGTTTGTTAACATCTCAAAATTCAGCTAAGGTGAATAATTTACACAATTTGAATCTTTCTAGCGTCTAAGAATCAAAATTAGGTTTCCAAGCATTTCATAGGTAAGTCATATAAATCTTATCCTAATTTACTGAATTGTGGCTTAATTTGAGTATTTTTGTATTACTAGGGTTTTTTTTGTTGTGTTGAAAGAAAAATATAAGGGTTTACTTATCTTAATTTTTAAAATCGTAGCCACATTCCAAGACCTTAGTTTTTTTGAAAACCTTATGTCATGAGTCGAACTAGTTCCCAACCCATAAAGTGAAAAAGGGCTTTGGATGAAGACCTTATGATTCAACTCCCAAGGTCTTCATGTAAGGTAATGAATGATCAAGCCCGTTTAGAATTTTAACAAAAGGATTGATAAATAATTATACAGATTGTCATGATTTTACCATCTACAACATTGTATGGTCACTTTTTGATCATTAGAATAAGAGAAGATATTCCAAAATCCCCATTTCTAACATTTGGAACCTAGACCTTGGGAAATTGATCATTCCAAATATCTTTGTGGATGTGGATTTCATAAAAAAAAAATATAGATAGACCCTATATGATGCTAATGCCATATCCATTATAGCTAGCAATGGTGGTGGGCTAATTAGAATTGATAGAGAATACATTTAAGAGGCTTTTGGTTTAAATTTAGTAGCAAATAAGATAATAGAATTCAAATCCCCAACAAAGGAGTATCATAATGATAAGATCAATTGCAAAGTGAACTATCTTCCAATTCACAAAGGGGTTTGGACTGAAGGCCTATGAAGTTCTCTCCCACTAAGCTAGAGCCTTTCAATGAGGATATCTTTGATAATTATTTCATCAAAAATTATTATGTTTTATGTCAAGTCTTGGTTGTAGATGTCAAATCCTAAATACCAATTCACATCATGATGATGGCTTTAGACATTCAAAATGTCATTGTTAATAGAGAGTTTGATTTTTTCACCATAATATAGGGAGAATTCATAAGCAATTGGTGGCCATTAAGAATGATGTGAGAGTGGTGAACTTCAAATGGTACTCTTTGTTATGCCACCTTTTCCTATATGTAGGCCGATAAATGTCTAGGATAAGTCTTTCAGTTAAGGTTCAGTGATAAAAATAATGTCTAGCTCCCTATGCAATGTTGGACTTATATTTGTGATATGGACTGCCATAACTCAATCTATATGGTATTCTAAGAATATTTTTTAAATCAAATTTTGAGATACCTAGGTGCTAGTTCTGACAAATTTCCTAAAACCATGGATTTTTTTAAGACCAAAGGATAGGATACCTAAATCAGGGATCCAACATAATTGGGGAGATTGGTCTCTCCATTCTAACAACATAGTAATAAGGATCTATAGATCTCTAGTTAGACCAAATACTTTACCAAGGAGTGTGCCTAAAAGATTATCCTATTTGGAGATTGTTTGGAAACAAAATAAATTTGAAAATATTCATTTGAGAAATCACAAGAAGGGGTACTTATTCCTTGCTTCCATCAAATTCTCATATTTCATCATCACCAACAACAGGGGATTAGAGGCATTATACCCCACATTGCAAGCTTACAAGATTGGCCTCAACATCAAGAGGGATTTTGACCTAGATGGTTTCATTAACTAGATTAGAGTAGGTGCCAAAAGATCAATTTTCTACCACAAGGTTTTGTATGAGGAAGATGTAGTGGGAAATTGCTTATTTGACAAGTAAAAGCAAGAAATGAAAAATGTGGTATAGTAATGAAAGGGGAGGAGTAGAGGAAAAATAAAACCCTAATTATCGAGGAGCATATCATGATGTTGAGGACCCTATTTCTAGAACTAGGGCTACAATGGTTAATGTTGAAACTCTTGCATACGAGCCTACAATCATACCAAGGAAGAAACTAGAAGAAAGGCCATAGCATGAGGAGGACCTAGAGAAAATTGTAAAGATCTATAGGCCAAAGGAAAAGTCCAAAATGCCCATGGTAGCTCAACAAGTGCAAGATGAACATGCTAGATCAAGTGCACCTCCTCCTAAGCAGCCAAAGAAAAAAATAAAGAAAGTATACAATGCTTCATGGAATGTATAACTAGCATTAACAAATCTATCTTTTTAGAATGAGTTTGAAAATAATGACACTAAAAGCATCAATAAGGTCCATCACAAACATGGGATGGAGACAAAATAAAAATAACATAAAGGGTCTTACTATCCATCACATATAGTATACTCTAGAACACAACCACATGGAGACTTGATGCCAAGGGTCAATCAAAAGATGCACATAGAAATACATGGCCAAGATAAGACCCAACATAAAAATATAACTTAGAACTCCTCATGTTGCAATATGGGCTTTGATACCAAATGTAATACCCAATATTTCATAGAATAAATTAACTGCAAAACATATATTAATGAATTTTTGTGATGTAAATGCAACATTAATAGGTCACATTACATACCTACACACTCAATATGTCACGACTTATACTTTATGCTTTGTTTTCTAACTTGAGGGAATATTTCCTATTCATTCTTCTATATTTAGTTCATATGTATACATGTGTTTCACATGACTACTATGCTTTGTATGATTCTTATGTCTTAATATTATTCATATTTTCCATCTATTTTTCACATGTTTTCTTGCTACTTTATATGTTCCTAGAGGTTCCTATACCACTTTGTAAGTTCCAAGGTTCTTATGTTTATTATATCCTATATTTACCATGTTTATTATCAGACATGTTCCTATGCTACATGATTTTATTATATTAAAAATGTGCTTCTTATGTTTCATGCCTATATTCAATGTTATCTCAATGTCATGTTCATTGTGCTTATTATGTTTACCTTTATCATAATTCTAATACTTTTTATGTTTACATATTATAGTATGATACTCATATGTTTCCAAATATTTATCATGCTTATATCTTAAGCTCACATGACTTACATGTTTACAATATTTGTCATGTTTACCTCTTACATATGATTCCATATGTACGATTGTTGTCATCATTATGATTACATGCATATGATACTTATCATATCCATGTCTTCTGCTCTCTTGAGCTTTCATGCCTTTGATAGAACTCTCAACATGAAGATTCTTGAGGTTCATTTTGTAGCTTTTTCTTGTTGAGGAATATTGCATATTTTGTTTGCAAATCTCTTGCATTTCCATGGATCATATCCATGTCTCTTTGTTCGTTGTTTGATCCTATGGATCATGTTTTTCACAATTCTAACATGGTATCAGAACCTTGATTCAGTGAACTCCATCTCAATTTATGAGGTTTTTTTTCTTCAATAAGGGTTACATGCTTCATATTTGAATCCCTTTTTCTCTTTTTGCAAATTTTTGAGGTGAAAAATTTTAGGTGCATTTTGGTGCAAAAATAACGTCACCGTTGGATTCAAAGCTATCAAGAAAGTCAAATTTGGCTTTTGTTTGGCCTGATTTGGACTCTTGAGGTCAAATCTATGAGGGTTTGAAGCAATTTTTTTTTCCCAGATCCAAAGGGTAGCTACATTTTGGTTCATTTTGGCACAAAAGGACCTTGCATTTGGATTCAAAAGGTTGATTCAACAAATTTTGACTATAAATTTTCCTTATTTGACATTGGGAGCTTCTGAGGAAATTATTTTTGTGCAAGGACCTGTACTACCCTTGTATGACCATGTGCACGATCTTCAAAAAAATCACAAAAATAAAAAAGGGTTAGTGTGATTTTTTAATTTCTTTTTTAATTTTACAAAAAAATAAGAAAAACATATATATTAAAAAGTGTAGGTATAAAAAATTAAAAGGGGAGCATTTTATAATTTTTTTTTGGAGGACGAAGTAACTAAGGTACCCGCAGGTACCTGCGTATGCAAGCCCTGCGGGCCCTACTTGTCTCCCGCCGGCGGCAAGGTGTGGGTCGGCTAGCGGCTCCCACACAGCCGACTGGTAGTGGCCTTCTTACACTGCTCGACGGTTTCTACTTGCACTGGCGCCCCAAAACAATATTTCCCGACGACTTTCTTTTGGTTTTCCCGGTGGTTTCAAAAATTTACCAGCGACCCAAAATACTAACCAATACCCTTAAAAAATTTATGGACGTTGCCTTTTAATTTCCCAATAGAGTATAGTTTTTGGCATATTTTGGGCTCACGACAAGAATATTTTGCCATTTTTTCCAACAGGGAACCAAATTTGTTTCGATCAGAAGGGAATATTCCTATGAATATTTTGTCGATGTCATGTCGATGTTAGTGTGATGATAGCCATGTGGTCGGCATGACAAGGACTCTTTTGACCCTTCTTTGGCTCTCAAGAGCAATTTTTTTCTTTTGGCCATAACTTAGGCACATGAGGTCATTTTTTGGCAAACGAGATATTGTTGAAAAGATGGTTCTACCAAATTTCTAGTGGTATGGGTCTCATCACTTCATTTTGCTACTGGTACATTCTACAACCTTTTGAAGTTAGATGTGTTATTTTCAGTCCCGAGCTCATAACTTTTGACTAGTTTCTCTATTTTTCATGATTCCAGTGACGTTGGGTTCAATACTTTTAGAGCTCTTCACATCCATCCATGCACATTTTCTAGATTTCTCTCCATGTTCATTTTATTCAATTTCTTGTGTTTTCACATTTTGGTGAATTACATGGACATCTTAGCTCTTGAAAACTTTGTGTTTGCGTGGGATGACTTGATTTTGGCTATTCTATATTTATTTCTAGTATTTTATCCTATTTGGGCATTGTAGACATCTTTTTATACACATTCTCTTTTGTATATGCACTGAGATAAAGTGTCATTTAGGTGTATACCTTTTGGGGATTTTGCACATCCTATTGTCCCTTTTGTGATCGCACTATGATAAAGTGCCATAGGGGGGTTGATGTTTGCCTTTGGTTGGCCATCACACCTTTGTCAAGTGAGTGTCCCTTTCACGACAATAGTGAATCCAGGTGATTCTTGTCTCATGCATGAGTGCCTTAGTTTGTGCAACCTTTTATTTGCAGGTTGTTTCTCCTACACACACTTCTTAGTTTCACATAGTTTCATTGTGTACTTGTCATGGATATTCCTTTTCAACATTATGGGGAGGTTTCTACTGTTGTTGCTAATACTAATGCTTCCTTGGTTTCACATATGGAGTGATCTATGTATCTAGTTCTTGTTCTTATGTGCTTTTAGATGTAGTGTACATCAGTGGATGGTTACCTTGCATTTTAGTGAGATGGAGCATTTACTATATGGCCATTCTTTGATTCCTATTTCTGGAGGCAACCTTCCATTTTCACTTGATCAAATACTACTAGGTACCTATATTTTCAACTTACATCTTGCATGTTGAATAGTGTCGTTGGGGTCACTCATATAGTTTCATGTTTCATTTGTATCTTCGAGTTCCATATGTTTTCCTTTTCTTTCCATCTAATTTGTGTAGTGTCATTAGGGACACTCATGCAGATTATTATCTCTCTTTTGATTAGTGTTCTTCAAACTATTTGGTACATGCATTTTTGACTTGCATGTTAAGTAGTGTTGTTGGGGTCACTCATGCAAATTCATGTACCACCTATATCTTTGACTTCCAGATGTTTGCCTATGTTTTCCATCTGATTTGAGTAGTGTCATTGGGGCATTCATCCATATTATTGTCTTCTTGGTCTTGACATTTGTATCTTTGAGTTCTAGATGTTTTCCTTTATTTTCCATCTAATTCGAGTAGTGTCGTAAAGGGAACTCATTTAGATTCTTGTTATCTTGATCTTGATCATCATTTATTTTAGAAGAGGTTCTTCATTTTAGCACCATAGCAGTCATGATTTGATAGCAATCTACAACTTCTTTGTGCTTCAACGATGTTCTACATGTTCCTCTTTTTTGGGATATTATTTTGGTTGGAGGATTATTAGTCCTGTTAGAACACCAAATTTGCACCTTGTTTGCTATGCTTTTTAAAGAACTTAATAGATTTGGACCAACATGGGAATGCTTTCAGGTTGTGGGTGATCTGTTTGAAAGTAGACCTCCAAAGATAAGGGTTGGCTTCCCCTTTTTTATGCCACCTAACTACTTTTAAACTCTGAGCTAAGGGTAAGAAATTGCATAAAATAAACCTAATATACAAAAAAAAAACTAAGGTGATACACCAAAAACCTAGACCTGCTAATAGCCTTGCACATTCAAATCAATATTTAAAAGCCAACTCACACTACTCCCTATCCAATACAGTTCACATCAGTAATTTATAAAGAGGTCTATAACAGTGTTTTCAAAAGGAAAAAATAGACTTCACAATCAATAACACCATTAAACAACACAATTTATAACCTGTAAACATGTATTTTCTATAAAATGGATGCATGAAACATGGGACAAGTTTGTAAGGAAAATGAATTTTCACAAAATAGACTGATCAACCATTAATGACACACCATAAACATGAAGAGAGAAGGTAAAATACTCCAATCTATTAATTAAAAGTGCTTATTGTATAATAGGCCTGTTTGAGTTACAATGTAGCTCCATGAAAAACAACTCCAAGAAAAGCAAGCTATCCTTCAGCTAGAAAAAGAAAGAACTCCCTAAAATGTTCAAAATGAACATACTTAACCAACTCCCACACAAGTGTTTCTAGAAGATTCTGCTCAGATAAAACAGAAATGGCCCCAAAAGAACCTTCTAGAAGTCTCAAAAATGTCCTCTACATGGAGAAAAAACAAGCTAAGTCAATAGCCATCCCAAAAGTGACAAAATACTTCCAAGTGGCCTCTTTGGTCACCAAAATTAGTCAAAATAGCATCCCACACATTTCATACCTCTGCAAGTCATCATTGGTCTTCATCCAATACTTGACCACATTCTTCATCATGCAATATGTGTGTTTTTAAAACACAAAGCTCTAAACAACATTAAAGTTAATGACCTTGTTTAAGTGATTCATAAAACATCACTTAACAAGTCACTTTACAATTCAAGCATAAGAGTAAGGGCCCCACCATCTCCTTGTGTTACATTTGCATTAAAAGGCACAATAAAAGTGATTTTCAAATCACTTACATGATATCTTCAAATATGGAATAAAATGTAACACATAATGTCATGGCTAAAAGCTTTCAAAAAGTCTCCAAAGCATTGACCACCAACTCACCACATTCTGCATTTCACTTACACATGTCATATACAGTGCTTTGCAAAGGCATTATAGCACTTGGAAAATATGGCCAACCTCCAAGTCACTTGGAAAGCATATTCTAAATCACATGGCATTGGGAAAACAAGGAATTACACATAGGTCACATGGCATACCCTATATTGCATTGCACACTTAGCAAATTTTAAAAAATGGGAAAAAGTTCCTAAGGCATAAAATGCCTAAGGGAAAACACCATATGTTTCGACCCCATCATTTAACATGTGTTTGATTTTGAAAACACTTAGCAATGATTTGAAATAGAGGGGAAAAATCTCTAAGGCATAAAATTCCTAAGTGCTAACATACCTATTTGGGACCCATTGTATTTGCCATGTGTTTGATTTTAAAAGCAAGGGATAAAAAATCCCATCGAAATCAAACAAGGGTCAAACCCTAATTGTCAAAACATACCGACATGAGGGAAAAGGCATCATTTTTTTGGTCAAGGAAAATCTAGAACACTCCATGCTACTGTGGGGTTTGGAAACACAAGAAAATGGTGCTATCTTGGACGATTCTATCAATTTTTTGACATTTTCTGATGAAAGGAAGCCCGTAACAGTAGGTAAATTGGTTTTCTTGGAAAAAGTTGTGTTTTTCACATATTTTTGGAAGCTACTGTGAGAAAACAGTCGCAGCTTGTAGCAATTCTTAACCCCTTGTATGCCATTTCTTTCTTCAGTTGTTGCTCTCCTATTTGACAATCGCCATTGTCAAGTCTATTTGAAGCTTTCTGTGAAGTGAAAAGGTTTTGAATATGCAACAAATGCGAGCAAAAAGCTCCAGGTAAGTTAGATTGACTCCATTCGTCTGATTTTTGAGCAAACAATGATTCATGTAAAGCCTCCACTCTTGAGAATAAGGCAACAAATGCTCATTTTCTTATGTATTTTACATTGAATGAAGAAAACTCAACATATTTCGTTGCTTTCTAAAGAAACCTTGTTCATTTAGGCCGCAACCATGAGACTGTAAAAGGGTTTTTTCAAGTTATCATTTCTCCTGTAGAAGTAAAAGATGAAATGGGCTCTTATATTTGTTGTTCTTTTATAAAAACTAAATGATGGCTTCTAAAAAGCTCCAGCATTTGCAATTTCTCTTTTATTTTCTGAAAAACCCAAGTGGGATTTTGTAGAGTCTCCATTTCCATATCTACAATTTTAGTCAACCCAAATGGGTTTCTTGGAATGTAGAAGAGAAAGAACCAACTGTGGCTCGACCTCCATTTTCTCAACTGGGTTTTCTTGGATTCAAGACTTTTTGCTTCATTTTTGCATCTTAATGAAAAACCCCTATTTGGGTCTCCTGTAGCTTTTATATTTGGAAAATCTGCAACTTGTTTGTAAAAACCCATGTGGGTCACTGGATTTTTTGTAAAGATCTCAGATTTGTTGCAAAAGAATGATTATTTTTGCATGTTTCATTTCACTTCTGTAGAGAAAATAACAATGTTGCTCAATCTGTTGAAACCCCAAGTGGGTTTTCCATATTTGCTGAAAAAATCAATTTCTTACCATGGCCTATTATGGCACACATGAATGCCTTTTCATTTTTTAGCTCCTGTAGCATGTTTATCATATTGTTATTTTCTTTCACAAATTTGTAACAAACCCATATGGGTAATGTTTTCAATTTGAAGAAACAACTTCTAGATTTTGTGCAAAATGGGGAAATGTCATTGCACAATATGGGTACACTGGAAACCTCAATTTGTAGCAAAATGTGTCCTTTAGAAGGCATCTAACTAGATTTTCTATAATATGTTTCATTTCTGTAGAATGTTTTTGAGAGCAAAACCCCAAAATGGGTTTGGTCATTGTGAATAATCTATATTTGACTCACACATCCCACATCTCAGATTCTATAGGGATATACTGACCCAGTGGCATAGATAGGCACCATGAAAAGCACAACAACAGTTCATTTTGTTCTTCGTCTCCCACTACTGGGTTCTTTTCTCCTTTTATGGTCATGAGAGACTATTTGTTTCTGTCATTTATTCTTATTGCATTTGTATGGCTGAAACATATGTGCAACAATAACACTAGATCTTGTTATGTTTGGGAAATCCCTCACCAAAATATTCCATGAATACACCTTACCCAAAGCATACTTTAGGACCTCCATACATACAAACACGAAGATTGTCATTTATTATCTTGCAGTAGTGGTACCTAAGATGATGGTCTACCCCACCCTTGGGCATTGCTCTCTTCTTGCATCAGGGTACATCTTTCTTCCTTTATCACCATAAGTTGCTTCTACCTAGCTATTTTTTAGGACCTTATGAAAGGCATTGCAATAAAACTTTGTTGATTGTTTCCATGCATTGCCCCCATGATGATGAATTTCTTGTTCTTTATGCATACCACATCCCTTGCTTATTCCATCTATAGGTTGTCACCTTGTACTTCAATGATTAATAGAGATTAAGGGTTGAAGCTCCTTTTCCTTACTTGAAATGCACAATACAATGGAACTCATTCTCATAATCATGCACTTTCTCAGCTTTTTTTTAGACTAGATTGTCGTACACTTGCATTGCATATGGTTGTGATGTAGCATGAGGCCAACATGCATTGTTGATATACCTATTCATGAGAGTATTGCATTGTTGTCTCATTTACCCTCTTAGGACTGCTTTGTAGCTTGTATGAGATCACATAGAGAGCATTCTACTGGTGCAGTGTCATTGTCCTTTAATGATGCATCAATAACACTGTCTTTGATTTATCTTTGCTCATCAATCACTTATTATTGAAAGCATGATTACTAATTCCTATGTTAACAATGACACCTCATGTGCTTATGGATTAAACTGTTGCTCCAACCCTCATACAAGGTTATGATGCATAGACCATACATCCAAAACAAACCAGCTATACTGACTTGTTGCCAACATCTCTTTACAATGCACAATTTCTTTCTATCACCATGAAATTAAAAGAGTCTTTCAAAACAGAGCATATGTTTCTTCCTCTTGCATCAGGATGGTGACCTTCATCAGGTAAGAGTACAACTAGAAACCATCATTAATGTTCATTGAAATTCCCTAGGCCCAACACCCATATTCCACTGCTATAGGAGAACTATGAGGACTTAATACTCTTTGTTCTACATGATGTGGTTGCTCCACAACTACTACCTCAGTATCATACTTACTTTGTTGATGCACTGCCCATTATTTATGCATTGAATCGTTGACTTACCCTGAATCCCATTTGCTTCTGCCAATGCACATGACTGTCCCATTAGAAGTGATCACATCATATAAGAGTTCCATTGTTGTCATAAACTTCTTATAATGACATATTCATGATATGCAGATATCTATGTCAACTAGAGTTGATGTTTCTTGAATGTCTTTGCCTTTTTCCTTTCCTCAAACCATCATACATTGATTGTTAGCTGGAAAGCTTGTTTGTCTAATGTTTGGTTGAGAAGGCCTTGAATAAAGCCTTGTGCAACTTGAGCTTATCTCCTGGCATTCCTTTCTTTGACATTGGTGTCATTCACTTATGCATGGGCAACTGGAGTTTTGCTTCCTTTCTTTATTACCCCAAAATCCTTTGATCAACCTGTGTTGCCTCATTCATTATTATTGTCCTAACCTTCATGGTTGTCTTGTAGCATACCCTCATGGTTGTTGTTCATATACATTTGTACTATTACCTTGGCTTCCAAAATGAGACATCTCCTCAATCATGACTGCTTAATTGTCATTTATAACTTGTCTTTACTGCCCATTTTTGCATGCAATCATGATCCATGTTGGATCAGTCATGATAACCAAAACCCCTACATGAAAGGGAATGAGCATATCCACTAATGTTGTCCTTGAATTGACATGTAGCATACATTTATGATTATTGTCCTTATGCACTTGTACCATGACATTGATTCAGCCATTGCTCTTGCTTATGTTATGTGTAATAAATACAAACAGTTTCCTCATTGTAACTTTATTCGAAACCACCTGTCACATATGTGGGTGACCTAACAACTCACTTTCCTAAGTGATATGTGACTGTCCCATAGGGTTACGGTGAGGGGCTTGACAACAACTTGAAATTGTTCCTCATTGTTTAGAAGATGCATAATTGAACTTGATGCATCTATGAACACACTTGATGCATCTCCAAAATCACTTCTTTTTATAAAATGGATCAAGGGTCCACTTAAGAAGATTGAAAGACATATCAACACAATATGTTGCATCTTTTGAATTTGATAATGAAAGTTGATCAACGGGTGTGATTCCATATTGATTTAATGCATTGATAACAGATAAATCTTTGATCAAGTTACTCAATTTCCTTTTCTTTCAAAGCATGATGAGCTTTAACCTTGTGGGAGCCACATTTAACCCACATGCTATCAATTGATTTGATAATGAAACAATAATCAGACTTGTCCTAAATCCGCACATGAAGCAAATAGTTAGAAAATAAATGCATATGTTGAATGTTTTTGTTTAATGCACTTATGGATCAATTTATACATGCATAGGTAGGTGTGTATGTAAGGATTGAATCTTTCATTGCTTGGAGCTTCACTCTAACATCATGTTTCCTTCAGATGCAGGGTGAGGAGCGCTATGGAGCTAGGAGATACACAAGTGGTTCGGGGTAGCAACAGAGCAATTAGACAACCTACAACCAGTCATTCTCAAGCAATGGTTGGTTCAATTCTCATATGCACATTTTCTTCCTCTACTTATTCATGCATGAATTGTTTCGTGGGTTCATTGAATAAGAGAGTTAGTCCCTTGGCTTGTGAGGGACATGTATATTTAAAGATTATCAATAAAAGACTACATTTGTATATCTATGATTCTCTTTCACATTTGTTGTAATGCAACATTGAAATGAAAAAATGTAATCTACTTCATTTTGACAATCATTCCTTCACGCATGCTGAAATTAGCAGTGTTATGGTTTATCTTTAAATGTTTAAAAAATAAGAAAATAATTAAACACTAAGTTACCCGATTTCAACTGAAAGCTAAAAATTAGGTAACAAGTCTTTAACCTTGATTTGGAGGATTTTTTAGTCCTTAATTTGCGTTTCTCTCTTTTGGAGAGGAGTTTTCTCCCATTGGGTAAACCCACAAAAGTGGTTTACAATTCGAATGAGGAAGGAAAACTTGTAAAAAATGATCCTATGGAAAAATTTTACATTTTGGGGGTTCGAACGAACCAAAAAAGGGTTCACTTGAACTAGGGTTCGAACGAACCCATTAAATCCAAGCACAAAAAAAATTCAAATGAAAAAAACTTTATAAGAGGGGCTTTGCTCGAACCCCTTGGTTTGAGCGAGCCCCCCATTTCCCTAATTTTTGACCTTCTTCACAAAAAAACCTAAATTTTTGCGCTTCAGAGCTCAGTTTGAACATGAAAATGGCAGAGACTTCACAGACCCAATTGGAATCAGGTAGTCCTCAGAATGAGCTATCCAATGAATATAATTTTAATATGTTTTGGTTTTATTATGTATTTATTTTTTAGTTTTATTAAACATAGGTTTTTCACCGAAAATCAAGCTCTTTGTTTTGCACATGTGGAAAAATAGAAGATTATCATTTTTTTTGAAAAATATGAGTGCACTAGATATCTAAGTCCTTGATCCAACAAAAAAAGAATTTCGATACATACAAAAAAAGTTACGCGTTATATGGTCGCACTATGTCTGAATTGTGATTGGTTTGACTTTGAAACTTAATTAAAGAAAAAAAATTCAATAAAAAACTATCTAACCAAGTGGAAGCACTAGATATCAAGTTAAAAATATAAATTTGAAAGAATTAGAATTTTATCCTTCATGGAAAAAAAGTTATGCGTATACGACAAGCGTACTTTTTAAAAATGTTGTTTTGAAAAAATAGTTTTCAAGGAGATGGAAAAGAAGTGCAATTTGATTCCAAAATTTTTGAAAAAACATATTTAGAATCTATAGAAAAAATGTCACGAAACTCTATTTTGCATCATCTTCAAATTCCTCACGGTTTAGCCGCTATAGGTTCTCGAAAGTGAAGATTTAGTTAAATTTTTTTATTTCACCATCCATTTTGGCCAAAAATTATAAACCACTATTGTGGGATCACCCCATTGTAGTTTTATCCTTTTCTCTAATTTTGGGAGATCTTTTTTTTGTAAATGGGTACCTAACTAGACCTTGTTTACCAGGAACCATCATGCATTCTTTTTAGGGTTTTTAGCTAAGTTCATCTTAAGGGGGGTGTTAGCTCGTAATCATGCATTAGCTAATGATTAATTAATCTTTATTTGATTATTAGTCTAATTTATTCTCATGCACTTAAGCTAAACTTAGGAGTTCTTTATTCAGTTAACTAAGTGATTTTTTATGTTAATTGAAGTGAGTTATTATTATATCATTCTCTCTAATCTCATGTGATATTGATACTTGTCTTGATCTAATCCATTTACCATTTAGGGTTGCTCCTATATAGCACTCAACCCTCATTGTATTATCTCTCTAGAGATTTTCTCTTCTGCTCTCTCGAGCTTTCATGCCTTTGATAGAACTCTCAACCTTTGAGGAATCTTGTTTTCCTTGAATATTCTTGAGGTTCAGTCTCTAGCTTTTTCTTGTTGAGGAATATTGCATATATTATTTACAGATCTCTTACGTGGAAGGTGTATTTATTCATTGTTTGATCATGTGGCTCGTGTTTTTCATAATTCTAATAAATAAGATAAGATCAAATACAAAATTAATTACAATGACAACATAACTACAACCTTTACATAACTCAATAGATATTACAAGATGGAAAATATACCAAACCAAGAACTCTCCAAGATCCTAAGTGATCTTCCAAATGGTGACTAGTGGGGAATTTTACTCACCTTCCAACCATATTAATAATTTTGTGTACATAATATATGCTTATTCTACTCTAGGCAACTCCCAAGCTATAGAGAGATGTCATGAATATACTTCTAACATCATCGATCTCACACATCATAAAATAAGGTCTCATACAAGACACCAATAATCCATGCCAATGATTAAAATGGGCATTATACACTATCTAATGTTCCACGTTTCGTGGACTCAACTTTGTTTTTTTGCACTTACCCTATAGGCTACCCGATGCTAAAATAATCATCTATACACATTTTTTTGCAAAAAAAACTAGTCATAGCATCCCCTATATACATGCTAAAATAATCATTTACACCAAATAGTCATAGCATGAAAATAAAAGAATGAAATCATCACATCAATAATCATACATATTGTTATCAAAATAAAAGAATGATGCACAAGGGCTATGCCCTCTAACCAATAAAACGCAAGAAGACATCGTAGCAAACACCAATATAAAACAATGAGTTGGCATGACATCAAAGTCATGCAAATAGTCATAGGAACTACCAAGTATCAATGTTATGATGAAAATAAAGGAACTACTAGGTACCTAATCCTATTTAAAAAGTTAACTATGACAAAAAAAATTGACCAAAAATTCAAGGAATAAAAAATGAGGTCAAAACAAATTACACCTGTATCCAAGAGGTTAGGAAACACATATCTAGAATGTGAGGCCTTTTAAATATTCAACTTTGAATAAAAATTCAAAGCACGAAAAACATGGCTAAAAGAATGACACCTATATCCTAGAGTTGGAAATCACATTTCTAGCATGAAACATTCCATCCCACAAAATAAAAATCTTTTACAAATGTCCTAAAATAAAAATAATTCACTTTAAAATAAAATAAAATTCTAAAACCATACAAAAATGCTCAATCACCATTATAGAAGCTTCAAGATTTTCATATTCACAAAATTTTATCATAAATAAAAAATACATAATTGTAAAATCAAATTATGTCCTCTTTCTCTAAATAGGCTAGGGATCACACTTTTTCAATCACATAATTTTGTTGGAATTTCTTTTAAGAGTTTTTGGACCATTTCATGTTGTTCAAGAAAACTAGAAGAAACACCGAATCAATTTTCTAACAATATCATTTTGTTTAAAATCTACCAAACACCACAAATAGACATTAACATAAAAATCTAGAGAAATTATGTTAGTGTGATGGTATCATTTTGAAATCCCAAAAATAATATGAAGCTTCAACTAAAATCTACAATTCTAAAACATATACTTGACAAAATAAAATAATTCTAAATCCAACTTAAGTAATATTCAAAAAAAACTATATGCCTATTCCAATTGATATGGAAGCATGACCAAACAAAGAATTTACATGAATAAATTGCATTATTTTATTAAAAGTAAAATACCTCTTTTTGTGCAAGCTTTCCCACATAAATTCTTGAGGTAGAAGTCAATCCATATGCATAGCAATCCTATTTTCAAATCCATAGATGCTTCGAGTAACACAAAAAAAAACCTTCTAGTCTTCCATTTTTCAATCCAAGAATTTGCACACAAGACAAAAAGGAATAGAAAAAATAAAATAAAATGACAAAGCCATTCCTTTTCCTTTTTATTTAAACCTCCATTTCACTCTCTTTTCCATTTCAAACTAACACACTAAGAAGATTTTTAAAAACTAGATATTTTACAAATAGATATTTTATTTTCGATATTTAGCTAATTATTAAAATCTAATATATTTATAAAATACATTTTAAATGACTAACATAGCAATTTCATTAAAATTGACTAATACATATATAAATTAAATTTAAATGCTTAACATAGTAATTTTCTCAATTAACTAATGCATTTAACTAAAATATTTTTTCAACTTATAACATTCTTCAATTATATCTACAATATTAAAATGCATAATAATTTTTCATAAAATAAATTAAATAACTAACATTTTTACTAAGCAATTAGGATTATTTTGTAAACACTCCAAAATAAGTATTATGGTGTTACATCACATGCTCTTTCCTTATCATGGGATGTAAAATGAAGTGCCCATTTAAGCTACGATGGTGTAGAATCATGAAACTTGTCCATGTCAGTGCTATGGAGGTCCAAGTGTCCATTTTTCCTCAGAAGCTTTATTTTGAATGTGGGAATAGTAAAATGATGTGTAAAGTTATCATATATTTGGTAGCTCCTCATTGGTCTGAATTCTTGATGTCATGTAATTCTAATGTAAAGCATTTTCAAATAAAGAAAAAGGTGGTCATCACCGTTGATGCAACCTATGTCATCTAAAGATGAACAACTAATATTCAAATCAAGAAACAACTAGCCATGAACAATAAGTTCACATGTATGAGTGTCAATGGAAAAATGACTGATATGATATCTGCTAGACTTTCCTTATATTTTCATCAAAAGGCATTCATTTGAGTTTGTTAACATCTCAAAATTTAGATAAGGTGAAGAATTTGCATAATTTGAATCTTTCTAGTGTCTAAGAATTAAAATTAGGGTTCCAAGCATTTCATAGGTAAGTCATATAAATCTTACCCTAATTTACAAAATTGTGGCTTAATTTGAGAATTCTTGCATTATTAGGGTTTTTTTGTTGTGTTGAAAGAAAAATATAGGGTTTTACTTGTCCTAATTTTTAAAATCGTAGTCACATTCTAAAACCCTAGGTTTTTTGAAAATCCTATGCTATGAGTCAAACTAGTTCCCAACCCGTAAAGTCAAAAAGGGCTTTGGATGAAGACCTTATGATTCAACTCCCAAGGTCTTCATGTAAGGTAATGAATGATCAAGCCCATCTGGAATTTTAACAAAAGGATTGATAGATAATGATATGGATTGTCATGATTCTACCATTTATTTAACTATGTATGGTCACATTTTGATCACTAGTATGATAGGAAATATTCCAAAATCCCCATTTCTAACATTTGGAACCTAGACCTTAGGAAATTGATCATTCCAAATATCTTTGTGGATGTGGATTTCATCAAAAGAATTATAGATAGACCCTGTATGATGCTAATGCCAGAGCCATTATAGCTAGCAATGGTGGTGGGCTAATTAGAATTGATAAAGAATACATTTCATAGGCTTTTGGTTTAAATTTAGTAGCAAATAAGACCATAGAATTCAAATCCCTCGCAAAGGAGTATTATAATGATAAGATCAATTACAAAGTGAACTATCTTCCAATTCATAAAGGGGTTTGGACTAAAGGCCTATGAAGTTCTCTCCCACAGAGCTAGAGCCTTTCAATGAGGATATCTTTGAGAATCATTTCATCAAAACATATTATGTTTTATGTCAAGTCTTGGTTGTAGATGTCAAATCTGAAATACCAATTCGCATCATGATAATGGCTGTAGACATTAAGAATTTCATTGTTAATAGAGAGTTTTATTTTTCCACCATAATATAGGTAGAATTCATAAGCAATTGGCGGCCATTAAGAATGATGCTAGAGTGGTGAACTTCAAGCGGTATTCTTTGTGATGCCACCTTTTCCTATATGTAGGTTGAGAAATGTCTATGATAAGTCTTTGCAAATAAGGTTCAATGATAAAAATAATGTCTAGCTCCCTATGTAATGTTGGACTTATATATGCGATATGCACTGCCATAACTCAAGCCTTATGGTGTTCTAAGAATGTTTTTTAAATCAATTTTTGAGACACATAGTGCTACTTTATATGTTCCTAGGTTCTTATGTTTATTATGTCCTATATTTACCATGTCTATTATCATATGTTCCTATGCTACATGATTTTATTATATTTAAATACGCTTCTTATGTTTCATGCCTATATTCAATGTTATCTCAATGCCATTTTCATTATGCTTATTATGTTTACCTTTATTATAATCCTAATAGTTTTTATGTTTACATCTTACATATGATTCTATATGTACGATTGTTGTCATAATTATGATTGCATGTATATGATACTTATCATATTCATATCTTATACTTACATAATATAATATGTACCATCCCTACATCTCTTATACCTTTTTCTGTCAACATAATCCTTATCTAATTCATCAACTCTAAATTATATTAATTAAAATGCATCACTTACTTTACAATAGTATACTTAAAATTTTGAAAATGAAAAAATATTACTTATAAATTAAGAAAATTGTTGAAAATGAAAGGAAATCACTTCATAATAATTTAAAAGGTGTAAATTTTAGAAGAATTAATTTTTCAAAATAAAATTTAATTAAATTTAAAAATGTTAATAAAAATATTAAATTAAAGAAATAAACAACAAACTCTTTTATAGATATCTGCACAAACCCCAAGGGAGCTTGTCTAGACACAAGCTTGGGGAAATCTTCGATATGGCATGGAGGGTGAAGTGTTTGCAGATTTGATTGTCAGCATTCATCCAACTGGAAATCATTTTAAAGAGAAGGTGATGTGCAAGAATGTACAATTATTGCTCTGATTTCTTTAATTTCCCATTCACTGGAAGAATGGAATTCACCACAAGAAAAATGCAGAGGTCCCATTTTGACCCAGTTGTGGGCGGCGGATGAAGTTTCACTATTTTCTTCTTTCTATGGAAAAAAAATTAATCCTGTCAGAGAGAAAAAGTTAGAAAATTCTCATATAATTGAATTATAGATAGGCATGGATGGCCATTGCAGTGATGACTCATCCAAATCAAGTTGTTTACAGCTCAGCTTCAACACAGACTTCTCCTTTTTCACACCAACACCCCTTTTTCCAACTACTCTCCTTCTCTTGGACTCTCTCACCTCTATGCAAATCAACTTCTATAAATCCCCCCTGCCCCCTCGCCTCTCCCCCTCCCCCCGTTTTACAAAGTAAATCACTAGCATTCAGAAGTTTATGAGATATGGGCAGAGATTGAAAAAAAAACACAGCTGTACAATTATTGCTCTTATTTTCTCTTTCATTGCCCATTCACTGGAGTAATGGAATTCACCACAAGAAAAATATAGAGGTCCCATTTTGACCCAGCTGTGGCCGCGGATGAAGTTTCACTATTTTCTTCTTTTTATGGAAAGGAGATTAAACCTATCAGAGAGAAAACGTTAGAAAATTCTCATATAATTGAACTATAGACAGGCATGGATGGCCATTGTAGTGATGACTCTGTTGAGAATTGTGTCTCAACCTTGCAAGCTTTTTCCAGAAAATTCTAGAATTTGTTTGTGGTAATTCTCCACATGTTTATGTGTTGGAAAAAGGTGTATGAGTTGTTAAAAAAATGTGCCTTATCCCTAGTAGAATATAGGAGGGCTATTTTTAGAGTATAAACAACTCATTGTATAATTTTTATGGGGGTCTAAACTAGAGGACAAAATTATGGACGAAAATGCTATTTTAACTTGGTTGTTTTTCCATCTTGGAGTTACAAATGACAAGTGGGTAACATGTGGCATGGTTGTTTTGCCCATGGTTTTGGCCCATGGTTTTGTAAAACCACAAATGGTTTCTAGGTTGTAAATCACTATTAAAGGAGGGCTTGGGGAGGTGTTTGAATCATCGAGTTCAGTTTGCAAGACTGGGTGCTAGAAGGAGTCTCTCCGAGTTCGAGTTTGAGTTGTGGTGATGTGCTCCTGTAAGAACTTGCATTGAAAGTGTATTGTAATCTTCTTGATTTGATAATACATTGTGCGGGTTTTGGAGGGTGGGGTTTTTTTCCCGAAAGGGTTTCCCCACGATAATTACTGTGTTATGTGTTTATTGTGATATTTCATTTATGCATGTTTATTTGTCCATTGAAATATCTATAATAGTTAGTTGAATTTGCATAATCGTCCTCTCAAGATTAGCGTAGGAAGCGATTCCGCGCACCTTTGCTTCCTTACAAGTGGTATCAGAGCCTGGCCAGTTTTGGTTCTATTTGTTGGGTACAGGGTTTTTTGAGCTAATCAAGGTTTGAGTGGGAGCTTGTGCAGAGGTTTTCATTTCTGTATTGCAGGATTGCAAAGATGGCAAGCATATCGGGAGGATTGATGTAGAAAAGTTTTCTGGCACAAACTTTGAGATGTGGAAGCTGAAGATGGAAGATTTGTTAATTGATCGAGATCTATGGGATGCGGTGGATGAGAATACGCTGAGGCCCGCAGATCCAACTTTAGCTGCACAATATGATGTGACTGATAGAAAAGCTAAAGGTCTCATCAGATTGTGTCTTGCAGATTCAATTCTGATTAATGTCCATGAAGAATCTACTGCAAAGAAGCTTTGGAAGAAGCTAAGTGAGATCTACCAAGCAAAATCACTTGTGAATAATATTTTCTTGAGGAAGAAGTTGTATTCCTTGAGAATGGAAGAAGGTGGACGAATTTCTGAGCATCTTGAAACATTCAATATGTTGGTGACTCAGTTGACCTCAGTTGGGGTTAAGATGGATGAAGAAGAAAGGTGCCAAACTTTGTTGTGTTCATTGCCAGACTCATGGGACAACCTTGTCATGGCCATAGGGAGCACTTCAGTTGTCTTGAAGATGGAGGACGTTGTTGGTTCTCTACTTTCTGAGGAGATGAGAAGGAAGGTCTCTCTGAATGCCAAAGAGGCTTTGAGTGTTCGAGGAAGACCAAAAGAAAGAGGCAAGAACGAAAAGCAGCATGGCCATTCTAAGTCCAAGAATAAGGGGAGATCAAAATCTCCTGGTAAGTCCAAGGCAATCTGCTGGAATTGTGGCAAACCTGGACACTTCCGAAAGGACTGCAAAGAGGAGAAGAAGAAGAAGAAGAAGAAGCAAGATTCTGATTCTGAGTCCGAGAAGGAAGATGGAGATGCTTTCATCGCAGCCTTGGCCACTCATGCAGGTGACAATGCATGGTTGATAGACTCAGGTGCATCTTTCCACATGACTCCTAATAGAAACTGGTTTAGTAAGTATGAAAATTTTGATGGTGGTAAGGTGTATTTGGGTGATAACTCTGTTCTTGATATTGTTGGTCGTGGAAGTATTCGTGTGAAATTTTCTGATGGTAGAATTAGAAGATTTGATGGTGTCTTGCATATCCCGGGACTAGCAAGAAATTTGTTATCTGTTAGCAAACTAATAGATGCAGGTGTGCTTGTACAGTTTTCTGAAGCAGTGTGAAAATGGTGAGAGGTGCTATGGTAATAGCAAGAGGAAGCAGATTGGGTACATTGTACCAGCTTGATGCATGCACGGTTGAGTGCAATAGTACTTCTGATAAGATTGTGAAAATGACTACTTTGTTGGAGAAGGAGAGGGTTTCTCTTTCAACAGATGGTCGTGGTTTTTGGGTACCCAAGGGTGCTCTATCTACCGAATCAAAGTTACCTGTAGAGAAGACCATGTTATGGCACCAAAGACTCGGCCACATAGGTGAGAAGGGTCTATGACCTTGAAAAATAAAAACCTTGTTGATGGGTTGAATGACTGCAATCTTGAGTTTGATTTTTGTGAGCATTGTATCTATGGTAAACAAAATCGTATTCAGTTTTACTCGAGTTCTCATAAGTCTTCATGTATTTTGGATCTTATCCATTCAGATGTATTTGGTCCAGTTGATGTTTCTTCTATTGGTAGATCAGTTTATTATGTTTCTTTCATTGATGATTTCAGTAGAAGAACATGGGTTTATTTTCTTAGGAGTAAAGCTGAAGTTTTCAGTCGTTTCAAAGAATTTAAAGCAATGGTTGAGTTGCAGACTGGAAAGAAGATAAAGTGTTTGAGAACTGATAATGGTGGTGAATATTGCTCTAATGATTTTGACACATTTTGTAAAGATTGTGGTATTAAAAGAGAGAAGACGACTCTGTATTCTCCACAGCAGAATGGAGTTGCAGAAAGAATGAATAGGACCTTGATGGAGAAGGCTAGGAGTATGCTGAGTGGAGCTGGACTGGAACAAAAGTTTTGGGCTGAAGCTGTTGCCACTACCTGCTACCTGATAAACAGGTCTCCTACATCAGCTCTTGTTGATAAGATGCCAATGGAAGCGTGGTCGGGCCACAAGCCTTCACTTAGACATCTGAGAGTGTTTGGTTGTGAGGCATATGCTCATGTGCCAAAGGAGAAGCGACAAAATTGGACAACAAAGCTGTCAAATGTATCTTCATTGGATATAGTTATGGTGTGAAAGGATACAAGCTTTGGGATCCTGTTGCACAAAAGGTATTTTATTCCAGAAGTGTTATTTTTAGAGAAACTAAGCCTTCTTCTGTTATAGTGCAGCCAGAACAGATGGAAGAAAAGAAAGATGTGATTCAACTGCCTGCTACACCTGAGAAAGTTGAATCGAGGCCCTTAGAAAGACAAGATGTTGAGGAGAGCTCTACGAGTTCTGAATCATCAGAGGAAGAGGGAGAACCTGAACCTGAACTAGATCTTGTTCGAAGGTCTAGTAGACAGAGGAAAGCACCAGAAAGGTATGGATATTCTCCTGATGATTGGAGGTGTATATTTTCTTTGAATGCTAATATTGATGAACGAGATCTGTAGAAGAGGCTCTTGGTATGAATGATTCAGAGTCCTGGAAAATAGCCATGGAAGAAGAGATGGCAGCTCTTAAGAAGAATGACACATGGGACCTTGTACCATTGCCTGAAGGACGGAAGCCTGTTGGTTGTAAATGGGTGTTCAAAAGGAAGATGGGTTCAAATGGAAGCATTGAGAAGTATAAAGCACGTTTGGTTGCAAAAGGTTACTCCCAGGTTGTAGGAGTTGATTATGGTGAAATTTTTTCTCCTGTAGCAAAAATGACATCCATTCGATTTTTACTTTCTATTGCAGCTGCTTATGATCTAGAGGTTGAGCAGATGGATGTGAAAACAACTTTCCTTCATGGAGATTTGGAGGAAGAAATTTATATGACACAGCCAGAGCACTTTGTGGTGAAAGGTAAAAGTCATTTGGTTTGTAAGTTGAAGAAATCCTTGTATGGTTTAAAACAAAGTCCTAGGATGTGGTACCAGAAGTTTGATACATATGTTTTGAGTTTGGGATTTGTGCGATCTAAATCTGATCACTGTATATATTACAAGTCTGATGGTGATTATTTCCTGGTTATTGCCTTGTATGTCGATGACATGTTGTTTATTGGCAAAGGAAAAGGTTTGATTGTAGAATTAAAATCTCAGCTCTCAACAAAGTTTGAAATGAAAGATCTTGGTACAACAAGGCATATTCTAGGAATGGAGATTATAAGAGATAGGAAAAATAGAAAGCTTTGGCTAGGCCAGAGTAAGTATGTTGGTACTATTCTGAGAAGATTCAATATGCAGGATTCCAGACCATTGAGTGTTCCTGTTACTATGGGAACAAAGCTTTCTAGCTCACAGTGTCCTACATCCCCATTGGAGATGGAAGAGATGAGTCGAGTACCATATCAGAGTGCTGTTGGAAGTTTGATGTATGCTATGGTCTGTACAAGACCAGACATTGCCCAAGCAGTGGGAGTACTTTCCCGTTACATGTCTAATCTAGGAAGAGCACATTGGGATGCAGTAAAAAGAGTTTTCAGATACTTGCGGGGTACCTCAGAGTACTCTATTTGTTTCCATGGAACAGGAAACGAGCATTCCTTGGATATTCAAGGCTACGTGGATTCAGACTGGGCCGATGATGTTGATAAAAGAAGATCCACTAGTGCATATGTGTTTACATTATTCGGTGGTGCAATCAGTTGGATGAGCAAGCGACAAGCTGTGGTCGCTTTGTCCACTACAGAGGCAGAGTATATGGCAGCTACTCATGCCTGCAAGGAAGCCATCTGGCTAAAGAGATTGTGTTCAGATATAGAGTTCAAACAGGGTGCAGTGACAATTTATAGTGATAGTCAGAGTGCAATCTGCCTAGCGAAGAACCCGACATTTCATGCCAGGACCAAGCACATTGATGTACAATATCATTTTGTGAGAGATATGGTCGAGGATGGCAAGGTGAAGCTGGAGAAGGTGGAGACTTTGGTGAATGTTGCTGATGCATTAACTAAGCCCATGAGCACAGAGAAATTCAGATGGTGTTCAGAGTCTATGGGGCTCTCGGCCCCTAGCAATTAAGTCCATGACACTTTGGATCCCCTGACTCTTGCAAGGTGTTCGACAAGTGGGAGAATGTTGAGAATTGTGTCTCAACCTTGCAAGCTTTTTCCAGAAAATTCTAGAATTTGTTTGTGGTAATTCTCCACATGTTTATGTGTTGGAAAAAGGTGTATGAGTTGTTAAAAAATGTGCCTTATCCCTAGTATAATATAAGAGGGCTATTTTTAGAGTATAAACAACTCATTGTATAACTTTTATGGGGGTCTAAACTAGAGGACAAAATTATGGACGAAAATGCTATTTTAACTTGGTTGTTTTTCCATCTTGGAGTTACAAATGACAAGCGGGTAACATATGGCATGGTTGTTTTGCCCATGGTTTTGGCCCATGGTTTTGTAAAACCACAAATGGTTTCCAAGTTGTAAATCACTATAAAAGGAGGGCTTGGGGAGGTGTTTGAATCATCGAGTTCAGTTTGCAAGACTGGGTGCTAGAAGGAGTCTCTCCGAGTCCGAGTTTGAGTTGTGGTGATGCGCTCCTGTAAGAACTTGCATTGCAAGTGTATTGTAATCTTCTTGATTTGATAATACATTGTGCGGGTTTTGGAGGGTGGGGTTTTTCTCCCGGAAGGGTTTCCCCACAATAATTACTGTGTTATGTGTTTATTGTGATATTTCATTTATGCATGTTTATTTGTCCATAGAAATCTATGTAATAGTTAGTTGAATTTGCATAATCCTCCTCTCAAGATTAGTGTAGGAAGCGATTCCGCACACCTTTGCTTCCTTACAGACTCACCCAAATCAAGATGTTTATAGCTCAACCTCAACACAGACTTCTCCTCTTTCACACCAAGACCCCATTTTCCAACTTCTCTCCTTCTCTTGGACTCTCTCACCACTGTGCAAATCAACTTCTATAAATCCCCTCTTTTCCCCCAGCTTAACAAACAAAGTAAATTAATCACTAGTATTCAGAAGTTTCTAAGATATGGGCAGCTTCTTCTTCCGTGGGTTTATTGTATTCTCATTGCTTATATTGCTCAAGGGAGCCACCAGTAGCTTGGACAAAGATTTCTACGTTTCCTCGGCTCCATACCATGTTAGATTCTTGAATGGTGGCCAAGAACTACAACTCATCCTCGATCAAAATTCTGGTAAGTAATGGAAAAATCAAGCTATTTATGTAAAAGAAAATTGAGCTTTGCTGAGGTTGGGTGTGTTTGTTTAACATGGTCAGGCATTGCTTCGAAGAATAAGTATCTGTTTGGGAACATTAAGATGCAAATCAAGCTGGTTCCAGGAGACTCAGCAGGAACAGTAACAACTTATTATGTATATCCTAAATATAACAAAGCCCCATAATGTTTATCCTCTTAGAAGTAGCATACCTAGTTTCTACTAACATTTTGAAGGAGGAGGCTAATGTTTTTACCCCTGGTAATCATATTGCAGTTGTCTTCAAAGGTACCTAATCATGATGAATTGGACTTCGAGTTTCTTGGAAACAGATCAGGAGAGCCATACATCCTTCAGACAAATGTATATGCAGGTGGAAAAGGTGACCGAGAATAGAGGATATACCTCTGGTTTGATCCCACCAAAGACTTTCACTCCTATGGTGTACTGTGGACTCCTCAACACATCTTGTATGTTTCTCTCTTTCATCATTTTTGAAAGAAATTTGTTAATGGCTATATGTTGTTATTTGATTATTTTTATGACTGAATTTGAATCACATAAAACTGTAGATTCATGGTGGATAGCGTGCCAATCAGAGAGTTCAACAACCACAAGGCATATCCAGATAAACAACCCATGGGAGTATTTTCAAGCATATGGAATGGAGACAGCTGGGCAACTCAAGGAGGGCTTGTTAAGATAGACTGGTCACATGCTCCATTTGTTGTAAGCTACCGCAATTTCAGTGTTGAGTCAATGGCAGCATCATCGGAGAAGAGATGAAAGTGGTGAGTTCAGATCAGTTGAAGAAACTGCAGTGGGTGAAGAAAAACTTCATGATATACAACTACTGCAATGACAAACAGAGATATCCTCTGCTTCCTCCAGAATGTACTGCAGACATGTAAATGTACAATTTTAATATGCTTTGTAATCATGGCAGTTTAGTACAAGGAGGAGATTTTTAACCAGATACTTCACAGTAACGATATAATATGTAATATATGATAAAATAATCATAATAATCTAAAGTTGTTATAAATTGGGGTTTAAATTTTTTAATTCTAAATTGAAAATTTTCAGAAAATTATTTGAAACAAAGATTCAATTATTTAAAATATTCAAAATATCATTTAACAATCAAACAAGTAATACCTAGTACTTAAAAAAGACAACTTTACAGATCTTCTTATTAACTTAATAAATACTGACCTTAATAAAGGAGGTAGTCAAAGTCAAAGTCAAAGTAAACCTTCAAAACTTATGAACTCTTATTGATATTATTACGAAAGACTCTTTTAAGATTGTGAAATCCAAAAAGTTAAAAATTTAAGACGGAAAATTAGTTTAAAAGAGTTTAGGGAATGGTTGGAATGTAAATATCCACAAAATAATATAGTTTCAGAATCTTATTTTCTAGATATATTATATTGTTTATCTATTATTTAACATCAAGGGGGTAAATTTTTTATTAAAACAAGGAAATGTTACAAAGCAAGGGCATTAAATGGCCCTATCAAGTTCAACTAAGTGAACCAATTGATGAGACAAATTTGGGGGTAGTTGACCCCGATCCACCAAATTCCAATCATGAATATGATCAGAAGCCCATTTAGCCAAGCAATCAGCAACGCCATTCCATTCTCGAGGAATATGAGTGAAAGTAATATACTCCAAAGAATCACATAGAGTGAGAATTTGTTCGACAATCAAAGCCATCCGCTAGCTCACATCATCCAAATACCGCCTTTTCAGTAAATAATATTATATTATATTATATTATTTATTATTTAAAATGGGATATTACATTAAATAATAATGAGTATAGATTATTTTTTAACTAAGTTTAATACTAATTAAGTAATTAATATTTGAGAGTAGAGTTTAAATATAATATTGAAATATGTAATATTAATAAAGAAGGATATGTGTATTTAGTTTTATGTATAATAAACAGATGATTTGTTGTGATTTATTGTGTTAAATGGTCAAATTTCAAATACTATCTTTTAAATTTAGGCATAGTCATAAAAGAGAGTTTTGATTAGATTTATTGTGTGCTCTTAAATGTTAAGTACATATAGAATTTAAAGAACAAAAATATAATAATCTATAAATGTTAAGTATTATGGTCTACACAAATCTTAATATCCTAGTGTATATGAGGGGAGAGTGGGAAGTGAAAAATCTTAGAGTGCCAACAATGAGTTTTATGGAATCTAATGTAAAATGGATAGTGATTCCAAATGCTAGTTTTTAAAATGATGGAGAATACAATAATAACCTTACGATCGTCCAAGTAAACTTGAAGATGAAAGAGGAGGAGGTTTTAAGCGAGAACAACAATATCACCATCTTAAAGAATTCAAGAAAAAATGTATTCTCTACATGGTGAGGAGAAGTAGTTGTTGCCTTAAACCTATCTCTCTCAATAAGTATCTAGTGACCAAGAATAGATGATACTTCTATGATCTTGTAATCTTAGAAGAAAGAATACAACAAACCATAAACATCAATATGATTCAAAACAATTGCAAAACTTACAATGGAGGACAAGGTGTAGTAGTGTTGTATCCCTAGAATCACAAAATGTTGTAGCAAAGCTTAAATTTTTTAGAGAGTTCACAATAGCCAATATATAATTGAATATTCAAGAAACTCTAACAATCAATGCATGTAAGAATGAAGGAAGGAATCTCAACAACCATTATTTTTAGTCAAGAGCTTAGAGAATGTTGGTTGCATATTTGATAGAGGCTATAGATGGCCATTATGAAATTAATGGAGGTGAATTATCACCAAACTATTGTTAGATTGAATATGTAAAATCATACTATTACAAGATGACAATGCAATTGTGTAAATGTCTTCATGTAAAATTTTTTTAATTAGCATTATAATATAAAAGGTATTTTATAAATTTAAATGATCATAATAGACATATTTAAGTCCATATAATAGATCCAAATGTGCATAAAGACATAAATTGTTGGTAATTTTAGTTTGGGGAAAAGGTTGAAGATAGGTTTAATGAACCCTAAGAACATGCTATAATAATGGACACTAGGATGAGGACACATTGTAATGAAAAAAGTGCAACATTGGAAATTTTGGTCCATTTTCCCTCACTTTAGCATGCTTGTACCATTAGGTGATAAAGCCTAGCTAAAGTATAAAAAAGTAAATATAAAAAAAAATCAAATATATTATAAAAGGATACATTGTAGTCTTTGATGGAAGCACTCATAGCCTAAACAAATATTTGTGAAATCAGATGTAAGAAAAAAAACCTACAACAAATATTTATTAGTAAAACATAAGACTTGCATCACAACAAGATGTAAGAAATATATAAAACTCGCAACATAAACATGTTAACAAATGCTACATAAAGCAATATACACACAACAAACCAAAGAAAATGCATAACACACAAAAATATTTAGGACAACAAAAACATGAAATATGAAAAACCACTTGCACCAAGAAGGAAAGTATAAGATTTTGAAGCATGTTTTATTGCTGCAAAATATAACATAATCTCAATGTATGCTAATTCTACAAAAATATGAATATGGTTCAAGACCTAGCATGCTTTATATCTAGGAACCATATGAAAATACCATGAATCACATGCACTGGCATACTTTATTGCTAGGTAATTCATACATAAATACAATACTAGAGACTGCATGTACTAGTATACTCTATTGTTAGGCAATCTTGATAAATGTGGTCATGTTCAAGTGTTCATTTTACTTTTTATTAGTAGATCAAGGTGAAGAAGCCTTGCAATAGTTTTTTTGTGATGCAAATCTCATCTTAGTTATGCACCATTGAACTACCCATAGCAGATTATGTGAGTGTAAAATTGGCAATAATAAAATCAACAAACTAAAATAAGGAAACATATAACAATAGACATATATGGAGAAACCCTTTTGGGTGAAAAATAAACATCAAAGAAAGGCTCAAGAATTCATTAATCTTCAAAAATATACTTGTAATATAACCTCATGAAACTACTATCTACCTCCAATTTATAGAGAAATGGGAGAGGAGTATCAAAAATAATTTTCTAAAATAATGTACCTTCATACCATGGTAAAATAAATAAAAATCATGTTTGAAATGAAGAGGATAGTTTGAGAATAGTAAAAATAACTCAGAATGGCCCATGAATAGAAAATGTAACCTTTGTTCTAAAAACATACCACATTTTTACTTGTATCTCCTCTATAATGACACTTGTCACAAGGTGCATCTAAATTAACCTCTGTGCACATATGGGCCCCATGAATAATGCAAAATAATCCACTACTCTATTCTAGCTCACCTAAGTTGAGGAATCTACTAAAAATAGCTTTGTTAATACTTCTACCAACTCCAACTTTTTAATGAATTCCTCTACAACTATTATTCGAAGTTAACAAGGAAAATAAGAATAAAATAATATTCTCAAAAATATTGGTGTCCAAGTACCCATTTCAATATTGTTGAAGATATATTAAATAATAAATTAGATTGTAATTAAATATCACACTATCCTAATATTCTTTAACTTGATATTATACATTGTAATCACATTCAAAGGAAAAATAACATAAATCAAGTATCTAGGATCCAAGGTTCATGACCTTATGCCAAGAAAAATTCTATGTGCTTATTGGTTTCATGAGGGAATACACAAATTGATATTAAACATCAACATTCTTAGTATGAGCATGTTACAAGGGATTTTTGGACAAAAAAAGAACTCTAATTTTATCACAACTAATTGTGACCATCTTGCATTTAAAACCAATACATGCTCATAGTCTTTGTAACCATAGGTTCTCAACATGAACATTGTCCCACTTTTGAGACATCCTATTTTTTCAACAAGACTTTACCATTCTCTACCATCTCACACACAAATTGATATTAAACATCAACATACTTTGTATGAGGATGTTACAAGGGATTTTTGGACAAAAAAGGAACTCTAATTTAATCACAACTAATTGTGACCATCTTGCATTTAAAACCAATACATGCTCATAGTCTTTGTAACCATAGGTTCTCAACATGAACATTGTCCCACTTTTGAGACATCCTATTTTTTCCTAAAATCACATATTTTTTAGAAAATATAATTATTTAAGCCTTGAGAGAATCCATTTAAAGGATTTTAATTGAAGAGGGTTAGATCAAACCCCCTTAGATCAAACCCATTGGATAGAACCCCTCTAGTATTAAATCATACTTGCAATGGAGTCTCCTATGCACCTATCAAAATGTTGAAAAAACCCACTTTTGCTTTACCTTTTGGGGGATCAAATGAATTCATTTAGAAATTATGTTGTGTAGGTATGTATCCCTTATTATAAGCTTTCCAAAAAGTGTATATATATATATACACACACACAACAAGTTTTCCACATAGAATATAGGGGGGGAAGATAAATAGGAGATATTAGAGAGGATGAAAAGTCCATAAAGCGCTACAAGGAAAAGAAAAGAATTATGACTAAGAAAACAACTCAGAAACTAGGGACGTGCACAAATGACTCAAAACCACAAAAGATATCCACTAGGATCTCCTATTGTTTTGGCAGAGAAGAGCATCCATGGTCTATTGAGAGCCCTCCTCAACAATTTCCTTGCCTTCAATTCAAAGCTTTTTAGCCTCAGACTTCCTCCCCTTCTTTCTCTTTGAACCAAAACAATTTGGTTTAAGTTTATTGCTAGCCATTTGAGAGATCACAAGTTTCTAAGGAAAATCCAAAAACATGCCATGCTCATTGCAGTAGTGATTTGAATTATCTATATCATCCATAAAAGGTAAGGTGTCATTAGACTTAGAGCCATCCTCTTTCAATTCAAGAGAGGCCCCGATAAAGTTATCATGGACAAAATTTATAGGAAGAGGAGAAGATACCAAAGGCTAGATAAGATCTAACCTTGAAGCTAGTTGAGATTCCTAAAATTTGTCATAATTTTTCCATATCAAATCAACACTTAGAAAACCATCCTTTTAACCCATTTTTTAAGGTTGACATAACTGAACCTTGCTTGAAATTGAAGGGAGAAAGCCTCAATTTTATGGCCCAACATATTGCAACAAAATTAATAAAAATGTAGTCCTTCAAATTTTAAATATTGTGTCCAAATGCCATAAGAAGAGTGGATCCAAATAGAATGTGAGAGGGTTTTTAAAATATATACCATTGTACAAACACTATAATATTTGCGATCAGGAGCCACTACTTTTTTATTAAGCTTAACAAATGAACTAACTTGGTTAATCAAATTGCTAATTATATCTACATTTTATAAAACCAAGGGAAGATTATAGAGCCTAATCGAGAAAAGAATGTTTGTTATCTTCTCAGTAGCTAGATCAAAGAAAGGAGTCCATAGAGAGATACAGAGGCTAGAATTCCCAAAGAACCATGGACAATTCTAGAATACAAAATTTTAGTCTACAACAAAGTTGAAAATGAACAAAAAGAATCCAAAATACAAAAAATCAATTCACAAGGTAGACAAGTTACTATAGGTGGTTTTGGATCATTCCACAATAGAATCAATAGATGGACGCATTCATGGACATCTCGAAATCAAAGATTGATTTCCAATGTCTTGAGCAATCACATCAAAGCAACCATCTGAGATGCAAAAGTCCTGAGGTTCGTTAGAGAGAACCACCTCTGCATCCTTGATAGTTAGAGAAGGGCCACCCAAATGAGAAGCAGGCTCATGATGGTAGAAGAAGGTGAAAAAGGCCGAGCTTTGGGAAGGGGTGGGAAAGGGTTAGCTTGTTGGATCCGCTACAAATATAAAGCTTAAAAAATACATGGTAAGGGTTTGATTTATTTTTGCAAGATGTAAAACTAGTTAGATCCAAAATAGAAGGCACATGCACAACACTAGGCACCACATCAATCTGAGCCATCCCCAATGGGTCAAAACCTAAAGCTTGTAGAGGAGGGGAGGGAGAAATAATATTCTCATGGGATGAGCCAAAGCATAGGGCATACTGATGTCACCCATCCCCATTTGTATTGCAACAACCTCCCTTCCTAGAGCTAGCTAGACACTTGCCTTTTTCTCAAGACTTCATGCCAGATTGTCGTAGCCTCCTATTAGCATGTGCATCTAGATCTCAATCATCGTAGACCTTCCTCATGTTGGGAAAATGTGTCTCAACCTTGCAATGACAGAAGGTACTATTGATACGTTAGCAACAGGGGGTGTGGGGGGTTCTTGAAAGGAAAATTTTATTTATATTTTATTTTTGTAAATCTCGATCATTCATCATCAGGTCTTAGATCTGACGACTAATATTTTATTAGCCTGAATTTCCCTAGAATGCAATCCTATTTTATGAGGGTGTTATATTACAACCATGTGTTGTGATGTATTTTGAGAGTCTGATAACGGTCATGTTATCTCTGGATCTCTAGTTGGTGATACTCTTGTGAGAAGCTTGCTCTACAAGTATATTGTAATCTTTGTGATTTTTGAATAATATATTAGGTAGCTTTTGGAGTGTGGGGTTTTTCTTGGGCGAAAGAGTAGATGCTTGCCTTTTTCTCGAGCCTTCGCGCCAATCTATCACAACCTCCCATTAGCATGCACATCTACATCTCTATCATTGCAGACCTTCCTCATGTTGGAAAAATGTGTTTCAAACTTGCAATTACATAAGGTACTATGGATATGTCAGCGACGGGGGGTGCATGGGGTTCTCAAAAGAAAATTTTATTTATATCTTATTATTGTAAATCTAGACCATTCATCATTAGGTCTTAGATTTGACGACCGATATTTTATTAGCTTGACTTTCCCTAAAAGGAAACCCTATTTTATGAGGGTGTTGTATTATGGTTGCGTGTTGTGATGTATTTTGAGAGTCTGATAGTAGTCGTGTTGCCTTTGGATCTTTGGTTGGTGATACTCTTGTGAGACGCTTTCTCTACAAGTATACTGCAATCTTTGTGATTTTTGAATAATATATTGGGCAACTTTTGGAGTGTGGAGTTTTTCTCTCAAAAGGGTTTTCCCATGTAAATCAATGTGTGTGCTATGCATGATATTTATGTTTACTTATGTTTAAGTTTCTATAACTAAAAAGATCTGTATAATTTTACATTATTCTCCTCTCAAGCTTAGTGTAGGAAGTTGTTCTGCTACCTTAGCATCCTTACACCTTGCTCCTGGGCTTCATCCATCCTTGCTTTCTTATTGACAAACTATCATGAGTTCCTATCGCTTTAGTTGAAAATGTCATAGTCTTCAAAGGTTGTATGCATTAGGGGACACCTTGGCTATATCTCTTATATTTTCTCAATTATTGAAATGATTGTAAAACAAAATTTAACTAGAAAGCATGAAGTTGTTTAAGCTAGAAAGCATGAGACGATTAAACTATAAAGCATATAAATTACCTAAGAAGAAACACTTGTAGTAAAAATGTAAAATTTAAATGAAAACAACTAATGGCTAATGACTAACTATTAATAGAAGGTAAACTTGATAATTTGTAACTAACAACAGGAGTGGATGCTTTGGAATTTCCAAGCAAACATAACTTTAAGATTGCAAATTCAAAAGTACGACCTGCAAGAATATTTGACAGAGCTCAACATGCACAAATAACATTCATCTAAATTTATCATGTACAAAATAAAGAAAACAACATTGAAAATGAATATACTTATCTATCCTACAAGATCCCTCGAGTGGCTAGCTCTCAGGCATTCCTACGCTTAAGTCAAATCACAAGTACTTTCACATCTTCAAAATGAATCCATCCATGATACTTCCATTACCTAAAAATTATTAACTCATAATAGTATTGTCAATATTTATTTATTCATGTAAAAGTGTAACATAGAGACATAGTTGAACAGTGTTCAAAGCAATCACAACATCATAACATTATCACCATATCATTGTTTTTGGTAGTAACATATATATACTAAACTGCTAGCAAAATCCTAAATTTCAGATGGTGGAAGATCACCATTGAAAAATTATTTTAACAAAATTACAACTAACCAACGAACTGAGGTCCATAACATAAAACATATTAAAAGGACTTGTTCCACTATGCACTCCTAAAATTTTGGCACCTAGACTTTCAATGCTCTATCTTCAACTACTTGAAGTCTGCTTTAAAGTCCACTTGATCATGCATAATGTCCTGTACAATGATTGAAAGCTATACCATTATATCAATGTTAGTCAGCTAATTTCAATCGATTTAGGAAATAAATATTTATGCATTTTTTTACAAAAATTAAGCAATTATTAATCCTAAAAATAAATAATTAGCAGGGCCAAAGTGATTGGTAAGGACAACATAGGGTTTTTAGCTTATTATAAATATGAGGTTATTTATACCTCATCACTCTCCCCTTTCTAAACCTGAGCAGGTCCTCCTGCTCTTTGATTTGTCCTCTATCTTTCCACATCCATGTTCCTATTTAGTTCATTGTATTTGGAATTGAGATCATATGGATTCCTTGCTTCTATATCCGATCATTGGGACTTTTAAGAAAACCCTTGTTGTATTTAATCCTTACTTTCCATGAATGTAAGCCCTCAAGATTCTGCTCTGTAGTGACAAGTACTGCAGGGGGTGGCTGAAGAAGCAATGGAGGTATATACCTCATCCCTATTCATTTGGTTTTAAGCTGTTGTAGTATCTCTGCTAATGCCTCAGCCTTTTTGTAGGGCCACCTTATATTGGTAGGTGAAATAACCTACCTCCTTGTAAGATACATAGGTAGACGATTGTATCGCTCCTCACAAGTACTCCATGATTTTTCTATCAATTTTGGCCCCTGGACTTTGAAATTATCAAACAGATCTAAAGATTATCATTATATTTACTCCTCAAAACTTCATAGCTCTTAATGCCCTTGAATTGAGCTTTAAAGGAGAAGGGTTTTCTATTAGGGTATCTCATCTAAATTCCTACAGTCCTTTCTATCTACAAACACTCTTTGGTCCTTTCTTGCCACTGAGTCTGATTCTACATGGTAGACATGAATGCTCTGAGTTGTACTTCCCCAACAGAGAGTTGACAAAGAAATCAATATATCTTTCTAAAAATAGATTATGTATAAAGAATTCACAGAGAAAGTTTTGTTGAACAAGTGTTGCCTCTTTAAATGTTTTAAAAAATTTCTCATCATCTGGATCATGAGGTAGATTGCAAGAAATTCTCAACAGTTTCCATCTTCACAATTGCTCATTTAAAAACATAGAATACAACCTAGATGGTTTCCTACAGGCTAATAGAAAATCTCCTATTTGGCATGCATCAATCTTAGCCTGATAAAGCCTATCATATGATTCTTTTAATAATACTATTTCCTTTTTAGGTTTGGCATTCTCTGCCCCTAATTATCTCAAGAAATAACATATTTCCATCCATTTGGTCAACATTAGGGGAATGTGGACTTGAAACCACTTCATTTTGATTGGCTCAGTCTGTACTTCCTTCAATTCCATTTTTGGCTTTATCTTGATTTCTTGCAAATCTTATTCCAATTCAACAATTTTACTCAAACTTGCATTGAGTTCATCTTTATGTTTTTCTTGTTTTGCTGCACATGCTTGGAGAGTTTACACTAGATTATCAGTTAAACCTTTAATTTGTTTGTCTTTTTCAAACAAATTTGTCAAATACAGTTTACCTTTCTCATTACTTTGTTGCACCTAAAATTGCAAATCTCCAATAATTTTATCTTTTTGCTCCAACTGAGCCTTCAAAGCTATGATTTCTTGATCTCTTTTCTTCAAAACTGCAATTTGTACATCTATTTCCTCGTGTTGCTGATTTTTTTGATTTTAATTTTTTTGCAGGCTAAATCTTAATTGAACAATTTATGTTTTCAACTCATCTAACTCTATTTTTATGTTATCAAAACTTTCAATTTGTACATGGGTATGCGCAGGATCATCGTGGGAAAAACAGGCCCTTAAGTGGCAAAAATTTCAGAAAAATTAGAGTTAGGCAACTTGACATAAAAATTTGAATAAGTTATCTATATTATTTAAAAAATATGTAAGAATAGAATCCATAGAAAATTGAATGTAGTTTCTAAACTACTAGGTTTATTTAAAAAAAATCTATTTGGTAAAAATTTGAAATTTCAATGCAATAGTACTTAAACTTCAGGGAAAAAATAAGAAGTAGGTGTCTGGACCACCCTAACCATAATAAAATGATAATATTTTTGTATAATATTTTATATATAAGTAGAGGACTCATGTCTGGATGTGATGCATATTTTTTTGTAATTTTTTTCCAAGTAAATAATTAATTATGAATTTCTTATTACAACTTTTAAAAAATATAAAAACTTGTATGTCTAACCACCTTAACTTGGTCAAAACTTCATGAAATTCAATTATTCTTTTTTTAATCCTATAGTATGAAAAACATAGAATGTGACACATGTTTCAAATTCAAAAAATGTGATACTGTTTGAAATCTATAGATGTTTTTCAATCAGCCTATCTATTAGGACTTTAGTCGTAATTCAAATAGAAAATGAATAATAATAATTTATTAAATTCAAAGTAAATCATAATTTATATTGGTGGAAAGTTGAGAATCTCCTTTAAAAACCCTTTTTGTTTCATCAATTTTGGGTTAAAAAAAGTCATCAACCACATACCCTACACATACCCATAATATCGCCACTTTTGGCCCATCATGATCCTGCACATACCCACATTAGAGTGGAGAGGAGAAATAGAAACTTCTACATTATTATCAATCAAATTTTCTTGATCATGTACCTCTAGTGGGTCTAGTTGTGCATCACTAAAAATTGGGGCAGACAATTTTTCACTTAAGTGGGTCATATCATCTTCTTGTGTATCCATTGGCTGGCGAAAAGGAGAAAATGATTCTAGAGGTTCATCTTCAATTAGTACATACTTGGGCAGTTGTTCTCCTGTTTCTTCTTGTCTTGGTTCTAGTGAGACATTTTCCTTTCCAGATTCACCTAGCTAGGCTATTTCTACACATGGTTGGGCCTTTGTTTTACATGATTGTGCTACAGTTTCTTGGGGCTTCCTATTCTGTCATTTCTTTTTAGGGATATGTGGTTGATCAGAAGCTACAACACAAGTAACCTTAGAAGACAATATCTTATTTCTTTGCAAAGGAGAAGGCCTGTGTTCTTCTATTTTAGGTCCTCTTCCCTTTTTACAGGGATGAGCATTCTCGCCTTTCCACTTTTCTAGGTCCATATCCTCTTATTTTTTTGGAGCCTCTGATACATTTTGTGGACTCAGTCTTTCCTGAGGGTCTGAAGGGTTTATTGGATTTTCCAATGCCTCATTTTCAAGAGCCTCTTCGACATTTTGAGGTTCAAAAGAAGGTTCTTCTAAATTTTGAGCTGCCAAATTGAATGGCTCTCCTTCCTCTAAATGTCTTGTGGGCATAGGGTTCTCAAATTTCTGAAGAAATTTTTTCCATTTTTGTTTCGTTCTTCCTTTCTTCAAGAAATTATATTTATAAATTAAATATATGAGGCTGTGATGTTTCAATGGACCCGACCCAATTTTAAACTTTTCAATCATATTAACAATAGAATCACTAAGAAAAGTAGGAATATTGACTTTGAATTCAAATTTTTTGACACCATGGCACAAATGAGTCAATAATCGAAAGTGTGGACCAACTATTATGGAACATTTCCCTTCACATGTGAAATATTTGATTATCCAGGCAACTGTCATTCTCCATGGCTCTGGAATTGACATTCTTTGAAATCCTGTGTTTTTCCCTTGGGTATTTACAACTAATAAAGGCTGAGGTTCCCCTTCCCTACTGAAAAGCTCTACCATTTTCTGGTAGGAAATATTTTTAGTTTCTGATAAATTTGCACCCTCATTTCTAATACCAGATAAACGAGAAATGACTCAAGGGTTTACCTTGAATTTCTTCCCACACACTATTGACTGTCCATCTGAGAAGTTTTTTGTAAATTATTTAACTAGTTGCTCATTGTTCCCTTCAAACTTCTGCATAAACTCCAACCACCCAACCCTCTAAAATAGTTCTGAAATTTTACTTAGTACCAATAACTTGTCTGTGGAAGTTGGCTTTGATTTTCGCTTAGCTCCTCCCATGTTGTCCCTTTCTTGTGATTCTACTTAGTTTCCACTGAATTCCACGACGTTCCAAAGGTGAAAAACTATTTAAATGAAACCATGATGCAGATTAAAGAAAATGTAAACTTTTCAACCACTCATACTTTGACATGAATTAATTATGGCATTTGGCTTTGCTGTACTAAAATCATTACTTTGCATGGAAAAGAGCGCATGAATTGTTGCATCTTAAGTGAGAGTACAATCTGCATAATTTACTAAGTTTGGAAAGGGTGGTGGTATGTGAAAATTTATTTATTTATATTCATAATAATTACCTACTTAAAGTAAAAGTTGTACATACCTTACGTCTTGTCATCAATTTGAAAATCGCTTACCTTTGCTGATGTAACAATATAATCAAATGGGATGGTGAGGGTGGTAATCAATTTATTATGAATGAAGATGGGAGGACTAATTAATATTATAATTATTATGATGAAAAGTAGCCATAATAATTTTGGTTTATTATGATAAGAGATGGAAGTGTAGGGTGTGGATTTCAAAGGTGATGGAAAAATTTAATGACAAGGATGTGTATGACGCTTGGAAATATTAGAGCATTTGGAAAAGAAGGAAATTTATAAAATTCTGGAGCATCGCTGGAAGATGTGGTTGGGATGAAGAAATTTTTTTTGGAGCATGTTGAGAGATGTGGCCGAACGAGAAAGTGAAGTAGCAAAATTTTGAAGCATCGTTGGGAGATGCAGTCAGAGTGAAGAAGAAAATTTTGGAGCATCGCTGAAAGATGCTGCTGGAATGCAACAATGAAGTTTCAAAGTATTGTTGGAAGATGGTGCTAGAATGCGAGAATGAAGCTTCAGAGCATCACTAAGAGATGTCACCAGAATGCGGGAACAAAGTTCTGGAGCATCACTAGCAAATGCAACCAGAATGTAAGAACAAAATTCTAGAGCATCATTGAAAGATATCGCCAAAGTGCAGGAATAGAAGTTTGAAGAGTCATTAAAAGATGCAACTAGAATGCAACAAGAAAATTTTCAGAGAATCACCAAAAGATGCCAGTGGAAGAAGGGAGAAGAATGAAGAACTTTGGACTTAAGACTTTCTACAACATCGTTGAAAGATGCACCAGACTGCAGGAATAAAACAGGGAATGACACCAATTTGGTGTACAAGTTCTGGAGCATCAGAATGACCAAGCCAACAAGTTCTGAAGCATCACAACAAATGCGCCAAAATTTGTATTTGATTAGAAATAAAGTCCTGTAAGATAGAATTTTTTTTTATCCAAGTCCAAAAGATGAAAAATTCAAAAGAAATTCCCTAAAGTAATTACAAATGCATACACATGCAAAGTTTTTTCTTTTGGATTGGGTGACTTATTAATCTGAACATTCCATTGGCTCTGTTGTAGTAGAGTCAATGCATTATATTTCTCCTTGCATTTCTACCATCCTTGTAAATTCCTCCCTATTAACTGGTTTATGGTAGATGCGTAATTGATGTCCATTGACTAATAGAGTTCAAGTGTCACAATCAATGGGCTTGAGTTGCACTGCTCCATTTGAAAATACTTCAAAAATTTCATATGGACCCAATCAATGAGTCCTTAGTTTCCCTTAATGAACTTTATACCGGGAATCAAATAACAACACCCAATCCCCATTGTTGAACTCTCTTTCCTTTTTGTTTTTATCATTCCAGGCCTTTCATTAGTGTTGAACTAGCTCATTTTTTGTGGAAAACATCTAAATGAATTTCATCTAATTCACTAAGCTGTAGGACTCTTTCAACTTGGGCTTGTTTGAGATCTAAGCCCAACTCCATTGTTGTTCTTAGGGTTTGAAGTTAAAATTCAATGGGTAGAAGTGGTTTCTTCCAAAAAAATAACTCATACGGACTGAAACCAATGGTTGATTTCCAAGTTGTGTTATAAGCCCAAACGAATTCGTGTAATTTTTTGGCCCAATATTTTCTCTTGATGAAACTATTTTTGTTAAAATATTCTCTAGCTCCTTATTAGTGACTTCTAATTGACCATTTGATTGTGGGTGATAGGGTGATGACTTCTTATGGCTTACCTGGAAATGACAAGTGAAGGCTAACAAGACTTTGGACATAAACTGGGGTCCTTAATCTGTGACAATTGTTCTAGGGGCTCCAAATCTTAAGAAAAATCTTGTTATATAGGAAGTCAACTACTTGTTCTTCTCTAGCGACTCTTAGAGCTTGAACTTCTACCCACTTGGTCAGATAGCTAGTATAGACCAAAATGTAGTCTTTCCCTTGTGATGGGGAGTCTATAGGGTTGATAAAATCCAATCCCCACTTTTCAAATGGTTCAAGAACTACCTGGGGTTGTAGAGAAATTTTATTGGATGTAATGGGTCTCCCTACTCTTTGGCATTCATCACATCGACAAATATATTTTTTTACATCTTTACGCATAGAGGACTTGTAATATCTTGCACCTAAAATCTTATAGGACATCTTCTTGGTAGAGTAATGGCCTCTAGAGGGGTCATCATGGCAAGCTCTAAGGATGCTATATGTTTCATCTGCTCTGACACAACGTTGTAAAACCATATCAGGACCACATCAAAATAATATTTCATTAATCCATTTGAATGGAGCGCTCTCTCGAATGAGGCACTTTTTTTGTTTTGACATAAAATTTGGTGGGAACTCTGAAGTAGCCAGATAGTTGGTGATTTCAGAAAACCATGGAGTTTTAATGGATATGGAAAATAATTTTTCATTTGGGAATTCATCTTGCATAGGAGCACAATCTCCATTGTCTTGCTTAATCCAAGATAGAAAATCTGCAACTATGTTGAACTTCCCAGGTTTGTGAATAATGGTCATGTTGAATTCATGTAGAAGTAATAATCACCTGATTATCCTTCTGTTTACTATAGGTTTTTTCATTAGGTACTTGATAGCTGAATGGTTTGTGAACATAGTCACCTTCTACCCTATAATGTAATTTCAAAATTTATTGATTGCATGTACCATAGCTAAAAATTATTTCTTTGTGGTGGTGTAATTCCATTAAGTAAGAGTCAAATTATTACCAATTAAATAGATAGCATCCCCCATTCTAATCTTCCTAACCTAAAACTACTCCAATGGCACCATCAGAAGCATCTGCATAAATATGGAATGGAAGGTTCCAATTAGGTCCATGTAGGACAACTCATATTTTTTTGGTTGATAGATGAAACTAATATTGCACCATATGAGGATTGTTGTACACTATTAGGATTGAGTGAGCTACACTCTTTCCTTAGCTCAAATGTAGGTTCATGGAATAACCATATGCGGAAGATGAAATGCTTTTGTTCATGTACAATTCAAGCCTAGGATGAGTGTGAGTCAAAGGAGTGGGTTGACGAATGGTGGTTAAGTTATCTTAGCCCACTTCACACGTATCAACCTCCAACAATATTGGAACTGAAATAGATGGAATCATCAGTTGAATTTGACCACATATCAGATCTAGCTCAACTAGGTAATATATCTACTTGCATAGTTTTTGAAATTCCTATTGTTATCTTACTTTGTAGTGTATTTGTAATGTTGACTAATTTCATCTAATTTGTTCCACATATCAATGTAGGGAATGTTTATGTAGTTATTGCAGATGAAGAAAATGAAGAGGGAATGGATTATTACTTGTGTCATTGTGTTGAGGCTAAAAATAAATTGGAGGCCCTAGTTATAGATGGAGAAAACATCGAATACCCTACAAGCTCAGTGGTTGTTACTGGAACGTGGTTTAGAAGGTACCCACATAAGAGTGTTAATGTTTGGTTGTTTTAGGACTTTGACATGCATCGAAAGATTCTTCATTACTTGAAACTTGTTGTGGCATCCAATGTTCATTTGATCAAATATGGGGGTAGACCTTTGAACAAGACATTGTGGAAGGTGTGTGAGTTTGACCATGAGGTAATACTTGACACAATAAAGAGTAGAGTAGACCAGGATGGTTCATTGGACTAATTTGTAAGTATGCACATTGGTTCTTATTAATTTGTAAGTATGCACATTGATATGTATTAAAATTTAGAGTATGCACATCAAGATTAGTTGATAGTTAGACCTTTAGTTTCTATATTTCAAGTTTACATATGTTTTGGTTCCAAGTTTGTATGTATGTTTTGGTTCAAAGCTTACATATGAATATTGGGCAGATTATATGTTTTTGTTCAATGTGTAGCATAAACAAGGTAGTGGGACCACTAGCTTGCTAATTTGGTGAAATTGCCAAGGTAGTGGGCTGTTTGAAAAAATGGGTCCAAGAAATGGGGTCTCATGGTGATGTTCTATTATATAATTTTTAGTTTACAAACAAGGAATTTCTATGATGCTAATGCTATCATCTAATGTTTATATCATGTATGTAGGTTATTGATGAAGTAATCAAACTTGCAAATATAGAACACTTTATGTTTAGAACTGTGGCAAAGGATACAAAGTTCAATGGTATTTTATTTTTTCTTAAAAATATACAAAAAAAATTGATGTAGGATATTCTCAATAGATTAGTAAACTAAGTGAAAGATTAAATTGTGTTGTTTTTGTAACAAGAAACAAGTTTCCAAAAGGTTGGAAAGTAATAGTTTGGTTACATTCTATTCATGTTGATTCTCATTACTTTGAGGACCCTCTAAAGTTTAATCCTGATCGATGGGAGGTATGCGTGATATTCATATAAAAATTACTTTTTAAGATATTCAATGGACTAGATTGACTAGTGATAAGTTAGAAGATATTTCATAATTGAGAACACAAGTTTTAGATTATTGGTCACATATCACATGTCTATTTGAATTGATTATGTGATTATTAATATTTACAATCTATTTTCTTTGTTTAGATGGGAGCTAGTAAACCCAAATGAAGTTATAAAGTATATGCCAAATCCAAGACTAGTAGATGGTATTAAATTATTTATTTGAAGTTAACCTCACCATGAGCACCTATGACAGACATTATAAAAGTGTGTGTCAAGCTTAGAGAGGGAATTTCAAATTATTCATTTGAATTTAACCTCATCATGAGCACCTATGATGTAGACATTATAGGAGCATCTAGAATGTATGAGTGACATTGTAAAAAATCTATGAGAAGGGAGTACCTAAGGCATATTTGAATCCTATTTTTAGTTATTGTAAGAGAATCTTATAAGATGAGTTTGTATGCATGAAAATGGGGCACATTGATTGAATGTTTGATTTAAGTGGGGTGTTGGAATTCACATAGGTCAATTTTTTCCTCATGATTTTGTATTACAGATTGACAGTTTTGAGAAAGCATTGTACCTACAAGTACAAGAACTTGGGTGTCATATTGGTGTATGAAGCATATTAGACAATTGTAGCACACACATAAGAATTAGGACTGCCAAATAAATCTCATTTTACTGTAAACATCATATTATTAATATAGTGAGTGCAATAACAATTGATGATTACCAATCATTATTTTTCTTCTTTTATTCTCTCCCTATTATAACTAGCACCGCTTGACTAACTTATTATAAAAACTTCATTTATTAAAACAAATCAACCTAATGATTATAAATCAATATCAATATAGCATACCATCTATTCACATAAACTTTTAAGAAGTTCAATTTCTAAACATTTTTTATGCATAACGTCATTAAATAATGTCAACATGTCATAAAAATAATCAAATTTACAAGTAATAGAAGCATGTATGACTTGTTAGATGGTGTTCAAGTAATAGAAGCATGTATGAATTTTTGTCATGCTTTGTTATCTTCAAAACTATGATTGCTTATACATATCCATTCTGCAACTCGTATGATCGAACCGACAGTTCCAATGCATTTGTATGGGTACATTTACATTAGGAATGGTCTAATTTCACACCCAAACATGTCAAATAGGTCTGAGCTAGGTTCATGCTGCATAATCCCTTAAGAGTCCAAATTGCAAAAGGGCAGCAATCTTTGACAACCTGTTACTCAAAGATTGTGTCACTTATGGGAATTCCATCTAAGGCATCAGGATCATGTAGGGCCCCTCTATAATAATCTCTCAATTTTTTTTTATCTTGAAGCCATTTTCCCATGGTGTCCAATTTTTAGTTGATGGAAAAAAGTGTCAAATGTAAGCATTGTAAAGTTGAAAAGTGGTGCAACTTTCATTTTGTAACTCGTATGACCAAATAGACTATTCTAATGCATTTGAATGGGTATGTTTATGCTAGGCATGGTTTATTTCATACCCAAACATACCTAGTCAGTCTGAGTTATGTTCAACCATCTTGATCCCTCAAGAGTCCAAAGTACAAAATAACTACAATCTTTGATAGACTATTACTTGGAAATCGTGATTCTTACAAATTCTCTGTCTGAGGCTACGATATTGTGTTGTGCCCCTCTACAATAACCTCTCTTTGTTTTTGATATCTCAAAGGAATTTTATCGTGGTGAAAAATTTTTCAGTTGAGGAAAAAGTTGTCAAAGGAAAACAATGTAAAGTTGCAAAGTGGTTAAACTTTCATTTTGCAACTCATGTGACCAAACAAACTATTCCATGCATCCAAATGGGTAATTTTATGCTATTCATGGTCCTCTTTCACACCCAAACATGTTGAATCAGTATGAGCTACGTTCAACCGACTCAATCCCTTAAGAGTTCAAAGTGCAAAATGGTTGCAATATTTGATAGGCTATTACTTAGAAATTGTGATGCTTGCAAACTCTCTGTCTTAGGCTACAAGATCGTGTTGGTCCCCTGTATAATAAACTATCTTTTTTTTTTCTATTTCGGATGCATTTTCCCATGGACAACTTTTTAGTTGAGGAAAAAGTTATCAAATGCAAGAAGTGTAAAGTTGCAAAGTGGTGCAACTTTCGTTTTGCAACTCATGTGACCAAACAGATTGTTCCAACCCATCCGGATGGGTGCATTTATGCTAGGAATGGTCCTCTTTTGCACCCAAACATGTCAAATCACTCTAAGCTATGTTCAACTGACTCGATCCCTTAAGAGTCCAAAGTGTAAAATGGCTACAATTTTTGATGGGCTATTACTTGGAAATCATGATGCTTACAAACTCTTTGTATGAGGATATGTGATCATGTTGTGCCCCTCTACAATAACCTCTCTTAGTGTTTTCTATCTCAGAGTTTTTTCCCATGGTGATGAATTTTTAGTTGAGGAAAAAGTTTTCAAATGCAAGTAGTGTAAAGTTCCAAAGTGGTGCAACTTTCATTTGACAACTCGTACAAAAAAAAAGGACTATTCTAATGCATCTAAAGGGGTACATTTATGCTAGGCATGGTCCTCTTTCACACCCAAACATTCCCAATCACTTTGAGCTATGTTCAATCGACTCAATCCCTTGAGTCAAAAGTGTAAAATGGCTGCAATTTTTAACGAGATTTTACTCAAAAACCGTGATGCTTAAAAACTCTTCATCTGAGGCTACAAGAATGTGTTGTTCCCCTCTACAATAACCTCTCTCGGTTTTTTCTATCTTGAAGCAATTTTTCCATGGTGATGAATTTTTAGTTGAGGAAAATGTTGTCAAATGCAAGCAGTGTAAAGTTGCAAAGTGGTGCAACTTTTGTTCTGTAACTAATGTGATCAAACAAATTGTTCCAATGCATCCAAATGAGTACGTTTATGCTAGGCACTGTCCTCTTTCACATCCAAACACACTGAATAACTTTGATCTAAGTTCAACCAACTTGATCCCTTATGATGACATGCAAAAAAAGGAAAAGAGAAAGATTCACACGACAATTGACGAGTCTAAGTTTTCCACACCAAAAGCATATTATTGCATGAACTATGTAAAACATTTGGATGTCATAATAGTTGAGGAAAGCCTAAACCTTTTCATTTTTGAATGGGTTATGATCCAATTACTATGTGGATCTCATACTTACATTAAATTTATTATTATTAATATTAGTGTTTAGGTAACTTTCTTATTCCTATTATGGCTCTAATCACAAATGAGAAGGCTACATGACTCTTAAAATCTTGTATGATCATCCTCAAGTCTAGCATACAAGAGCCATTAGAGGTTTGTATAAATAAGGTACAATATGTTATAGTATACATATCTATCTTCCCTCTCCTCCTAGCTTTATCCCTTTTAAATTCTTCCTTGGATTCCATATTGAATTAGCACATAAGTAAATGATACATCATTAGTGAATCATTTTTGGAAATATTGAAGTTGTTTAGCATCAATCAATAAATATTTAGGACAAACCATGAAGGACAACAATGAGAAATGCTAGGGATAACCAATTAATAAGTATACACATGAATAAGTCAAGCATACATGTGAATAAGTGAAGCACAAGTACTCAAATACATGTAAGACTTGACGTATACACATGAATACATAGAATACACATTAATACAAAGTATATGCATGAATACAAGGTATACACATGAAAACACATAAGTCACAAAGTATACATTGGAATACATATAAGTCACAAAGTATACACGTAAGTTGTAAAGTATACACTTGAATACATGTAACTCATATCTATTGAACCATGGATTTATAATGCAAATATGGACACCATCGATAAAAAAATATTTGTATTAACCAAATAGCCATGTAGGCATACATCAATATATGTTGATATAAGTATAAAATATATACAAAATAGCCATATAAGCTTACAAGAATGCCATATAGGCATAGAATGTCAAATATATGCAATACAAAATATGTCCAAAAATTCCATATAGGAATACAACAAAGGGCCCTAGAATCAAAAGTCATTGCCCTCCAGGCTCTTGAAACAAAATCTTTCCCTTTGTTGGTCGGTTGGATGGCGATAAGTCTGTCACTTGTTTACTATGAGGTTGAGGAGTGCTCCTGCTCCTCCTCCTAAGGTTTTGTTTTTGATCAAGCCTTATCTATTACAATAACAAGTAAAGAAAAAATAATATATAGAAATTCAATTATAAAAAATGATATTTTTAACAAAATAATCACTTACCACCTCTAGATGATCACTCTCCTCGAGGGAAATATTCACATGCCCATGCTATGGCATGTTAAAGCCCTATAAAAACCATCCAAAGAGAAATTAAACTATGAATTAACAATGGTTTGATTTTTCACTAACTAATAGCTATAACAATGAATGTAAATTGAAATTTAGTAATTTGCCTCATACCCTCGTGAGAGGCATCGAGGAGTCTATAGTAGAAGAAACACCAAGATCTATTGCCCTATGAACATCTAGAGGTGTTTTTGCTTGCAATATTTGAAAATAAAACAAAAAATTATTCAATCACAAAAACTACAATAGTGATGCACATCATGGCTTGTAATGTATTCGATAATGAAAAAAAATTTGAGTACTTATTGAACTATATATTTCTTACAATCATGCTTACTATTTTCCCTATCCATAGCTTTGATAGATTTTTTCCAAGCATCCATAGTTTGTTGGAAAACACATATTTTAGGCTTTTAGCCATAGTAGCAAGGAAGTGAATTTTTAGATTAAATGATTTGGTAGACATGTATGGAAAATGTGGTAGCATAGAAAAGGCGGTGAGCTGATTGAAAAAATGCCTCAAAGAAATGTGGTCTCATGGTGATGGAATGGTTCAAGACATTTTTTCAAACTATTCACTTACTTTTCTAAGCCATTGCTTACTATTATGCTATGATAGATTTTTTCCAAGCATCCATAGTTTGTTGGAAAGTTCCCTTTTAGGATTTTAGCCATAGTAGCAAGGAAGTGAACTATTTGATAAAATTCTTTGGTAGACATGTATGGAAAATGTGGTAGCATAAAGAAGACAGTGAGTTGTTTGAAAAAATACCTCAAGAAATGTGGTCTCATTGTGATGGAATGGAATTCATCACCATGAGACCACATTTCTTCGAGGAATTTTTTCAAACTACTCATTTCCTTGTCTATGATATTGCTTACTATTATGTTTTCATAGATTTTTTCCAAGCATCCATAGTTTTTTGGAAAGCACCTTTTTTAGGATTTTAGCCATAGCAGCAAGAAAGTGAACTGTTTGATAAAATCTTTGGTAGACATGTGTGGAAAATGTGTAGCATAGAAAAGGCAGTGAGCTGTTTGAAAAAAGGCCTCAAAGAAATGTGGTCTCATGCTGATGGAATGGCATTCCATCACCATGAGAGCACATTTTTTTGAGGCATTTTTTCAAACTACTCATTTCCTTGTCTATGCTATTTCTTACTATTATGCTCTGGTATATTTTTCCAAGCATCCATAGTTTGTTGGAAAGCACCTTTTTTAGGATTTTAGCCATAGCAACAAAGAAGTGAACTGTTTGATAAAATTCTTTGGCAGACATGTATGGAAATGTGGTAGCATAGAAAGGACAGTGAGCTATTTGAAAAAATGCCTCAAAGAAATGTGGTCTCATGGTGATGGAATGAAATTTTTTTAAACTACTCATTGCCTTGTCTATGCTATTGCTTACTATTATGCTTTCATAGATTTTTTCCAAGCATCCATAGTTTGTTAGAAAGCACCTTTTTTAGGCTTTTAGCCATAGCAGCAAGGAAGTGAAATGTTTGATAAAATTCTGTGGTAGACATGTATGGAAAATGTGGTAGCATAGAAAAGATGGTGAGCTATTTGAAAAAATTCCTCAAAGAAATTGGATCTCATGGTGATGGACATCACCATGAGACCACATTTCTTTGAGGCATTTTTTCAAACAACTCATTTCCTTATCTATGCTATTGCTTACTATTATTCTTTCATAGATTTTTTCCAAGCATCCATAACATAGACAAGGCAGTGAACTCTTTGAAAAAATGCCTTAATAAAAAGTGGTCTCATGGAATGTCATGGCAAGAAAATGCAGTTGGTAGCTACTCCTAGTTATTACTTATGCTATGTGAAGTAATTGCATCACTACTTATGTTGAATTTATAAACAACTATATTGTAATTGAAAATTTTCCATCTATCAACATCTAGTTATTAGTTAAATGAAATGTGAAGTAATGCTTTGAGTTTGAAATATGTGCAATGCAATGTAATCAATGATATGAATATAAACTACACAAATCTATTAAGTACAATTCATTAGTTAAACTCTTTATTCTATTACCTGCGTGAAGGTTTGTACAACTCCACTGACACTAGGAGGTGTTCCCACAAAACCTCTCATTTAACAATGTTATTCACATGTAATATTTATAATTGTTTACTAGTTACATACCTTAGCGGTAGATGCAGTGGAGTAATAAACAGGTGGAGGGCCATTTTATCCAGTATCAACACTATGACCCCAAAGTTTTATTACAATCATTAAACTAAATTAGTTAATCTTGAATTCAAAAATAAAATTTAATATATTAAATTCAATGAACACGCTAAAATTTACCTGAGTATCGACGCGAAAAGCCTCATTCAAAATGTCATCTACCATCACCATCTTCATAGCTGTAGACATATCCTATGCACCAACCTCCTGAGTGTTTGTGGGGTCATATGTACAAGCTGACCCACAAACCTGACAAGAATGGGATGGAAGCCTACCCCTCAAATTCTCCCTTGGATGGAATTGTACTACAAGAATGGCACACTGGATGATACTTTGGGTCAAAGAGCTTATAGAATACAAAGTATCCACCTCAGCACTCTCCTTCATGACAAAAGGGATACCAACATGCTCATGAGCTAGCCTAGCAAGAGCTCCTCTCCCTTGCCATTGAGGATCCTGACGTGCACTAGGTCTATCCTATGTCAACCCTCCACCTCTCCCTAGAAAGTCCCTCATATCAAAATAGTTGGAGATTTTGTTGAGGATGAACTCACAATAGAGTTTCCTCAAGAAATTTGAGGGACCTCATTATTTTTCTAATCCCTTGGTGGTGGCACCAATGGAAAGGAAATCTCCTAGCATTAAGGTCAAGATTTTTATTTTTGCTTGGGTTAGTGAATAGTGAGTACAAATCATATTTTGTAATTTTTTCATCTTTTACTTCTTTATATGATAATTTATTTGCTTAAAAAATCCTCCATGCTTGCCTCCTATATGCCCAACCACTTAATTGTTTGTTTATTGCATCTACATGTGTTAAAATGTCTTGAAGTGAACTCACAAGTGTTCTTTCCATGGTTGAACTTAAAGGATCGTTCAACTGCGTGATTAACTCCTCAATCTATTTTTTGTTGTTTTCAATTTCCCCTATTAAATTTTTTTGAGTACCAGGAGGATGTTGAGGAATTGGTGGAGGAATTTGTTGTTGTGGTTGTTGAGGATTTTGAGGATGGTTTTGAAGTTGATTAACATCCCCTACAAATTAAAGAAATGAATATCAATTACAACATAAAATTACCTATTTAACAAAAAATCATAAAAAAAATGCTTACTTGTTTCACCTCCTCATCGATGTGGCAGCATCTTGGCAACAAAATTACAACAATTCAAGGAAGAAATTGAAACTTTGGATCCTTCCATTTGAAATGCAAGCATGCAATTTCAAGGTTTACTGGTCACGGGCAAGAAAAAACACGGTGAAAATGAAATGATATGTTTTATTTTTTTTTTGTTTTAATAAACTATAATGCGCTCACATTATAATTCAAGTGCATTATAGCCTTTATGTGACCGAGCCTTAGGCTTAGTCACACCAAGCAATAATGTGAGCATGTTATAATGAGCTCACATTATAACGTGCTCGTGTTATAGCCTTTCAAATTTTTTAAAAAGTTTTGGCCACTTTTTGGCCCCCCAACTTTTTGCACCCACCTATATATTCCACTATGTGCTTTACTTTGTTCATACACCATGAAGCAAGTGGTGCTATCATAACATCTCTTGATCATCTTTGTAGAACTTTATTGGAGTTACCCAATAAACCACATGTTTTTCTTGGCTTATAATTTTTGATATAATTGATATGAAACTCACCTAGTAAAAAATAAATTTTACTAGCCTGTGTTGTTTTTATTTGCTACTTGTAAAAATCACCTAGTAAACAACAAAATTTGCTAGCCTATGGCACTTTCACCAATTCATGAGCCACCTAGAGAACAATGGACTTTTCTATCCCATGACTTATGAATGTCTCCTTTGCTATAGATCCTAGTAAGAATTTGTGGATCTTACTAGTTTGTGATACCATACATTACATACTTTTTTTTACCATGTATGCTCTATGTATGTCTTGTGTATGTCTAGATTACTATTTTGTTAACCATAGTTGATATATATGTGTATTGCTTTCTACATCATGTCTTATATGTGTGTGTGTGGCCCTTTTATCTTGACATTATATTTCAGTAGGATCCTACATTTGGGGGCTATCACATCTCTCAACTTAGTGTTGTCCTACCTCTCCAATGTTTTGATAAAATGAATCTTTGACATCTCTATACTTTACCCTAGATATGAACATAAGTGCATACCCTGAATAAAGTGGAGGCTTAGTATCGTAAATTATTGTCACTCACAATTTCACGCTAGGTTTGGCACCCAATTTGGTATATGTGCTTAATTATACTTGTGATGTACCTAATTTTCCACCTTTTTAGGAAATTTAATTAAATCCTTATTTATCAAGCTTTCACAAAGTAAATTTTGCATGGAATCGGGTGCTCAGTGCCTGTGTCCATGCTATTTATGCTTGAATTTTGGAATTTGAAAGTTGACCTCAATTTGATTTAGAGAAAATACTTTATTTGTTGGCCTCAATAAATGGCTATTTCAAAATATTTTTGAATTCATAAATATATAAGTTATTCCCTCATTTTTTTTAATCTAGCATAATCTATCAACTACATATCTAAGACAATTAATGCAAAATAAAAAGAAAGAAAAGAAAAAGACTAGAGACATAATTCAAGTCAATTGCAGTCTACAACTTATCAAAAAATTCATATTCAATTATTATATGATGTTTCTTATTTATTGTTATTATCATTATATGTTCTAACACTTGCACGATCTTAAGGATACTTCTTCATTTCATTTGAGTCTATATTTTCACAGAGGAACTTTGAGGTAGTAGGGACTGTCCTCTTGTAGTAGCATGTCTACTGTTTGATATATGATCTTGAGGAACTAGGTAGTAGGGACTTCCTTTGTAGTAGCATGTCTACACAGGCTGCAGTTATTTCTCATTAGAAAGAGATTACTTTTGTGTTAAAGAGGGTGTAAGCATATCATATTGATAAATTCTAATTAATCTTGTGTTCTCTATAAAATCATCCAAAGGTAAAAATGAATTACTTGTAGGCTAATAGAATGCACAATAGTCCTTTAGGCTCTAGAACATAATATTTTTTTTAGGGAAAAATTCATGTGCTAGCCCACTATTAGGGTTTGCAACCTATGATAGGGTATCCTACTAACTTAGGAAATTCTACACCATCAAGGCCTATCCTTGCACTTCAACTATGAAAGTGCACTATCTATGAGGTGCATTACATGGATAACATCACTTATATTCTTAAGCTATATATTTTTAGATTGGAACAAGAGATTTTCTTGTACCAACAATAGGGATTTGGTGCACAAGATAAATAACTTGCAAATATAGATTCAAATTAGTACCTTGGTATCTATTAGGCTGATCGAATTGATTTTAGTTATGGTTTCTATTTTACTGGTAAATTTGATTGCAATTTTGGTTAGGTTTAATAGCCTATTACATCTCAAAGGTAGTCAATTTATTAGACATGTGTTTTTCAAGAGATTCTTGAGGTATTCATCATCATTTGAATGAATAAGAGTAAAATTCAATGCAAGGGGCTTAGATTTTGGAAAAGGATTGAGAGTAGGTTAATTTTATGTAGGTTGCTTTGGAAACATATGCATTGGGCACCTGTGACCTAACTTACCAACTTGTTTCAAATAGTTCTAATATTTTATAGCAATATCATAAGCATCAAGTAGTATACTTACTCACATGGAATGAACCCTTATATTTAGTTTAGTATTCAAGGATTTCAAGAAATACAAGAAGGAAGTGTTAGGGTAAGGCTTTACCACACTTGAGATTCTATCCCAGGTCTTTTTAAATTTGAGATTGAAATCTATCATGAACTCATGAGATTCTCTCTTGATTGTTGTTAATTATTCAATAAGGGAGAGGTGGTCACTTCTATCCTCAAATATTTCATAGTGATTATCCACAAACTCATTCCACTTGTGAATATAAATATGTTGTAGCCCTCTATACCATTGCATGGATTTTCCATTTAAAGAAGAAGAAAGAAGTGTAATATCTGCATTCTCTTGTGTGATGTGATAGTTAGAACATATGTTTGCAACATCTTGGATGTGTTCAATGGGTGTAGTATCATTATCACTATTATAAAATAAAGTGATCTTTAGTCTTGAGCCTATAATATCATCATATTGTTGGAGATCAAGAGGAATGCCTCCATTAAAGGTCACAAAGTTTATATTCCTTAGGGTTAACATTAGGAGAATATGAAATAAATTCCTATTTAAATAAAAAATAGTTATCCTAGGGTGAGTAGACCTTTCAAAGGGAGGTGTAGATTGGGCTCTAGAAGATGGAAACATAGAAATTATATTTCTCCTTACTAGTGACACAAAAAATATATTTCTCCTTCTAATTGCAAGAGTTGATAATTGAACAAATTGAAAATTACCTCTTGATGAAGCTCTAGTTTGTATTCTTAGCATGAAGGGTTAGCTCTGTCTAGAGGCAAGATAATAGGGTGCTTGAAATATGCAATCACTGGGTGCTTGAATATAATCAATAACTACAATTGTTAATATTGTATGAAACTCTCAACAAGATGAAGTAGATCTCATCGCATTGGTCCCACTAGGTGTGCAAAAACTATTGTTAATTTGAATTGTACCCTTTGTTGAATGAATGAATTTTACTTTTCATTGTAACTTAGGAATGGATTCAAGGTGCTAGACCCTACTAAATGAATTCAAACCTCCTGATTAAGGGTAGCTTCCTTCTCTAAAATAGGTACAAAGTGACAATCCAACTCAACACTTAGTTAAACCTAAAACTTAATCTTGTTCTATTGATTTTTGCGGAAAAGGGTAAAAGGAACGCTAAAATGGAAATGGATGATGCACCAATTTTTAGAGTAGTTTCTTCCTTTCTTACCATAGCACAAAGAAACAAAAAAAATAAAATAGGCTTACAAAATTTTATAATTCATAGGATCCCACAATAGATCTATAGGTAAGGTCTAATATACACTATAAGGGAAGAAATCTATAATTAGCTTCTACAACCAAACTTTTCACAACACGAATATGTACAAATAAGAAATACTCATCCACACATGAATACACTAGATCATGTACAACATGTCAAATGAGAGATATAAGGTAATAAGAGAAATTTATATTAAATATGAGCTTGAAGGTAGTTGTAGTTGCAAAAGTACAAAAAATAATGCATAAGAATTCTATAGAACCAAGGAGAAGAAGTACCACTGAAAATGGGTAGTAAGATTCATTTTAAAGATCACTGATGGGAGGAAGAGGGAGTGAGAGAGAAAATGTGGCAAGAGGGAAACCATAACCAATGCTTAGCAATTTGATATATTTTTCAAAGAAATCTAATCAATTATGGAAAAAATTCTTGATTGAATTTAATAAGATAAGTATCGAAACCCTCATGAGATCTATTGCAAATCACATCTAGGAATGGTTGTTAGATGAAAAGGTTATCTATGAATCAATGCATGAAGCATGCCATTGATTTTCCATTTGGGAATCCATTGAAGTACATTAAAACTAATTTTGTAGCTCCATGGGATGAGGTTCGGTAGCTAAGAGAGTCTCTTTGTGGAAATTAGAACTTCAATTTGATATGTTGATCTATGGGAAAATGGTTGACATTGGGCTATACAAAACATTAGAATCTATTGGGATTTTGTAGGCTTGGAGACTCCATTTAAAATTTATTACCTAGATTTGAAAGGTTTAGATAGCCTTTTTCTGCATGAAGTTAGTCATGTAGTCAAATTTGGTCATTTTCAAGCTCATGCAGGTAGTGAAATTCTATCAGGTCTGCAACTTTGGCTTTGAAATTGTTTAGTTGGAGAATTTTGCATGATGATAGTCCCTTAGTTAGATTTGGTCTTTATTAGGCTCATGCAGGAAAACCACCAGCAACCACACCTTTGGAAAGATGTTTGATTCACATGAAAACACTTGCAAAATTAGTAGACCATGAAATCCCTACAGTTCAAAAAATTGATTGTTGTAAGGTCCATGTGGGTCAAGAAATTCCTATTGATCTTGTAGTTTTGGAACCTCTTACCAAACTTGTGGGAAGTTTGGTGCCATCTATGCATAAAAATATACTTAGCTAGTTCTCAATCATCATGACAAATGTGGGAAGGGAACCTATATTTGAACTACAACTTTAGACCTTTGACCAGTTCACTTGGAAATTCTTGCAAGACTAGACACACTTGAAATATTTGCAAACCCTCAACTTGCAAGATTGTAACCTCTATCAAGCCTATGTGGGAAGTTGGTCGACATCTGCCTTCGAAACCCATACTTAGCTATTTTTATAATTTTCTCCTTTTTGTGGGAAAATCCAAGAGAACTGCACTTTTGGGAATATGGAAGCAAAAAACCCACAAATACATAAATTTGTTGATTTTGATCCAAAATCCATCAAAATTTAATTATGGATACCCATTTGGGAATTTTCCAAAATTGAAAGCACAAAAGGTCCAAACACTTGGCCAATTTTTAGATATTTTGTATTTCGAAAAATGACTAACATAAGAGAAGTAAAACCACAACATAAAAGTGCAGCTGATGCAAATATCCACATAAATATCTCAGATTGGTTATGAATAGTGGAAAAACAAGGGTGACACAAAGTGTCAACAATTATATTATTTCCTCTCTCCATATAGGTCCTAAGAAACTTCTATCATTCTTTACTCTCTCTAACACGTATTCTTATTTTTCATGCTCTTTCTTTTGCTTTTTCTAATATTACTCTCTTCTCTTAGCCTTATTTACATTCCTAGATGCAACCATTATTCTTCTCTCTTTACCCAATCAATTCCATTGCTAGATATTTTGTTTCTTTTTGTGTATATCAAGATTTTTCTATTTTATCATTATTCTTTGTATAATAGATTCCTAATTTCTACCCACAAAACCTTGTTTATGGGAATTATTCTCACATTTACTAGGCCTCAAATCATTTTCTTTTTAGAGTTTTTTATCCCACCACTCTTGTGGTGCAACTCTCTTGCCTTGTAGACTTGTCTTTACTTTATCTTTTATTCTTTAATCTACTCTACTTGTTTAGTTCTCCCTTTCCCTTATATTATATTCTATATCTTAGAATCCCCTTTTTAGTCATCATTTCCTAACCATCATATTTTCTCTTTTCAATAGTCATGTTTTTTCAGATCCCCTTCCTTGACTTTGGACAAGGTACCTAATCCACTAATGGACTAGAGGATTGAGGTTTCAATCCACTCCTTTACAAACAATATGTTAATAAGTAGTATTATATGGGTATGCACGTAGAAATGGGGGATTAAAAAGGGGTCAAAAGTTACCACTTTTTTCCTTAAATTAGTAAAAATTAACCTTTGATGACCTTCGATAAGAATTTGAAGATAGTAACAACCAAAATTTGAAGAGATGATGAAAAAAAGATCTGTAGTGCTCAAAATCTAGTTTCTAAACTAATATTTTTTAAAATAGTTGAGATTAAGAGGTTCAAATAGGGGGAGCACACAAAGTGTGTTGAACACCCAAATTACTGAGAGGGGGGTGAATTTGTATTCTCTTAAACCTTTCAAACATCAAACATCCAGTTACCAAAGCATATTCAATTGCAATAAAGAAATAAAGCATGAAACATCAACAACACCACATAACACATGAACACCAAGATTTTTACATGGAAAACTTAAAATGGGAAAAACCACAATGAGGATTAGCTCACAATATATTATAACTAGTTATAGTATATTTATAGAAGTGATCACTATAGGTGGATTCACCATCCAAGTGAACTCATTTCCCGCAAAGAAAAAGATAGAAGAGAGATGGTGGCTCACAACCTATTTTGAATTATTACAATTGCATCTATCATATGCATGAAACATAGTTCCACTAAAGCTCAATAATCTGACTTTACACACTTCATCTAATTCTTATCTAACACCCTAATTTCCTTTGCATTCACATCACTTCAATCTTCTACTCAACATTCACAAATTAAATTTGCACTACTTTGATAATAATTGCATGTAGGATCTTCACATCACACATATACTCAATTCCAAAACAACAAAAAAACTAACATATATATCCACTTCAAGCATAACATCAGTTATGTTGGCCAAATTAGATGTAACACTCAAAATATAACTTGTTGGCTCCAAAAATTTCATACATATCTCACTCCAAGATCCAATCCTCAAAACAACTTAAAATAGGTTGGCATGGACCTATGTTAGATCCCACATAAGACTAAAACACTTATTTAATGTTCACATATCTTTAAACTTGTTAGGTCAGTACCACATAAGACCTAATAACAAAATCCTTCAATTGTGTATCCACATTCGGACACATGGACCTCAAAACTCAAAAATAACTAGAATTCACATGCTACTGCCATCTAGCAACATCTCCTCAAATCCACAAAGCCAAAAATATATTCACAGAGAAGTGTAGACTCTCCGACACAAATGCACTATACAAAGAATAACTGTAATTTTCCAGACTAACTTTTTTTACTCATATCTTTCGATCCAATAGCCAAAACATGATGAAAAATTGGAATTAGATACATCTAACATCCAACAAAATAATGTTAGAAGCATAGAGTGAAACCTTCATTTATGGACCGATGCAGACCTAATAATGGAAGCTCTATTACATTGAAATAGCAGTATTGATACCTAGTCAATTTCCCATTGCAACCAACTTTACCATGTTGAAAGACGCAAGAAAATTGAGAGGGGGGAATCAGTTGTCACCAAATTCAAACACAAAACTTCAAACACTTATTAAATTTACAACCACTCAATTTTGTTATTAAGTATGAACATGAAATGTGGATAACATATATCAATATCGACACAATGAACATTAGATTTTACATGGAAAACCAAATAAGGGAAAAACCATGATGAGGATTAGCTCATAAATAATGTAATTGCAAAATTGAATACAAAGAGGCTCACTTCCAAGGGTTGATTGCCCAAAAGGACTCACTGTCCAGATAAAAAGGCTCATTGCCTATAGATAGGACTCACTATCCAAAAAAGGGAGGCTCACTAATTATAGATACAAAAGATAATAGAAGGATCCACCATTGCAAATCACACACATCTGCATCCTTGATTAGAATATTGCAGAAACCATTAGCTCACTACTTTTAAGAATCTAACACATTAAAGCACTACTACCTCAATACACTTTTGTACAACTCTACTTCTCACACTTGTGGCTTACTTTGTTACTTTGTATGATCTAATCCCCTGTATATTGACTTATATTTATACCATCTTCAACCTTATAAACTTTCTCCAAGGTTGGCTATACATGCTTCATTATACAAATTCAAATTAGGTCAGAAACTCAACATTCCCGTAGTGGAAAGGAATGAGAATGGACCACTTCAATACTTAACCACAACCCAAAATAGTGTCTTGGATCAAACACATGCTTCCTTAATTAAAAATTAACCTTTGTATGAAGTGTAAACACCAGGTCAACCAAAACTAATAAAAACACAAATGATCTTTGAAGTACATGCTTCTACATCAAGAAGATAACATGCGAGCCACATAACATAATTCACCACACACTAAAACACATCTTGGATATCATCAGATTCATCCACATTTGTGGTAACAACCTTCAAACTTATAACACTTCTCATCAGGCCAACTAGAGTGCATAGACACACACATGAACTCTTGGACTCATCTTCTAGAGCACCAAACAATGAACACCCTTGCCAGAATATAGATATCAACTTAACAAGCCTTCTAACAGATTTGCAAGACTAGAAACAACTCAACAGAGAACTGCAAAGTAGAAACATTTCTCCCAGTTCATAGAAAAACCACTCTGCCAAACTAGATCACGTACTAGTGAACACAACTTACACTTTCCATCAAACTAGAAGCTAAAAGCCAAGAGATATCACCAGTAGATGCCAATAATCAAAGATTCAGATCTATACAAGCATAGGATCAACATAGAAGAAATGTGGAGCACAAACCGAAGTTCATTTTGAACACACACAACTCTGTCTTCACTATTTATTAATTTTCTCAAAATCACTTGGTACCTCATCATTTCAACACATTTACAACATCATAAAGATAGCCCCATGTACTCACAAGATCTCAATAGTATCTCAACTATACATGTACAATTTGCAACATCTTGTACTATGTTGATATCAATGACAACATCAATGGAAACACCACCAAACTTGCTTATACTTGCAACAATCTCCCCCTTTGTCATTGATGGCAACACATGATGTGAAAAACCATCAAAGAAAAAAATACACTCTCTTTCAACTTCTTCTTTTTCTCTCTCCCTCTTACTATTTTTCACATCACTCTCTCTTCCACTTTGACATCAATGGAAAAGACCAAAAAGCTTTTGATCACTCCCCCTTAGGAGTGCACCCACACATCTCATACTATAATAATGAAACTTCATGCTCCCCTCAGGGAGTAGACCCATTCATTAGTCCAAACAAATGAAGAATCTATAGATCATTGGACTGATGAACCTCTATGTGCACCTAATTCAAAGGAGGGCCAATAAACCCCAAATTCTCCTTGAGATACTCAAAAGTATCCTTCAAAAGACCCTTAGTAAATATGTCAGCTATTTGATCCTTTGTAGACACATACTCCAACACCTTTTCTCTCAAGAAATGATATATGATAGATATATTCTTTGTTCTTAAATACATTACTAGATTCTTTGAAATGTTTATAGCACGTCTATTATCATAGAAGATAGGAATAGGCTCATCACATATTACTCCTATATATTTCAATGTTTGCTTTATCCATAAAACCTGTGTGCAAAAAGATGTTGCAACAATATACTTAGCTTTTGCAGTGGATAAAGACACTGAATCATGTTTCTTACTTAGCCATGAAACCAACCTTCCACCAAGAAAGAATGCTCCACCACTTGTACTTTTTTGGTCATCCACACAACCAAACCAATCTGCATCAGTGAAAGCACTCAAGGTGAAATCAATATCCTTAGGATACCACAAGCCATAATCCAGAGTGCCCTTAAGATATCTAAATATCCTCTTCACAACTGTAACATATGCTTATTTAGGTTCTTCTTGAAATCTGGAAACTAGACATACTGCAAGCATGATGTTTGGTCTAGTAGCAATAAGATACAACATATCACCAACCATAGATCTATACATGCTTTGATCAACTTTAGCAGATTCATCATTCTTGCTCAACTTGCATCCAATCACCATAGGAGTACTAACCTGTTTGGAGTCATCCATTCCAAATTTCTTTAACAACTCTTTGAAATATTTTGATTATGAAATTAATATCCCCTTATTAGTTTGATTTAATTGTAGTTCAAGGAAGAAATTCAGCTCACCAATCATAGACATTTCAAATTATTTTTGCATCTCTTCTACAAAATTCTTACACATACATTCATTTCCTCCAAAAATGATATCATCAACATATACTACCACTATTAAAATTTTGTTTCCTTCATCCTTAAAATAAAGATTATTGTCTGCAGAGCCTTTCCTAAACTTTTTCTATGTCAGGTATCTATCCAATCTTGCATACCATGCTTTGGGAGCTTGTTTCAATCCATATAATTCCTTTGTCAATTTATAGACCATATCTAGTTTGTTTGATAGCTAAAAACCTTCTGATTGTTCCATATACACTTATTCTTCTAGTTCTCCATTCAGGAATGTAGACTTGACATCCATCTGATATACCTTGAAATATTTATAAGCATAAGATGCCAGGAACATCCTAATAGCTTCCATTCTTGTCACTAGTGAAAATGTCTCCTCAAAATCTATGCCTTCAACTTGTGAATATCCTTTACATATAAGTCTTGCTTTATTTCTCACAACTTCACCATTCTCATTCAACTTATTCCTAAACACCCACTTTGAACCAATTACATTTTTATTTATAGGTCTAGGGACTAGTTCCCATGTTTGATTCTTCTCTATTTGTTGCAATTCCTCTTTCATAACTCTAACCAAACTCTTATCTTTAATTGCTTCACACACAAACTTAGGTTCCATCTTTGAAAGAAAACATAGATTTACCTTTCCTGCTATCACTTTGAGCTTCTTGTCTTCACACCTTCACTCTTATCTCCAATTATCTAGTCTTTAGGATGATTCTTATTTACATACTTAGGAGTCTTAGGAGTAGGTTCTAGAGTTCCTTCTTCTTCTTCTTGACTCTATTATTCTTCTTCCTCTTTATTCTCTTTTGGTATTAGTTCGCATATAGGCTCATCTAGTTCAACTTCACTTATGTCAACTGGTCTATGCACTCCATCAAATTTCAAATTTGTACTCTCAACAATTTTTCTCAATCTTTTATTGACGCATCTATATGCCTTTTTACTAGTTGAATACCCAAGAAAAATTCTTTCATCAAATCTAGCATCAACATTCCAAAGGTTCTCATCATCTATTTTAATGTAACATTTTCTTCCAAACACCTTAAAGTACTTTACAGTAGGATTCTTACCAATCCACAACTCATAAGGACTCTTAGTGTTGTTGCCTCTGATGTGGACTCAGTTAAGAATGTAAATAGTAGTGTGGATTGCCTCTCTCCAGTATACATCAAGTACATTTACTTCTTTCATCATAGTTCTAGTAGCCTCCTGCACAGTTCGGTTCTTTCTCTCAACAAATCCATTCTTCCAAGGAGTTCTACGAGCAAAAAAATGTATTTTTAGGCCATGCTCTTCACAAAATGTATTAAACTCACTGGAAGTAAATTCTCCACCTCTATTAGACCTTAGGCATTTAATCCTCAAGTTCACTTCATTCTCTACTCTTTCCTTGAACACTTTGAATCTATCCAGAGCCTGAGTTTTCTCCCTAAGAAGTGTAACCCATGTCATTCTTGAAAAATAATCAATCAAAAGCACAAAGTACTTGTCACCATTAAGGATTCATGTTCTTGTAGGGCCACAAAGGTTAGTATTAAAATTGCTTCTTATTTTCATTCCCAGCTGACAACTCCTGCACATAGTATTACGATTTGTAATCTTAGGCAGATCCCGAACAACCTCTCTTGAACTGATCTAGATCAAATTATCAAAGTTTACATATCCTATCCTCCAGTGCCATAGCTAACTTTCATTAGCTTGAGATACAAGCCACTGGCCATCAACACCCTTAGGCCGGTAGATGTTACCATACATTCTTCTCTCTGTAGCAACCACAATTCTAGAGCCTTTCCTAATCTCACAAGTGTTATCCTAAAACACAAGATTGAATCCTTTTCTACACTCTTTTCCAACACTTAAAAGATTATGCCTTAAGCCCTTAACAAAGTAGACATCATCAGTACTGTGTTTTCCATCAAAACTAATAGATCCTTTCCCAACAATCTTTTCTCTATAATCATCTCCAAATATGAATAAACCACCATCATACTTTTCAAGTTTAGTGGACTTACTTTTATATTTTTTCATGTTGTTAGAGCAGCCACTATCAATCACCTAATAGTCTTCATCCTATCTAGCATGAAATGAAGTCACTAGAGTACCTTCCATTTCTTCCTTCTTTTTCTCCAAACCATTTTCCCTTGCACATCTTCCAGAGTTAGCAAACACAAATTTATTCTCTAAAGCTAGAAACAAGCATTCATCATCATTATCCTCAAAATTAGATTCATCGTCAGATATTACAACACCTTCTTTTACATAATACAACTTCTTGTACTTCTTATCCCCGTTCTTCTTATGTACAACTCTATTTAGACATCTTGAAGCATAATGACCAATATTTCCACAACTGAAACATTTAAAAGGTAACATACCTTTGTACTTATGAGTACCTTTCTTCAGCTTCCTTGTAAAATTTTCTTCCAACTTATCTGAACTATCATCCTTTGGATCATTTTTTCTTTTTAGCTTTAAAGCCTAACTTTTCCTTCTCCTATTTCTTTCCAAAATTACTCATCTCAAATGCAGTCAATGTGCAAAATAGTTGTTCTATAGTAAACTTCTTAGGATCATACATTGTCTCAATAACCAAGACCTTATCACTGTAACACTCCATTAAGGTCATTAGAATATTCTCTATTATATCTTCATCTATCAGAGTGCCCCCTTGATTCCTAACATCATTTGCTGCAAGATCAACTCTCTAGAGATAGCTTGCAATATCTTCTCCTTCTTCCATTTTCAAAATTTCATATCTACATTTTGCTGTTAGCATCTTTGTCAACTTTACTCTATCATTTCCTTCATAGAGATCTTCCAAATTTTTCCAAACTTCATAAGCAATTCCCAAAGAAATAACCTTTGTTTGCTCAGTCTTAGATAAAGCACTGTAAATAGCATACATTACTTTCTCATTTACCTCATATGCGGAAATCTCATCAGTAGAAGAAGGACCACTTTTCGGATCAACATATTTCATCTCAACAACCTTCCACGTCTTGTAACCAAGAGAGATTATGTAACCTCTCATCTGCACTTTCTAGTCACTGTAGTAAGATCCATTGAGCATAGGGATCATCAACTTATGCACCATCAGATCTACCTTAAGTGATTAAGCTCTTCACCATGGAACCAAAGCTTTGATAGAAATTGTTGAAAGGTGCAAGACAAGTGAGAGGGGGGGGTGAATAAGATGTCACCAAATTCAAACAAAAAACTTCAAACCCTTATTAACTTCACAACCACTCAATTATATTATTAAGTATAAACATGAAATGCAGATAATAGAAAGAAATGTCAACACAATGAACACCAGATTTTATGTGGAGAACCCAATAAGGGAAAATCCACGATGAGGATTAGCTCACAATATAAATTAATTGCAAAATCAAATACCAAGAGGCTCACCACCAAGGGCTCATTTCCCAAAAGGACTCACTGTCCAAATACAAAGGCTCTCTACCTATAGATAGGACTCATTGTCCAAAAAAGGGAGGCTCACTGCCTATAGATACAACAGATAACAAAAGGATCCACCACTAAAAATTACACACATCTACAGTCTTGATTAGAAGATTGCAAAAACCATCAGCTCATTGCTTTCAAGAATCTAATACATTAAAGTATTGTTGCCTCAATACACTTTCACACAACTCTACTTCTCACACTTATGGCTTACTTCATTACTTTGTATGATATAATCCTTTGCATCTTGAGAGTTGTATTTATACCATCTTCAACCTTAGAAACTTTCTCCAAGGTTGGCTATACATGCTTCATTGTACAAATTCAAATTAGGTTGACAACTCAAAATTCCTGTGATGGAAAGGAATGAGAGCGGACCACATCAATACTTAACCATGACCCAAAATAGCGTCTTGGATCAAACACATGCTTCCTTGATTAAAACTTAACCTTCGTATGAAGTATAAAGACCAAGTTGGCCAAACCTAATGAAAATACAAATGATCTTTTAAGTACACACTTCCACATCAATAAGATAACATGTGGGCCACACAATATTCTTCACCACACACCGAAACACATCTTGGATATCATCAGATTCATCCACATCAGCAATAATAACCTTCAAACTCAGAACACTTCTCATCAAACCAACTAGAGTACACAGACACACACAAGAGATTTGGGACTCATCTTTTGGAGCACCAAACCATGAACACCCTTTCCAAAATAGAGATATCACCTTAACAAGCCTTCTACTAGATCCACAAGACTAGAAACAACTCAACAGAGAATTGTGGATTAGAAACATTTCTCCTAGTTCACATACAAACAACTCTGCCAAACCGGTTCATGCACCGATGAACACAACTTACACTTTCCATCAAACTAGAAGCTACAAGCCATGCGATATCACAATAGATTCCAATAAACAAAACTTTAGATCCGAACAAGCAAGCATAGGGTCAACACAAAATAAATTTGGAGCATAAAATGGAGCTCATTCTAAACACACACACAACTCTATCTTCATTATTTATTAATTTTCTCAAAAGCACTTGGTACCTCATCATTTCAGCACATCTGCAACATCATAAAGATAGCTCCATGTACTCACAACATCTCAAAAAATATCAACTATACATGCACAACCTACAACATCTTATATTGTGTTGACATCCATGACAACATCAATGACAACACCATCAAACTTGCTCATACTTGCAACATACCAAACCAACCACTTTGCAAAAAATGTCATCGTCAAAAATCCAAAACTTGTTAAAACCAACCAAAATTATTTGCATCATGATCTACATATCCAGATATAATGTTGACATCAATGACAACACTGCAACATCTCGTTATATACCTTTGCTTCTCCCTAATGCTCATGTTTCCAACAACAACATCAATGAAATTCTTCCAACAATCTCCCCTTTTGTCATTAATGGAAACATGCCAAAAGTATCCCCAAAATTCTCCACAACATTCTCCTCCTTTGACATCAAGGGAAAAGGGAACATATACCAATTGTTTTGACATTCATCGAAACTCCCCTTGAGAAATGTAAGAATATATATAAATTGAAAAGGTTGGATTGACTCCCCTCGAGTCATGTACCAAATTTATTGGAAAAATTATCTACATAGTTCACATATATACAAAGTCTCTAAATAAAAATACTGACAAGCATGAAAAAATGTCAACCAAAGGAGGTTGACACCTACAACTTCTATACATGGGCTTGCCATGCTTGCCCACCTTCTTCCCAATCTTTATTTTCTCCCACAAGCAATTTGCACTATATTTCAAATTCTAGTAGTAGCTCTTCTCCTTCTTCTGGAGTGTTGGGTACTAGAATCATTTGCTTAGCTTTGTCAAAACTCAAAATGGATTTTGAAATAAGCACGAGTTTGGGATTGACCAAGTCCCTTAATTCTCCAAATTGTGGAATGACGTGCTCTTTCTAGGCTTGTAGCTGAAAGAATTTCTTTTGTGTATCTTCTATTGTATTCCTTGTATCTCTAGTTAAGTCAAGTGTTGGATCATAGGCACTTGAGTCAGTGTTGAATTGGAACTCAGTGGAGTCCATCTCCTTCCTAATGCTCTATGTGGCTCTGGGCCATTTCATGCTATATTAATAAAGATCCTTTTCCTCATCAACACATCCTCGTGCATCCTTCATCAATTTTGAAAACTTTTTATGTGCAAGAGCACATTTCTCAATAATTTCCAACATTTTCTTATCATTAATTCTCTTCTCAACCTCTTTCTCTGCCTCATATTTAAGTCTAGAGGCATACACCTTAAAATAATTAATTAACAATTTCATATTTTCCATACAGGATAGTGATGTATCTATGTTTGCACCAGGTATGGTCTCTTGTAATGCTTTCACCGCTTCCTCCATCAATTCTCCACTTCTCTAATGCATTTCAATGATTTATTTTCTTGTCGATGCATGGAGTACATCTCCCAATTGTAATTTGTGAAGGGGAGAGATAATATCCAAATCTAAATTATCTTGTTGCATTGGTAATTGCAACAATTGTGATGACACAATAGGTTGGGACTTTTGAGTTTGTTTCTTAATAATTTCTAGATTCTATTGGTTTTTATCTTTCTATTTGTGCATCTCTGGATGATTTTTTATCTTCATATTTATTTTCTTGCTCTTCTTCCTTCTCTAAATTAGCATTTTCATTGTCAACATCCTTGTTTTCTTCCTCTATAGGGTTTTCTATGTTGACTGGAGGAGGACTAGTAATTTTCTTTTCAATGTCTTCACCAATCACTACTTCCTCAACATATTTTTCTATCATGTTCTCTACTTCTTGAGGTGTGTTATCCTATGTAGCTTCTTCATTTGCATCATGCTCATGTTGAGAATCATCTATCTACACATCTTCTTCAATATTCAGTTATGGAGTAGGGGTTTTCACATTCACTAGTGTCATTCCTAGTTTCTATGCCACTTCCTCTATTTTTTCAATACTCTCCTTTCTAAGTCTTTCTAGATCATCTTGATCTTTACCCATAAGGGTTGCAACCTTTTTCTTATTTCTCAATTCCTTGGTAAATATAATAGCTAAAGTGGCTCTATCTTCCTTAGAGAGAGGAGCACTTATCCTCTCCAAAGCATCTTCTCTCAACCTTGCTTCTTCTACAACTTCTTTCCTTCTTTCTAAAAAAATATTCCACAAATCTTCAAGTATTTTCTTCTTAATATTTCTCATGTCAACTTCAATAACAACAATATATTTTATGATAGCTTCAATAATAATGGCCTTATCCACCTCATCTGTGTCTTTGTATAGGGTTTTGGTCTCCCCTAACATATCATTCTGTAGAATACTATCGAATAGTGCCTCTAACTTCATAGGAGAATGAGGCCTTACTAGTATTGATTGTCCTTATTCTTTTCTTTTACCTAGAGTCTTCTTTGTTTCTACACTCTTCTTGTTTTCTAGAGAAGCCTTCTTGGTGGTTTCTTTCTTCTTTTCTCTCATATGAAAAACAAATTTATTCTTTTATTCCTCAATTTATTCTTCACTATTGGTATCAATTATGTCAAACCTTATTATTTTAGCATTGGCTTTACCTTGTGAAGCATCACTTCTCATCTTGCAGACCAATTGTGGTCCCTCTTCCTCTTCCTCTTCTTCTTCTTCTTCTTATTTTACTACATTGACACTTGTAATCTTTTCTCTTATTACCTTTTTATTTTGTCCCTTCTTTGTATGGGAGATAGGTTGTGCTATCGGAGTAGCCTTCTTCTTTTTTGTCATTGTCATATGTACAATTGGAGGGGATTTATCCTTGACCAAAGGACTAACCTTTGATTTCTTCTTATCTCTAGTAGGCTACTTAGTCTCGAAGGACTTCTAAACAAAAGGAGAAGTGGTAGCTATCCTACCAGATCTTCTTGTGCTTCTGGATCCTTTTGTAGCACTAGATTCTCCCTTAGCTTTTTCCCTCAAGGATACTACATTTTTTCCCAAGAGATGCCCATTTCCTTTACAACCTCTTCAACCATTTTTCTAACTTTCTTCTGTATTATTGGTTTCTTTTCCTCAATGTGCACTTCCATGGATTTCTCTTCACAAATTCCATATCTTTCTTTAGTTGTATCATTTTCACATTTCAACAAAATGTTAGCTAAACCAATTATCTCTTGTTCAGTGACCTCATATCCCAATGCAAGGATCCAAATAGTCCTTGGTTCTACTACCTCCATGATGCATTCATGTGTACTGAGCAAGTATATGATATCATCTTTGTAATTCTCTACCATTTTCCTTGGAATCATGTCCCTCTCATGCATTCCTTTCTGAAAAATTGCAAAGAAGGCAACAAGTGCCTCATATTGTGCATTTCCATCACCAAGATTGCTCATGAAATATCTGGTATAATGAGCAATGGGTCTTCCTTGTAATCATTTAACTCCTTTGGTTTTAGGGATTTCTTTTAGAAAGTAGAACAATAAACTCATAATCAAAGTACCATATTTGAATGCATACTTCTCCTTTGTTTGATTTAGATTTTCCATCAATTATTGTTGTAGTAACTCACAAAGATCATTGTCTACATTTTTTTAACCATCTCATATGCCACATTAATTATGGTGGCAGACACTGAATTGTCTCTATTAGTGAAATAGATTTTATATCCAATCAACATTGATACATACCTCACAAATTTATTCCTAATGGGATTTACTACTAAAGACCTCTTGTCATATGTTGCACCTATGAGTTCCATTACTACATTTTTAACATTTTTCAACACAGGAATTGGTTTGGTGGAACATAAACCAGTAACCTCTCTAATCACTTCTTTAGTTATCATGTTAGGCATGTTGGTCTAAATTTTTTATCATGAACTCTAGAATCAATGCTATTCTAACCCACTTGCTATCAAAACATAAATTTGGAAACCATTTCCATACATCTAGTTTCTTTGCAACTAGGTTTTGATAGTGTGGCTTTAGGGAAAACTTGTCTCCCATTAATTCCTTCATCCATATATTTTCTAGCTTAGTTTGATCAAAGTCTTCCATTTTTCTATGAATATAGATCCTAATATCCTCAATCGGAAAAACCCCATCTTAAACATGTGAAAAAGTGCCTAATAGGTCGTTTCGAATAGATTTTGTAGGATACTTCTTGAATTTTGGTTGTGGTTTGTTAGTTACTTCTATAACCATTGTTGTAGCTATTGAAAAATAGATTCAAACTACTTTCAAACAAGGTTTTATAAAAACTATGGTAAAAAAGATTCATAAATACCTTTTTCTTCGCTTTTCAAACTAGTCGATGCACCAAATCTTAGTTAACCTTAAATCACCTTTTCGTTACTTTTCTCCTTCTTGAATGATTTTGTGAATGAATTTTCCTTAGTGAAATCACTTATAATCCTTTGATCTGGCGTAATTTTGTATTAAATTCTTCAAACAATAAAATTGGCAACCCTTTCATTATATATGCACAATCAACTTCCAATGCTTCGCAAACTTCCACATTGACATATTTTCTTCTTCACTAGTCACCAATAAACCAAGCATGTCAATCTTCATCACATATCTTTGTGTTGAGGACTCAACACCTCTTCTCTAACAGGGGAAATAATATTATCATTAAATCTCCCCTTAAACCATAGCTCTTAACTTAGTTTCTGAAGGAAACATTTGCACCAGATGAGGGTACATATTCATCTCTAACTTATGTTTCTTCCTTCTTTGTTTCTACCTGATTAACCTTTTTTACTGGATCATTCCTCTTTATTGGATTATCCTTCCTTATATTCCCACTTCTGCAAAACTTAGCAATGTGTCCAGACCTATTGCAATTATATGTGACATTCTTCTAACCAATATTCCTTCCATTCATTCTAGATTCGCATTGATTAGATTTATGCCCAAATCCATAGCATGTATAACAGTAGCCTTTGAAAGATTGAATCATTCTAACATTGCTATATCATTCATCATTTGACTTCTGCATTCGCTAGCTCTATGACCAAATTTCTTGCATATAAAGCCTTAATAGTAAAGGATGGAATATTTTGATTAATTTTACTTCTACATTATATTGCCTTATGTCCAAATTTATTGCAAGAATAACAAAAACCATTAAAATATGGGTACCTTTGCGTATTTGGTTATTTAACTGGTGGTCTTCTTTGATTTTGGATCCACTTCCAATTGTTCTTATCTTTAATCTTCTTTTCACTATTTGATGTCTAATTTTATTTTGAACTTTCTCCCATCTCAAACCCTAATCCACCTTTTTCTTTTGATCTTTTCTGATTTGCAATCATATTATGAAGCTTTGTAGCACTCATCTTGAATTCATGCTTTCTCCAAATTTGATCTCAGATTCAAAACTTCCTTTTCAAGCCTTGTACATTCCTCTGATTCTCTTTTTACCAATGCATTGAAACATTCCTCAATTCTTTTCTTTCTTCAATTTTCACTTTTAGACTAGTGATGGTTTCATTTTATCACTTTAATTTCTCACTAACTTCCTTATGCATTTCTATGAACTTCTTGATTTTCTCTCTCAATTTTTGGATGCATTCATCTACTTCTTTGACATTTTATTTCATATCTCTATTTTCACCTTCAGTTCTTTCTATATATTCAAGCGAAACTTTGAGTTCTCCATTATTTTCAAGCATACAATCTTCTTCTATAATTCCTATAGAAGGAATCTCTTCCAAAGGAGTAAGAATTTTTTTATCAAACATGTCTTCAACCTCCAAGATCTTCCCCAAGTGGTTAAGCTCCTTCCAAGGAACTCGGCTTTGATACCAATTGTTGAACACACAAAATACTGAGAGTGGGGGGGGGGATGAATTGATATTCCCTTAAACCTTTCAAACATCAAACATCAAACATCTAGTTACCAAAGCATATTCAATTGCTATAAATAATGAAACATCAAAAACACCATATAACACAAGAACACCAATACTTTTACATGGAAAAACCACAATAGAAAAAACCACAATGAGAATTAGATCACAATATATTATAACCGGTTATAATATATTTATATAAGTTCTCACTATATGTGGACTCACTATCCAAATGGTCTCACTGCCCACATAGAAAAAGATAAAAGAGAGATGGTGGCTCACAACCTATTTTGAATTGTTACAATTGCATCTATCATATGCATGAAATATAGTTCCACTGAAGCTCGATAAACTGAATTTACACACTTCATCTAATTTTGATCTAATACTTTGCTTTCCTCTACATTCACATCACTTCAATATTCTACTCAATATTCATAACTTAGATTTATACTACTTTGATAATATTAACATGTAGGATCTCCACGTCACACATATACTCATATTTGAAACACCAAAAAAATCTAACATATATATCCACTTCAAGCATAACATCAATTAGGTCGACCTAATTAGATGTAAGACTCAAAATATAACTTTTCAGCTCCAAAAATTTCATACATGATATCTCGCACCAAGATTCAATCCTCAAAAGAACTTAAAATGGGTATGCATGGACCTATGATATATCCCACATAAGACTGCAACACTTATTTAATCTTCACATATCTTTAAACTTGTCAAGTCAGTATTGCATAAGACCTAATAACAAAATCCTTCAATTATGTATCCACACTCGAACACATGTCCACCTAAAAAATCAATACAATGGAATTCACACACTATTGCCATCTGTCAACATCTCCTCAAATACATAAAGCCAAAAAATTATCCACAAAGAAGTGAAAACTCTCCCACACAAATGCATTGTATAGAGAATAACTATAATTTTCCAAACCAACTTTTGTTACTCATATCTTTTGATCCAATAGCCAAAACATGATGAAAAATTGGAATCAAATACATCTAATTGTTGCAAGTATGAGCAAGTTTTGTGGTGTTTTCATTAATATTTTCATTGATGTTAACACAATACAAGATGTTGCAAGTTGTTCATGTATAGTTGAGATGTTGTAAGTACATGGAGCTATCTTTATGATGTTGTACATGTGTTGAAATAATGAGTTACCAAGTGCTTTTGAGAAAATTAATAAATAGTGAAGACAAAGTTGTGAGTATGTTTAGAATGTGCTCCAGTTTGTGCTTTGCATTTCTTCTGTGTTGATCCTATGCTTGTGCGGATCTGAATTATTTTTTATTGGCATCTTTTGGTGATATCTCCTGGCTTGTAGCTTTTGGTTTAATGGAAAGTGTAAGTTGTGTTCACTAGTGTGTGAACCGATTTGGCAGAGTTGTTTGTTTGTGAACTAGGAGAAATGTTTCTGCTCCACAGTTCTTTGCTGAGTTGTTTTTGGTCTTGCAGATCTAATAGAAGGCTTGTTAACATGATATCTATATTCTAGCAAGGGTGTTCATGGTTTGGTGCTATGAAAGACAAGTTCTAGAGCTCCTATGTGTGTCTGTGCACTCTGGTTGGTTTGATGAGAAGTGTTCTGAGTTTGAAGGTTTTTATAGTTCACGCGGATGAATCTAATGATATCCAAGATGTGTTTCGATGTGTGGTGAAGTGTGTTGTTTGGCTCGCATGTTATCTTCTTGATGTGGAAGCATGTACTTCAAAGATCATTTGTGTTTTCATTAGGTTTGGTCGAATTAGTGTTTACACTTCATACGAAGGAAGTTTTAATTAAGGAAGTGTGTTTTTGATCCAAGATACTATTTTGGGTCATGGTTAAGTATTGGTGTGGTCCTCTCTCATTCCTTTCCACTGCAGGAATGTTGAGTTGTTGACCCAATTTGAATTTGTAAAATGAAGCATGTATAGTCAACCTTGGAGAAAGTTTCTAAGGTTGAATATGGTATACATACAAGTCAAGATGTGAAGGAATATAATATACAAAGTAACGAAGTAAGCCACAAGTGTGAGAAGCACAATTGTGCAAAAGCGAATTGAGGCAGCAATACTTTAATGTGTTGGATTCCTGAAAGCAGTGAGTTGATGCTTTCTGCAATCTTTTGATCAAGGCTGTGAATGTATATAATTTTCTATGGTGGATCTTTCTATTATCTTTTGTATTTGTAGGCAGTGAGCCTCCCTTGTGGATAGTGAGTCCTATCTATAGGTAGTGAGCATTTGTATCTGGACAGTGAGTCCTTTTGGGCAGTGAGCCTCCTTGTATTCAGTTTTGCAATTACTTTATATTGTGAGCTAATCCTTATCATGGTTTTTCCCTTATTGGGTTTTCCACATTAATTGGGTGTTCATTGTGTTGATTTTTCTTTTTGTTATTTGCATTTCATGCTCATATTTAGTAACAAAATTGAGTGGTTATGAATTTGTTAAGTGTTTGAAGTTTTGGTGTTTGAATTTGGTGACAATTGATTCACCCCCTCTCAGTTGTCTTGCGCCTTTCAAAAATTGGTATCAGAGCTTTGGTTCCTTGGTGAAGAGATTAATCGCTTAAGGTAGATCTGAGGTGCATAAGTTTGATATCCCTATGTTTGATGGATTTGACTACAGTGAATGGAAAGTGCAGATGAGAGGTTACATAATCTCTCTTGGTTACAAGACCTGGAAGGTTGTTGAGACAATATGTTGATCTAGCAAGTGGTCCTTCTTCTATTGATGAGATTTCTGCATATGAGGAAAATGAAAAAGAAAGGTATGCTATTTATAGTGCTTTATCTAAGATTGAGCAATCAAAGGTTATTTCTTTGGGAACTGCTTATGAAGTTTGGAAAAAGTTGGAAGATCTCTATGAAGAAAATGATAGAGTAAAATTGACAAAGAAGCTAATAGAAAAACACAGATATGAAAATTTGAAAATGGAAGAAGGAGAAGATATTGCAAGCTATTTCTAGAGGGTTGATCTTGCAACAAATGAATTTAGGAATCAAGGGGGCACTCTGATAGATGAATATATAATAAAGAAGATTCTAATGACCTTACCGGAGTGTTATAGTGATAAGGTTTGAGTTATTGAGGAAATGTATGAGGTCCTAAGAAGTTTACTAAAGAACTATTTAGCACCTTGACTACATTTGAGATGAGGAAGTTTGGAAAGAAAGAGGAGAAGACAAATTCAACCTTTAAAGCTACAAAGAAAAGAAATGTTCTGGGGGATGATAGTTCAGATGATTTGGAAGCAAATTTTACAAGGAAGCTGAAGAAAGGTACTAGTAAGTACAAAGGTATGTTGCTTTTAAATGTTTTAGTTCTGGAAATATTGGTCATTATGCTTCATGATGTTTAAATAGAGTTGTACATAAGAAGAATGGGGATCATAAAGACAGAAAGGATAAGAAGTACAAGAAGTTGTATTATGTTAAAGATGCTGGAATCTCTGATGATGAATTTGATTTTGAGGATAATAATGAATGCTTGTTTCTAGCTTTAGAGAATAAATCTATGTATGCTAACTCTGGAATATTTGCAAGGGAAAAGTGTCTAGAGAAAAAGAAGGAAGAAATGGAAGGTACTCTGGTAACTGCATTTCATGCTAGACATGATGAAGACTATTGGGTGATTGATAGTGGCTTCTCTAATCACATGACTACGATAATAGTAAGTTTACTAAACTTGAAAAGTATGATGGTGGTTTAGTCATGTTTGGGGATGATTCCAAAGCAAATGTTGTTGGGAAAGGATCAATTAGTTTTGAATGGAAACACAACACCGATGATGTCTATTATTTTAAGGGCTTAAGGCATAATCTTTTAAGTGTTGGAAAAATGTGTAGCAAAGGATTCAAGATTGTGTTTCAGGATAACAGTTGTGAGATCAAGAAAGGGTTCAAAAGTTTCTTGTATCTCAAGTTAATGAAAGTTGGCTATGGCACTAGAGGATGGGACATGTAAACTTTGATAACTTGATCGGGATCAGTTCAAGAGACGTTGTACGAGATTTTCCTAAGATTACAAAGCCTAATACTACGTGTAGGAGTTGTCAGCTAGGAAAGCAAACAAGAAGCAGTTTTAAAGGAAAGGAGCCATCTACTACCAGAATGTTAGTGGCTTGTTGGATGCTCGCAAGGTGCCATGTCCCCGATTTACTTGACTAAGAACCAATTTTTTTAGAAGCCCAAATACTTATCTATTTGTTAGTGCAATAATGGTCGTTTTGAAGCCATCCCACATTTTTACGGCTCTTAGTAGAGATGAGAAGTATGCCATGGGAGTTTCATGGGTACTGAAGCTTAGCTGACTCGAGAAGTGTGTGCTATGGAGGGGATCCAGTGTGGTCAAGCTTCTAATCATCCACTAAGAGTAGGCGTATAAGTTAGATTTGTCCAAGTGGGAACTCAACAAATATTGTCTCTTGACTACCCATAGGATTGTGCATCACTTTGGAATAAAAAAAAATTGCTTGATCTAAAACATTGGAAAAACAAACATTCAACATGAGCATCAAATTTCAAACCCTTTAGGAGGAGCGAGCAAATACCATTGACAAATCCAAGTGCTATTGCTTGCCCTAGGGATTCTATCCTTAGAGGCTTCTAAGTATTTGGATTTATATCTCAATTTTCTCTTACTAAAGTCAACATTAGGAAACTATTGCCTTGATTTCCTTTATTTCCACATAATGGACCTTGTCGGATGAAAAAGAAATTGAGACATAGACATTTATTTTGAAACTTAAGACATTGGATGCGGTAAAAGCAATTCATTAATCAGGATGAAATCAATTGAACCCAACAAATGTGCTTGTTTATCTTTTGTCTTATGGTCTTTTGAGAAAACATTGATCTTTTGGTTTGAAGTACTCTTAGGGAAAAGCATGTTCTTCAAAACCTTGGTCTTGTAAACAAGTCCCTCTTAGGTTCATTTAGGATCAAAACAACCAGTCATTTCATCCATCTCAAACATTAATCAAAAATAATCTCACCAACAACCCTTGGAAATCTTGAAAAAATTATGTATGCTATACTTTTGGCAAACCCTTTTAGTCAAAATCAAAAAATCAAAGTCATCTTGTTTGGCTAGGTAAGTGTAGATGCATCCTTCTCCATATACTTAGTCAAATTATCATCTTATGAGAAAATCTATCCCATAGATAACATCCAACATCTTGGGATTTATGTGTTCATTATCCAAATCCAAAATTTGAAATCAAAATCCAAATCAAAGTCAATCAAATCCAAATCAAGTCAAAACAAAATCCAAAAGTCCCAAATTCTAGTATCCCCGTCAAGATTTCTTAAGCTTTCAATCATTCATATCACCCATCTTTCATTTGTTTCACCATCATCCTTTGATCCTTAATCATCCTAGATTTTCTTTTGTGCCTAAAATTAGATCAATCTAAAGAAATTAGAGATTCATCTCCCACATTCTTGAAAATTGATCCATATTTTATGGTACAAACTAGATCTCAACACAAGAATAACATGGAAAACAACAAAGAAACATCTACTTCGAGTGACCTAAGTTGAATTGCTCCCAAAATCAATCCAATTGAATCAATCAATCCCCTACCTAATCTTCCTCTATTACCACAAGATCTTCAAGATGGAGATTGTCAAATGGAGGACATCACTGACAATGTCTTGGGTATGACTCAAGATGAAATCATTGAAATGGCCCAAAATCCTGAGACTCACAAAACTATTAATGTCATGATGAAACTTAATCCCTCCCAATACATGCTTGAATTGGCAAAAGAAGGGGCCAAACTCCCTTTGGATTTCAATGTAAGCACTATTGTGGAGAAGCCTTTTGAGAATGTGTCGTTTGTCCAATTCACATCACCTATTCAAGGTATCACCCAAACCATCCCACAACCCACATCGTCTCTTGCTCCAACTCAACCTATTGTCAACAAGGGGAGTTCATTACTCCAATATGCTCTTCAAACACACCCACTTGTCAATAATCAAAATTTGGATGCAAATACCATTACAGGTACATCAAATACCATCCCTCAAAATCCCCTGCATCCATATGTCCCACTCGCCTTTCATGACACTAACAACCCATCTTCCTTTGCAACATATGCTCCTAACACACAAGTCTCTCTCCCAATGACAACACAAGGGAAAGTGGGACTATTTGATCAAGGGGGAATTTTATGGGCCTCATCTTCACTCACTCAAGGAAATCCACCACTACCTCCTCTGCCAGCAAGATCTACATCAATTATCGGTTTGGGGCTTCCCCCTTTACCACCAATCCCAAATCAGTCAATCCAAAATAATCCTCCACCCATCAATCAAATCACTGCATCAAATCCTCTGAGTATACCACCGATATCACAACAATAGGTGGTATCCATCTAAGAAACAACATCTCAAAACATAGTCTCTCAAGGACCCAACCTATCAGCCACACCATCTACCACGATCACTTCAACCATATCTCAAATACCATCTCAACAAAACATCACTCCATCTAACATAATTCCAAATCCTCCACTACCACTACCAAATCCAAATGCGGTGAACCGATATAGCATATCATTACAAGTAGATCGTCAAACCTATCAAACAACACTCTTGCAATATCAAAATCAACAAGCTTCCCAGGCACAAGCACAAGCTTTTCTACAACAACAACAAGCTGCACAAGCTGCTCAAGTAGTGCAAGCCACTCAAGCTACTCAAGCAACACAAGTAGCGCAAGCTGTTCAAGCTGCCCAAGTAGCCCAAGCTGCCCAATAGGCTCAAGTGCAAGCTTAAGCACAAGTACAAGCACAACAACAAGCAACACAACAACAAGCATATCAACAAGCGTTGCAACAATATAAAGAACAACGAGGGGTATGCCAACAACAAGTGTTGTTGGCACAACAACAACAATTCCAACAACAAGCATTATTGGCACAACAACAATGAGACCAACAAAAATTTCAAGCATATCAATAGGTCTTGTTGTTGCAACAAAACTTGCAACCATCTCCCAAAAACACAGAAAATCTACCCATCACTCCCATAAACAAAACACTTCAAAACACCTTCATTCTACCTCTAGATCCTCAAGATGATGTGTCAACACATATCGAATTACTTTCACAACAAGTGCTTGACCTCCAATTAGGGAAAACAATGAAAACACCAAAGAACTTGTGCCCCTATCTGTTCAACAAGAGCATCATGATGAAACCATTCCCAAAAATATTAGAGATCCCAAAATTTGACAAGTATTGCGGGACAGGAAACCCTAAAGATCACATCAGGGAATTCTAGGTACATTGCATGGAGGTTGCATATGATGATACTTACTTAATACAACTATTCCCCCAAAGTTTGGCTGGTCCCTCCATTGAATGGTTCTCTCGTCTCTCCTCCGGAATCAAAAATTTCAACAAATTATGGACACATTCATACAAAACTATTCATTCAACATAGGTATGGATGTGAGTCTAGAAGAACTATTAGCCCTAAAACAAGCCAAGGGAGAGACATTTGCATCCTTTTTACAATGATGGCAATCAAAAGACAACCAAAGCAAATGGGCCATTCCTAAGGAACAACAAGTATGTACCATCATCGCAAATCTCGATGGGGTCTTTTCCTTCCATCTTAGGATGCAATGCATCACCACCTATGACCAATTGATCCCCAAGGTGCTCAATATTGAATGAGCCCTTATCACACAAGGGGGGACACCCACTTATCAGGACAACTACCCATCCACAAGCTATAACGGCAAACCCCACACATGGGTGAAAAAAAAGAATGTTACCAATGATGGTGTAGTCGATGCCAAAGTTGTCATCAGTGCTCCAAGACAAAATACATCAACACCTCAACAACCACAATCCAACAATTAAAAAAATCGATGAGCCAACACCGTGACACAACAACTAAACAATCAAATGGTGAAAAATATGAACAGCCAAGGGGGACCACCCCAGTGAAACAAATATTCCCCCAAGAGGAATTACATAACCATCGAGGAACCAATTGAGTCCATCATGAAGAAACTGGTCGATGAAAAACTCATCACAATCCCTACTTATGAGAACTATCAAGAAGCCCAAGTGAAACTGCCATGGTACAATGAGAATCACCTTTGTGATTTCCATAAAATCAAGGGGCATACAACGACCAGTTGCATGAGGTTGAAAAACTTGATCCAAGACCTTATCGATGATAAATTCATAAATGTGGAACAACCTCCATGGAATCAGGACCTAAAGATTTAACGAATCTAATGCCCAATCACAACACGAGAAACAATGACAATGGTAAAAGAAAGTAAAAAAGTGTAAACCATGTGTATGACAATGTTGTTGCATCCCTAGATGAGTGGGTCACTGTCATCACTATCAAGGGAGCCCAAGCCGATTGTCGAGTCACCATAAGAGGTGAAAAATTCACCATTGTTGGACCATCTCAACCATTTAGGGCATCCACCTCAAATACAAGATCCGTTCCTAGTGGTTACAATATCTTAAACTAGCTACAAAGAACCCCTTCTTAGATCTCCATCATGGAGTTACTAAAAATATCACCTACACACAAAAAGATCCTAGAAGAGGCATTGGCCACATCTTGCGTTCCCACGGATCTTGATGCAGATTAGTTTCAGGCTATGGTCACACACCTCACCACACCTCGTCTCTTGAAATTTTTAGAACAAGATCTCCCAACCCAACCATCTCACAACCACGTGCTTCATCTCAAATCCTTCATCCATAAAAACAAAGTCAAAATGGTCTTGGTGGATGGAGGTGTGGGTTTGAATATCTGCACCCTTAAACTAATAAAAAGTTTGGGCTTCTCTAAGGATGATGTTGAAAAAGGAAAAGGTATAACCATTAGACCATATGATGATCAGGAAAGGGTGTCTTAGGGCACTATACAACTCCCTATTCAAGCAGGGCCTGCTATCATGGAAACCACATGTCAAGTTCTTGACTTGGACCTACCTTACAATATCCCATTGGGGCACTCATGGATCCATGGGATGAAGGTTGTTGCCTCCACTTTCCACCAGTGTGTCAAATTCTAGTATTAAGGCCAAGAGGTTAGTTTCCATGGGGATCCTGAGCCCTTTTACTATTGCAAAAATATGGAAGCTAATTACTACAAAATTCCCAAGTTCCAAAGAACAATGAAGGTCCTTCAACTCCATATATAGACCCATCTACTTTAGCCTCCACATTTGAGACAAAGACATGTGCCATCCCCAACATTTCTGATATCATAGTCATTATCTAGAACAATGGGTGTGGGGATTACAAAATGAAGAAGGGTGCCTTTGTGGTGGGGGAGTTACCTTAATCTCCAAGAACACATGGGCAACCACATTTAAATCCCTCCTTATACCAAAATTTTAAAGCAGATCCCTCCAGATTCAAGTGTTGGGGAGACCTAGGCTGAGAAGTGGAAAAAGAAGACCCATCTAGTCTGCTGTACCAAGACAACTGACCTATGGTTTATCTTCCCATGGATGATAGCAACAAAGGACTACAAATGATGCTTGGCATGGGCTACAATAGGAACAAGAAACTTGGAATTGGGGAAAGAAAATACAACCTTCTAGAACCCATTGTTGTTGAGAAGCATTTAAAAAATCTTGGCCTCAGATGCACCCCTCCAAAGGTAACCATAATTGGTAGACCTTCCCTGGATAAAAGGGTCAAAACACCTCCTCAGTTATTAATAGCCGAGCTCTAATTACTTGTGTCCACAGGTTGAGTCATAGATAACTTTACCTTTGATATAACCGATGTCGGTGACAAATCCCCCGACTCAGATCTATCCTTTGTGTTTGAAGAGTCCACCCTCTTTATTATTAGTTCCTTATCCTTTTAGTTAGACAACCAAACCAACGAGCTGAAATTAGTCTATCCCCAACTCATCAACTATGACCAACGAGGACCTCCAATTCTAGACATGTTCGAAAATGATGAAGCACTCTTGGAATTCATGGGATTGTAGGATAATATACCATATGGGGACCAAAAAGTAGGGTTTGAAATTGAGCTAGACACACACTCCTACTATGGGGAGACGATTGAATCCCTTAGTCGAAAAAGTGAAAATATGAGAATAATCTTTAGGTCTTTAAGTGAAAACCACACTATGGCACTTTCAAATCCAAAAATAGAAAAAATAAAGGATGCATCCAATGGTGAAAACCTCTCTGAGGTGTCAAAGGATGGGGGATTCAATCTTTCTCTCGGTACTTTAAATCAGGAGAAGTCAAATGTTCTGGCAGAGCAGTGTAATCCAGTTAGCTTAGGAACAAAGGACACACCCCATATCACATTCTATGCAGAACCATTGTTGACAAAAGAACAAGAGATCCTAGCCGCATTCCTAAAGGAGAGAAAGGTGAACTTCACATGGACCTACGCAGATATGCCTAGTCTAGATCCAGAGATTGTGGTACACCACCTAGCTATACATCTTGAGGCAAAGCTAGTGAGACAAAAGCTTAGGAAAATTCATCCTTAGATAGCATTGTTGGGCAAAATGGAACTATATAAGCTCCTTGATGTGGGGTTCATACGACAAATTGACTATCCAGAGTGCGTATCCAATCTTGTACTTGTCTCTAAAGCCACTAGGGGCATCCACATCTGCACAGACATTCAAAATATGAACAAAACATGTCCCAAGGATGACTTCCCACTTCCAAACATTGACATGATAGTGGACATGATAGTCGGACATGAGATGCTTTCACTCATGGACATATTCTTAGAGTACAACCAAATCATGATAGCTAAAGAGGGTCAACATCAAATGACTTTCACTTGTCCATGGGGGACATATTACTGGAACATGATGTTTGGCCTAAAGAATGCTAGAGCAACTTATTACAGAGCCATGACACTAATCTTCCATGACATGATTCACAAGACTATGGAAGATTATGTAGATGACATTTTAGCAAAATCAAAGAAACAACGGGATCATATAGGAGCACTCAGCTCCATCTTCGACCAACTAGAGGAATACAAAGTTAGACTCAATCCAAAAAAGTGTGTCTTCAACATAGAATTAGGGAAGTTGCTAGGGTACATTGTATCCATGAGAGGAATTGAGATAGATCCCACCAAGGTCAAAGCTATTCTTTAGATGGAGGCACGAAAGACATTGAAACAACTAAGAGGCTTACAAGGAAGACTCCATTCCATCCACAAATTCATAGCACAATTAATAGATAAGGTTGTCCCTTACTCTTATCTACTCCATAAGGGGGTAGCATACAAATGGGATGAGAAGTGTGATCAGGCCTTCAACAAGATCAAGGAGTATTTGCTCACACCGCCAGTCCTTATGCCACCAATTCTAGGAAAGCCATTAATCCTATACATATTAGCAACAATAGTAGCTCTCGGTGCTTTCCTAGCTCAACATGATGAGAATGGGACAGAGAGAGCCATATACTATATCAGTTGAACCATGGTAGAGCATGAGTTGAACTATTCATTCATCGAAAAGGCTTGTATAGCAGTGGTTTTTTTCTCACAGAAGTTTAGGCACTACTTGTTAGCTCATAAAATAAAACTAATTCCCAAGATTGACCCACTCAAATACTTTCTTTCCAAAGCAATGCTCACAGGACGGATGGCTAAGTGGGTGTAGACACGTAAAATATCCTAATTGATATTGCATATGTGATCGTAATCGCTAACACTAGTTTGTCCCGAATCATCCTCTTTACTAATCATTTAATTAAATAATATTTATTTAATTAAATTAATCACATTTCATCTTTTAATTAAATAAATCATTTTGTTTGATTAAATCATCATATTCTCTTCTTTAATTAAATAAATCAATTTTATTAATTAAGTCATTAATCAATCCTAAAATCATCCCTTTAATTAAATAAATCAATTTTATTTAATTAGCTTCTAGGGTCATCTCTTTAATTAAATAAACCAACTTTATTTAATTATCTTCTAAAGTCATTCTCCTTTAAAATTAAATAAATTAATCTTTATTTAATTTGAATCTAACATTGCCGATAAGGGCATGGTTCGGTGGTCAAGTCGCTTGGTTGTAGTGACTACCACCAAGGTTCAAACCCTCATTGGGCCAAAGTTCTCGCAGGCCTTGTGCCTTCGCTGGGCCATTGCACTCGCGGGTTTGGTTATTTCTTGTGGTTTCTTGTACCCGATTCATAGCTCCGGTCAAAAGCATTTACCCCTAATAATATGGGTGCATTGCACCTTTTTTTTAAAAAATAAAATAAAAAAATTGAATCTAACATCATCTCCCCCTTTAATTAAATAAATCCAACCGTTAATTAAATCTCTTAAATCATTATTCACCTTTCATCTTTCATAGCTAGGTTATGGAGGATTTTCATCAAAGATCATCAATCTTCATCAAAGATCATCAAAGCTTGCAAGGAGTTGGGAAAGAGCTATTTTCCACATCAAAATAGCACCAATTCCCCCATAGGATTGAGGGTTTGAGTGTTTTGAATAAGATTTAGTAGCTTTATTTGAATTTATTTGCTTTGTTTCTTGTTCTTTCCATTTCAAATGAATCTTATGGGGAATGCTAATTTAGATGTGTTTATAGATTAACATTATGTTGTTTGTCCATGTTTGAATAGGTCTAGATCAAGCATTCACATATTGGTGCTAGAAGGAGGGCGAATCTAGAGAAATTAACACATTTTTTTGGTCAAACTCTACTATTTTTTATATTTTTTGTCTTTCTAGGTCAAATAGTGCCACTGGGTCAAGTTGTGACACATTTGCGATCTTTGTTTTTCCAAATAGCACCGCTAGTTTCACTAGAGCACCGCTCAAATCTTTAAACAACATCGCTTTTCTTCCAACCTCACTGTTTGGACCCAAATAATGTCGTTGCCTTGAGTTCAAAGGGTGCCACCTTTGATTTCTTGCCTTTGCACTCAATCTTAAAATGGTCATATCTTGGTCATTTTTTAGTCTTTTTTGGAGATTTTTTTTTAAATGGGGTAGAATTTTATAAGCTATCCAATGGTGTAGGCGTTTCTCAACTTTTATAGAGTTAAAATTTTCAAATTTTCACCTAATGTCAAATCACAATGAAACTTGGTCTAAATCTTAGGGTTTTATGCTTAATCATTTATCTAACCCTCATATCTTCTTGTTTCTTGATTTCATCTAAAATTTGGAGCTTGTATTGCAAGTTTTAAAAGATCATGGAGCATGGAAGTCAAAGAACAACATTATCACATCATTGTATCAAGTGTTTTTGAACACTATGAGGAGAAATTATAATCCCACTCCTAAGGACTTTGTTGTCTTCATGCTCTTTAGGACTCACTAATTTTTGTTTGGGTTTAAAAAAGAACAAAACAAAGGGATTAAAAAGAACCATAGGCAACTTACTAGATTTTTTTTTGGAGTTAGAAATTGAACAAGTAAATCTCACATTTCCTTTTAGTGCTTAAAAAGAATCCAATTCTTGATTTGAAGGATTAAAATGAATATGTGCCTTTATGTTTTGTAATCTCTTATCCAAAGTAATATCATCTAAAAGACATATGCGCTTCTCTCATGCCTCACAATGATCTTGAGAATAAAAAATGCTTTTTTGTGATATTAAATTGTAGAAGTGATTACCTCCACACTTCAATTTGGATTTTTTAAATTGAAAAAATCATGCGAGTGTGAGTGGAGTATATTGCGCGTGTTCTCTCTTTGTTTCTCAACGAAGATTGATTGAACTACGAATGTGTTTTCTCGCTATTCATGTTTATCCTTAGAAGGCCTACCTTGTGGGAAAATTTAATCACCCAAGGGAATGACCCAATTGAGAACATGCTAAAGCCAAGTGACTTCCACCCAGGATATAAGTGTGGGTACTTGAGGAAAGTTCAAGTATCACAAGGATTGTTCTAACAAGAAAGGTAGTGATGGTCTCTTGTTGTATGGATGATCCCCCATGAATGAAATTCCTATACTAGAACCTTTTGTATAAAGTCCCAAATCCTTATCTATTTGTTGGTGCAACAATGGTCATTTTGAAGCCATCCCACATTTTTACGGCTCTTAGTAGAGATGAGAAGTATGCCATGGGAGTTTCATGGGTACTGATGCTTGGTTGACTTGAGAAGCATGTGCTATGGAGGGGAGCCAATATGGTCAAGCATCTAATCATCCACTAAGAGTAGGCATAGCTAGATTTATCCAAGTGGGAACTCAACAAATATTGTCTCTCATCCATAAGATTGTGTTTTACTTTGGAATCAAAACACTTTGCTTGATCTAAAACATTGGAAAAAAAAACATTCAACATGAGAAACAAATTTCAAACCCTTTAGGGGGAGCAAATACCATTGAAAAATCCAAGTGCTATTGCTTGCCCTAGGGATTCTATCCTTAGAGGCTTCTAAGAGCTTGGATTCATGTCTCAATTTGCTCTTACTAAAGTAAACTTTAGGAAACTATTTCCTTAATTTCCACATAATGGACTTTGTGGGATGAAAAGAAATTGGAACATTAGACATTTAGTTTGAAAAACTAAGCAAGACATCAGATGTGGTAAAAGAAATTCATTAATCAAGATGAAATCAATTGAACCCCACACATGTTCTTGTTTATCTTTTGTCTTATGGTCTTTTGAGCAAACACTGATCTTTTTGTTTGAATTACTCTTAGGGAAAAGCATGTTCTTCAAAACTTTGGTCTTGTAAACAAGTCTCTCTTAGATTCATTTAGTATCAAAATCAACCTTCATCCATCCTTTAAAACATCAATCAAATCCCATCTCACAAACAACTTTTGAACCTTTGGAAAAATCATTCACACTAGAATTTTGGTAAAATCCTTCAAATCAACATCAAAATCTCCTTGTTTGGCTAAGTGTGTGTGGATGAATCCTTCCTCATACACCTAGTTAAATTATCATTTGTGGACAAGTTTATTCCATGAAAACATCTAACCTCTTGGAGTTTATGAGTTCATTATCAAATCCATATCAAATCCAAATCAAAAATCCAAATCAAATCCAAAATCCAAAATCCAAAAGTCCTAAAGTCTAGTATCCCTCCAAGTTCAACACCCATATCATTCTCCCCTTTCACCCTTCATCTCATCATTGGTCCTAAATCCCTGTCCTAAATCCCTTAGAGGTCAACAAGGTCAAAATACATGAGGAACATGGAATATAAAATTGCTCCATATATCATGAGTTATCTAAGTCAACCAAACTATCAAAGCCTTACAAAACCAATGGATTATCAAAACTCACACTTATACAATCCGTACATGGGATCATTATCTCCTACAAACCTCAATGGTACAACAAATGTGAGTATGCCCAATCAAAATTTTGGAACAACTTTTCCTATGGTAGATTTAAATCCAAGTCCAAACCTACAAATATATCAACCAAACAATCAATGCATGAGTCTTCAACTAAACAACATTATCCCACCAAATCCATACATGCCAAGTGTGAATATACCAAGTACAAGTTTACCAAACATGAACATTTCAAATCCACACTTGGTAAACTTTGGGATAGATATGTTTGCAAATCATACAAATGTTGTTCAAAGTCCAAACAATATGTTAACAACTCCATGTATTGATCCAAGTCAAAGTAACATCATGCAAAATCAAAGTTACCTAAATCAAGGAAATGTGATTCCCAACCACAACAATGTTCAATTTCAACCTATAAATCCAAATCTCAACATCATCCCAAATCATAACATTGTCTAGAATAAATTTTTCCATGATCCCATACAAACATGATAAATGTACATTCCAAATCTGCTTGAACAAAAGCCAAATCAGCCATATCAAGGGTGTCAAGATCAAAATCAAGATCAAATTGCTTCATTGCTCCAAGCTCAATCACCACATCTCGAAAATCAATCATCAAAAGGTCAATTTAAAGTGCAAATCTCACAAGGTAACAAATGAAAATATACACCACTTGGGAAACCAATTGAATCAATCATGCAACAGTTGGTGTAGGAAAGACTCATCACAATTTCCACCTATGAAAATTATCAAGAGCCCTTAGTGAAACTACCAAGGTACAATGAAAATCACCTTTGTAATTTCCATAAAATAAAGGGACACACAACATCAGATTGTATTTGACTTAAAAATATCATCCAAGACCTTATTGATCAAAAAATAATAACTATTGGGGAAAATAAATTTTCAACCACTAGTGATAGCATTAACAATCTCCCCACCACAATTGTTGAAAACAATGATCAAGATATATCCATCAATGAGCACCTTGAAGATGTTTCTACCTCATCCAAAGATCAACTCAACAAACATCATGAGTTAGTTTTTGATCATGATAAGAACCCCTCAACAACATTCGACAATGATCTATGTCAAGGAGTGTTAACATTATTTGATCCTATAATTAGTGATCCTTCCACCAATGATCATTTTGACAATACCTCTACATCATTCAATGAGTTAGAGGAAATATCTCAAGAATTCATTCCAAATCATGATCAACATCTTTCACCAAAGTCTAGTAATGGTCCTTTCCAAGACATATTGACATCCTTTGACCTCATGGTTGCAGATATTGAAGGAATCTTCAACTCAACATTTGATCCAAATCTACTCAAAGATCAAGAGGAATTGAGCCAAAGTATGTCAAAATAAATTCCAACATTAATCAATATCAATAATTTGTATCTCCAAGCTACTACAATGATCTAATGGACACTCTCCTATCTATAGAACATGATCATATCCACATAGCGCATACTCCTCCATCTACCCATGAGATTCTTTTTGTGGATGGACACACATATGATCTTCATTTAGAACATGATTCCTTTACTCCTGATATTATTACACAAAAAGAGTAGGTTATTGATTCCTACAGTCAAACAGATTTGTCAACATCAGGATCAGATATATCCCAAATTTAGACTGAGGACATCATGTATGAAGATATCCAACATTATCCATTCAAAGAAATAGGTTAGACAAAACAAGATATTCCGAAGTCAATAGAGAAGAAAATTGAAATAATGTCATCTGTAGTGGTCATTTATCAGAGAATGATTACTGAACAAGACATTTCAAAATAGGCAGAATTGAGGAACAAAGGTGCTACTACCACCATACCGGGGGAAACTATGTCTCAAGAAAATGTCAACATAGGGAGCACAAAGAATCCTTATGATGAAACCGATGCCAATACTACAACCAACCACGCCATGAATCTTCATCCACCCATCACCTCATCCAAAAATTAGGACCAAAATAAAAAGAAGGATGTAAATCAAAGCAAGAAGAACATCATCAAAGGAAAAGAATTAGCGAAGCATGAAGGACAAATCAAATACACATGGATACCAAAAAATACAAAGAAAGATTATCCCTATCAAACTCCATCAATCAAAGAAACTATGGGGCATAATAAAAAGGGGAAAAGTATCCATCAAAGATGTCCACAAAGGAAAAAATAGGCTTCCCAAGTGATGTAAAAAGTATATCAAGCAGTTGGTCCTAATTCCATGCACACTTTTGTATCCACCCATCATTGCTCATCTTCCCAAGTTTGGAGAGTCAAAGGTTCCAAACTATCAACCAATCCATATTTTATTCATAAACACACTCCATCCACACCTCCATGCATGATATCTAATTCTCAAATTGACCATGTATTGGTATCCACCCTTCATCATAAGGATTTAGAAGGAATCCTATTGTGATGTGAAAACAGAAACAAAGTTAACTCCGGTATCAACAAAGCAGATCAGGAATCTCAAAAGTTGTATTCAAGTGCATGTATCTTGGAAAAACTTCTTCAGGCAGGATATTGATGGCACATTATGATAGAAGAATCTACATCAACACCACTAGGTGATTCAACATGAGCTTAAAATCTTTCAAAAAATACAAAAAAAAAATCCAAAAAAAGAAAAGAAAAAGGATTGAAAACAGTAAAGAAAAAAATTCTCCCTCTAGTGAAAACCACTACGATGGCACTTTGGATAGGTACCATGATGAAAACCTAGCAAACAGGCGTCATGTGTAGAATTGAGCATCTATGTGTGCCACTTCAGGAGAAAGTATCTAATCCCATCCATAATAAATCTAGCATTCCATCCATCTTATCCATAATAAATCGATTCATCCATGAACCATTTATCCAATCCATTTTCATACATCTACATCCATAATCCAAGTTATCTTGATCTTGACAAGTTTGGTCCACACTTTATACTTGCTTATGGTAAACATTATGACATGGGTCATTTTCATTGATCCTATCCTATGCAACATTAGCTAAGCCATGAAGCACTATCCAAATGAGCATCCTCTATTTTAACACCTTATCTTATTGCAAGATTATCCATATCCATCCATCCAGACACCTATTAAGGTATCCACCCATGGCATTCCATACATTGCTAGAAACTAGAGGCAGATATTTACATCTTGCTTTGAGAATAAATATTGATCTATATCCTCCAACTTATGTGGTGATCCAAACATTGGAAAATGTGAAATCAAATTGGTCAAAGCATTTGTCAGCCAGAATCCAAATCACTAGCCCATAACATATTTTGACAAGAACATGTTCTTTATCAAGCTCATTATCTTTCATTGAACATCAATACAAATAATCAATATTAGTCACATCTAATTTGTACTTCAACATCACATCAAATCATTCAAACATATTTTGTTCCAAATCAAGCTTCATCAATCTTGATCAATCAAATCCAATCAATCTGTCATCATCTTGGGATATCCTTCCCAATCCTTGTGTTTCTTAACACTATCCTTGCATTGTTATCATTAATCCATTAATTCGATCAATCAACCTTAACTTGATTTTCAACAAAATCCAAAACAGATCATTGATATCATCAGATACATCCATATCCAAATCGTCCAAATGCAAAAATCCAAAAACATTCAAAAAACCAAGAAAACCTAAAACAAATTCAAAACATATCAAAATCCAAAAACATTCATAAAAGTCAGAAAATAGTCAAAAACATGTTATACAAATTACATCATCTCTGAGCTTAAACATAGGAAAGGCTAATCTTTGATCATCCCCTAAGACACAAAATCCAAAAAAATTCATAAAATCTTATAAAACCCAAAAACATTTGAAAATTTGGAAAATAAAAACATTTGTAAAATCTCGAAAAAAACCCAAAAACAGCCTCAAAACACTTCAAAACATCCAAATATTTGAAAAATTCCATCTGTCTCATCTCACTTTCACTCACAATAAATGTCCACTCATAATAAATCAATCATCAGCTTCATCCTTTGGCAACACAAAAAAAAGAACCACAACAATCAACAAAAGCAAACTTCAAACGTAAAATCAAAATTGAAACAAGAAAATTTTAAATGCAAAATCATACTCTTGATCATTCGCTTCAGGATGCAACAACGACGCTCTTTGAGGCCTAGCGTCGCCAATTTAGCCCTTTCAGTGGTGCCAAACTGGGTTGTTGGACTAGATTGACCTTTTGACCCTATTTAGTGCACACAAAAATTGAAATGCAAAGTCAAGTTAGGACGACATACTGGTGGTCCTTTGCCTGGAAGCCCTTGGTAGACTCACACACACTCAAAAATGTGTTAGGGAAGCGGTCTTTTCCCCATCTTGCACAAAGGTTATGGCTCAAATCTCAAAGGTATGAATGCAAAATGAATTGAAAGTGACCCCTCAAGACCTATTTGAGCATCAAAATTAGGTTATTTGACCCCGTTTGGCCATCCAGCTAGGGTTTTGCATCCTCGTCATCGTTTTTGACCAATTAAGGCTCGTTTTGCATCTTTTTGTTGCGTTTTGGCACGTTTTTGGCATTCTGGAGTCTTTTTGGACTCGTCAAGCACCTTGTCCTCTTTTTTTCACGAGATCACCCAAAAAATCAAAATTTTCATCCGATCTCTAAAGGGGCTAGTATACCAGCATAATTCTTCTCGCTGGGGTAGCATTGGGGCATTTTAAAAAAAAAAATCTGGCTTTTGACCATGACAAGATTATTCTTTGAATCAACGCAACAATTGCATTGCTTCAAAGAGGGACAAAGTGTAGACACGAAAAATATACTGATTAATCTTGTGCACCTAATCCTGATTTACTAACACATGTTCATCCTAAATCATCTCCTCTGCTAACCATTTAATCAAATAGTCTTTATTTGATTAAATTCATCACATTTCATCTTTTAATTAAATAAATCAATTTTATTTGATTAAATCACTATCTTCTATTAATTAAAAAAATTGTTTTATTTAATTAATCCTAATGTCCCTCTTTTAATTAAATAATTTATTTTATTTAATTCACTTCTAAATTTCTTCATTTAATTAAATAAACTAACCTTTATTTGATTAAATCACTAACATCATCCCCTTTTAATTAAATAAATCCAACTTTATTTAATTAAGTATTATATTCATCATTCTTCTCATTTTGATTTATTTAAATCCAAAAACCTAAATCAAATGGCATGCCAACTAATCTCCATTTAAATTAATCAAATCATGATTAATCCTAACTTTAATCCATCAAATCCTCTAGATTTTGTAACTTGCACAATAAATCAATTTATTTGATTTATTAAATCTCCTATTTTCTCTCAACATGGCATCAAGTTGAAATATTCCTCCAAATTCAAAAAGCCCCTCCAAAAGGACTTGTCCATCCAACAAGGCATTAAAGGCCTCTTACATGTCCTTTTCCTTGAGCCAAGTGGCATTAACTTCATTTCTTTCTCCCTCCAACTTGTCATTTCATAAATTTGAAATTCTGCCTAATAACATTTATTATGCACATTCATCAAAATGAGTTCAACCTTCCTCCACTCACATGTTGACAAGTGGCATCTTGCTATTGGTTGATGCTTTATCCCACTTTCATCCCTTTTGCTCATTCTTCCATCATTCTCTTCTATAAATAGAAGGCTCTTATACTAATTTTGGATCCACAATCCCATCCACAAGCTTAGGCATTTTCATCCATAACTTCATGAAGACATTATCTTGAGATTTTTCAATTTTCTCATCCACAATCCATGTAAGATCATTATAGTCATTTGAATCCATATTCTCATCCAAGTTAGCATAGATTTCATCATTTCATAGCTAGGTTATTGGCATTTTGCATCAAAGATCATAAAATCATCATCAAGCTTATCAAGGAATTTGGAAAGGGCTTCTTTCCACATCAAAGAAGCACCAATTCCCCCATGGGATGTTGGTTTGATCATTTAGAATAGTGTTTTATTATCTTTTTTTTGAGATTTTTCATTGTTTTCATTTTTCTTGTGTTCAAATGATTCTCATGGGGAATGCAAGTTTAGACTTGTTTATTGACTAATTTATGATTGTTTGATCATGTTTGTGCAAGTCTAGGAAAAGCATTCAAAAATACATTTTGTGAAGAGCTTGACATAAAAGAAATTTTTTTGCTCCTAGAACTCCTCAGTAGAATGGAGTTGTTGAGAGAAAGAATCGAACTGTGTAGGAGGCTGCTAGAACCATGATGAAAGAAGAAAATATACCTAGTGTATACTAGAGAGAGGCAATCCACACTTCTATTTACATTCTTAACTGAATTCAGATTAGAGGTAACAACACTAAGACTCCTTATGAGTCGTGGATTGGTAATACTCCTACTGTAAAGTACTTTAAGTTGTTTGGAAGTAAATGTTACATTAAAAGAGATGATGAGAACCTTGGGAAATTTGATGCTAGATCTGACAAAGACATTTTTCTTAGGCATTCAACAAGTAGCAAAGCTTATAGATGCTTCGATAAAAGATTGGGGAAAATTGTTGAGAGTACAAATGTGAAGGTTGATGAAGAAGTACATAGACCAATTGAGATAAGTGAAGTTGAACCATATGAGCCTATCTACAAACTAACACTAGAAGAGAATAAAGAGGAAGAATAAGAATGGAGTAAAGAAGAAGAAGAAACCTTAAAACCTGCTCCTAAGACTCCTAAGTATGTAAAGAAGAATCATCTTGAAGACTAGATGATTGGAGATAAGAGTGAAGGTGTGAAGACAAGAAGCAAAGTGATAGAAAGTCAGGTAAATCTATGTTTACTTTCAAAGATAGAACCTAAGTCTATGTGTGAAGTATGTAAAGATGAGAGTTGGGTTAGAGCTATGAAAGAGGAATTGCAGCAAATAGAGAAGAATCAGACATGGGAGCTAGTCCCTAGACCTATAAATAAGAATGTAATTGGTTCAAAGTAGGTGTTCAGAAATAAGCTAAATGAGAATGGTGAAGTTGTGAGAAATAAAGCAAGACTTGTATGCAAGGGTTATTCACAAGTTGAAGGCATATATTTTGAGGAGAAATTTGCACCAGTGACAAGAATGGAAGCTATTTAGATATTCTTGGCATTTTCTACTCATAAAGACTTCAAAGCATATCAGATGGATGTCAAGTATACATTTTTGAATGGAGAATTGGAAGAAGTGTACATGGAGCAACCATAGGGTTTTTAGTTATCAGACAAATTGGATATGGTCTATAAATTGAGAAAGGAGTTATATGGATTGGAATAAGCTCCCAAAGTATGGTATGCAAGATTGGATAGATACCTGACACAACAAAAGTTTTGTAAAGGCTCTGCAGACAACAATCTTTATTTTAAGGTTGAAAGAAACAAAATGTTAATAGTGGTAGTATATGTTGATGATATCATCTTTGGAGGAAATGAAGGTATGTGTAAGATATTTATAGAAGAGATGCAAATAGAATTTGAAATGTCTATGATTGGTGAGCTGAATTTCTTCCTTGGACTGCAAGTAAATCAAACTAATAAGGGGATATTCATTTCACAATCAAAATATGTCAAAGAGTTGTTGAAGAAATTTGGAATGGATGACTCCAAACCAATTAGTACTCCTATGGTGACTGGATGCAAGTTGAGCAAGAATGATGAATCTGCTAAAGTTGAATAGAGCATGTATAGATCTATGGTTGGTGGACTATTGTTTCTTACTACTACTAGACTAAGATCATGCATGTAGTATGTCTAGTTTCCAGATTTCAAGCAGAACCTAAAGAAGCACATGTTATAGCTATGAAGTGGATATTTAGATATCTTACGAGAACTTCAGATTATGGCTTGTGGTATCCTAAGGATACTAATTTCACCTTGAGTGCTTTCATTGATGCAGATTGGGCTGGTTGTATAGATGACCAAAAAAGTACAAGTGGTGGAACATTCTTTTTTGGTGGAAGATTGGTTTCATGGCTAAGTAAGACAAATGATTCAATGTCTTTACCCACTATAGAAGTTGAGTATATTGCTACAGTATCTTGTTGCACATAGGTTTTTTGGATGAAGCAAACATTGAAAGATATAGGAATGATATGTGACGAGCATATTCCTATCTTCTGTGATAATACAAGTGCTATTAAAATTTCAAAGAATATGGTAATGCATTCAAGAACAAAGCATACATCTGTCAGATACCATTTCTTGAGAGAAAAGGTGTTAGAGAATGAAGTCAGGTTGGCATATGTGTCAAGAAAGGATCAGATAGCTGACATATTTACTAAGGATCTTCTGAAGGATACTTTTGAGTATCTTAGGGAGAAGTTGTGGGTCATTGTCCCTCCTTCTTTGAATTAGGTGCACATGGAGATGCATCAGTCTAGTGGATTTGCAAATTCTTCATTTATATGTACTGATGATTGGGTCTACTCCTCAGGGGGAGTAGGTATCATTGTTGCAGTATGAGATGTGTGGGTGCACTCCTAAGGGGGAGTGATCAAAATATTTTTGGTCTTTTCCATTGATGTCAAAGGGGGAGAGAGAGTCATATGAAAAAAATTAATAGGGAGAGAGAAAAATAAGAAGCTGAAAGAGTGTGTATTGTTATCTTTGATGGTTTTTCACATCATGTGTTGCCATCAATGACAAATGGGGAGATTGTTGCAAGTATGAGGAATTTTGGTAGTGTTGTCATTGATGTCAAAACAATACAAGATGTTGTAGGTTATGCATTTATAGTTGAGATGTTGTTGATATGTTGTGAGTACATGGAGCTATCTTTATGATGTTGCAAATGTGTTGAAATAATGAGTTACCAAGTGCTTTTGAGAAAATTATTAAACAGTGAAGATAGAGTTGTGTGTATGTTTAGAATGCGATTTGGTTTATGCTCCACATTTCTTCTATGTTGATCCTATGCTTGTGTGGATCTGAAGTATTATTTATTGGCATTTTTTTGTGATATCTCATGGCTTGTAGCTTCTAGTTTGATGGAAAGTGTAAGTTGTGTTTAGCGGTGTGTGAACCGGTTTGGTAGAGTTGTTTGTCTATGAATTGGGAGAGATTTTTCTACTCCTTAGTTCTTTGCTGAGTTGTTTTTGGTCTTGCGTTGCTGAGGTGATATCTATATTTTGGCAAGGGTGATCATGGTTTGGTGCTCTGGATGACAAGTTCTAGAGCTCTTGTGTATGTCTATGCACTATGGTTGGTCTGATGAGAAGTGTTCTGTGTTTGAAGGTTGTTACTACTAATTTAGATGAATTTGATGATATCCAATATTTGTTTCAGTGTATGGTGAAGCATGTTATGTGGCCCACATGTTATCTTCTTGATGTGAAAATGTACTTCAAAGATCATTTGTGTTTTTATTAGGTTTGGACGACCTAGTGTTTACACTTCATGCGAAGGTTAAGTTTTAATTAAGGAAGCATGTGTTTGATCAAAGACGTTGATTTGGATCGTGGTTAAGTATTGGTGTGGTCTGCTCTCATTCCTTTCCACCGCGGAATGTTGAGTTGTCGATCCAATTTGAATTTGTAAAATGAAGCATGTATAACCAAACTTAGAGAAATTTTCTAAGGTTGAAGATGGTATAAATACAAATCAAGATATGAAGGATTATAATATAAAAAGTAACAAAGTAAGCCACAAGTATGAGAAGCACAGTTGTGTGAAAGTGAATTGAGGCAGCAATACTTTAATGTGTTGGATTCCTGAAAGCAGTGAGCTGATGGTTTCTGCAATCTTCTGATCAAGGCTACATATGTGTATAATTTGTTGTGGTGGATCTTTCTATTATATTTTGTATCTATAGGTAGTGATCCTCCCTTTTGGACAGTGAGTCCTATTTGTAGGTAGTGAGCCTTTGTATCCAGATAGTGAGTCCTTTTGGGCAGTGAGCCTCCTTATATTCGGTTTTGCAAAATTACTTTATATTGTGAGCTAATCCTCACTGTGGTTTTTCCCTTATTGGGTTTTCCACATAAATATGGTGTTCAATTTTCTTTCTGTTATTTGCATTTCATGTTCATACTTAGTAACAAAATTGAGTGGTTGTGAAGTTTTTAAGTGTTTGATGTTTTGGTGACAACTGATTCACCCCCCCCTCTCAATTGTCTTGTGCCTTTCAATACTAACATCCAACAAAATAATGTTAGAAGCACAAAGTGAAACCTTCAATTGCAGATTGGTGTAGGCCAAAAAATGGAAGCTCTATTACATTGAAATAGTAGTATTGATAGTTGATTTTCCATTGCAACCAACTTTACTAGACCAACCACTTTGCAAAAATGTCTTCCTCAACAAATCAAAACCTGTAAGAACCAACCAAAATGGTTTGTATCATGATCTCCATATCTGGATACAATGTTGACATCAATGATAACACTTCAACACCTCATTATATACCTTTGATTCTCCCTCATGCTCATGTTTCCAACAACAACATCAATGGAATTCTTCCAACAAAGTGCTCATATTTAAAAAAAAAACATCTAGTATGCTCCCCTAAAATATTGACTTAAAAAAAAACTCAAATCATTTTAGTAAATATATATATATATATACTAATTTTCAAAGTAGACATATCTTGAAAAATGAAAAATTGAGAATATTCCTCCCTAATTTTTTTGAAAACTTATCAAAATTAAGTTATTTTGAATGTGTGTAAAATAGAGTCTAGAATGTTAATTTTTTTTTTCATTTGTGGATGAAGAAATAAAAAAATAACATCAAAATTACTACACATTGGTTTCTAAAAAAAAGGAAGACACTACTAAAATAAATTGAAAATCAAAACTTTAATAGATTCTATATGTAGAAAAGATTACATAGAAAGGTAAGAGATATCTTGATTTTATGTGACATTTTTAAAAAATAATATCTTAACATGTGCAAACCTAATGGAGAGAACACTCGATATTTACTTTTTTTTTCATGATTTATGCAAAATACATCTTTGGCCACCTTACATGTAGGACCAACCCCATGGCTCATATATTCAAGCCAAATACAAGCTTAAGGGTGGGATTCCAAAAAAATATTAAATGAAGCACATGCATACTATCATTTACATGCATTCTAAAGTTAAAAATGAGTATTTTATTTGTTTTTAATGAAAGACTAATGCTCACATGTTAGAACATGAGTGCATTCTAATGCACTTGCATTATGGTTAGCATTTTTTAGCCATCCTAAACTATAATTCTACTACATTTTAACACACATATGTATGTCATATTTTTCTCCAAATTGATTTTTGACCACTTTTTGGTCCCCCATCTTGGTGCACTTTAAAATTTATGATTTGAATATTTCTCTACAATCTTCCAAAAATTCTACTTCATTAGTGATGCAAGAGCATCCTTGGTTCTTTGCAATCTTGCATCCACTAAAACATTTTCCTTTCAGTTTTGTTCTTGTTTTTGTTCTTGCTCAGTTCATGGTTGGTAGATTCATCACATTTGCTCATCAGACCCTATGGATCTTAGTGTACCTCATGGACATGATTTTATTTCTTATCCCAAGATTTGAGTTTGATTGGATATTTTTTCGGCAAGTTATCATTTTCAGAATAAGTGGAAATTTTTCTGAGCTAACACTTGAATAGTTTTCAAGCTTAACAATTATTAGATCATTCGTGGATCATCCCCGTGACTTGCAGATCCTGATGGTGTGATTCTAAGTGTTCCTTGGAGTGTTTCCAAACTTCAGTTTAGGTCCGCACTTCACCTGTTGATGAAGAATTCAAATTTGAGGCTGACCTATTCATGTATCCGTTACATTTTCCTTTTTGGAGATTGTAATAATTTTTGGCTGATGCGGATGTTTCCCAACCCATAAATATGATATAAAAGTTGTAATAGATAATTAGGTTTGGGGGAGGGGAGAATAGTAGTGAATCATATGGAATGTAATAGAAGAATTTTAGGTTGATTTTTGCTTACAAATTGAGCACTTTAGAATGTTGTATTTTTTGAGTATTTTGTAAGAGGCTTGTGAGCCCAAATCTTGAATCCTGGATGTTATTGGTCGAATGTAATTGAATTTTCTATTAGTAAGATTATTTGCATATACATTTTCCTCCATATTTCGTGTTATTTATGTTGTGTTACTCTTGTTGCACAGTTCAAACTCTTCTCTTTGATGACCCTCCTTACTATGGTCTGCACCAGTTGGTATCAGAGTGAGATTCTATTTGTGTGAGGTCACCAAAGTTCACGAAGTCCTGTTGAAGATTTTTTGTGGGGTGACAGATTGAGGATCCAACCTACAACTACAGAGGACTTATATAAGGATGGTTGGAAGAAGAAATGGTAGAGGAAATGGAGTGCGCGGAAATGTAGACCAAGCAATAATGGATATGTTGCAGGGATTACTAATAGATTAGATGCAGTCGAAATAGACTATAGAAGAGGTTGACCAATTGATGATGTGAGTGATGAAGAAGTAGAATTTCCTAAAGAGAGAGAAGGAGGAAATTAGCTTGGCCTTGATCAGGAAGGGGAGAGGTTCATAAGAGCTCTAACTAGGGTTAATACCAGACTGCATTTCAATCCACCAGATTACAATGGTAAGTTGGATTCTGAGAAATTTCTTGAGTGGATTACTGAGATGGAAAAATATTTTGAATTTGAAGGTACCATTGAGGATAAGAAGGTGAAGTTTTCTTGTATAATGTTTAAAGGACATGCATCCCTTTGGTGGGAAAATTTGCAAATAGATAGGCAGAGAAGAGGAAAAGAAATATAAAGTCATGGGATCAAATGGTGAACAAGTTGAAGAAAAAGTTCATGCCTACAAACTATCAGATCAGTTTGTTCTGGAAGTTGCAGAATTTGAAACAAGAGTATAGTGTAACAATCTATATTGAAGAATTTTATACATTAAATATTAGATCTAGACATTCGGAGGATGAGATTGAAAAAGTAGCTAGATATGTGAATGGTTTGAGGTCGTCTATATAGGATGAGATTAGTTTGATTAAGCTACAAAATGTGGAAGAGGCATATCAGTGTGCCCTGAAAGCAAAGGAGAAGTTGAATAAAAGACATGAGCAAAGACAGAGAGGAAGAGGTGGAATATTTCAAAGAGGAAGAGCTTTTATTGGAGGAGGAAGAGGATCTTTCCCAGATCCAAATAAGAATAAGGTTAGTAAGAATGATAATGCATACCCTAGAGGTGATGGAAACTCTTACAGAAGAGGAGGATATGGTGGTTACTAGAATGAATATTATAGGAGAGATGATAGAGGACAGGAGAAGCGACCATTCTGAGGAACTTGTTTTAAATGTGGAGGTCAAAGTGAGACAAGTAGGAAGATAGAAAGTAGTAGGAGAACAACTCTTGTTGAAGAGGATCATGTTGAGTCATCTAATAGACTGGAATATGGAGAAGTGTTGGTGAAGAAAATGGAATTATGTCAAAGCGAGATGGAGAAAGAACCATTGCAGAGGAAGAATTTGTTCTGAACCAGATGCAAAGTAGTTGGAAAATGTTGCAAGGTGATTGTTGACAGTGGAAGCTCTGAGAACTTGTTTTCTAAGGAGATGGTGTCCAAATTGAAGCTAGAAAGGATGAAACACCTGAAGCCCTATCATATAGCTTGGATTCAAGATGAACATAAGATTCTGCTAAGTGAGCAAAGTTTGGTAAAATTGAAGATAGGAAATTACCATGATGAAGTTTTTTGTGATATTATGCCTAGGGATGTATGCCATGTTTTGTCGGGAAGACATTGGTAGTATGATAGATAGGCTATTCATGATGGAAGAAGGAATATATATATTATTGTGGCGAATGGGATGAAGCAGATTTTGTTGCCTTTGGAAGATGTCCCTAAAGTTGAAGTTTGTGCGAGTGCTAGAATCTCTCTGGTTGATGGGAGAAAATTCCTTGATGGGTTTAGACATGAGAATGTGTGTTATGCCTTGGTTCCTAAGAAGGTTGAAAACCTGAAGCAAGTAGTCGAACACTCGAAAGAGATAAAGGATTTGCTAATAGAGTTTGAGGAGATCATTTAAGATAATGTACCTAATGGATTTCCACTTGTGAGGAGTATTAGTCATTGTATGGATTTGATTCATGGAGCTAGTTTTCCTAACAAAGCAGCACACCAGATGACACCTGTAGAAAATGAGGAATTGAATAGACAAGTGCAAGAATTGCTAAAGAAAGGTTTGATTAGAGAAATTTTGAGCCCTTGTGCAGTACCTGTTTTGTTAGCACCTAAGAAGGATGGAGAATGGAGGATGTGTATAGAATCTAGAGAATAAACAAGATCACGGTGAAGTATAGATTTTTCATTGCCCTGGATGGATGACATTATGGTTTATTTGAGTGGAGCCAGATATTTTACAAAGATAGACTTGAAAAGTGGATATCATTAGATTAGAATCAGAGAAGGAGATGAGTGGAAAACAACATTTAAAACAAATGAAGGACTGTATGAATGGTTGGTGATGCCCTTTGGGTTGACAAATTCCCCGAGTACTTTCATGAGGTTGATCAATGAGGTATTGAATAAGTTATTGGGTAAATTTGTGATTTTTTATTTGGATGACATCTTTATTTTTAGTAAGAGTAGGGAAGAACATTTTTTGCATATTAGACAAGTTTTGCAGAGGTTGAAAGAAGAACAGTTGTTGATAAACATCAAGAAGTGTAGTTTCATGAAGGAGGAATTGGTATTTTTGGGATTTGTGATATCTATGGATGGATTGAAGATGGATCTTGAGAAGGTAAGAGCGATTGTTGAGTGGCCTACACAGGAAATCCTTGGATAGGTGAGATCATTTCGTGGACTGGCTAGTTTCTATAGAAAGTTCATTAGGAATTTCAGTTCTATTTGTGGTCCTATGACGAAGACAATGAGGGGAGATAGGAAGGACTTTAGATGGACATCTAGAGTAGATAGGAGTTTTGAGTTGTTGAAGCAAAAAGTGAAAAACAACCAATATTGGCATTGCCATATTTTAGTAAGACATTTCAAGTGGACTATGATGCAAGTGGAAGTGAAATTGGAGCAATGTTGAATCAAGAATGGAGACCTGTAGCTTATTTAAGTGAGAAGTTGAATGATGCTAGGAGGAGATATTCAGTATATGATCAGGAGTTCTATGCCATAGTTCAAGCCTTAAAGAAGTGGACACATTACTTGTTACCTAATGAGTTTGTGTTGTATATGGATCATCAGGCTTTGTAGTATCTGAATAGTCAGGCTAAGTTGAATTAGAGACACATTAGGTGGATGGAATTCTTGCAAAGTTATACTTTTGTTCTGAAGCATAGGAGTGGAAAGTCAAATAGAGTTGCTAATGCATTGAATAGGAGAAAAAATCTATTGAAGGAAAAGAGGATAGAGGTATTAGGTTTTAATGAACTAAAGAACTTGTATGAGGAAGACCTAAATTTTGCTAAACTGTGGAGAGCTTGCAAAGAACCTATTTTGGTGGATAGGAGTCACTAGCTGGATTATTTCATACAGGAGGATATGTTGTTCAGAGGAAATAAGTTGTGCATACCTCAGAGTTCAATGAGAGAGAATTTGATAAAAGAAAAAACATAGTGGAGGATTGTTAAGACACTTGGGAGTTGATAAGACCGTAGCATTGGTGAGTGAGAACTATTTTTGGTTGCAGATTCATAAGGATGTTAGGAAATTTGTGTAGAGTTGTAGAGTTTGTCAAGTTGCAAAAGGAGGTAGTTAGAATGTTGTATTGTATAAACCTTTGACAGTTCCAAAGAGACCTTGGGAAGACAAGCATGGATTTCATACTTGGGTTGCCGAAGACACAAAGAGGTAACATTTGGGTATGTGCAGGATCATGATGGGCCAAAAAGTGGCAATATTATGGGTATTTGTAGGGTATGTGGATGACGACTTTTTTTTAACCCAAAATTGATGAAACAAAAAGGGTTTTTAGAGGAGATCTCATATTTCCACCAATATAAATTATACTTTAATTTGGATTTAATAAATAATTATTATTCATTTTCTATTATAATTATGACTAAAGTCCTAATCCATAGGTGATTGAAAAACATCTATAACTTTCAAACGGTAACACATTTTTGAATCTGAAACATGCGTCACATTCTATGCTTCACATACTATAGGATTAAAAAGAAAAATTAAATTTCATGAATTTTTGACCAAGTTAAGGTGGTCGGACATACAAGGTTTTATTTTTAAAAGTTGTAATAAAAATTCATAATTAATTATTTACTTGGAAAAAAATCACAAAAAAATATGCATCACATTTGACATGAGTCCTCTACTTATATATAAAATATTATAAAAAAATATTATCATTTTATTATGGTTAGGGTGGTCAGACAGACACCTACTTCTTATTTTTTCCCTGAAATTTAAGTACTACTGTATTGAAATTTCAAATTTTCACCAAATAGATTTTATTTATTTTTAAATAAGCCTAGTAGTTTAGAAACTAAATTCAATTTTCTACAGATTCTATTCTTACATATTTTTGAAATAATATAGATAACTTATTCAAATTTTTACATCAATTTGCCTAACACTAATTTTTCTGAATTTTTTGCCACTTAAGGGCCTGTTTTTTCCATGATGATCCTGCACATACCCTAATGATTTTGTATTTGTGGTGGTAGATAGATTTTATAAGATGGCACATTTCATACCTTGTAAGAAGACAACATATTCAGTACATGTAGCAAATTTTTTTTTTTAGGGAAGTGGTAAGATAGCATGGTTTACCTAGGAGTATTGTTTCAAACAAAGATGTGATGTTTGTTGGTTACTTTGTGAGGAAACTTTGGAAGAATTTGAAGAAAAATTTGAAGTTCAGTTCTATTTTTCACCCACAGGCATATGGATAGATAGAGGTAGTAAACAAGAGTTTGGGGAATTTTTTGAGATGTATAGTCAGAGAGAAGACTAGAAGTTGGGATTTGTTCCTTGCACAAGCAGAGTTTGCCAACAATAATTTAGTAAACATGAGTATTGGAAATACACCTTTTGATACTGTTACTAGAGTTCATCCTAGAGGTATATCAGAACTAAGAGACATTAGTATGGAAGATAAGAGGAGTGCAAAAGCTAAAGGCTTTGAAGAACATATGAAGAAAGTGCATACTCAGGTGAAGCAACAGTTGAAAGAAACGAACTGGAAGTATAAGGAGAAGGCAGGTGAAAAGAGGAGACATAAGGAATTTGAAGTTGGAGATAAAGTGATGGTATATTTGAGGAAGGAGAGATTTCCAGTTGGGACATACAATAAATTGAAGATGAGGAAGTTTGGTCCTTGTAAGATCTTGAAAAAGTTTGATTCGTGAAATGCATATGAAGTAGAGTTACCAGATGGCATGAGTATATCACCTATATTCAACATTGCAAATCTATATTAGTATCATGAAGCAAAATTTAGTGAAGACAACCAAGTAGAGTTGGAGAGTCAGTTTTTGAAGTAGTAGTCAGAGGAGATTGAAGAGATTCTGGATAGTAGAGATGGAAGGAAGACTCCTGGAAGGAAGTACAAATAATATCTTGTGAAGTGGAAGGGTAGACTAGTTGAGGATTCTTCTTGGATTTCTTAGGCTAAGGTGGACCATCTTCATTTTCCTTTAGCCCCTGCAAAGTGAGGGACTCACTTTTTCTTTAACCCTAGATGTCTAATGCAGGAGAATCCTTGGTTCTTGGCAATCTTACATCAACCAAAACATTTTCCTTTTAGTTTTGTTCTTGTTTATGTTCTTGCTCAGTTCATGGTTGGTAGATTCATCACATTTTCTCATTGAACCATGTGGATCTCAATGTACCTCATGGACATGATCTTATTCCTTATCCCAAGATTTGAGTTTGATTGGATCTTTTTTTGGCAACTTATCGCTTCCAAAATAAGTGGCATTTTTTCTTAACCAACACCGGAATAGTTTTCAAGTCCAACGACTATCATATCATTCGTGGATCATCTCCATGACTTGCAGATCCTGATGGTGTGATTCTAAGTGTTCCTTGGAGTGTTGCCAACCTTCAGTTTAGGTCCACACTTCACCTGTTGATGAACAATTCAAATTTGAGGCTAACCTATTCATGTATCCGTTACATTTTCCTTTTTGGAGATTGTAATAATTTCTAGCCAACGTGGATGTTTCCCAACCCACAGATATGATATAAAAGTTGTAATAGATCCTTAGGTTTGGGGGGGGAAGAATAGTAGCGAATCATATGGAATGTGATAGAAGAATTTTAGGTTGATTTTTGCTTGCAAGTTGAGCACTTTAGAATGTTGTATTTTCTGAGTATTTTGTAAGAGGCCTATGAGCTTGAATCTTGAAGCCTAGATGTTATCGTCCGAATGTAATTGAATTTTCTATTAGTAAGATTATTTGCATATGCATTTGCCTCCATATTTTGTGTTGTTTCCGTTTTGTTACTCTTGCTGCACAATTCAAACTGTTCTCTTTGAGGACCCTCCTTATTGTGGTCTGCACCAATTAGTGTCAAAAATTATCCAACCTTTTATTGCCAAAGTTATTATAAACTAATTAAGTGTTGTTCAGAACTAATAATTAATTGCTCTTGTCTACAGGTAATCCAATTCCATAATCTTGTTCCACTTTTCTAAAGTCTATTCTATTAGTTTTCTCTTTGGATATATTATTTCTAAGTTGGCTTCTTGAGTTATCCAAAACCAAAATAAATGAGGAAAACTATACCATAATTTCTCATCTATTGGTACAAAAAATTACACTTCGGATTTTGAATATGAAAATTTTCTCTTATTTTCTTTTTCCTTGAGGAATTTGGTGAGCCTATGCTCCCATGAATCCTCTATCTATGATATCACATAATTCCAAAGTGATGCTTTTTAAATTTTCCCTAGCAATTCAATTACCATGTGACCTAGAGCAATATCCCAAAATATTAGTAAGAATTATCAAACAAAGTGGTTGATGATATTCTAGTTAAAAAACGTGAAGTAATGGGATACTGTAATATAGAAGAAAGAGATAAACATGTATATGTCCTCAAATAACATAAGTATTACATATACAACACCATATAATATTCATCATCTAGTATATCTTCACACAAATAGACACACACATACATATGCTCACACGTGCGCATGTGCACATGCACACACAACCACATAGACTATGTTTTATACTCTCTTTGAATTTTATTTTTATATCTTAATGTCCCTCTTATGAGCAATAGAGACTATGTATATGGTGTCATTCAAACCATGGTAGGTGTATATACAAAGTGCCCCTTGTTGTGTGTCACTTGGTTGGTGCTACATCATCCTTGGAAAACCACAATATAATCCATGCAAATTTATCTATTACCATGCATCTTCATAGTATTTCACATGCAAGTAGGGGTAAACTTTAATGGAGAAAAATGCACACCTTACATTTACCCCCTTTGTTTTGGTCTTATTTTGACCTACTTGTCCCTAGTACAAAGATTAGTGTGCAAAATAACATATTCTTGCATTAAATTGGAAAATAAACTTAACCTAACCATATTCTATCTTTACATGTCTTAAGGATTTGGATCCAATCTACTACCTTAGTTTTTCATTACCTTGAGTCACTTTTGCAATGTGGAAATGGACCTAATTCATTTTTGCAAGCATGGATTTGACCCTTGAACTTAACAATTTAAAATTTAAAATTGGGCCCATGTCTCCCCTTTCCAACTAGCCATTATAAGTTGACTAAAGTGCAAAAAAAATTAAACTACATTCTAGAGTGTTGTTTAAAGGACACACCTTAATTCATTTAAAAAAAAAATTAAGGATCTATAGAGGAACCTAGAAAGAGCTTCATTATACTTTGCACTATTAGGAGAGCATAGCTTCAACATGACATCAACATCCTAGACATGTTGCATGACTTTCTATTGTCTTTAGTCATTACACCAAACACTTGAATTAGTAATATGAGTTTGACCAAAGGAGAACAATCCTTGCCTAGTAAGCTCCTCAATGGTTAAGTTGGCAAGACTACCTCTTAAAATCATAGGTTCCAAACATCAAGGTGAGTAGATTTCTAAAATCAAGTCCAATATAATTCAAATATGTGTGCATGGTCTAGTTCAATATGTAGGGTTAAGATATGCATGTGTGGCGATCAATTCTACAAGCATGAAAGTAAACTAGAATGTCAAGCAACAATTTACTTAGTTCTAATGCAATCATCTAACAAGTTCTAATTTTCTATCATAGTGGATAATCAATTCACAATATCTTTCACAATAATATATTCATTAAATATAGTGCTATGTACCATTATTTTATTTATTTTATTTCAATAACATTATTAGTCCCAACTCTATAATTTTAGAGTATTATTAATTATAAACAAATTAATTTACCTTAAGATTATTTATATAAATGTGGTTTTTTCTCTTTAAAATGATCAAATGAAAGAACTACTTGTAATAGTTATTTTTAAACATCATGAAAGTTATTTTTAAACATCATGAAATTCAATAATTAGAAGCAAATTTTAATGAATAAAAATAGAACAATTACTTAACATTTTTTAATATAGATAAAATATAAAATTAATGTCGAATATTTTTTATTGTTTTTTAATACAAGATTTTATATCATTCAGGGATTCATACTTTTTTTTGACTAAGAACCAAAAACTGAAAAGTAACCATTATTACAACTGCCTATAACTTTATCTACCAAATCAACCATGGTATTTGAAAACTAGTGATGTTTTGGAAATGAAATTTGGCTTATTGCTTTATATGCACATACACCATGGTTACACAGTCATAAAGTACAGGAGGTAGATAATTCATGAGTTATTGCTGCATTCGCGTGGAGGGACTGGATATCTCTGTCTGTCATTGCAATAGTCATAAATCATGTAGTGTTTCTTCACCCACAGTAATTTGTTTCTGTCAGAAGCACTTATCACATCTTTATCATATCTCCCATTGAATAAATTATGTGCTTGGAAATTGCGGTAGGCTGCAATGAATGGAGCATGAAACCAATTTATCTTTACAAGACCTCCTTGAGTTGCCCAGCTATCCCCATTCCATAAGCTTGAATATACTCCCATGGCTTGACTATCTGGATATGGAACACCCATTGCCTTGTTATTTCTGAACACTCTGATTGGCACACCATCTACCATGAATCTGCAAGTAATATAAACATAGCTCAATTATGACAACTAACAGATACATGGAGATTTTATTTGAAAGCAATTTTCTAATATTAACTGAATAGTTAAACTTACAAGATATGTTGAGGAGTCCACAGAACACCATAGGAGTGGAAGTCTTTGGTGGGATCAAACCAAAGATAAATTCTTTGCTCGCGGTTGCCCTTTCCATTTGCATATACATTTGTTTGAAGGATGTATGGCTCTCCTGATTTATTTCCAAGAAACTCAAAGTCCAATTCATCATGGTTGGATCCTTGTGAAGACAACTGCAATAAAATTATCATAAAAACAAGTCTTTTATTTTAACCTTGTTCGCATAAGATTAGGAGTTAAACATTATTAACAATTTGTACAATATGATGATATTATATCAGAATTCAATTTCATAATTTTTGAGTCAAATTCATTGATCTATATTTCATGTGTAGTGCTAATAAACAGTTCACTTAACAGTCATTAAGTATTATATTACGACTTAGTAAAAATATATTGAAAGCATATGATCTATTAGCACCTAGCATAAGCAGCCTATGTTTCATAGTCAAGCATGAGTTGTTTAAGTGGGAGGTTCAGTTCAACATAAACAATTAATGTATTGATTCCAATATACTAGCTGTTTAAGCCCTTCCATCTATAAATAACACTATATTAATATGTTGTTACCTAGAAATTATACTCTTATAACACATTCTTTAAAAATTATGCAGATTCATATTTTGACAGATAGCATCATAAAAAATTCATACAATTTGATTTAAAAGTACTTAAATGCATTAAAATAGACTATTGAAACATATCCTTTTTTTAAAAAGATCTGAACCCTTTCAAAATCCCTGCTTACACAAAAACCATATCTCTTATTATATACTATGATTTCACTGCAACTGATGTTTAAGTTAAAAGGAATTACCATATCAAAATATTTTATCCAACTCAAAAGGAGAATTTTGGTGGTAAGATTGGTAATTGCAGGGCTCTAGAATTATCCTAACCAAAATGTTCTAAAAGATTATTCTTTTGGGTATATATATTCATTATGAGTAGAAGATGCATACATAGTAAGCAGTGACAGTGCCTGCTGAGTCCCCTGAAACCAGCTTGATTTGCATGTTAATGTTCCCAAACATGTACTTCTTCTTGGAGGCGAATCCTGAACCTGCAAATATTCAAATGAAGGAAAACATCAACAAACCAATATTTATTTCTTCTTGGAATTCAGATATGATATTCTCAAACTATACCAGAAATTTTGTCAAGTTTAAGTTGCAGCTCCTGGCCCTCTCTGAGGAAATTCACATGATCTGCAGCCCATGAGACATAAAACTCATCTTGTAAACTTTTGGAATAATGCCCAACACTGGCCATGGTCTGTGTGAGACATACCAACAGCAGCATCCCAAGACGTCGAAAACCCATGATTAGAATAAACACTCACACCAATGTGTCTGGCAGTGTATGGAAATGGGCTGCTTAATTTATAGAGGCAGGCAGGCTACACCCATCTGGCAATCTTAGCTTTGGCAGTTATTTTGGGGGGGGCGTTGGAGGGGCTATATGCTATGATGTGGACTCAAATGAAAGCTCAGCTCTGTAAAAAAAAATCTTTTTATCTGGCAATATTGAGTGTACCATATCTATATTTCAGGCCTTGAGAATCTGATTTACCCACTTCACTTTTCATCACTAGATTTTCTTGTCTACCTAATCCTGAGAACAGATCACTTGTTTGTAATAAAAAAACAACAGCAGTATTGAAAACTAGGGTCCCACAGTCCACAACCAGGGAGAAAATTGAAAAGTAGGGTCCCACAGTCCACAACCAGGGAGAAAAATGATGGTATTAAGCAAGGTTAGGTATACTGGATTGAGATAAGGAAAATTGATGAAATCTTGTTAATCTAATCAAATAATATAGGTACCACGGGCTTGCTGAAATCTGAGGCTTGGTGTAGAAAATAATTATTTTATATTGTTATTTACCTTCACGGGATTTGATGAAGGATCTTTGTATGGAGAAGAAGTTACAATATAAGAATGAAGTTTTAATATACTTTATATGAGTTATACTAGGGAGAGTACCTTATAATTGTGTATAAATCCACAATGGATATATATGTTTGATGTTTGTTGGCAAGGGTTTTGTATAAGGTATTATAAGTTGGTGTTTTATATTATAATATATTTTATATTAATTTTAATATATAAGAATTAATTATAAGATGATATATAATATATAATTAGTATAGATATCTTATATATATCTATTTAAAAGACATCAAAGAGATATCAGTTTAGAGCTATTTGATTTATTTAAAAAAATAGTTTACTTATTATATATAGGAATATGTAAATTTTATGTGATGCTTATTTTAGAAATATTGTGCTTGTTATTAGATATTAATATTTTGACATGTAAATGGTTGTCCAATTTAAGGTAAAAGGTAAGAGTTTTTGTTAACACACTCACACCATTACACTCCACCCCTTGCTGCTATTGTAGAATGTCTCTCGCATCAATAATTAGAAGATGCCATTTACAAGTTTAAAATTATCATAAATTATAGTGTATTTTAAAAATAAAGTAAATTGATTTAAAAAATATTTTTCTTTTTTTTTATTTAGAGGTTATATGATATATTTATTGGAGGTCCTAAGGATAAAGTGTTCAAATTACTAAATAATTTTCTTGCTTAAATATTTTTTATATAATTTTTTTATTCTCTAAACAAGTAGGTTCATTTTAATTATTCAAAGTACTTTACAAATTGTGTTTTCATGTAGAGTCAAAAAATACATACTTTGCACTTTTGCCTCTTGTTTTGTGCACACTTTGACACCATATTTTGATGAGCATAATTTTAACCATGTTTAACCTTGTTGGACTACAAATCGCCCTCAAAACCACTCCCGACAATTGGATACCACACTCAAACACCTATCTTTCATCCATATTTTATACTTTCAATCATCCAAGATGTTAGCATGCATCATGATCCTATTCTTTTAACAAAATTTCACATGCTTTCTTCCTTCAAATTCAAACTTCATTTTTACTACCCAATCACTTGCCCTTTCACACCCTAAAAGTCTAAATCACCCCCAACAATCAAAAGATGATTAGTGATGATTTATTAAAATAGGTTTAAGGAAAGAACCCACAAACACTACAAACACAATTTATAGGGACCTAGGGTATCCCAAGAGAGCACCCTACACCTAGGTTATAGTCCTCCATAATTACAATTTTCTACACAATACCTAGAGATTTTGACCACATACATCCAAGATTACTTCATCTATATATTGAATCAACTTAAGGATCTAATTAAGGGAGACCCCCAAATATGTATTAGATATCACTTCTACCCTTTTAGATATTATGAGTCTAGGAGAATTTATAGGAGATTCTATTAGTTATGTCATGTTTTGATAGAAAAATATGAGATACATCATTACAATCATAAAAGACTTGGATAATGTATTAGAAGGAAACTAACACACCCAATTAGAAATGACCACTCCCATACCAATAGGAGCACATAAAAAGGATACTATATGTTCTATTATCCCTAATTTAATAATAACAAAACACATAAATTTGAACCAAGTCTTTGCATTGTTGTCTTCTATCATTCTTCCAATTTTATAATTCTTTCATGCAATAATAGAAACTAAACATGCTCTCTACCTCTTTTCTATTTTATTTTATGGATTTCCATTTCTAGTTCTAGCTCAATCTTAACTCCATATTTTTTATTAATTAAATTTGAAAGTTATTTGGCATATCATTTACTATTTCATATTAGATTGAATGTAAAAGAATGCACACATAATAATTATAATGTACATGACTAGATAGTGTCTCTCATTTATAGTTATAATTTGGTATACATGGCATTCCAATACTTACAACCTTCTTCAACATAACCACAAAAACATTATACCAAAAATATCAACTATGTTAATTCACACAAAACATCATAACTACATGCACATAATCTCTTGCTATTATTTATATTTCCAAAGCCTAATCCAATACAAGACCTTCCTCCTCTTTACTATTTTTCTCATCTACCAAACCCCTATTTCAATTTTCTTAACTAATTGAAATCCAAAACTTTATTTCTCTTTTCCTGCCCACCAAAATTAAATTTCTTCTCTCCCACCCTCTCTTCTTTTATACAAATATGGATTAGTTAGGTTTTTTTTTCCATCTTCTCAATCTTCCACCTCTTAAGATGTAGCCTCCTAATAAATATGTACTCCACCATGGTGCACAATGAACCTCTTCATGTGGAAGACATGACTACTTCTTACTTCCTCAATAATGATGTTAATTTTGATCATTATACTCTCTAAAAATAAATCAAACAACAAGAACACCAACTTGTTGCCACTAAGCTTCAACTTCCTTGTGATGAGGTTGAAAAACTATAAGATGGAACTAGTCCCTCCTCCCTTGTATATTACCTTCATATTTTATTGGTCTCTAACTCTTGTGGTATGGACATTATGAAGGGTATTGAGGAAACCATGAATGAGGTACATCCTTCCCATTCACAAGACTTCTCCTCTTTCCTCTACCAACCATTTCATTCTCCAAAATTTACATCTCATGCCATTCCTTCCATACATACTTCTTCTCAATAATTATCTCTCCCTCTACTAGGTGTTTCCATACCTATCTATTTAAAACTACCTCTCTCCTAACCCCCATGCTATTCCCCTCTCCACTAACTTTCCTTCCACCACTCTCTATATACTCTTCCTCTTATATTTCTATATCCCAATCCCTCCAATCATCCTTAAATTCTTTGTATCCTCCTCATTCTACACCATGCACCACTTACCATCAAGTTCTAGCCCAATCTCCTCTTATCCCCCTTTCTCAAATTTCATATATCCCTCCTACATATGTTCCTCCTATTTCTCACTCCTTGATTATAATTATTATCACCTTACAACATATCATACATCACTTGTGTATCCTCCAAACTAAGTTAGATCCTCTCCCCTCTTCTTATAATGACATAATTTTTTACCTCCATTAAAATACTCTCTCCTATGAAATTATTCCTTATGCCTTTCTCATTGGATTTGTGGCCCTTAAGTTTAAAATGTATTATAATAGTAAAGGGGACCAATCCACGCATATTCAATCATTTAACATGTTGCATACCTCAAGTTTTTTTATGATGATCAATTATTGACTAAGCTCTTGTACCTAGAATGTTAAAATACTATGCATTGGAGTTTTTCTCCTCACTCCCATGTAATTCCATCTATTCCTACCCTAAGTTGGTTCATGCCTTTGCCCACCACTTGGAAGTTAAAATTGGATTGGAATTTAAATTTTTTAATCTTTCCCAATATAAACAAGGGTTACCAAATCATGTAAATAATATTATCTTGTGATTCTAATCCCTTTTATACAAAATAAACTATGAACTTCTCAATGATGATATCTAGTGCCTCTTCATCCAGGATTTCTAGTCACAATCTATATATGAAGTCATTTTTTATGCTTTATAAATTCATATCTATACAAAAATATAAGGGAATATGAAACAAAGATTTTAAATGTCAATATATTAAATTATGGTCCATCTTATTCTACTTTTCAACATCGTCTTCGTTCTTCATCCTATCTATCTAAATTTCCATTTGAATCATGTTTTAATAAACCAAACACATTTCCCACTTCCAATAAATCTCATGTCAACCATGTGAGGAACCTTACCATACCTCCATAAATGTTATTTTTTAATCCATAATCCAAGTTATGAAAGTTTAATCACATTTCCAATCCTCTCTCATAATCCTCAACTAGCTTCTAGGTGGTAATATTGTCATGCTTCCTTTTATTCTACCCCTCTATGTATAAATAAAACTTTCAAATGGCTTCAATGCTAATTATTTTTGTAGCAAACCCACGAAAAGGAAAAAGGTAAAAGAAGAGAGTAAATGCCAGGTGGAGCTGATGGCCACGAACAATGAAGGGAAGAACAATGTGGGTAAAGACTTTAAGGGGGACACCATTGTCGCTACTACTGTGGATACAGGATTGGAGAACACCAACATCAAGAGATCCCACAGACTAGCGAAAAATAGTAAGAAAGTGTCAGTGAATGAAATTTCTAGTGATGAGGAGCAGTATGACAATAAAGGCAAGAGGAAGGAGGAAGATATAGATGAGGAGGAGGAATTTGTGGAAGGACCTAGTCACTTTTCTGACCTCAACAAGATGCTCAAGGAGGATTCAATTACCCAGTCCTTAGACCCTCAGGCTATGGAGAAAGATAATGATAAGACTGTGGACAAGGTGGATGATTATAGCATGCTGCTGGAGCAGATGGATAAACTTGAAAGGAAATTCGCTAGGTTGACCCAGTTCACTGTCAAAATGATCCATTGTATTGCTAGTACCATTTCTACTATGCTCAAGGAAGAAATGGACAAGAAGATTATGGAGGAGGGCCCCAACTGGGTTGGGGAAGATGTTATTAACCTCCTCTCTCAGAAATGGGAGTGTGCTAGGTAGTTTGTTGCTTTTGTGTAAAGGGTACATCACCTTGTAAATGTTGCTTAATATATCAAAAACAACCATGACACTAAAAAATAATGAGATTTTTTAATTTAATATTGTTGGGGGTGATTTTGGTCACACACAATGTGCTAGGCAATAAGGGTTTATTGCCTCTCTTGAAAAGTAGTGAGAACTACTCCAATGTTCCTTTATGTCAAGTCTTGATGGTGTGGATAGCACAATTGTAAGATCATTATAGTTTCATGAGGGGATCTGGAATTTAGATAATTCCAAGGAAAATTGTATGCAATCGCAAAAGATAATCTTAGTAATTTAAAGCAACAGATTGCATTTCAAAACATAACAAATTGGAAAGCGTTTTATTTCTCTTCCAATATAATATATGAACCGTTTTTAAAATAAAGTGAAAAAGAATTAGGATAACAAGGAATAATATAAATCTATTCTAACTAGACAACATAAAGCATCCAATCAATCACATATGCACATTTAAATGAGATCTCACCAAAAACAACCATTAATAGAAACCAAATTCACACATTTACTTATTAATGGAGTGCAATCTTCAAAGGAAACATGAAACACAATTTTTTTGAATTTTATTCAACCAGAACACTGTCAATCATGCATAGATCTGAGATAAAATCCTACTTAATTCTACAAATTAAACTCAAATCTCATCAATTTAGCAATTGTTAATAAAACAAAATGATCATACCATCACCATGGCGTTGAATCCAAATGCATGCAATATAGGAATAATCCTTAGATAAATAACTCAAATTTTGCACCAAAGCCACAAGGCAAAACTCCACCACAATATTCACCACCTTTCATATTGAGTTCTATTACATAGTCTTTAGACCTATATGGGAGATATATGGAGATATTGATGATCCTCTATTTCCAGATGATCTTGTTATGGATTGTCTTGTACACATTGGTGTTTCTAAAAGTCCACCATACGATTAGATGATATAGTAAAGGAGTTTTCTAATTGGGAAATATTGGAAATCATGGCGATATAAATATTAATGCTAATTATACCTCTAGAATCCTACAAATAATCTTGACAATTCTTTAGTTTCATTGAATCATATTGTAGATTTAGAGGCTTCATCTCCTATATCTCTATCACCATTATGAGATTAAGGATTCTTCTTTAGTAAATTTGATATTTATTTATCCTTATATCATATTTGGTGAGCAACTATTATGGGATGTGTGGTGTAGTCACATGACATGCATTGAGATTCTACCTTCACCTATTTCTTCAATAGAGTTTAGTGTTACTTCATCAAGGGCTTCCAAAAATTGTTTGTATAATTAGTATCATAATTATCTTTGTGGTCTACCTTATTAGGATTTTTACTTATCAAATTCTCATTGAATTCTCTTTAGGATATTGAGGAGACAATTGAGGGAATTTGTTTCCTCTTTGATCATATCTCTAATAGAGTGCTAACTCCTTCTCTATATCATGCCATGAGGGTATATATTGATCATCATGTCCTTTACATGCTTACATGGTGACACAAGTTATTGTTATTTAATCTTGTGATTCACTTTCATCATTTTTTATGTTGACGCATATAAGAGTACCTAATTTTTTTGTTTAGATCCCATGCCTATACTGATATTTATTCTTATATTTTTTCTACACCTAAATATTATTTGGTACATAATTTGATTGATCAACACCTATCATAGTTTAACATTGACTTGGAGAAGCTCAAGAAATTTATAGACACTTCACCCTCTATTTTGGAGGTTCTCTCTCCCTTTATTTGGGGGGTATATTTTTACATGAGTACCTTATATCGCCTCATTTCTAGGACCCATTTTTCGTTCTTTATCTCCTTAAGGGGACCTTTTCTATTTAGATACATAATGGAGGTACATGTAAAATTTATGAAATCTCTCCTCATTTCATATTTTTTTGGTGTCATCTATTATAGTTAGGCCTAGGAATCCCAACCAAAGTTTGACACATCTTAGCACTGACATAGAGATATATGAGCACTTTCTAGATATATTCATTCCCATTTCCTCTCTTCATTCACCTCTAGAGTGGGAAATCATCAAAATTTTAACATAGAGTTTCCTTCTTATACAATGGAGATGCATTGCTCAGCGTGGATGGACCTACTTTAATTCACATTATGATACCATATTCACTCATATTCTCTCTTTTATGTTGAGCCACTAATTTATTACAAGGATATTAAGGGCATATTTTATTTTGAGGGGCATAGGGTCGTCCTCTCTTGCATCTCTCTTCTTCGGGGGATTCTCTCTCTCTATTTAATTTGGTGGGGTGCATCTTCTTTATGGTGGATCATATGTATATGGGTAGTAGGGTACCTATCATGGATAAACATTTGATGGGATGGTTATTCACCAACCTAAGATATGATTAAGTTGGTTTTTTAGTGTAGGTTTATATTTCATTTCATTAGTTTATTATCTATTTTCCTAGACACCCATGTTTAGTTTTCTTAGGTTTACATCTTGGAGTGAGTCATGGGGTTGAGTTGTCAACATCTTCAAAAGAAACTAATCTTTCCATTTTTGGATATTATTGACTTATAATTACTATTGGTTGTAGTTTCTACCTCCTCCCTCACACATAGCCTATATATGTTCTAAATCATTTGAATTTATTGTATATTATTAAGAAAGTGTAGGCATCTTGAATTACTACCTTGTATCTCCTTTGGTCTAGTTAGAGCTCTTGGTAAAGGAATATCATTGTTCTAACTATCAAGCTAGTCTTGAATAACATTATTTCTATCACTATAGTATTAGGTCAAGTGGTTGATTTCTTGTTCATTATAAAATATAACAATAATAAAATACCTTATCTTCTCTTCACGCGCATTATTCTTTATGTCATTTCTCTTTTATTGTGTTTAGTTCCTATGAATTTAGAGATGATGGAAAGTATAAAGGTTCTTTTCCTTCATCATGTTGACCCAAAATCATAATTTTTCTTTATTAGTGCCCCTCATCTATATCACATTTTTCCTTTGCATTGTGTTGTTTTATTCAATTAGGGATTATACAAACTATTAAGGTTTTGCACCTTCTCCATATTGACCCAAATACGTAGTTCCCTTCTTGTGTGATACATATTTTCTTCTTATGTAATTGTGTGTCATAATTTGGGGGTGATGTAAAATACCAAGGTCTTTAATACACTTTCTTCATGTTGACCCAAAATTGTTGCTTCCTTTATTATTTGGTTTCTATTTTTGGTATCTTTATTGTACCCTACTGTTGTCCTTCCTCTCTTATCTCTCTTTTATATTTTTTCTTTCTTACCTAAAATTGATTGCATATTCTTTGATATAATAAATTTGAGGGGTGACATATATCCTTCCTCACATCGCAAAAAACATGTATGCAATGGTTAAAGTGTCTCTTTATGATCCTTACACTATACTTTCTTGGATAAAGTATCTCTTCATGAACCATACACCATCTACTCTTAATTAAAGTAAATCTACATGAGTTCTACACCACTATTGTTTAAAGTGATCCTTGATGTATCCTACAACAACCTTGTTGATTATGAATTATATTATTATGGAGGCCAATTGTAACAAATCCATGATTTTACCTAGCGTAGCAAGCAACGATAAGTGGGAGAGGTAGGAACCAGAGTTTGAACTCGGGAGAAGGCCATTTGGAGGTTGCAGGGAATGTAGAGGATGACGATGACCCTAGTGGGGTTTTGTTGGAAGATCTTCTTGTTGTGGTCATGAAGCATGGTGACTAGGTGTTTGAGTCTCGGATGTTGTGGGAGGTTTGTTTCTCTTACAACATGCTGGTGTTTGAGGGAGTTCGTTGGGGTTGGTGCTCTAGGTAGGGGATGTGGCTTTGGCTCTCCCCTACAGTGGGCTATGTTGTCCCCTTGTTCTCTCTTGTTCCATTTGTGAAGTTTTCCTTCCCTAGTGCTTCTAGTTTTGGCTTGTGTGTGGCTTCCAAGTGGGTCTTTATCGTTTCATCTTTTTGCTTGGAGCCTCTATGGGGTTTTTCCTCTGTTTCAATCTAGTTGTGTGGCCCGAGTGGGGAAATCTTCCTCATGTTCCTTCCTTGGGTGTTGTGAGGGCTTGGCTTGGATCCTTGGTTTTGCACTCTCTGGTGGTGGTTTTTTTGGGAGTAGGTGTTCTCTTATGTCCTATAAGCTTTGTTTTTTCCCCTAGCTAGATGCTACTACTATCTTGTGGATGGGGGTCTCTTTTGCTCTATTGCCTTGGGTTGGTCTATGGCCTTGGTGTTATGTTGGGTGCTAGGGGATCTCCTCTTTTCCCTGTGCTTTTCTTGGATCGTTGACTCTTGTTGGGAGCTATTGTGTACCCTTCCTATATTTTTTCTGAGGGGTTTATTTTGTTTTTATGGCATTGGTTTCTCTACTAGTGGTGTCCTCAACTAGTTGTGTGCTCTCTTTTGGTTTCATCTGTTGTTGTGGATGTCTTTCCCCAAGATGAGTTTACTTTGTTTCCCCTTTGGTGGGTGTTGATGATGGCTCTCAAAGTTGTTTTCAGGAGAGGTTTTTCTTCCCCCTTTTGGGATTTAAAGCTTGTTTTGTAGGATGGGTTTTTGTTCTTCCAAATGGTTCAGCTTCCTCATTGAACTTTGTTTATGGATCAAAGATCTCTTCTCTCTTGGTTTTTGGTTGAGGAGTGTTATTTTTTTGTGTTCCAATTTGTTGCTATGTCAAAGGATGACATGTTTTTCCTTGCTTGGGATGTTGTTGCTTTCTTCCAGCTTCTTCAGTTGAGGTCTTCTATGGAGGTGGAGATTGCTCCTTCTAAGGTGGATCCATCTTCTATGGAGGTGGAGAGGGGTGCTAGGGATCTAGAGGGAAGTTCGATTTTCTATGAATATGGTCTTCTTTTCATCTTTTCTTATAGAGGAGACCCCTCTCCTATTGAGGTGGAGGTTGGGTCGATGCTTCAGACTAGTTGGCATTGTGTAAAGTCTGATGATCTTTATTGTTTGGTGCTTTTTTATAAGATGGTGAAGGGATGCTATAGGAATGTTGTTGGTTTACAATATTCAGTTGTTGGGTTGATTGTTGCTTGGATGAATCAGGCTATTTGCATGTTGACTGAGGGTTGTTGGAATGTTGATGCTATACAATTTTCTATTGATTTATTTAGGCTGATTGTTGCTTGGATGAATCAAGTTGTTAAGGGTTCAAGGTCCCTGTTAAAACCTAGTTGTAAAGGGTGTAAGGTCCTTTCAAAACCTTTGGGTTCCAAGCCATTGTAAACCTGGTTGTTAAAGGGTTCTAGGTCCCTTCAAAACCTTTATGCAGCCTTTGGTGCTGCTATTGTTAGTTTGTTGTTGGTTTTTGGTTTATTTTTGTTGCAACATGATTCTCTTGGATAGGGTTTTAGGTCTCTTCAAAACTGGCTTGTAATGGGTTCTGGGTCCCATCAAAACCTGCTTTTCCCTATAAAAAAAATCCCATGATTTTCACATGCAAAAAAGTTCACTCAACTTGTACTTGTTCAATGTATGCCTACTCTCTCTACTTGGTTCTATAGAGACTGTGCAATGGATCCACAAACCATTGCTAGATTGAATAACCTAGATGAAAATAGTTTAAAATATGTGTAGATTTAATCTTCATAATATTTCTCATGGTAAATATTAATTTATCTTCATGTGTTTGTTGCCAATTTGAAGATGAAGCTTAAGCAAATATAAGAAAAATGACATCTATTATGAAAATTTCAGTTTATATCATTTTATTAGGTATAACGAATAATAGTGTGTCAAGTTATGATATAAGTATCATATATGAATATAGTTTTTACTTTAGCATATTTGATTCATTATAGCTCATAAGTATGCTACAGTGGAAGCAAAATGTAGAGTCAAAAAGTACATGCTTGCCACTTTTCTTTCTTGTTTTGTCTATAGTTAGTACCCTCTTTTGATAAACACAATCCTAACCATTATGATTCCTTTATAGTGCAAATCACTTTCAGAACCACACTCCACAACCTTTCAATATTCAAACACGTGCCTCATTCATTTTTTTAGTCTTTATGTCATCCAAAACACTGTGCATCACTCTCGTGTCCTTTGGATATGACTGTACATGCATGCATCCCCTGAATTCAAACATAATTGTTTTGATCCACTTGCTTTTTTCACATTTAAACCTAATTTTCCTCCAATGATCAAAATATGGTTAAAAAAAAGTCTATGAAGAATTCCAAAATCTAAACATGGTCCTAACAATGTTGTCTCCTTCCACCTCTCTTTTAGGTAAGAGATACACTCTCCAACTCCTTTCTATTTTCCTCTACGTATTTCCACTCCATTTTCTCAACTCTAATTCAAGCTTACCTCCATGTTTTCTAACTGATAAAACCTCAAATAGCTATTTGAAATACTATTTACTGTATCTGATCTTATCCTACTGTGTCGATGTCTTAGACAGACCCCTTCAAATAAAACTATACGATGCATACAATTTAATTATATATTCAGCGATTTGGTGCTCATTCTCGAACACTTTGGAGAATAACTTTATCCAAGATTGGTCCCCTACTTTATTGTATATTCCCTGGGGTGTCAATCACCTGGTCCTGTCGTACCTGAACCATTCGTTTCTTTTTTTAAATATTGACGTTTCAATCTTATTTTTTAAGCTCTTTGGAATGAATCTGCACCTTACATGAATCTGAATTGTTTAAACCATATACAAAAGTGATTCATAGTACATGGATGACATGCAAATGTTCACAAGTCTTGGCCGGAATATTGACGGCAGGATTGGAAATGGATGACTTTTGTGGGGGTCACGGATTCAGATAGGGATGGGAATTCAACTTCATTCTGTCATGCTTTTGTCAGGCGATGTATATTCCACAACTACTTTAGGAGTTCACGGATGCTTCACCATTGGTAGATTATATTGCCGTGTTCCTATTAAAAAGGTGGCAATCATTTGAACGGTAGTTTCTAAAGAAGGATTGTAAAGATAACTATGAAGATAAGGATGACAATGACGTAGTAATAATGGTGGTGGTGGTGGTGATAATAGTGAGGATGATGGCGGATGATAATGATGGGTATAGGGAGAGTAAGATTACATTGACCATCAACAATGTATTTTTACATTGTTTTTAAGTCTTTAAGGTATTAAAATCATCTTCTTGTAGAATGGAATAGAGATGAGAGTTGAGCCTAGGTGATAACTATGGAGTGGAGTTGAGTTGCCCTAGAAACATGGAAGAATGAGTTAGTGTGGTGGATTTGTTTGAAGATCAAGTTGCACATCTTATTGACTTATTAAGGGTTTTTGTCACAAGTGAGTGTTTGATAGGAAGTATTGAGGTTGTTTGTGAGTTTTGAAATAATACAATTGTTACCATGATAAGAGGTAGAGATCAATGAATGGAAGTTAGTGCCGTGTGTTGCACAAATATGATAGTTGAAGAGTTAGGGATTGGAGGAGGTAAGTGTTCTCTATCATGATAGAGCATTATTGGTGGATTTTGAATTCTAGTAAGGGTTGTATAAATAGGTCATAAGTATTTTCTCTATTGTAATTATCTTGACATTTTCCCTTTTGCATCAAAAAATGCATGTTCTCTCTAATATCATGTCTTAATAATCTTCTCTTTCGAATAAAAAATATGTGTTCTCTCCAAAATCATGTCTTTATAATATTTATTTGAGTATACTTTGTCTACATTGAATTTTAAACTTTTTCATTACTATTTGATTAAGAAAAGGAATCACACTCTTCCCAATTTAGTTAGAAGGATTAGAAATGATCTCAAATCCAATTGACTACAAAATCTAATAGGAAGAGTCAGAATGGTATATCAAGGTTTGAATCCTTGTTGATATGGAAATGGATGTGATGATGTGATATGTGATTTGGATGATTGCTAATTGATTGATTTTGAATGATGCAATGAAATGACTATGTAAACTATGAAAATGCAATAGTATTATGATTTTTGACAAATTGAATGCAATCAGAAAAAAATAGAATCTAGAAAGGCAGAAGGTAGACACACAGGAACCTAGGATTATAATTTGAGCTTGATTTAGCTGGTCTGGGGCATAATACACCATGGACCATCCTCCTATACCAAATCTAAAAGTACAGGCTTGAGGTCACTAGTTTGTAGCTCAATCCTTCTAAGCTCACAATATGAACTTCATTTGTTGATGAGAAAATCCAATTTTTGTGGCTTGACAACTTGTAGGGTTTAAATGCATGAATGAACAAAGAGCCTCAAGTACTCCTCCAATTCATTTTAAATCTGCACCCTGCACACATGAAAAGAGGGAAAGGGTTGTGCCATATAGGGGTTTTCCTAAGTCAAACCTTGTGATGGTGTTTCTACCTCCACAATGGAAAATTATGATATAAAAAAGAGCTTATCCTTGGTTGGATAGAGGCTAATGACAAATAAGTAATGAATTTATAACTTTCTACAACTCACCACTTAGATTTGATATCCTTGATAAACTGAAGTCACACTCATCACCTTCAAGGATCCATTGTTGCTTGACTTGAATTGATTTGAATGCCTACAAGTGTTAGTGCTCACAAACAAAATGCATGCAGAACATGAACTAAACTTACATAACACATGACATGATGCTTGAATAATGAAATGTTGCAATAATCTTGATAATTCTACTCTTGACTACTCTTAAATTCTTTTAGGATGCTCAATTTTCCTTCTCTAAAATTACTTAATGTTTCAAATGTTGAAAATACGTTGTGTTTATATGCAATTCTTCTAATTTCTTAAAAATCAAATGTTGATAACTAATTTAATTGGAATTCAAAATTCAAATAAATTATCGACATCGACATATTCAAATTTGGAGCAAAAAAAGTTGGTCTAGGGTGCAGTGCACCCTAGACTAGATTCCTACTTTTAAGGGATCAATAGTGTCAGGAAAAAATATTAAATGCATAATTTGATTCCCCATGTTTGATTTTTCAAAAAAAAAAAATGAAATGGATAGTTAATGCATAATTAGGTCCAAGCACACAAGGGGGAGTAAAACCTAGTGTGAAATTGTTAAGGGTAAATCTGGATAGCTTTTGGATTTGATTGTGTTCAGAATTTTTGCATCAAATTATAATGTTTTAGATCAAACTCCATGATCCATCATCAAGATGAAAGAGAGCAAGAGGAGAAGAAATGGATAATGGATAAGAGAGAAAAAACTCTAAACACAATAAAATCCAGAAGCTATATAGATTTATGATATGGATTGTGGAAACTTATTATCATTAATTGTTAAGGGTGACAATTTTTGATGCTACATTTAGCCCCCACTTTAGTGAGATTATGAACTTACACTCAAAATCACACTAAAGTAAGAATATGTCAAGAGGGATTCAATTATCCAAATATTGAAGAAATAAGATGGCATTGGATCTAGGGGATGTGTTAGCCCCAAGACTCAAGATCCTATGGCAATACAAAATAAGGAAAAAGGAACACACATGTAAAGTGAAATGCAACATGACAAACATGAAGCATACTTGATGAAGACATAAAACATGAAATAACATGAACATAACGCAAGAGATAAAAGTAAAATGCAAACAAACATAATGCAAATGCAAACATGCAAAGGGGGCATGACAATCACGAACTAACAAGTTGTGCAAAAATCTTACTTGGATCCATACCCAAGGAATTCATGACTCGCAAGCTAACAAAGTCCAATATTTGTTAGGTGAACCATAAACCAAGGTGTTTCATATGCTAGTGAAGTCTAATTTTCACTAGGTGGGCCTTCTAAAAGTAGCAAATGAGAAACACACAAGGGCTAGTGAGGACTGGTTTACACTAGGTGTGTACCCATGTCAACCATACCAAGAGTTATAGTCTCAATAACTCTAATAAGGTGCTACACAAAATGATCAAAATTCCAAGACAATGCATCACTAAATCCAACATGTTTGAATAAAGTGAGTCACATAATGGAATGCATGCCCCCACCTTAAAGTAATTGCTAACACTTGATGTGAAAATTTAACTTTAAGGTAGAGTAAGACAATAAATGCAACATGAAAAATAAAGGCTAGAGAGCTTATTGGAAAATCCAATGCCAATGATATGTTCCCAATAGAGCTAATTCATGGCAAAGGGTTACCCCCAAGACAAAGGACCATGAAACAAGACAAAAGATGTCACATAAGGGATCTATGGATCCAAGGTTAGTATAGACCTTTGATAATATGTAATATGATTATGCTTAGAATTGACATCATTATTACCCCAGATACTCATACATAGAACAATGAACATGATGAAAAAAATTCACATAGAGATGAAAAAAAAAACCTTTTGGTTCAACATGGAAGATTCCTAAACACCTGAACACCTTGCATCATCCCCAAAAGGAAAACACACGATAACAACAAATGTTTAGGACATAAAGAAGAATGAAGATACAAATAGATGGATGTTACAAAAGGTTCATTTCCTTTGTATCCTTGTGCCAACAAGAACAACAAGGGTCATTCAAAGAAAATTAACAAACATAAAGACACATCAAGTAGCACAACAATGTAGATCACATCACGTGCAAGCAAACACACGAAAACAAAAAACATCCTCCTACCATTTTATTGGTTTTATTGGTTCCAAAATAAGGAATAAAATGCTCAAAAAGTGTCCTTGAATACTCAAACTATTGGTATTTTATTCTCTATTAATCACACAATATGTTCACTAGTTGCTAACGCATTTTCCATATAAAACATGTTCTCTCTCAACTAGAAGTGGTGAAATCACCAAAATAGATTTTACACTCAAGTTTGACATCTACAATTTGAGCTTGAAGACATAAAGATGTTTTAGACATTCCCTAATATTTTCAAATTTATTTTAAAATGTTTCATCCAAATGTTCAACCACTTTGGAAATTAATATGGATCTCCAAATTACTTGACAACATCCTAATACCCATAGTGGCGTTTTCTTTAGGACCTTCAAGAGTTGAACTAATCCAACTTTTGGATTAGACCTCTCTAACTAGGTATCTTTTGGTCCCCAAAAGTTTCACAACCTAATCAAGTGTGTGTACTTCTTTCCCACATATTCTCTTGATATCCATTTATCCTTAGTTGATAATTTACCCTTTAATTATATCAAACGTAACTAATATTTCCATGACTATTATACTTTACCTCTTTTTCAATAATGTTATCATTTTCTAGCTCTTTGATCTCTTGAGGCACATAATAATCCAATATTTTTTGTACATATTATTCTTCATCCAACATGGAATGCTCAAACAAATGAAAATTTTCAACATTGATCACCAAGAATAATTTCATGTATTCTAGTAAATACAAATAGAAAACATTACAACCTACATTATCTATGATCTCAAATAGACCATACAATAGTTTCTTAATCTTGTATGAAGGCCTTTGTTGTCTCTCTTTTCCCAAGTAGACCTATACCCTATCACTAACATGGAACATGTGCTCCAACCTATATTGGTTGTGTCTTCTTAAATATATTTGAGCTGATATTATTTCAACTTCTTGCAAACATAGAGGTTTATTTCCCTTACCTTTTCAACCTTTGAATACACTATTTCTAGTATCCAAATCAAATATCAAGTTTCTTAGGTGACATAAAATCAAAACAAGATTCAAAAGGAAAAAAATTATTGAAGAGTGGAAATCCCTATTATATGAGTGTTAAATGTACACATAATTCTTAGTCCAATCCTAGGGAATCCTCTAATTATAGCCCCTCAGTAGTTACACCAACATTATTATCATGAGTATTTTCTCATCCATTTTAAAAAAAAAATGATAGACCATTTAATTTTTTTTGTCTATTCTTTCCTATTATGTGCACCAACACTTTCTCAAGAACCTTGCATCTCTATTAGATATGATATTTTCTAGAAAACCAAAGTGAATTCACACATGCTTGAAATAAAATTCCTTTGTATCATATACCTAGTTAATGTCTTCATGCAAGCCATTCATATAAAAAATATTCATAAAATGATCCACACCAAAAAATATGATCATTCCCATGTTAGGTTCTTGGAAAGCCTCAAATGAATTCCATGGAGGCACTCTTCCATGGCCTATTAGGTACAAGTAATGGTTGGTACAATACAAAATTTCTATTTTTGGCCTCACACTAAATAATTGGTAACTATGAATAAAATTCATAGCATCAACTTGCAGATATAGCCAATGTACATACTAATGGAAATTATTCACTATCTCAATCGCCCCAAAGTTTTTATCAATGCATGATGTGTGTGTCTCTTTTGTGATAAAAATCAAACACTTGTTTGGCACATAAATCTTACCTACCTTGTAGATAATCCCTTCCTATAGGTGGTAGTATTGAAGAGCCTCAAATCCCATACTTTTCTTGCTTAATGAGTCCTAATATACCTCACTAAAATCTAATTCATTCACATAATCCTCTATATACCCTTCTCCTACAAAATGCTCCAACAAAGAAAAATTAATAATCATAGGTAGAAGAGGTGTTTTAGAGACCATATATAATAACTTATTCATGACATCAATATTACAAGTATTTGACCATAAGATAAAATTCATCAATTAATCCCATCCAAGTATAATATCTTGACTATTGCAACTTCATTTTTCTTATAATTATTCCAAGTGCTTATGATTGGTATGGATCACAAACTATTTCCACATGAGATTGTGCTTCCATTTCTTTCCCATTAGCACTAGAGAATATAATTTTTTCATAGTAATTTTATTTCAACATGACCCTTTAAAATACCAAAATAATTGTATTGTCGTAAAATTGTACCCCTTGCAATTTCACATACATTATTGTATTTTCTTTAGTGTCCACTCCCCTAGCATTTGTGTAGGCTCATTTTAGCCCTTACACCAGCCTTTTTCCCTTCTCAGGATGCTCAACACCCCTTTTCAACAGTTACCCTCACATGTCAGCTTTGTGTTAAATCTTGTGCTTTTCCCGTTCGCATTGTTTTGTAGCATGATGCATTCAAACACTAGCGCATTGCATAGACGTCTACGCATTGCGCTAGCATATTGCAATGTTTCAACATTCAATTAACCACCTCTGAGTATGTTTTCCAATCGTCAACTAACTTTTTCGGTGGTAACGGCTGGGGACGCCTTGTAACCTCCCAAGAAGCTTCTTTTCCCTCTTTAAAAGTCATCTTTTCAACTCGTTTGATCTCTAGCTTCACCTTTAGCTTCTTTCCAACCTTGGCTCTGGCATTATTCTCTCTTGTTATTTTTCTTGCACAAGCTCCATATAGCTTGTCCCAGTGGCTTCAAGCTCTCATGTTCTCACAACACTCTTTGTAGCTCTTGGCTCTCGAAGTTATCCATCCTTTTTAAACCTTGCAATTGATACTTTGCTTATCTTGTGCCCTTGAGCATCTTGGGATTTCACATATTCCCTCTCTATTGCATCTACATTTTGTGATACAGATTCTCCTCCTCGAGCGTGGATTTCTTTTATCACATTACACTTGCATACTCTATTTCTCTTTATCTACCTAGTTGTCCATGGAGGTGGAAACACCAAAATGGGTGTTTGACTGAGCCAAACCCCTATATAGCCCCAATACTTTCTCCAGATCTTACACATATAGGTATTGAAGACATTCATGTACTGGAGGCTTCATTACTTGGATTATTGTGAGAAGTTTCTCTCTTATTCTCTTTATCATTTCTATTTCACTTAAGTTCTATTGCATTCTCTTACTTTATCGTATTCTAGAAGTTCTTAGCAATCTATCAGTAGTCACTACATTTTTTTCTTTGATAAACTCGCTCTCTTGTTTGTATGAGACGCTAGTGCACCTCTTGGACTCCAGTGCACTGCGCTATCATCTGTGTCCTGCACTATCATCCTTTGGCCAAGAGCTTGTAAGTCTGTCTAGAAAATCTTCGTGACCTGCTCTTTCTGATTCTAGAACTCTCATGTTTGTTCCTTGAGTTAGTTTAGGGCAGTTTGCTCTGTGAGGATCTCTGAATGAAGAGAAATCATGAGCCATGAATCCCCCTTCTCTACATTTTGGTGAACCTAATGTGAAAGAAGGTATTTTTCAAAAAACTAGGAATTTATTTAACCCAACTTGGTGGGGTCATAACTTTTGACTCGATGCTCAAAATTCAAAATCATTTACACCGTTGGAATGGTCTCCAAGAGGAATAGTTCAATCCCTAAAAAAGTGTGCCTTCAACAACCTATTTTTAGGGACCGACACAAGTTTCAACCCCAAATTATGATCCAAAGATCTCTGAAAACGTAAATTACTAGAACCTAGAAAATACCAAAAATACAAAAAATCTGGATTTTCGATTTTTATCAGTTCTATCACCACAAAATGAATTTAATATCTTCTTTTATTAGATCAGTTTCTAATTTTGTTCAAACTAATAATGACATTCTATTTCATGCATGTGATAGTGACTTGGCTTTGCCCATGTCACTTTGTATCTTTGATCCTTCTCATGAGATTCCTCTTGCTTTGAAGGATATCTTGTTGCAAGAAGATGAAATCATTGATACCTTTCTTAATGTTACTCTACCTTTTATTCATTCCAATGCACTCTCTTTTGGAAATGATGCATTTTTGAATGATGAATCTCCTATGAACCTTCCAATGCACTCTCCTCTAGAGACGTTGCATTTGTAAATGATGAATCTCATCTTTGTTTTGATGCACTCTTTCCTAGAGATGATGCACTAGCGAATAATGAATCTCCTTCCACATTTGATCCTCCTCGGATCAATGTTGAGAAGATGTTTTCAAATAATTATTCCACTAGTTGTGATGATTTTGTAAATGTAATCTATCTCTGCTACCCCTCAAAGGCCTAAGAGACCGATCATTTACCCAACTCCAGATAGCCCTTCTCCTAAAAGGATTTTTTCTATTAAGGGTGTTCCATTTGATAGTGATTCTCCTGAATTTTATAAGGCTCCCTCTTATAGAGTGGTAGCCCATACTTATAAGAATGCAATGAATAAACAACTAAGTCTTGCTTCAACTCCTAAACCTATAACTAAAGTACCTAGTGATTAAGATTTTTTCAAGTAACTCCAAGTTACTTTGGCTAAGATCTCACTATGGGACATGCTTCAGTCTGCTCCAATTTATCAAGGTATGCTTCAGGAAGCCTTGCAAAAGATCCTCTTTCCTTCTTCTTCTAGGCCAGTAGATGATAATGTGTTGATAGATTATATTCATGTGGATTCATCGAATATTACATTATATCCACAAGAAATCCTGCCTCCAGAAGTATAGAAGCAAGCGGACCCTTTTATGATTATAGTTAACATTATTAATATTGGCATTATACATACTCCTGTTAACCTTGGTTCAACGCTTAATGTATGTAGCATTGATCTATTACCTAAGATTAATATCGATTCATCTTCTCTTAATGCTTCTTTTGTTGTCATTCGTGGGTTTGATAATGTCGGTCGACAAGCCCTAGGTATGATAGTCTTGCCTTTGAGGTTTGGATCCATTACCGTACCCACCCTTGTGTAGTGTCCCTCCGTCTATGATATCGTCATATTGTTTTCAATTGTGGGAGGTAGGGTATCATTTGATTTTAATTTGTTTTATTGTTATTTTCTTTGATTAAATAAATATTATTAATAATTTATTTAGTTTAAATAAATTAAGGTGAAAATATTTATTAAAAATAAATATATTTTATTATAACTAAAAGAAAGATTAAATTATTAAATATTTATTAAATATTTAATAGTTGATCTACTTGTTTCATATATTAAAGAGTCAATTATAAAATCATGAATAGGGGTAGTGGCGTAATGGAGAAGATTGGTTAAAATAAGTAATTTTATGAAGTAATTAATTAAGTTGCTTACAAAGTAATATTTTGTATGATTTTGTTTTATTAGGTAATTTAATTAAAAATCAAGCCCTATATAATTTAAATGAATTAGAAATAAAAATAATAAACTAATAAATTGATTTAATGAATTATTAAGGAAAAATGGAAGTTACAGTTAAGTCATATTGGTAATTTCTTTTGATGGAAGGATAATGATTTAGTAAGGAAGGTGAAGTGAAGGTTAATAAAACTTAAAAAAAAGATAAGTCTCGAACTCGGGTGAAAGCAAGAAAAATAGAAAAAGGCAGGGAATCTTCAGAAAGCAGTTACAAAATTAAAAGCAGTGCAGAACATGCAAAAAGGAATACTAGGCTAATTATAGCATATGGAATGAAGGGAGAAGGAGGGGGAATGGTAACTGACCGAAAAAGAAAATAAGGGGGAGTTCAGCTTTACAACGAGGAGCTGCATTTGCTTGAAAATGGAGAGGACTCCTTAATTTGGAAACGGTTGCATGAGTCCTGAAAGTAACAACTGCATATGGGTCTGCCATGAGGATTTCTGGAAAAAGGTATTCGAGCCTCTGGACCTTTTGGGGAGGAGAAGGAAAGATGAAGGAAGAGCCCATATAGGTACGCGAGTTTTGCCTCAGAATACTTACGAATATTGCTTGGAATGAGGAATGATTTATGTCTATGTTTATTGAAATCTTTAACTTGTAGTAATCACATATTTGTCTATTCTCTTAGGCCTACCACTAATGGCGAATGACTTTAATCTGCAAGTATTCTTCAACATTGTTGCCATGCATTTGCTGATGAATTATTGATCTTGTAATTTTCATATTCTGTCCATTCTATTGTTTAGTGCTTGAACATAATCTATAGAGCGCAGAGTCTTCTGGTCTTTTCCATGTTCCAAATGCTTACATTCCTCAGTAATGCACACATATAAGGCTCACAACAATCATTGATATTGTTTGTTTTGGTTTGTTTTTTTTTCTTTTGTCTTGGTTTCCCCATTTTCCAGTGCAAAAGACTTGAACATCGAATACATTAAATGGTTTGGCCACCTTTGATGGATGCAAAAGTTTAGGAGATTTCCCAAATAGCCAACATGCACACAAAGGTTAATCATGCTTACCTAATGGTTAGCTTTATATGTAATGCAATAACGGTTATTGATGTGTTTCATTAACTCAAAATATTTTGTGAGCTTCTTTGCGAATCCATTTTGTGCATATCCTGCTTTGATGACGTATCAATGGGACTGCATTTCTTGAGGCATTTTGTCAATCAGTTCATGTGCCTTGTCTTCGCTTCTGCAGTTTGTGTGCATGTCTAACCAGGCATGTGCATCTTTATGTTTCGATGGATACCTCTGGCTATTCCAAAGCTTCCATGTTGGCGCGGCAGGGAGGATACTGGCTAAGGTTGTGTAATCAAGCTTTACACCTGCCAATTGCATTTGCTTGAAAGTTTCTTAAACTGTTTCATCAAATCTACCTTCTGTATACCCTGAAGCCATTCGAGCCCTTGAGATCATATTTATTGTATGGAATTTTGTCAGCACAGGCGGGCAAGATGCTGGTAAAGGTTATGGAATTTTCCTTTCAAAAGTGTCTAGAACTATTCCATCAAGTCCGTTCTGTGCAAATTCTTCAATCATAGCATTTCTTGAGATCACATTTCTCTGAGGCATTCATAACATTTGAGATTTGATAATAATGCAAGTAGATGGCGATATTTTTAAATTCCAATATTCACTTTCTAAAATACTTGGCAACCTGTCACTTAGTGTTGAGGCTTTGTATAGAATTAAATGTTATCCGCACAACTGAAGGAAAAATGGCTTCTCACGTTGTGCAACCGTAACCACCTCAAACTTGGAGGAAGCGTGGTTCGTGTGTCTTCTTTGATGCCATCATTGAGCAGATTGTTCAAGTGAAGAAATTGTGGACCAGTGAGTAGATTGTTTAATTCTCTTGGTCAGCGCAATGCTTCAAGCTTTTGCCAATTACCTCCGTTCAGTCGAAGCTGAGAGAAATTGATGTTATTGGATACAGCGTTTAGATGAGCTCCTTCGCATAGTCTGGTAATCTAAATTTATATAATCTCTCTGATATCATTGGCTCTCCATCACAGCTGCAACTTTAGTCCAGCAAAGGTGTAGTAAATTTAATAACCTCTTCGATTTCTTAGATAACCTGTTAGTGGCAGAGTGTATAGATTTAATTAAACTCTCTGATTCTGTTTGCAATCTGTCTCAGCCGTCTCACCTGGTCATAATGGGAAATTTAATAGTTTAAATAATCTCCCAGTTTCTTGAATTGATTAGTATGTGTATATGCTTTAGATGATAGTCACTGTTCCAGGATATTGCTGAGTTCGTTACAGTTTTAAGTAGTGAAAAGATTAAGTTGAGGTGATAGTAGGATTCATAAGCAGTAATCTAAGTATAGTATAGTCCTATAGTCATAATATAATATATATATATATAGGTAATAATCTGGTAGAAGGCATTTCAAACAATAATCTGTTCTTCATAGATATATAAATAAATAACAAAATGTTCTCTTCTCTCACTGAAGTTATATTGAAGTAAATATTGTATTCATGTTGTGTATGAAGAAATTGATGAAAATTGTTTTGTAACAAAGTAATTCCTTGATGAATAATGAGAAATTCGAATAGCAAGGAAGATAAATTAACTTAGTATATTTAGGTGTCGCTTTGGTAGTTCTTGGAATAAGTATCATTACAAAACCTTGAAACAATGTTTAACGAATCTAACTAAATAAGTTGTGTGGTTAGGTTAAAGAGTTACGTTAGTTATTTGAGAAGTTTCTTAAGTGGTTATAAGGTAGAAGAGTAAATTTGAGAATAATTAATATGGAAAATTAATTTATTTATAAGAGCCCAAGGGAATATTGTTACTTTAGATATCTATTGTTGAGTAATTAGTCTTGAGGGAAGGAATAATGCTTGACAAGGTCATAATTATTGATAATTACTTAATCAAAAGGTTTCGTTAAATGCTTGTATTCGATAAATTATTTAAAGGTGAATTTATTGAGTTCTCAATTAATGGAATTAGAAACATTAAATTTTTAGAGGATTGCTCCAATAGTAATGGTTATGTGTGAGTAAAAGAGGTAATAGCTCTATTTATTTTTTTGGAATATTACTAAAGAAGCTAATTGATGAAATGTCTTTATATGTATATATGGATACCTATAGTGGTAGGATTTCTTCAGTTCGACTTAAATGATACCTCAATAATGGAAGAGATAAGATA
>VDFB02193867.1:772541437-772658824 GCA_007258455.2 Sequoia sempervirens | reverse complement strand
TGTGGAAAATAGGAGCTAAAAAGAAAGTTTCCCCAACCTAGTTTGTCATCCGTTCTAGTGTTTGACAAATTGGTCGGGTTGCAACCCTGTCGCCACTTTTATTTTGGCATCATTTCCTTATTGTTGGTTTGTTAAATTTTCATTGCTTTCTTGACGACGTTTAATTGATGATTTAATTTATGGTGATTAATGATATTGTTGTGTTACTGTGTTTATGCTTGAGTTCGACTTCCAGGAGTAAGTCGAAGCCTTGGGGGGGAAGATGTAGTGTCCCTCCGTCTGTGATATCGTCGTATTGTTTTCAATTGTGGGAGGTAGGGTATCATTTGATTTTAATTTGTTTTATTGTTATTTTCTTTGATTAAATAAATATTATTAATAATTTATTTAGTTTAAATAAATTAAGGTGAAAATATTTATTAAAAATAAATATATTTTATTATAACTAAAAGAAAGATTAAATTATTAAATATTTATTAAATATTTAATAGTTGATCTACTTGTTTCATATATTAAAGAGTCAATTATAAAATCATGAATAGGGGTAGTGGCGTAATGGAGAAGATTGGTTAAAATAAGTAATTTTATGAAGTAATTAATTAAGTTGCTTACAAAGTAATATTTTGTATGATTTTGTTTTATTAGGTAATTTAATTAAAAATCAAGCCCTATATAATTTAAATGAATTAGAAATAAAAATAATAAACTAATAAATTGATTTAATGAATTATTAAGGAAAAATGGAAGTTACAGTTAAGTCATATTGGTAATTTCTTTTGATGGAAGGATAATGATTTAGTAAGGAAGGTGAAGTGAAGGTTAATAAAACTTAAAAAAAGATAAGTCTCGAACTCGGGTGAAAGCAAGAAAAATAGAAAAAGGCAGGGAATCTTCAGAAAGCAGTTACAAAATTAAAAGCAGTGCAGAACATGCAAAAATGAATACTAGGCTAATTATAGCATATGCAATGAAGGGAGAAGGAGGGGGAATGGTAACTGACCGAAAAAGAAAATAAGGGGGAGTTCAGCTTTACAACTATCATCTGCATTTGCTTGAAAAGGGAGAGGACTCCTTAATTTGGAAACGGTTGCATGAGTCCTGAAAGTAACGACTGCATATGGGTCTGCCATGAGGATTTCTGGAAAAAGGTATTCGAGCCTCTGGACCTTTTGGGGAGGAGAAGGAAAGATGAAGGAAGAGCCCATATAGGTACGCGAGTTTTGCCTCAGAATACTTACGAATATTGCTTGGAATGAGGAATGATTTATGTCTATGTTTATTGAAATCTTTAACTTGTAGTAATCACATATTTGTCTATTCTCTTAGGCCTACCACTAATGGTGAATGACTTTAATCTGCAAGTATTCTTCAACATTGTTGCCATGCATTTGCTGATGAATTATTGATCTTGTAATTTTCATATTTTGTCCATTCTATTGTTTAGTGCTTGAACATAATCTATAGAGTGCAGAGTCTTCTGGTCTTTTCCATGTTCCAAATGCTTACATTCCTCAGTAATGCACACATATAAGGCTCACAACAATCATTGATATTGTTTGTTTTGGTTTGTTTTTTTTTCTTTTGTCTTGGTTTCCCCATTTTCCAGTGCAAAAGACTTGAACATCGAATACATTAAATGGTTTGGCCACCTTTGATGGATGCAAAAGTTTAGGAGATTTCCCAGATAGCCAACATGCACACAAAGGTTAATCATGCTTACCTAATGGTTAGCTTTATATGTAATGCAATAACGGTTATTGATGTGTTTCATTAACTCAAAATATTTTGTGAGCTTCTTTGCGAATCCATTTTGTGCATATCCTGCTTTGATGACGTATCAATGGGACTGCATTTCTTGAGGCATTTTGTCAATCAGTTCATGTGCCTTGTCTTCGCTTCTGCAGTTTGTGTGCATGTCTAACCAGGCATGTGCATCTTTATGTTTCGATGGATACCTCTGGCTATTCCAAAGCTTCCATGTTGGCGCGGCAGGGAGGATACTGGCTAAGGTTGTGTAATCAAGCTTTACACCTGCCAATTGCATTTGCTTGAAAGTTTCTTAAACTGTTTCATCAAATCTGCCTTCTGCATACCCTGAAGCCATTCGAGCCCTTGAGATCATATTTATTGTATGGAATTTTGTCAGCACAGGCGGGCAAGATGCTGGTAAAGGTTATGGAATTTTCCTTTCAAAAGTGTCTAGAACTATTCCATCAAGTCCGTTCTGTGCAAATTCTTCAATCATAGCATTTCTTGAGATCACATTTCTCTGAGGCATTCATAACATTTGAGATTTGATAATAATGCAAGTAGATGGCGATATTTCCAAATTCCAATATTCACTTTCTAAAATACTTGGCAACCTGTCACTTAGTGTTGAGGCTTTGTATAGAATTAAATGTTATCCGCACAACTGAAGGAAAAATGGCTTCTCACGTTGTGCAACCGTAACCACCTCAAACTTGGAGGAAGCTTGGTTCGTGTGTCTTCTCTGATGCCGTCATTGAGCAGATTGTTCAAGTGAAGAAATTGTGGACCAGTGAGCAGATTGTTTAATTCTCTTGGTCTGCACAATGTTTCAAGCTTTTTCCAATTACCTTCGTTCAGTCGAAGCTGAGAGAAATTGATGTTATTGGATACAGCGTTTAGATGAGCTCCTTCGCATAGTCTGGTAATCTAAATTTATATAATCTCTCTGATATCATTGGCTTTCCATCACAGCTGCAACTTTAGTCCAGCAAAGGTGTAGTAAATTTAATAACCTCTCCGATTTCTTAGATAACCTGTCAGTGGCAGAGTGTATAGATTTAATTAAACTCTCTGATTCTGTTTGCAATCTGTCTCAGCCGTCTCACCTGGTCATAATGGGAAATTTAATAGTTTAAATAATCTCCCAGTTTCTTGAATTGATTAGTATGTGTATATGCTTTAGATGATAGTCACTGTTCCAGGATATTGCTGAGTTCGTTACAGTTTTAAGTAGTGAAAAGATTAAGTTGAGGTGATAGTAGGATTCATAGGCAGTAATCTAAGTATAGTATAGTCCTATAGTCATAATATAATATATATATATATAGGTAATAATCTGGTAGAAGGCATTTCAAACAATAATCTGTTCTTCATAGATATATAAATAAATAACAAAATGTTCTCTTCTCTCACTGAAGTTATATTGAAGTAAATATTGTATTCATGTTGTGTATGAAGAAATTGATGAAAATTGTTTTGTAACAAAGTAATTCCTTGATGAATAATGAGAAATTCGAATAGCAAGGAAGATAAATTAACTTAGTATATTTAGGTGTCGCTTTGGTAGTTCTTGGAATAAGTATCATTACAAAACCTTGAAACAATGTTTAACGAATCTAACTAAATAAGTTGTGTGGTTAGGTTAAAGAGTTACGTTAGTTATTTGAGAAGTTTCTTAAGTGGTTATAAGGTAGAAGAGTAAATTTGAGAATAATTAATATGGAAAATTAATTTATTTATAAGAGCCCAAGGGAATATTGTTACTTTAGATATCTATTGTTGAGTAATTAGTCTTGAGGGAAGGAATAATGCTTGACAAGGTCATAATTATTGATAATTGCTTAATCAAAAGGTTTCGTTAAATGCTTGTATTCGATAAATTATTTAAAGGTGAATTTATTGAGTTCTCAATTAATGGAATTAGAAACATTAAATTTTTAGAGGATTGCTCCAATAGTAATGGTTATGTGTGAGTAAAAGAGGTAATAGCTCTATTTATTTTTTTGGAATATTACTAAAGAAGCTAATTGATGAAATGTCTTTATATGTATATATGGATACCTATAGTGGTAGGATTTCTTCAGTTCGACTTAAATGATACCTCAATAATGGAAGAGATAAGATATAAAGTAAGCTTTAAATGCTAGTAGAATGTTATCACTCTTTGTGGATTAGCAAAAGGTAGTTGTTAAATATAGCCTTTTAGGTGAGTAAGAAATTGATAGATTATTTAACTTAGAATACTTTGAGTATTGGTGATTACTTCGTATTTTATATGTGGAAGAAATGTCTTACTATTGAGTTGATTGTGTATATTCGGATAAATGTAGGATTTATGTAAAATAGATGATTTTCTAAATGATGACTATCTCCTTATTCCCTTCTTCGTAAATTCTCTATAAGGATGCTTACTTGTTCATGGTTGATTTGATGGTTTGAGCCGGCTGCTTTGTATCAAGTTGATTATGTATTTTATTTTATTTTACCTGAGTTTTGTTTATGGAGGGAGCTCTTTTGTGTCATAAGGTTGTGATTAGATTTTTGGTCCTTGCGGATGAATAGAAAGTGTTTGTTTGTTTATTGTTGTTCATTAAGTGTATCCCCATGTTTAATGGTTGTTATGATGAATTTATCTCGATGTATCTCTTGAGTTGTTTGGGTTTCATAGGTGATTTTATTTACTGAGTTCACATTTGATCAATGAATGAGTTTGATGGATCCTTATTATTTTGGTCGCCCGCTTGAGTCCTTTTGGTTGAGGAGATTTCCGTATGATAAGTTTTTTGTGTTGAGACTGTATTGCTTCATTTTATCCTCATTTGGGGGTTGTCGTTCTTTTGACTTCCAGAGGCTTGAGATGATTGTCAGTTGATGTTCTCTCTTTATGTACTCTTGGCATGGCAAGATATTGGTATCATTATTTTGAAAAGGGTTGTACGAGACTTTGTTGAGACTCTGATTTTGTACTTGTTAGCGAGATGGGTAATGCCTCGCGTAGTTTGGTCTTGAGATTATTTGTTTTATCTGTTACGGTACAACCCTTGCCTAGTTTGGTTTATGTTAGGGGTCTTAGGGAGAGTGGCTCTTCGTGGGCGCCGGCGCCTCAGGATGAGGAAGGGCTCAGGATAACCCACGAAAGAGTGATTAAACAAGTGATAACCTAAACAATAGAATTTAGGGGGATGGGTAGTAAAGCACACAAGATAATTAACACTGGATTTCCTCGTCTATGCATTAGGGCTACCATAGACTGGTGATAGACTGAGAAGGCTGTGGTCGGCGAAGTTGTAGTCTCGTCATCATGAGAGATTATCGGCTCCGCATTAGCTACCCTATGGTGTCGGAGCCTCAGTTAGGAGGAAGGGCCAGGAGATCCATAGATGGGTGCCAGCGCCTCAGTTGGAGGAAGGGCCAGGAGAATCCCGTGGGAGCTATGCGATGACACTCTCCACTAGACACCCTTGTTCTTGTTCTTGTCGCCTCTGGATATTGTAGTCTTTATGTTGTTTCAGATTCTTGTGGAAATGATTTATGGATGCTCTTTGGTGACTTTCTTAATTGTTGTTGCTTGGGTTAAATGTGATGAGTTTCATAGTTTCATTTGATTTGGTTGACTCATGAATGTTGTTGATTATGTCATTGTAATCCGTGAGTTTCATGATACCTTTTTATGATGTTGAGTCTTGTGGTTCCCTGTTTGGATGTTCTTGGTTGAGGTCTCTTCTTGTCAGCTCCTTAGCACGGGGGGTGGGTCTTCGGACCCACGTGGTCGGGTGGAACGTGCTAAGCACCCCATTGGGTCCCCAGTCGAGGATCGAGAGGTGTAGATTGGTGCTGTTGCGGTGACTCTAGAGTTGTATCCAGCTTGGAGCCAATTATGATACTGTGTATTCCTCTATTCATTTGTATCATGTTATCTTGTCATGCGGTTTTTGTCTATATTGGGAAACATGTTTGTATCATTGTAAGACTTGAACAGTGTAAAGTAATGAAAAGGATGTGATGTAATATTTATCATTGGTGAACCTTGTGTGGATATGGATCCATATCAGATGTTATTCAAATGTTGTATTTCTTTAAGGGAATGGTTCTTATTGATGGTTTTATATATATGCTTTGTCATGGATTAGATTTGGCTTTCATTCTTTATCATTGATGTAGGGCATTAAGTTTCGTAATGTATCCTCGTGTACCCCAAGGGACGTAAATGATATTGGGTTTGTTAAAATGAGTTTTCATGTCATAACTTTTGTGCATCTCATGCATGTTAGTTTTACTTAAAAAATAAATAAATTGTGTTGTAATTATTGATTAATTATCCTTTGGGGTTCGCACAACGGGGCGTTACAACTTGGTATCAGAGCCTAGGTTCATACACTGGGAACTATGTGTGCTCACTATGTAACCTTGCGCTTAGACCCATGAGTCTTGAGTTTCAATTTTATTTTGTCATTGTTGAGAACTTGAATTTCTTCTGTTAGATGGTGTCGGGTCGATGGTGCAGGAAACTGATGGGAAAGGATAGGACCCTCGGTGTAGTGCGCAATGCACCGATATCCTTCTTGTCAGGGATGCTCTATGGACCCTTGAGTTTTAGTGTGTGTGTTCTTGGTGATGTGTTTTTGTGTGTGAATATGTCATGTGTGCATGGAATTTTCCTTTTGTTGGCCTTGAGTGATGAATTATGTTTTCTTGAATCTGTGAAGGTGTAGAATTTTGATCGGCTTGTTGAAATTGTTGTGAAATTTGGTGTTGAATAAGGATTGAAGTGGAGTGCTTTGTGTGAAAATGATGATGTTTAATGAGAATATGTGCTAGTGTGGATAATTATGCTGTGTTTTATGGAAATGTGGCATAGCGAGGGTAAAGAATCCTCTTGAATGTTTAGTACTAATGTGTTATGTTTCCACCCTAGTTTGTGATTTTCAGGTAGTCGACTTCAAATCTCAAGGATGAAGGTAATTAATTGGTTATGTTTAGCATCTGGACTTAATAAAATGTTTTCATTTGATTAGTAATTGTATTAATGATCATTTATGATGTTTCATTGATGATAGTGTGTTAGAAGGACGATGTCGTATCACTCATTTGTGAGAGGCATACAACATTGCAATTCAAACCTGATCCACTTAAACCTTCCAATAACATCATCAACACCTGCTATCAAAGATGATTATTCTTTTGTATTGCAGGATAGTGTGAGCATAAATTGTAATGTTCTAGTATTGATCCTCCTTCTAAGGAAGATGATTACACTTTTTTTAAAGAGGATAATGTTGGAAGTCCTATTAAAGAGGATGATGGTGATCCCATAGAGGAGTGTGATCCCCATTGCTGGAACAATGCTCTCTATGAAGATACTCCTCCTTCTCAAGATTTGCAAGTGCAATATGGCCCTAGCTTTAAGATTATATCTAAATATGGCTATGGGAATAAAGGTTGTGGGTGTAATGAACAAAGCAATCAGGTCCCTATATAATGTGCACCTCGCAAGAATAATTTGGGGCTTGGTTGCTTGAATGAACAATCTAAGCAGGAACCATGGTTGAATGTTGACATGATGTCTACTCAACCTCATTCTTGCAAATTGGTCCATCCTCCTTTGTCTTCTATCTTTGTATCTTCTTCTTTTGAGAGGTCAAACTTTTCTCCACAAGAGAAAGGGTTGCTTCCTGCTCCTCATCCTTTGTCTGAGCAAGAGCATATTTTTTTGAGGCTTCTCAAAACCCACTTAATTACTCTTTCTTCTCCTACATGTAAGAAATTTTATGAACATACTAAAGAAAAACTTTATTTCTATGCATACCATCGAGTGCTTGGCCATTCCACTAGTGAATGTAAGGCCTTGAAGAATAAAATATAACTTTATGATTCTGGTGCCATCAAACTCTCACTTGATTGATACACCCACCTTTTCTTCGTATGACAAGTGATATCGAGGTTTACCTTTTTCCTATATGTTCTAAGTATCTTGCATGGTTCTCCTCCCTTGTATGTTGGGGGCAATGATAACTTGTTATGGATATGTGTGTCCTTCTTAAGGACCCCCCTCTCTTATTTCTATCTTTCAAATGAAACGTCCCTCTAGTAGACCCCTTTTTCTTCTGAAGGGTTCTCGAGGGACCCCCCTTTGAAAGTTTTTATCGCAAATGAATTCTATGGCATCTAGTTTGGGGGTAGCTTGACTAGACCCTTATTTTCTATGATTGTCTTGTAACATAGCTTGCAATAGCCATAGGATTCTCTGATTAGTCTTGCTCTATAGGAACAAGAACCTATAGAGCTCCTTTGTATTAAGTTTTCCTAACATGTTTAATCTACGGATTAACATGTTTCTTTGTAGGTTCGCCTGTAAAGCTGCTTTCCTATCCGACTCTCCGGACTCCCCTTACATTTGGGTTTCCCTCATGTGAGAGATCTTGGGGGATGCCTCCTTGCAAGTCTACGATCCTTCAAGGTGCTTACTTCATAGGGCTTCCTTTATGTGAGAGATCTTGGGGGTTTCCTCCTTGCAGGTCTGCAGGCCTATGAGATGCTTTCATCCTACAGGATTTGTCCATTATTGGTCTAAGGGCCTTCAATGTACTTTGTGCAACTTTGTAGCTCTACAGAGCTACAAAGTCCTTTTGTTCGAACCTCCTTAGGAGAGAGTACCTATGGAGTTATCTCTTTTGGAATTTTCATTCCTCCTTGCTTTCTCATTGAGCCTTTCTCTTCTCTCTTCTCTTCCCAATTGCATATACCGGATCGAAGACTTACATCTTCTTCATCCTGATTATATGCTCTTTCTCTCTTTGACATTGGTTGCTTCCCTGAATTTTGGGTGCATTCTTCTCTTGAAGCAATCAATCTTTACATTCTTCTCTTTATTTAAGAATTCTTCTATCTATTATTTTTTTAATTTTGGGATGACACATAGTACTAAGATGACCTTCTACATCGAGGTCTCTTTCACTTTGCTGATTCAAATCCTTTAGTTTTTTGTGTGCTAACATTGTTGTTTGGTGAAGGTTTTTCTTGTTTAATGCATTTTTTTTTGCAGGTCTATAGCCTGGGGGCATGCTTCCATGGTTCGAGGAGTTATATGCTTCCTCTACAGTATCCTTTTGGCATTGTGATGTTATTTATGTTTTATAGATTTCCTTTAGCATGTATATTAGTGTAGATTCATATGCCTGCTAAAGTGGGGACAAAATGTAATGTCGTAAAATTGCACACCTTGCAATTTCATATACATTCTTGTATTCACTTTAGTTTCCACTCCTCTAGCATTTGTTTAGGCTCATTTTAGCCCCTGCATTATCCTTTTTCCCTTCTTAGGATGCTCATCACCCCTTTTCAACAATTACATTTGTTAGCTTTATTTTAAATCTTGTGTTTTTCTCGTTTGCGTTGTTTTGTAGCATGATGCATTTGGACACTAGCACACCACGCAAATGTCTACGCACCACACTAGCATCCTGCGATGTTTCAATGTTCAAATGGCCACTTCCGAGCATGTTTTCCACTTGTCAACTAACTTTTTTAGTGGTAATGGCTGGGGATGCCTTGTAACTGCCCAGGAAGCTTCTTTTCCCTCTTTAAAATTCCTTTTCAACTCATTTGATCTCTAGCTTCACCTCTAGCTTATTTCCAACCTTGACTCTGGCATTTTTCTCTATTGTTATTTTTCTTGCACAAGCTCCATACAACTTTTCCTAGTAGCTTCAAGCTCTCACATTCTCACAACACTCTTTGTAGCTCTTGGCTCTTGTAGTTATCCCTCCTTTTTAAACCTTGTAATTGATACTTTGCTTATCTTGTGCCCTTGAGCATCTTGGGATTTCACATGTATCCCTTCTCTATTGCATCTACATTTTGTGATATAGGTTATCCTCCTCGTGCGTGGATTGTTTATATCACATCACACTTGCATACTCTATTTCTCTTTATCTATCTGGCTATCCATGGAGGTGGGAACACCAAAATAGGGGTTTGACTAAGGCAAACCCCTATACAACCCCAAAATTTTCTCTAGATCTTACGCATGTAGGCATTGAATAGATTCACGTAGTGGAGGCTTCATTACTTAGATTGTTGTGAGAATTTTCTTTCTTATTCTCTTAATTTATCATTTATATTTCACTTTACTTTAGTTCTATTACATTTTGTTACTTTATCCCATTCTGGAATTTCTTAACAATTTGACTGTCAATAGTCACTAAGTTGTTTTCTATGATAAACTCACTCTCTAGTCCGTACGAGATGCCAACACGCCTCTTGGATGCTAGTGCGTTGTGTTGTCGTTTGTATCCTGCACTATCGTCCTTTGGCCGAGAGCTTGTCAGTATGTCTAGAAATCTTCATGACCTGCTCTTTCTAATTCTAGAACTCTCACTTTTGTTCCTTGAGGTAGTTTAGGGCAGTTGACTCCATGAGGTTCTTTGAATGAAGAGAACTCATGAGCCATGAACCCCCTTCTCTACAATAATAAAAAATAGGCCTACAACATTACAAAAGTACCACATGTTGGAAGATGGTGTGTGCCTTGGTCTTCCTTATCCAACATAGTGCTTGGGTTTGTGACATGGCTTAACCACCTCCTATGGATCTTACATAAATCTTTTAGTTGTATTGAGCATTGACAGGTTGATCTTTTGGTGCAATGACAACCACGAATATAACAATTGGCATCGAAGCCGAGGTCATAGGTTCAAACCCCTCGCTTGTGTTGGGGGGGATTGTTGTAAGATGGTGTGTCCCTTGGTCTTCCTTGTCCAACACAACACTTGGGTTTGTGACATGGCTTAACTACCTCTTGTGGATCTTACATAAATCTGTTGGTTGTATCGGGCATTGACAGGTCTATCTTTTGGTGCAACAAAAACCACCAATGTAACACCACACCCATGGCACATTAACTAGCATCTATCTCTACCTCATTTTTTTTACAAATTAGATAGTGATGAATTGGTGTCATGCTAATTTTATAGTTCAACTCCTCAAAAAATCATTATTGTTTGTTTCCTTAATGGAATATCCTTCCCTTACCCATGACCTCATTTGATGGGGTAGCCACATATGAAAATTTACTAACAAATTTTTTTACATACAATTAGCACCAATAAAGCTCTTAGTTTCACTCTAAAGGATAAGAGTAGAAGTTATATATATTCCTTTCTTTATGTGTGTGGTTGTGTGTACAAATTAAGGCTACACATAAAGTATGCAAATCAAAGATACCTAATACTATCTCCAACAAGTCTAACATTAATTGAAAACCACTTGATCTACACTAGCAACTAGACTAAAAATTTGATGAAATATAATAATTGAAATCATGCAGTATTAAGAAAATGGAAATTTTCATGTAATGAATGCAAAAATATAGTAAAAATTTATATCAACTACACCTAGATAAAGCATTTATCTTTAATAAAGTTACTAAGAATTTTTTCCTATAGTTTCTTGTGATATCTGGCAGTATTTTGAGAAAAATACTTGGCTTCCACTAGGAAAAATGACTTATTTGGCTGTCATATATAGTTCTAATAGCCATCATGATTGTAATTTCTACAAGGAATCCTTCTTCAATGAGCTAGTAGAGAGTTGAAATATTACAAATTTCTTATCAATCTAGTATGTCCTTTTTAAAAGTGCCCACCTATTATTGACCAAAGGGATAACCTATAATTGATGGTAAACTTGTAATGACCTATTGAATACAATTGAAATCACCCATGAAAATTGAAGGTTGGAATTATTGCACCAAGAAGATGGAATAATTGAGGTATACAATTGGAATAGATCAATGATGATATGTGATGAGGCATTATTGAATTTTATAGGTCTTGATCTATAATTGAAACATGGAAACCATCTAAAAATATGATGTCTTAATTTTCATAAAAGGATGAGATAAATGGTAAAAATTGAGCAAAATCATCTATTAAATGTTTTTTTTCTAAACATGAATGGACTTGGGGATCTGTTACAAACCTTTGATGTTGATTTGGACTAATTTTTTTCTCTTAGGGCTTAAAATGGATAACTAGTGGCCTCATGGGTTTCCTTTTCTACTTAGGAAAGCCTTGTTTCTATCAAATAGGGACCACAATTTTTTTGGAGAATATGAATCATAAAATTTGAGGCCTAATTTCCTTCTAGAAAATTATTTTATGCTCTAAACATTCTTTAATAAGACCTGTAATCATAATTTAGCTAATAGGAACCTTGTAAAAATAAAGGTTAAAAGGGAAGTCCACCTTATTCAATCCCCTTGTGGGCTTTCAATAATGGATCCAAATTAGAAATATGATAAAATAAAATTCATTAATAGTAAAAACTATGAAATGAAATAAATTTAAATCACTCTATACCTATGAAAACCTTCAACTTGAAGCTCAACAATTTATGGAAGAACACAAAGATAAGTGGGGGTAGGTGAATGGTTTTAGAAACATAAATTGACTTAGCTTAAATTTGTTTCTATGGGTTTTAAGATGAATGGTATGAGATTTTGAAACCTCAATTCTAAGTAACTTTTATAGAGGCGTGGTAGGGTTATGTCTTGGAAATTCAAAAGGTGGAAAAATGAGGCTTACACTCACAAAGATTTAAAGGAAAACATGTCTAAATGACCAAATTACATTATGAAGGAAAAATTAAAATGATAGAGGAAAGTTTGGAGATCTATAAATCTTAATCACTAGGTTTATTGATGAAATATTTAAAATGAATCACATTGAAATGGCTCAACATTATGAAGAAGACATGCAAAGAGGTAATGGGGAGATTAAAAAATGGAAAAATATATGATGAAAGGGGATGGAAAAGATCAAAAGGGTGGGAGAGAGGGAGAGAGATATATAAAGAGGTGCCTTCATAAATTTTATAAATGTACTTTCATTTTTAGAAAAGTATAAAAAATATATTCTCATCTAGTTGGAAACCTAAGAAATTTGTCAACTAGTTACAATAAATTGCAACATTACTAAGTAGAAAAATAAAAATCATTGGAGACATTAATAGAAAAGATAGATCTATATTATAGTTTTGGAAGTAGAGTAACAATGTAATGCACAATAAAAATATAAAAAAATATTTATGATCAATGAAAGTTTTTACTTTTCTTATGCTAAGATGAGGCGGAGGTGGCCAACTTAAATATTTATGATCACCTCGAGCCCAACCCCGGACTATCGTCCTTCCATCCGTTATCCCTTCCGCTTGCGTGTCTTTCCTTCACTCTCCTCCCTCCCACCTCACACATTTATCACAACCCCTCTCTTTCCTGTGATGGTTCTTCCCAAACCGTCCAGCAGCCTCTTCCTTTCTTACGTTGTCCTCCTAGTTGTCATTCCCCTCTTTCCCCGTCATTGGCTATCTAATCATTCCCCGCACCCCAAGAATTCGCTCATTTTTCCTCAAATCCAAGATTGGGAGTGCAAGCTTGTAGTCAACTTGTCCAATGTTTCTTTAGACCCATTGGTTGTCAGTTTTAAAAAGAGGCATTGGGTTTGTCATGACTCCTAAGACTATCCTGCATATGGAATTTCTCATAGAAGTTGAGAATGCCATTCAATGTCTCCCTTTGGAATTAGTTGAGTGTCTCCCTTTGGAATTAGTTGAAGAAGTAAGGCAGGATTGTGTCATAGCTCTTAGACAGGCCAAACCTTCTAAGTGTAACATCCCTTCAGCTAAATTTCATGCTTTTAATAAATTAATTAGCAATAAGGATCTTGTCATTTTTAGAGCTGACAAAGGCAATGCCACGGTGGTCATGAACAAGCAAGACTACATTTCTAAAATGCTTGATCTCCTTTCTGATACCAATAGCTACAAAAAAATTTCTCTCAACCCTTGCTCCAAATTTTTTAGGAAATTCAAGGGTGTTGTGTCTTCCTCCTCCTTTGATGAGGCTACCAAAAATCATTCGCAAAGAAGTGACCCCTCGCATTTATGGGTTGCCCAAAATTCACAAGGTTGGCATTCCCTTGAGACCCATTATCGACACCATAGGGTCACTGACTTCCAATCTTGCCTCCTTCCTTTCCAAATTGTTGTCCCCCCACGTGGGAAAATATGATTCCTTCATAAAAAATTCAAACCATTTCGTCGATTTTGTCAAGGACAAAAGGTTAGAAAGTAATGACATCTTAGTGAGTTTTGATGTTGTCTCTCTTTTCACTAAGGTTCTCGTCCTTGACTCCATTGAAATTGTTAGGCGCAAGACTAATGATGAGGTGGCTACTCTAGTTGAATTTTGTTTAAGGTCTACCTTTTTCTCTTTCCAAGGAGTCATTTATGAGTAAGTGGATGGTATGGAAATGGGCTCTCCCCTCTCTCTGGTCATTGCTAACCTTTTCATGGAGCACTTCGAAGATTTGGCTCTTCACTCCTCTCCTCTCAAGCCGAAGTGGTGGATCCATGCCTTGACATCTTGCTTCTCAAAAAAATGATGGATCCCTTGGTAGGCATGTGTTCTGCAAGGCTACTCATGCTGATCTCTATCTCCACTCCTCTTCTCATCATCACCCTAGCCAAAAATGTGGTGTCCTTAAAACCCTTTCCTTTAGAGCCTACCAAATTTGTGATGAAGACCACTTAATCCATGAGTTAAACTATCCTCGCCATGTCTTCACTCTTAATGGGTACTCTAATAAGCAAATTTCCAGAGCCTTCAACCAAGCGAAGGAAAGTATTTTCTCCTCCATCAAACCCAACCACTCCTCCAACCTCCCTGTGGCCACCCTCCCTTATATTGATGGATTATCCCATAAAATCTCAAGGATGCTTCATAAAAAAGGCCTTCAGTGTGCTTTCAAACCATTTGCCACTCTTAAAAATTGTATCCCTTCTCTTAAAGACTCCAAGGACACCTTTCTTGACTCGGGATTCTACAAGATTGTTTGTTCTTGTGGCACACCTTATATAGGTGAAACTGGTCGCTCATTTAGCACTAGAATCAAAGAGCATAGTGATGACATTAGGCATGATCGTGTTATCAAATATGCTCTTGTGGACCACTCATCTTCTACCAAGCACAACATTTGGTTGGAAAACACACAAATATTGTGCAAAGAAGACAACTTCTTCAAAAGGAAACTCAAAGAAGCCATTGCTATCAACAATCATCCCTCTAATCTTAATTGTGATGAAGGGTTGAAACTAAGTCAATCGTGGCATCCCTTGTTAGCCAACCTAAGATTCCACAATCTCCCTTCATCTTGTTATCTTCTTGCTCTCCTCTTTTCTCATTCATCCTCTCCTTCTTCCTTTCTTCCCGGGGTTTCTCTCTCTTTTTCATTCTTTTGCCTCAATAGCTCGTTGTGTATTTTTTAGTGGTGTTGGTTACATTCTTCTTGGCTCCTCCTCCCCCATTTTCCTTCTCTTCCTCCCTTTGTGCTAAGGTCTTGCCATCTTGCTCAAGTTTTTGTTTCTTATTTTATTGTTTTCTCTTAGTAGCTAGATTGGTGTTTCTTTGTCATTAGTTTGTCCTTGTTTGATGTTTAATTATTCGTCTCTTTCTATTTGTTGGTCTTTCTCTTCCTTTTATTTATTTGTTTCTTTCTTTCTTTTGTTTTTTCTATTTCTCTTTTTTCCTTCTCATTAGGTTAGTTGTCACTTTTTTTCTTTTACCTTAATTGTATATGTTTGTATGTATGTATGTATGTAAACATGGATTACATATACATATACATACACACATAATTTTATATATGTTTATGTACTTGTTCGTGTTTTCATTCTCATTTTTACTTCTCCTCGTTCTCTTTTTCTTGCCTTTTAGTTCATTCCATTATGTAGTTTGTTTATTTTTTAGTTTATTTTAACTCTTGTATCTCTCTTTCTTTACTTTTTTGTTTTCCTCTTACTATTTGGTTTTCTCTTAATTCTTCTTCCTTGCGCTTAGTAGTCTTTATCTTCTTTTTTATCATTTTTCTTATTTGGTCATGCATATATATGTGCATATACATACATACATCTATGTATATATAGTTAAATATGTCTATATATAATTAAATATATATATTTAATTATAAATACATATATTTATATATATATATATATATATATATATATGCATTTTTTTAGGTATTGATTTGCTTTCTTGCCTTTATTCATTTGTTGATTTTAAGCTTGTGCTTTTGTTTTTCTTTGTTTTCCTTTAGTTTTGTTTTCATTTTATTTTTGCTCTTTTTTGAGTTTTTTTTGTTGTTAAGAAGTTTTTTATTTATTTTTGTCTTAGGTTCTTTTTAGTCTTTTCTTTTTGTTTGATTCTTTTGTTAATTTTTATTGTTAGTCCTTTTGTTTCTCTTTTGTCTAATCTTTCTCAATTTTTAGTATTTTATTCTCTCTTATATTTTTAGGTTTTCCTTCTTGTGTCTTAGTTTTAATTTATTTATTTCTTTTGTTTTCTCCTTTTTTAATCTTTTTTGTTTAAAATTATAGCCTCTTTCTCCTTTTTTTCCTTCTTCATTTTTTAGTTTTTATTTGTAGTGTCTTGCCATCCTCGTCCCTCACGCAACCTTCTCCTCCTCCCTTCCTCTTTTTAAGTTGTTCTTGGTCTGCAACTTTCCTTACTCCTTCAACTCTTGCTTTTATCCCAGTGATGGATCATGGATTGTGATTTGAAATGTTGTTACAAAAAATTTACACAATCAAATACAAAAATTTGTTGAATATTGATTATGGATTGTGGAAAATTGATATCTATTAGGAAAAATAGGTTTAAATAATACAAATAAAACACACATGGGATAGATATTAAAATAGACACAAAAGTGTGATTAGTTATGCAAATTTTGTTACTGCATTTTTCCCCCACTTTAGCAGGCTTCTGATGTGATACATGAATAATTAATCCTAAAGGGAAAATAGAGTAACATGAACGATTAAATGTAAATGATATTGGATACTAAAATGGGAGATACTCGTCTTCCTTCTTTCTATAGCTCTTGTAATTATCCCTAGAAAGCACCCATGAAGAGTAGTCATTGTATGCTAACAAAGAAAACAAAGAAACACACAAAAAATGGGAACACTATAAATAAGAACATAAAAAGAAGGTTCTAACATATTTATTAAATTAAACATATAAAATTAAACACATAGAAAACATATAATAACTATGTGGATATGATCTTGAAATCTAACTGTTGTCTTTGGTGGGAAAGATCTATGGATATCTAATCCTTGAGAAGAATTTGAGGATGAGAAATGTGGCCATGACCCACATTGGAAACTAAATAAATAATACATTGGAAATTGATCGATTAGAAAACCAAAATCTAGGATGATAGAAATTATGGATATCAAGGAGCCGCCTAATAATAGGGCTAGGATAGGGGGAAAATGTGCTAAAAATAGGGTGTTATAAATTAATATTATGTAGGTGCTTACCATCTTTTATTAAAAAAAAATGAAGTTGATAAATATAATGATGATCTAGAAAAATGGAAATTTGGTTTAGTTAAAAATTTGGCTAAAGTCATCCCATAGCTAAATATGGTAGCCAAGCTAATAGGAACTCCAAAACTAGTTTGTAAAATTTAAAGGGATATCTTGTAGCTAAATATGTTATCCTACCTAATAGAAATTAAAAATTAATTTGAAAATTTGGTGGGAGCCACCAAATGGCTAAACATTGTAGGTAACCTTGGAAACTTGGTCATCAATTGGTTGATTGGATAAGGTAGGCCCATATAGGATATAAGGTTTGGAAAAAACATCATCATTGTGGTCAAAATAAATACAGAAGTGGGCAGTAATCATTTTCATGATCCAAATATAATGCTCAAATGAAAAAAAGAGTGATAACAATTGACATAAGATATAGGCCACTAGTTAGTTTGATTGGTGAAAGATTTTAGTGAATTCATCTAATCAATAAAAGGTAAGATATGATTATGATTATATTTTTTAACATAAATATTATTATTCATAGCATCCAAGTCAAGGTCAATACCTCAAGAGAATCACAAGAGAAGCTAGTGCCTCATGTCTCCATGAATATTCAAAGGATGAGATTATGAAGATGTCAAGGACCACTGGGAAGTTCCAAAAATGGATTAATTGGCTATGGAAATAGTGGGGCTTGGATGGGATAAGAATCAAATGATATGGAAATGGTCAAGCTCAAAATATAGGATATGAAGAATCACTAGATAATCAATAGATAGATAAATAATGAAGTAAAAATAATAATATTTCATGGTGTAGTGTAGAAAAATGTATCCCTTTACATGTTCACACCTAATTTGGAACTAATATTAAAAAAACTTAATTATGCCTTAATTAGTGTTGTAATATGTATTTTACATATTCACATCAAATCTAGGGCCCTATTAATTAAGATGGACTTAATTGTGTCTTATTTTTGGTCTTGTAGAGTGTACCTCTTTACACATTCAAACTTATTTAGGGCTCCTTTAATCAATTGAGGTTAATTTTCCTTAATTGGCCCCTTTAATTCAAATCCAATCCTAATTAATCACATTTTCTAAAGAGGAAACCTGACATTCATTAATGCCTAAACATAACACTTCTCATTGAGAAATGTGTGTCCTAGGTGAGTCACCTAGGACCCATTCATCCATGGGAAATTGGGTCCTCACTTAGACCTAGGACCTAAATTTAAATTATGTTTTTTGGTAGTATTTTAACATATTCAAGTCCATATTCATATGTCGGCTTGTGATATTTGAATTTCAAGAAATTAAGGATAAGTATCTATAAATACAAGGTTATTTTGATAAAATCAAGTATAAGGAAAAAAGCTAGCAAGAGGTGAACGTAACAAGAGCCAATATTATTTTCAAGAGCATTCAAGAGAATATTTATTCATCATTTGTTCCAGCATTCAAGATCCAAGCATTGCGTGAAAGTATTTTGCAATCATGCATGTTTTTGGAGCTCATATTGTGATTTAGGTTTCAAGAGTTAATCCAAGCATTCAAGTCAAAGATTCAAAGAAAGATTCAAGCATAAATATCCACATCCATTGAAGCCATTTCATATAATATCAACATCAATATTTTAGTCCTTCAAATGTTTATTCAAGGGTTTGGTGAGTTATGACATTGATTTTTTCATTCATTATTACATTCATGCTATTTTGTTTCAATTCAAGGTTTAATTACCAAAACGGGGTTTGACCAAGGCAAACCCACATTCACCAAAAACAAATATTTTCCCCCTCTCTTTATGTGTTGCAAATTTGTAGGTTCAAGCAAAGTTAAATATCTCAAAAGTGCAAAATTTCAAAGTTGTCACATTTGTTGTCATCTCACAGAAACTCAGATCCCAAATTTATTTTTGACTATTCGACTGTGAAAATTGGGAATATGGAAGTGTAGATGTAGGAGTAAATTAGGACCTAGAAACCATTTTTGGAGAGCCCTACCTAGGACCCATTCGCCATAGGGTGAATGAGTCCTCAAAAAACTTCTATATACATCATTTTGTGAGAGGTACACAACATTGATCCCTTCTATATCTACCATAAAATTTGTAGGTTCCTTTAGTTTTATGCTTAATCTACCAAATCCAAGTGATAGATTGCATTTTAGAGTTGATTTGATATTTTTAATCTTTCTCCTCAAAGTGTTATTTGACCTAGACCCTTATCTTGACGCAAAAAGGGAGATTTCAAAATTCCTCAAAGGATTCATCCACTTAAGGTTTGAAAGGGGATTTTGACTTGAGGGATCTCATTTCTTAATGAAATAGAAGAATAGGTGGGTTCATTACACTCATTTTTTCCTTTCAATTTATAGTAAATTTTGTGAAACATTCCAAATTTAGTATAAAACCCTATATGTTTGAACCCCTACACCCATTTTTCTATGTTTCATTTTGGTGAACCTAAGTTTTGAACATTCTAATTTATAATTTGGAGTACATTCAAACCATATATCTAGGATTTACATTAATTAATTGCATTTAGGGTTTCTAAATTTGACATCAAGTTGCATTGCATTTTAGGAGTAAACTTGTGTTTTGCATTCATTTTAAATCTAAAAATTCAAAATAAATTGCATGATATCACATTCATTTTGTATAGTTTTTGCATATTAGTGTACTTTTCATCATTCATATTAAACAATTGGTTTAAAATTGCATTTCAAAAAGTGTCATATAGTTCATCATTTTTCATTTATTGCACTTCCATTTAAACATCAAATTCTAGAAAATTCTACTACAAAAGTTATAGTTTGAAACTTGGAACAAAGAACACATCTAATAACTCAAAAATTAAAATTTTCAATTTTAAAAAGCCCTATACTAGCACCCATTCACCCCTGGGCGAATGAGTCCTTCGGGGCATCTTAAAACCATCTTTTTTGAGCTTTTTGTGGTTTTTTGCACTTCCTAGATCTCTTGGCAACCCCCTGTTTCAGTCTGGTAAAATTTAGGAATTGTTGTTTTATGCATCTAGGTCTAAACATCTATTTAGTGTAGTCATTTTTTTAAATAATTCCAAAACTTATTTTAGTAGTGAAAAACATCAAATCTATTAGAAAATTGTTTACATTTTGAAGTATTGCATAAGTTGGAGAGATTAATTTTTAGGAACACACTCAAAATTCACAATGTTAGTATCTTTCCTTTCCAATTATGCCAAGAAAAAACTCACCAACAAGCATGTTATTCATTCCTCCAATATATTTCCTAGTTATGAGAGTCTCTTAGTGCAAGAGAGTGAAAATGTTGACACATTCCTTAATTCCACACCCCCTCATATCTCTCCTATTTGTGGGAATGATGTGATAGAAGAAGATGCAATAATAGACAATCATGATAATCATAGTTTCTCTTCTCCCAATTCCTCTCCTACTTGTGATGAAGGTATTTTGGTGTTAGAAGATACACCCATTGAGAATCATGACAATGTTGAAAGATCATCTTCTATAAACTCTCCTACTATGGAAGATATTATGGCACAAGAGGATGAGATCATTGACACATTTCTTAACATCACTTTACCTAGTCTCCATTCATCCCTCTTTTGTGAGAATGCTTTAGAGAAAGAGGATGAAATAATGGACAAAATGACAATCACATTTTTTCTTCTCCCAATGTCTCCCCTATTTGTGAAGAAGATAGTTTGGTGTTAGAAGATATGATCATTGAGAGTCATGAGATTCTTACTTCTCCCTCTCCTAATGCTTCTCCCACTTGGAAACATCTAATTGAACAAAAGGATTCAATTAATTATAGTTGTTATCCTCTTGATGCCTCCCCTATTTGTGATTAAGTTACTTTACAAAATCTAACCATGGAATATGATGAACATCTTGTTTGCTCCTCTTTTAAAATCTCTCCTAATAGGGTAGATATCATGGTGCAAGAGAATGATAAAATTGAAACATCTTTCAAACAATAGTAATTTGGATTCATTGGATGAAAATTATGAGGTAACCTTAGACTCTCCTTCGCTAAAAGATAATCAAAATAAAGATAAATATTTTGAAGTTATAAACATTAGATATCCCTTGAAGCTATCTCCTAAGATAGTCCTTATCCTTTATCCACTTTCACATCAACCTCAAGTTCAAAACAAACCCATGATTATCTTATAACCACCTAAAAAGAAACCATTGGCTCCAAGAGATATCTTGAAATTTACAAGGAGACTTGATAGTAACAATGTTTCACAACAATCGAGTTACAATACCATTGCTCATACATATAATAAAAGTAGCTATAAGCAACTACAAACCATCCCTACTTCATTACCATTACCTCAACCTATCTTGCCTAGTGCTCCTCATTTTCATTCACATAGTGGAAAGGAGTATTATCTTTTTGAACAACTTATAAACACTCCTATTAAGATATCCCTATGGGACCTTATTCAATCCTCACCTAGTTATCATAGTATGCTTCAAGATGCATTACAAAAAGTTGTGGTTCCCCCTAGTGCAAGCCCGAATGATATGGAAACCTTAATTCAAGGAATAAATGCTAACATTGTTTTCCACCAAAGTGAGCTACCACCTTTGGACGTGCAAAAACAATATAAAGCTTTCATGATACTAGCTATTGTAGAGAACCCTTGTTGGAAATGGATCAAATCTAAATGTGTGTAGTGCAATCCTCTTGGATAAGCTTGGAGTGGATAAGATTAAGATATAACTTGATTCTTTATCTATTTGTGGATTTGATAATGTAGGAAAACAACTGCTTGTTGTGATCACATTACTTGTTACAGTTGGAAAGGCCACATTGCAAACTACTATCCATGTTATGCCTCATGATATTTCATATAATCTTCTTTTAGGTATACCTTGGATTCATGAAATGAATTGGGTGCCTTCTACTCTTCATCATAAAATGAAGTATGTATACAACAACAAAGTGTATACAATTGAGGCCAACCCTGAACTAGATAGTTTTCTCATTGAGAAAGACAAGGAAAATCCTTTGAAATCATTGGCACCAACTACAAAGTGGAACACATGCAAGAGAAATAAAAAGATAATAATATTGAAGAAGTTACAAAGTTATTGGAAGATGATTGGGGTTCCTTATATTTTACACCTACATTCATGGGTGAATACAAGATCACAAAAAAAGAGTTTGAAAAGGGAAAAGAAAAAATAGTAATTTCAACAAAAAATTCAACAAAACCTTCAAAAGAATCCACTTCAACTACTTTAGAAGAAGAAGAAAATTACACAAAAAAAATATTATGAAGTGGAATATCAACAACCACTGATTCAAACGAAATGGAAAAGCTTTATGGAAGAGGTTACCAACTTTTGAAACAACTTGGTTATAGTGGAAAAGGATGTGGTGCTAGAGAACAAGGTATATGTGTCTCTATAGAGCCTAACACACAAGAAACAAGTTGTCTTGGTTATTGTCCTTCAAAAGAAACAAAAGCATCAAACAAGCCTTCACTCAATAGCAACACTATTACAAGAGATTCTCCTAAGCCAACTTTAACCTTGGTGCATCTTGAACTGACAGAAACTTGTGGTCATGGTCATTATCCTTTGAAAGGAATGAAAGAATCAAAGAAATATTTTCTTTACATCAATGTCATCACACAAAACACTCCTAATAAATTTCTTATTAATGATTGGAATTTGTTAGATTTTACGCCCTCCCTTAAAGGAGAGTAAAAAATCTCACAATCTAAAGAGTTTTGTGTAAGTATGACACCTTGTACTAAGCAAGATATATCTTTGTCACAAAATAAAGGAATATCTTCTACCATTGATCAAGAGAATATCTTTTCAAGACCCCTCCAAGATCGTTTGATATCTCTCCCTCCAAGAACATGAAAGAAATTTTACAACAAGAGTTCATTTTGTGCATATCATAGAGTTCAAGGTCATTCTACTAATGAATGTAAGGTTTTGAGTAACAAAATTCAACATCTTAAGGATTATGGTGCTCTTCCTTGTGTTGAAGCACCTAGTTCCTCTAATTGATATTATTTTCATGTTTCTCATCAATCACCTCGGCTCACCCTTTTCTTGCACTAAGTGGGGGCAAGGGGCTAGGTAGCCTTGTCCTTGTATGGCACTTGTTGTTGTCTCTTTTAGCTATTTGACCACCTTCCATGTATATCTAAGAGAAATCTTGGGATGTGGACGACATGCCTTAAGTTGGCTCACATGTGACATACTTTATTTCTATGTTATCTTTAGCATTTCATTTTGGGGGAAACCCCTTCCTCTCTTTTTCATGAGGCAACTTCATTCAGGAACATATGAATTGGCATAGAGCTTTCTAAAAAAGCTCTCATTGGATACTTTAAATAAAATTTCTCCCAATAATGGTGCTAGCAATTTATTTAAAGTGGGGGCATACATTGACATCTTGATGTTTCATTGTATTATTTTCTTTCTTCTTGTGATGCGTCATTTTCTTGGTGGTGTTATTGGGTTTGATTTCCTCTGAGAGTGTGATATTTCTTTGACTTGTCCTCTCTTGGAGACATTAGGCATGATGTTCCCCAAGAAGAGACAATCACAAACTAAGAAAAGTCCCTTTGAACAAACTTTTATTTTCATTTTGTTCATAAGGGTTTAACATAATACAACTTGTTAACCTTGTGAAGCCCAAATTCCTAGTTTTCCTTTTTTGGCACCGTATCAGAGTTATCAAAGGGATAACTTTGGTATGATTAGTACAGTGAGAGCCTATAGAACTGGCATGACTTTCTCACTAAGCCACTTTCTTTTGGGATGACATAGTGGACGGCTTGAGGTTTCATTAGCCTGGAGTGAGAGTGTATGTTGTTTGCATAGTGAACATCAAGTTCTTCTTGCAAAAATTCTTGGAAAAATAGCTAAGACATGTTCCACATCGCATTGGGAAATCAAAGCTTGATCTGCCCTCTTTCTCACCTTTTCTTCTAGTCTTTGGCATTGTATGTTTGTGTATCTTGTCTTGTTGTTGCATATCATACATATTATGTGTGTCCCTTTGTGCTTATGTTGGTTTGACGTGGGATCTAGGATCCTCGAGGCTTGATCACCCTCCTTGATCTTTGTCATCATATACCATCAACATTGGTGCACTTGTACCCCTCTTGACTACTTTAGTGTGATTTTGACACAAGTTCCTCCTCTCACTAAAGTGGGGGCTAAATGTAGTGTAGAGAAATGTATCCCTTTACATTTTCATGCCTAGTTTGGAATTAATATTAAAATGAACTTAATTATGCCTTAATTTGGTGTTGTAATATGTATTTTACATATTCACATTAAGTTTAGGGCCCTATTAATTAATATGGACTTAATTATGTCTTATTTTTAGTGTTGTAGAGTGTACCTCTCTACACTTTCACACTTATTTAGGGATCCTTTAATTAATTGAGGTTAATTTGCATTGATTGGCCTCTTTAATTAAAATCCAAGCCTAATTAATCACATTTTCCAAAGAGGAAACCCAACATTCATTAATTCCTAAACATAACACTTCTCATTGTGCAATGTCTGTCCTAGGTGAGTGACCTAGGACCCATTCACCCATGGGCGAATGGGTCGTCACTTAGACCTAGCACCTAAATTTAAATTATGTTTTTGGTGGTATTTTAACATATTCAAATCCATATTCACATGTCGGATTGTGATATTTGAATTTTGAGAAATTAAGGATAAGTATCTATAAATACAAGGTTATTTTGATCAAATCAAGTCTAAGGGAAAAAGATAGCAAGAGGTGAACTTAACAAGATCCAAGATTATTTTCAAGAGAATTCAAGAGAATATTTCTTCATCATTTGTTGCAGCATTCAATATTCAAGCATTTTTTTAGTATTTTGCAATCATGCATGTTTTTGGAGCTCACATTATGATGTAGGTTTCAAGATCTAATCCAAGCATTCAAGTCTAAGATTCAAATCAAGATTCAAGCATCAAGATCCACATCCATTGAATCCATTTCATGCAAGATCAACATCAACATTTTAGTCCTGCAAAGGTTCATTCAAGGGTTTGGTGAGTTTGAAAATGAGTTGTTCATTCATCATTCCTTTCATGCTATTTTGTTTCAATTCAAGATTTAATTACCAAAACAGGGTTTGACCTAGGAAAACCCCCATTCACCAAAAACAAACATTTACCTCCTCTTTTTGTGTGTTTTTGATTCTTAAGTTAAAGCAAAGTTGAAGATCTCAAAAGTGCAAAAATTCAAAGTTGTCAAATTTTTCACCTTAGTTGTCATCTCACAAAAACTCAAATCCTAGATTTATTTCTTACTATCTAACTATGAAAAATAGGAATCTGGAAGTTCCCACATAGGAGTAGAGGACCCAAAAACCATTTTTGGAGAGCCCTACCCAAGACCCATTTTCCATAGGGCAAATGAGTCCTTAGACAACTTCTAAAAACACCATTTTGTGAGAGGTACACATCATTCATCCCTTCTAGATCTACTAGAAACTTTTTAGGTTCCTTCAATTTTATGCTTAATCTACCAAATACAAGTGATAGATTGCATTTTGGAGTTGATTTTATATTTTTAATCTTTCTCCCCAAAGTGTTGTTTGACCTAGACCCCTGTCCTAACACAAAAAGGGAAATTGCAAGATTCCTCAAAGAATTCACTCACCTAAGGGTTGAAAGTGGATTGTGACTATAGGGATCTCATTTCTTGGATGGAATAGAAGAATAGGTGGGTTCATTACACACATTTTTTCCTTTCTATTTATATTAAGTTTAGTGAAACATTCTAAATTAGTATAAAACCCTATGTGTTTGAACCCCTACACCCATTTTTCCATGTTTCACATGGTTATTCCCTTAAGGGTGGTCCAAGTGATGAACCAATAGGAGATTTAAAGATGACCTGATGATGGAATTGAAAGAATATATCATGATCAATGAGAAATGGGCATGTGCAATGAGGAAATAAGTACAAAATATAAAAAAATCCAATGTGTAGGATCAAATGATAGAGAACATAAGGTCCAAGACTCCAAGGAATATTACATTGAATGATAGGGAATTCCCACAAAGGGTGATCAAATTATGTGCAATAGCACAAGAACAAATATAAAAGTGAGATTGGAAAGCACATGGTAATGTAATCAATAAAAAGAGGAATAGGCTTAATCCTACTACTTTGGTTGGAGTTATTCCTAATAGTATTATTGTGTAATAGAGACTAAATATGGATCATCATTCTCCAAATCATGATATTGGGATGCAATTAAAAAACATGTAAAGAAAATAACAAGAAAGTGGAAATGGATGGAAACAAAAAACATGACCAAAATGGAAAAAGGAAACAAAGAGAAAAAAGGTGAAAATGAACAATTGATCAATAAAGTGTGATCAGTGGAAATACTTTCTTTCAAGGTATTTGAGATTTATCGATTTAAAATTAACTACAAATTTTTATTTACTAGATTGATCAAGGAGTTTTCTTGTTCCAAACTTCATTGTATTTAGATTTGTATATGAAATGGATTGTGGTGTGAAGCACACATGGATGGTGGTATGTGATAAAGTGAGAAATAAAATAATGACTTTTCATTAACTGTCTCAACTTATAATAATAGTATTCTTTGCATTTTGAGGGATTGTGGGCATAGTCAATCATATGGGGTGTGGGAGATGGATATGCGAAGAGAAGTATGCTTTTACTAATGTTCTCTTATCAAATGATGAGTACCAATAACATGGGAAAAATGCATCTTAGTTTAGGTCTCATTGTAGAATGGCTCATAGTAGATAAATAATGAGGATTAGGAATGGGAAGGGAAGGGAAAAAATAGGAATCATCAAGCTTGGTATGAATTTTTATTTTTATTTTCATAAGTTCTTTGAGTTTCTCTAGTATAGATTTGGAACTCATATCTCTAGCTCTCTGTATGCTTTTATTTTTTATTTTTCTTTTGCTTTCATTTTTGTGTTCCATCACATGACCTAACTCCATGCAACTAGTGAGATACAAGGGATCATCACCAATGAATTTATTAAGTATTTTTTCTAAATTTATTTTGATTTTTAATTTATTTATTTTTGAATGAATGAGGGATTGGTTGTCCATTTATGAGGTTGTAGGAGTTACGAATATTTTTTATATATTAGGATGAATAGAGGGTAAACATTTATTATGCTCAACATATAGGTAACAAGGGACAAAGTGAATGCTTAATATATGGAAGAGTGAAGGGATCAAATTTCCAAAGTTTGAATGATCATAACATGGAAATATAACATGAAACATGCTAGATATGAATGAGTAAATAGTCCTAATTATGTATGTGATAGTGGTATGGATTGTGAATGAAATGTAGCAAAAGCAAGAATATGTGGAAAATTAGACTTGGAAAATTTTTGGTCACTGTTGGTCCATAAATATAGGATATCATTGTTAGAATCAATTGTGTTTGGTCCTTGAATATTGAAAAGATAAAATAATACAAAGTACTTAGGAGTGGACAAAGGTCAAAAAAGGGCCCAATAAAATGGTGAGAAATAGAAGTTATTAAAAATATGGGTATGTGTGTTAAAAATAATTACACCAAAAAATGTAATTCAATGCAACAAATATTGTGAAAATATATCCCCCACTCTAGTTTGGTTCATGTTCTCTGATCACCTTGTTTAAATTTACAAGAATAACAATGGAGGTTACATGTCTGGTTCATGTTCCTTGATAACCTAGTTTGAATTTTTGAGAGCTTTTTCCAACAAGTTTCAGTTCATGTGCTCTATTTCCCTTTTTAATGTTTTTTATATTTTTTATCGAGTTTCTATTAATCCTCCCCACTAATATTACCTTGAAATCAAGATTTGGTAGTTGGGTACAATAGATTGTCTATGAAAATGATAGAATATTTGTTTAGAAGTGTAATTAATTTGGACATTTGAATAATAGATGCAAAAACAAGGCCACTGCTACTCCCTCATTATCCTTATTCCAAGAACAAGCTAAGGAAATTTCTAGAGGTAATTTTTTAGGGTAGGTCTAATATCCCTCCTTGTTATTCTAGGTTGTTGATTGTGAAGGAAGATTTTGATCCCCATTTTTCTCATTCTAAAGTAGATTCATTCTTGGAACAAAAAGAGATCCTGAAGGAACAATCTTTCTTAGAGGTTCCAATCAAGGTCAATGAACAAATTACCATAGATGAGCCTCTAAATGTGCCCCTTGAAGAAATAAATTGTAAAGAAGGAAATAAATCTTCAGTGGAAGACCATGATTTGGAGGAAGGGGAAGTGGTGGTGGAAGTAGAGAATAAGTAAAAATAATAATCGTAAAGAGTTTACTAAGAATAGCCTTGGACTAGTTTCAAAAGTTGTAGGTGCACAAATGAATGGAAACATTGGTAGCAATATTTTGTAGAAGTTTGAAGGTAAGGGAGGAAATAAGAATGTTGAGGACTCCATGTCTCTTCTTGGATTTGGTTCTCATTATCTATATTCTCATTTTGGTATGACCCTTGATTCAACCCTAGAGGAGGAATGAACCCCAGTTAATGGAAAGAAAAATAGGAAGAAAAAACTAGATGTGGGGGGAGATCTTAAACAAGGCCTTCCTAAGAGAAACAAAATCCAAAAGCAGATAAAGAAGTTGCTTTGGGAAAATAAAGGACCTTGGAAAATCTTTCAGGGTCTAGAACCCAAAATAAATGAGTGAAGTGTTCTATAAAAGGGATGTTCCCCTTTTTTCCCTAGCCAGAGAGCTTAACTTAGGTTTGATCTATTTTATTCATGTTTTAATGAATACCATATCTTGGAATATTAGGCGGCTTAATGGCCCATATAAACAACATTTTATCAAAACTTGTATTCTAGAGTATAAAGTGGATATTATGCTCATTCAAGAAATGAAAATGTTTAAGACCTTTGCTTATTTTTATGTTAATCCTATTGAAGGGATTTTGAGCGGTATTTCTACTCTTTGGAACCCAAGAAGATTGAAGGGTAGGAAATTGGATCAATGCAAGAATAGCCTTATTGTTTCTTTTTATGACCTCTCTAAAGATATGCAATAGAATTTGTTAAATGTCAATGCTTCAAATTCAAAGCTTGCTAGAAAAATGTTGTGGGAAAATATTTCTTCTGTTATCAAAAATATTTTAGGAGACTATTGGATGTTGGGAGGAGATTTCAATACTCCTTTGTAGCCATATGAAAAACTAGGAGGTCTAGAGACAACTCGAAAAGAATGGTTGACTTAGTTGACTTCCTCTCAAATATAGGCCTTATGGATATTAAGCTTCAAGGATCATCCTTCCCTTGACTCAATTGGAGACATGGGAATAATTTATTTCAGGAGAAACTAGATATATTTATAATCTTGGAACATTTATCCTAGCTTAAATCTTCAAGCTCTCCCCAAGGTAGGGTCTAATCACAATGCTTATTTTTGAAATGGGAGGAGGCTGCTAGAAAATGTCCATTTCCTTTCAAATATGAGATCATGTGGGCTTCCCATCCAGAGTTTAGATTCTTGGTTGAAAATTAAAAGTTAAAGTTAGTGAAAGAAAAAGTGAAAAAATGGAACAAGATGTCTTAAATGGTAATATTTTTTATAAAAATAGAAGTTATTAAATGATCTTAAATATATTCAAGATAGAATGGAGGAAGGTATTATTGACAGTGATACTTGTTTTAAAGAGAAAGCACTCAAAATTGAATGATAAAGTTTAATGAAGAAGGAGGAAATATTCTAGAAATAAAAATCTAGAATTCAATGGCTTACAAAAGGAGATAGGAACACTAAGTTCTTCCATCAATCAAATTTGAAACATAGAAAAATAAACATGATAGGAAACATCACTCTTAATAAGGATTTTGTGGTTTTAGAGGAGGATATAACTGATGTTATTGTTTCCTTCTTCAAAGAGAACTTTTTTGTGAATAATCAAGAGTTGAATGATATTTTAGGGTTTGTCGATGTTATCCCTTAGGTCATGGATGATAGAGATAATGTGGAAATGGGAAAGATTTTTTATTTGGAAGATGTTAAAACTATTATTTTCTCATTTAGAGATTTTAAAGCCCCTAGATTGTATAGGTTCCCTCCTTCCTTCTTCCAATATTTTTGAGAGATTGTTTCTCAGAATTTGCTAATGGCTACTAGAGATTTATTCATAAGTAGGCTCTTTAATTAGTTTAAAACCTTCATTGTCCTATTTCTAAAATTGAGGATAGATCTATGGCTGACTTTAGGCCTATTAGTATTTGTAATATATTGTATAACATTTTCTCTAAGGTGTTTGTCAATAGAATTAAACATATCATCCATAGACTCATATCCATCAATCAAAAAGGATTTGTCCCTGGTAGAAAAAATATTGATGTTGTTCTCACTACCGATGAACATATTCACTTTATGAAGAACAAAAAAATCCAAGCATGCTCTTCAACTTTGATATTTCCAAGGATTAGGATAAAGTACTTTGGCATTTTCTTATGGAAATTCTAGAAAAAAATTGTTTTGGAAGGAAGAGGATCAACCTTATTAATACTTGTATCTTTTCACCTACCTATTTGGTGTTGGTGAATGGTATCCCTAGGGTTTTCTTCTCTTCAAGTAAGGGACTAAAACAAGGGGACTCCCTTTCCCCTTTTTTTTATTATTGTATCTAAAGCTCTATGTAGATGTTTCCAAAAGTTGAATGACTCTAAAAATATCCTTGGGGTCAAAACTACCTCTTCTTCATCTACTTCTTGTCATCAACAATTTTTATATAACACTATCCTTTTTGGGCCTGATTTAGTTGTTGAAGCCAAAATTTGGAAGTCTATCCTAGGTAACCATGCTAAATTTGTTGGCCAACACATAAATTATCATAAAAGAATGTTGTTATTTTTCAACAATGAGGGCATTCTTAAAGACAAGATTGTGAGGATTCTTGGTTGTCAATAGTATTGTTTGTCTACCACCTATCTTGACTTTCCTTTAACTATAAAAAAATTATCTAATACCTACTAGAATAATATTGTGGAAAGAGTGCAAAGAAAGTTGGCTAGTTGGAAAAGGAAGGTGTTAACTCAGATAGGAAAATATCAATTACTAAAAACTTATCTTCAAAATATTTTTAATTACTACTTGCCATTGTTGTAAATCCTTTCTTTTACGACTGAAATAATTGAATAGATAAAAAATAATTTTCTATGGTCAAGAGTGGAGGAAAAAAAAAAAATCTCTTTAGTTAAGTGGGAAAAGGTTTGTAAGCCTAAAATTTAGGGAGGTATTGGTAAAAGGATATTGAAGTAATTTAATAAAGTGTTGCTTGTTAAAATAGGGTGGAATATTTTGGAGTAAAATAAGGAATGATCTTACATTGTCAGAGCTAAGTACCTAGACAATAGAGCTACTAGCTATTTATTTTCTTCCTCAATGGTGCCCCATGGTTTTTTCATATGGAATCACTTGCTCAAGGTTTAAAATGTGATTAAACAAGGAATTTTTTGGATGGTGGGGAATGTCATAGTTGTGAACTTCTAGAATGACCATTGGATTGAAGGTCAATTTTTTTCCTCAGTACAAAGTATCTATCAAGTTAGAGACATGATGACTATAATAGATGATTTTAATTTAAATGGTTATATAAACTAGGATGGTCCTCATATCAAGTGGAAATATTTTCATAGCCAGTTAAGCAGGAGAAATTTAAGGAATGAAATTCAACAAGCTTAGAAAGATGAGGTTAGGATTTTCTATCAATTTATTGGTGAATTTACTTTTTATAGTCAAGATAAGAAGGATGAATGTATTTGGACTCCTAAACCTTTAGGAGACTTCTTGATTAGGACTGCTTATAAAATTATTGATTTTTATTAGAGGTAAAATACAAGTTTTGAAGGGGCCCGAAACCCTTTACTTCAGAAAGCAGCTGAAATAAAAGAAAATGTCATAAAGCAAAAAACAACCCAATAGCAGTGACCCATCAACAAAAAGTCAGCCAAAAAGGAGGACCCCACTAGTAGCACTACATTCTTTCAAAATATCTGTCGCCTCCACGTCACTAGCCTTGGCCTTCTAAGCTTCATCAAAAAAATAAAAAAAAATCTCTCCCAGATGCCCCAACATAAGCTCTAGTTTCGTTCCTAGTCCTGGCTCCAGGTCCATCCGTATTTACCTCAAAAATCAAAACAAAACCTTTCTCTCCACCCTTCCCAATAGCACCCTCCTCCCCCATTGGCTTACCAGCAGCACTGACCTCTTCAACATGAGCACTATCTTTATGCTTCTTAGCACTGACCACATGAGAAGTCACAACAGTCGATTCAAATTTACCACCAAATCTATGCACCTCCACACCTCTCATCACAGTATCCCAAATTTTCACCATTTGATCCTTAAGAGTGAGGATTCTACCCTCAAGATTCTATTTCATTTTAAGAGTTTCCTCCGCAACAGTTTTTAAGGAGTCAAACAACTCATCTATTTGATTCTGGATAGAGGACCCCTCAGCCTTACTCACCACACCCCTAACTTTGACATTAGTTTTATTAAGTTCATGAAAAAACCATTTAAAAATATTGAACAAGACAATGGAACCCTCACGAGTAGTTCCAAGCACATCAAAAAAATATTCTCTACCAATATTAAAAACCCATTTCCCCAAAGCATCTTCCTCCTCAAAGGAACTAACCCTTTCCTAACTAGCAGGGGTATCCTTACCTTTTTCAACAATGACCAAAGTCTTGAGTTTGTAGATGGAACTCACTATCTCCTCTGCCACCACCTTTATCTTATTAAGCCTCTCCATTTCCACATCTTGGGTTTCCATAACAACATTAACATCCACAGAGTTATCTTTCAACTACATATCTGACTTAATACTCAGGGAATCATCAACAAAGAGGTTGCCTGCAATAGTGAGAGGAGATTCCTTTTCTAGAATTTGACCCGCTGTCCTTAGGACCCATTTCTTCCTACTACCCTCCTCCAAATCCTTCTTCTACCTGGATATAGAGGGTGGCGAGGAAGCCTCACCATACAAATCATTCTTCACCTTCATAGCCCTACTTGGAAAATTAGCAGCCACATCATCACTACAAGTCAAATAACCCACACTAGCACACGGTTCCCCTTTTTTCATCTTTCCCGTAGCAAGGAAATGTAGACCCCCGTCCAAAGAAGCAAGAGAATTAGGAACGAAGTCCACATCCTCCTCCGACTCTGACTCTTTTTCAAAATCAATTTCATTTTCTTGACTTTTTTGTTGGTTGGTTCCTCTTTAGAAGCAGTCCCATTCTCCTCATCAGGTTTGGACTGTTTACCCTTCAAGGTGACAAAAGGTTTAGCGACCTCAAAAGTCTTCGCATAATCAGAGATGAGAAGAATTAACCCCACATGCAAGACAAGGTTTTTAGGGTTTTTCTTGTGATGTTTAAGACTCAAATCAAGAGACATCAGAAGATAATAAGGAAAGGACACCCTCTTATGAAAAAAGTGATTAAGAAAGATGAAGTGATAAGCATTTACCACTAAAAATTGGCCTTCCAATGTTATGTAACACATTAGCCCTTCTGCAACATCTCCCCATAACTCCTTAAGAGAAATTCTTTGTTAGCCTCCACTCCTTGCAGTCCTCAAATCCTGGACTTCATCATCTTTGAAAAATATTTTCATAGAGGTATGCACCTCCTTTTTATCCCTAAAAACTTTCATGCCATCCATAGACAAGCCAGTAGTACCAGCTATAAATTCTTCATTGACCTCAAATTTCATCCCATAAAGCCTCAACACCCTATCATTCCACCCTTTCACAAAGAGTGGTGTTGCCTGAGGATTATTTCCATGTAATTTCTCCAAATAAGGAGTTAACCCTCCTTTCTCCAAAACCTGCCAAACCTCCTTCCTCTTCTTAGTAGCTTCACATGAGAAAGGTTTGGCCTGATTCCTATTGCCACCCATATCACCACAATTAGCAAAAGGAAACAACTTAAGGGCTCTAAGCACAAAGCAAAGAAAATTCTAGAAAACAATGCAAATACCATCCAAAATCTGTGTGAGGCTAGAAATGGACCAGGGGAAAATAAAGAACTTAGAATTATGTTCCCTATGACACCCAGCTCTCATACAATTCACTTGATTCAAATATTGCTTACCATCCATTCTCATAATAATCAGCCACGTGAGGAAAGACATACATGTCGCCAACCATAATGAAAGTTAATCAAATTAAAATCAGCTATCATGGTTCATAGTTGCAATAACCTCTATAGGGAGAAGGTCATTTGGACCCCAATCCCTAAACTCTCTAACACCAATATTAGCAAAAATTTCCCCTAACCCATTACCTTCCCTCAGAATATGTGATATGTAATAATCATCAAAGGATTTCAATATATCAATTGAGTCCCTTATCAAAGACTCAATATTCCAAGAGGGGGGGACACAATTTTTCAAATTATTAATGATATTCAGAGAGTCCCCCTCCAACCAAACTCTCCTATAACCTTTGGTTTGTGCCAATTTGAGTCCATGATAGGCTGCAACCACTTCCGTGTAGTGGTTTTTCTAGATTCCCATAGGGAGCACCACAGTGGAGATGATCCCACCATTAGAGTTTGTGATCACTCCCCCACAACCTGTAGGTCTTGGATTCCCTTTTGTAGCTCCATCAAAATTAACCTTCACCCAACCATCCAGAGGAGCTTTCCAAACAACATTTCTTTGGAAGTTTTTCCTTTAGTCACTGGAAGGGAAATATCACAAGGCAACTTCCACCTTTGAGAAATAGAGATATCATAGGGGCTAAGATTAATCTTCAGACCATTGTGAAAAGCAATCCTAGACAAAAAGTTTTCTTTAATTGCAACACATATTTTGTAAGCCACAGAGATAGTAGGGAGAGAAGAATTCCTAAAAATTTTGTTGTTTCACTCAAGCCAAACACCGTAGGAAATATGAGGGAGAGAGAGAGACCACAAAATCTGAAGAGCAGGATTGAGTGAAGGGATTATAAACTTATTGTTGATAATAAGAATGATTCTCATTTTAACTAGAACTAATCGTGGAATAACAAAATGATCCATAAGATCTATTGTTTTTAGTAGGATATTATTCATAATAAAATTCTAACCATTGAAAATTTGAATAATTGGGATTCTCTTTCATCAAAAGATTTTTCATATGCTATAAAGAGGAAGAGACTGTTAACCATCTATTTTTCACTATGATTTTTCTATGTGTGTTTGGGAGGAGGTCCTTACCCACTTATTGATCAACTGGATCTTCTCTTTGGATCTAAGAGACATTTTTAATTCCTAGAATAATAATTCCCCTTACTCGCATCTTGTTATCCTTGAAATATGGGAACAAATCCTCCTATTTGTTACTTGGAATATTTGGAAGCAGAGGAAAAATAGGGTATGTAGAGATCAGGTTAGAAAGAATAGTGTCATTTTTCATATCATTAAACATAACTTGCAAGATAAAATTAATTCCTAAGGTTTTGGTTTCTTAAAAAAATCCTACTTACACTAAACTGAGAGTGAAACAAAATGTCATCACTCAAGTTCTTACCAAAATTAAATAGAGTAATTTTTTTTCAAATGAAAGGTGAAATGGAGTTCCCTAGAATTTGATGGGTGAAATTTAACTTCAATGGGTGCTCTAATGGAAACCTAGGAGAAGTAGCAACTTGTGGAGTGATAAGGGATGAGAAGGGGAAATTGATTAAAGGATACACTAAATATATTGGTTCCAAATCCAATAATGAAGCAAAATCTATGGTAGTTTGGTGAGGGGTGATGAGACTAAAGAGGCTTGGTTACCAATTGGTGGAGGTAGAAGGAGATTCTAAAATTATTATTGACCTATTATACTTGATAATCATGCTCTCTCCTAGGAGATTTTAAACTTGATTGAGAGCTATAGATTTTTTCTTCAAAGATTTCATCAAATAAAGGTCAAGCATGTCTATAGGGAAGGTACTGGAGCTACTAATGTTGTTTGTAACCTTGGTTTTTAATTTTTTGATTGGAATTATTCAAATATAAATTCAAATCTCTATGGAACTATAAAGGATATTATTACTTGAGAAAGATTCTAAATCCTATTTTCTTAAGTTGGTTATGTCCTGATTATGTGTTATTAGGATGATTATCTTTTGGGATGAGGTGGAAATTACATGTAATCTGAGTCAAATTTATGCAACTAACATGGAGATTTTTGTGTGGTAGAATCATTATTTTTGAGATCACTCAATTCTATTTGATAGATCTTACTACCCTTCGCATAGAATGAAAAGACAAGAAATCATATCTTTTAGTTTCAATGTGGGTGATTTCAAATCCATGTGATAATTATTTAAATTTTGATATAAATCATAAGGTGACTATTTATAAAAACTTAAATAAATGGAGAAGAAATAACATTATTTATGATAAGGATAGGTTGCCCATGTGTCTTGTTGTCATCTTTAGAAAGAAGGACTATGAATAAATTAGTAAGTACATAAAAGGTGGAAAAGTTAGTTTAAGGAAGCTCTGAGAAAATATAATAGTTTAGATTTCAATAGGTTGAGTGTTGTGAGAAGAGATTTGATTAATAGGTAGGCTTAATTTTTCCTCTAGTGTGTATGATAAAATGGGCAGACCTAGGCTTCGTATTGAACCTATTTCTTGTGAAGCTTTCTAAAAAAAAAATTGAATTGTGGGAGATTTTTGAATTTGGAGGATGTACCTCATTCTTCCTCTACATGAAAGGTTTCAATGAAAAGCTTACCTCCAAGTTTGTCAACTATTGGTCACACATAAAAGTGGCTATATGGGTGTCAATTTTAAAGTCATGAAGGAGCTAATTGTGAAGTCCACTAGACTAGTTTGTGAGGGGCCAAGAGTGGAGAAAAAGAGTAGAGGTAAGTACCAAAATTTTATTAAGGATTTTTTAAGAAAGGAGAACGTGTTAAGACATTTAAGAAATGTTATAGTAGAGAGAAAATCCTTTCCCTATGGATCCTTTATAACCTACATGTCATGAAATATTTCTCTCAAGGGTAAGTTCAAAACAATGCATGGTTAATACTTCCCCATCCTTAATCACCTCCATTATGGTTAAAAAATTAACTTACCAATTTACTTGTTATCCTCCCTTGAGCAATGCATATCCAATTGTTCTTATCCATCATTTCATCAAGGGCTCATCATGGCTATTTATAGGTACAATATATTTTTCTTTACCAAGAAAAACCCAATTGTAAAGAGCCAAATTTAGAGTCTAGTCTCCATGAATCAAAGAAAACCAAAAAAATCCCTTCAAACCTAATAAAAGGTAGCTCTAGCACCCCTACTTACCCTATTATTAACCCTAATAAAAACCATAAAATCCCCAAAATGAACGGTTTTAGATAAAATATTTCTACTTTAGACAAGGATAATAATTATATCAAGGAATTACTCAAAACACCCCACAAAAAAGGAAAGCTTATGAAGTCCTTATTGAGGAGACTACGTCTACTAGTTTAAAATAAGAAGATTTGATCTATTAATCCTTCCCCTTGGGGAAAGGGATCCATTGTCATTTAAGATATGGAGGGAGAGAAAAATAATGATAAAATGGAACAAACAAAGGAAAGGGATTCAGGGGGAATAAAATCTACTCGTTTGGCTAAGTCTAGTATTTTGCAGCTAAAAAAGGGAAAGAAAAAATTATGGAAGGTGATAATATTGATGAGGGCATTGAATTATACTTTTAAGATGAAATGTACCTTCCCCAATCTAGTGAATATGATGAAGATGATTTTCTTTTTCAAGAATTTTCTATTGAGGAAGAACGAGAAGATTCAGAAAATGACCATCGGTCAAAGGATGAAGATTCAACTGAAGAAAAGGAAGCTTTTGATTAAGAGGATTTTTGGTTTGAAGGTGATAATAGTGAGGACAAGTAGGGAAAGTTTGATCTTGAAAATGACGAGGAAGATGATAACATAAATAACCAAAGGAGTGAGAGGTATTTTGAGGATCTTCCTCAAAATAAAGAGGGGGAAAGGATGATAATAAAAATGATAATAAGAGGGATGTCTATGAGGAGGAGGGTGGTGAAGTTCTCCATTACAGAAACAACATTGATAGAAAATCAACTAGAATAAATCAAACTAAAAATGAAAGGGAAAGATAATTTTAAAGATTTCTAACTGAAATGGAAAAATGTTGAGAGTTTGATCAATAAATACAATGATAAACTCAACAAAATGGACATATATATTTGATTATCTATCAATGCAATGGATGGCATAATGAAAAAATTTGTGATGGGAATGGTTACAAAATAGGCTAAAATTAAGAAGCAGGAGAAAAAATAGGACAACTTTGGGAAAGGGATCTAGGTTACAGAGGACATCAACATTCAAAATGTCAAAGATAAAGTTGTCTGGGAGGAGCCTCTTGACTCCCTAATGGAATACTAGGACCTCATCTTCTAGTGTTGTTTTTTGTTTTTCTTTGGTATTTAGTTTCTAGCTACTGTTGTTTTATTTTGTTTTTTTTTCTCTACACGCTGGTGTTTGGGGCATGTGTTCCCATAAACTACTTATGTTTAATGATGTTATTTTTTAATTTCCTCTTGTTATGAACTCTTGGATCACGACCCTCTCCCTACTTTTTTAATCAAAAATAAAAATCATTTAAAGTTATACATTATTACTTGTATTACCAATTATTTAACAATCATTTGAGATAGAGATCAATGAATCAAAATATGCACTTAAAAAAATCCTCACTCAAAATGGCCACTTAATTATTAACCATGGTAAAAATTTCACTACACTAGTAAGGAACTACCCAACATTTGATTTTGAGATTTATGTTATTATTTAGGAAAATAATCATTGGAAGAATTATATCTTGGGAAAGGAGACTATGATCCAATCAAAATCAATTTTAGTTCTTATAGATTGAAAACAAGTTATATAACAAGAGAGGCATAAACATGGGTATTCTTACCTTCATTGAATCCACCTAAACATCAAGAATAAGAAGGTAAACACCAATCCAATCACAAATTTCCTAATTTGGTAATCGCTTCAAGCTCTCCTTTCTTTTCTTGATGCATGTGGACATGAATTCAACACATGGTTTGAATTATATTCATTTGATAAGTATTTTTTTAGATTTTTTTAATAATTTATACTAATTTCATTCCAAATTTCTACTTGCAAGATGGCCTTCTATATTACCTTGATAGCTTGTGCACTTGATGAGGAAGAGAGACAAAAACTAATATATGAGGCTTATTTTAAAAAAAATAGGATACTTTGGATTTCAAAAGACTCATATAGTGTTGTAGAATTATTTATGTTGGCCACAACTTAAGTTAGATATTTTCAAATACTTCAAGTATTGTACTACATGTGTAATTTACAAACCAATCAACAAGAAGCAAGGTTTGTACACACATTTCCTAGTTTGAAATATACCAATGGAATTTGTTTATGTGGAATTCCTCTTAGGATACTCTAGTACCAAGAATGGTAATGATTGTATTTTTGTAATAGTTGATAGGTTCTAAATATGGCACTTCTAATTCCTTGTAAGAAAGTAATCTCAACTCTAAAAATTGTTGGTGTAAATAGGTTTTTTTACCCATCTCTAAGTCTTTAGTAGATCCTATTTACATGTTAAGTCCACTTAGGTCCTAGGAGGGAATCTTTTTAGATAGTGTTAGTTATCAATAGATCTTATCTTATCTTTTGGAATTTAAAGCTTGTGTCTTAATTCATTTAATATTTGTTGATGTAGTTGTCTAATTATATAGGGTTAAGGGACATGTCAAGATCTTGTCTAATCCTATCTCACAACTTTCCTTTATAAGTAAGGAATCATATGTGCATCATATATTTAATCTGTAAATCTTGCATCCATAATCATAGCATGATATTCCTACCATTTCTCTCTTGTGGAAGTTATTGTTGTCTTATAGGTGATCATGGGGTTTCGAGGAGTTCGCCATTAACTCCTACACGGTATTAGTGCTTCCAGTATTTCTTTGCACCAAGTTATCTCATTGGGTGGGATTGAATGGTCTCTCTTCATCTCTCTTATGGGTGGTCTATTTCCTCACATGGGTTTTTTTCCTTACCATTATTCATGGAGAGCATTATTTCATCTTTTCTCTCTTTTGGGGGGATTTTTATCCCAGTCGATTTTCTCCTTTTCTTCATTTGTGAGAGAATGCATTTACATTATACATGGATATCTACCATGGCCTCGTATCCAAGATCCATCTTCATCTTTATCTTTACATAATTTGCATAATAATCTTATCCCTAAGTTGCACTTAAGGGGGGGTGTTGGTGTAAATAGGTGTTTTACCTATCTAGTCTTTAGTAGGTCCTATTTACATGTTAAGTCCATTTAAGTCCTAGGAGGGAATATTTCTAGATAGTGTTAGTTGTCACTAGATCTTATCTTATCTTTTGGAATTTAATGCTTGTGTCCTAAGTCATTTAATATTTTTTGAGGTAGTTATCTCATTATATAGGATTAAGATACATGTCAAGATATTGTCTAATCCTATCTCACAACTTTTATTTATAAGAAATGCATCATATGTATATCATATATTCAATCTAGAAATCTTGCATCCATAATCATAGCATGATATTACTATCGTTTCTCTCTTGTGGAAGTTATTGTTGTCTTGCAGGTGATCCTGGGGTGTTGACGAGTTCACCATTAACTCCTATAGAAATAACTTGACTATACATTCAACATAACTAGATCTACTTTGGAATATTAGAAACTATACAAGTTTTAGATAAATACATAAGGTTATCATGTAGTTTATAAAAGGTACTTTTATTTAGACTAGACTAAAAGTTAAACAAGTCTATGGAATTTCATTTGTAGACTAACTTAGAGATGAAAGTGGTAAACAAGATGATAGTGCATCTTCTCACAATGTATAATTATAAGAAACATCATACTTAGGATGAAATCCTACATTTCATTTATCATAGCTATGGTAAAGCTTTTCACAACTCTACCACACATGACCATGTTTATATATTCTTAGGTTTCCAACCTCTAACACCCATTGACATAGATTAACATGTTTTTCCTTCAATAATTTAATAACTCCTTCAACTCAAAAGGAAGCCCATAAATTTTCTCAATTCATTGAGAATATTCAACACAAATTATAAACCATTTTTTAATAGGATGATAAAAAATACAAGTATTTTCATGCTAATAATTAGGCATCACACACCTTTTAGGTTGGTCGTCAAGTCTAGATACACCTCTAGAAGTAAATACTAACATGATCTCACTATAACAGTTATCCACTTTGGTACATGACCTAAACCATAACCAAATAATCAACTAATAATTATTTCAAGATTAATTTACTTATTAAAATGAATTACATATGATATTTAATGTAAAAATCATGCACTATTACTTTCCACCTCTTTTCCATAAATAATATATTGGAAATACTCTTCAACAAATGGATATCAATACATAATGTAATATTCCTAGAGAAGTAGATCATAGTTGACACTAGGGTCAAATAGACACATTAATAGAAGATCCATCTATCCCAAACCATCATAGTAGGCTAGTTTGCTTCCCAAAGAAATTAGTTTATAGAGTTGCATCTTGATAATTTTCTTCCACGCCTTTTACTACAAGTGCATACAATCAGGACCATTTATCTTCAAGGAAGATTGATTAATCTAGGAGGGTTTATACCACTATATTCCAGTACAAATCTTGGGTGTTGTTTAGCAACCTTTGTGTTGTCATCAAAATATTCCAAGTCATGTTCATCCTGATATTCCAAAATATAATTTTTCACTTGTTTTTAGTGGTTTTGATAGCTGAAACAAGGTATGCAATAGTTTTACTCCAATTGGTGCTTCATCTCCCTCCCTCTTGATGTATTAATGTACATATCCATTTTTTATAGGCTAGAGAGGAGAATATAGACACTCCCCATATTTTATCACACATATTGTATAAGAATTATTATAATAATAATTTTTTATAGGTATATGTATGTTCTTAATTATCTTCTTTATTTTCCTTGTTCATTTTTACTATGTGATTCGAACCTCTATCATATATAAATTATTTTTACACATAATATTATTTAAGACATTTAATTTGGGTTTTCCACAAGCTCATTCACTTGGGCCCCATATAAGATATTTTTAGTCTCCCTTGGAAAGCCATAATTGTTTTAATAATTTATTATTCTAATCACATAAAGAGGATGCATATCCCAATGCCCCATGACCCCACTATCAACCCTCATTTTTGACAACACACACTTTCAATTCACAAGATTCATAAGAAGTCATTTTCCTCATGCATCCTCTTTATCTACTTTTTCTTGCATCCTACGTGTGCTTGCATCCCACTTATACTTTCTTAGAGTATATTTTTTATAGCGGGACCTAGGTCTCAGATAGTTCAATTTCTCTGCTTAGATTACATAATTGGGATATATTAGAGGAATTCCTGTAATACCTCTTTTATATTTCACCCATGATATTTTTTCATTATCATACTTGATTTCCTCTTGTTCCATGTATGCATTTTTTCTTCAAAAACATTTCATTTATATGTGTTCTAACAAATTTTGGATAGTAGAAGTATGATTGGTGTAACTACTCCTTAACCCCACTATTAGTTGCCTCCCCTAGGCCCTTTCTCCCACATTAATTTAAAAGCATAAGAATTTTAAACAAGGATTGTGTAACTACTCCTTAACCCCATTATTAGTTGACTATTCTAACACGTCTAGAAGGCTCAAGAAATTCATATTTCACTTTTGTTTCATCCAAATTGAAGATCATTTGACATAGTTGCAAACATGGGTTTGATGCAAGCCATTTTTTATTGGAGTCATTTTCATTTTTGCTTCAGAAATCCAGCTTTCACTCATTTGTAGGAAAAACAATTTCTGGGTTTTGTAGCCAAGGTTGAAATAACAACTGGGAATCTTTTATATTTTTCATAGCTTGTGCAGATCTAAAGAAAATTGATGTAAAAAAAGCAGTGCACATCACTTTTTCTATCGGTTGAAGGTTAAAAAAATCATTTTTTAATCTTCTACTTGCTAGATCAAAAAATAATTTCTAAATTTTGTTCTTAGCATCAAAATATTTTTGGGTTTTTGCTATTGTCTATTCATTGTGAATAGATTTTTTTAAAATCAAATCAAAAGTAATTTTTTTTGGCTAGAAAACCTATTCATTGCAGGCAAAATTCAACCTGTTTTTTAAAAAATTCATAACTTTTCACCACGGTGTCCATTTTCTACAAACAAGATATCATTGGAAAGCTGGAGATGAGAAATTTCCATCTACAAAGGCTTTGACAATATTTTTTTCCATTTTCTATCAGATATTTCAGGTTGAAGCTATTGTTGCATTTTTTCTTCAACGAGCCATAACTTTCGCCTTAGAGCTCTGTTTTTTGGAAACAAATAGGCATTGGAAAGGTATTGAAAAGAAATACACAAATAAAAAACTTATTTTTCCATATTTTATCTTACATTCATTTTGCATCAAAATTTATAATTTTGGTCATTATGGGCCTATTGAGCATTGTATCTTGGAAAAAGATTTGTAAATGCACTAATAATAAAGTGCCAACATTGAAATATATTGGGGGGGTGATTTATGAGACTAGTGGAAAGGGGGGTGTATCTTGATGTCTCTTTTTGTATTCACTTAAAGTTACTATTTTGTATCAATCTTGGGGGGATTATACAAATAATTTGTAATCACGAACTAAGATAAAGTTTCATTTATGGGGGCATTAAGCATGTCTCTTAAAAATTATTTCCATTCTTCTGTTGTCAAGATAACTTTAGAGAACTATTTGTCTTGGAAATAAGGGATAAAGAATCATTTCCTTGAGCAGGATCTACTTCCCTATCTCCTTGGACTCGTTCATGAGCCAAGTGAATATAATCAGAAGAATGCATGGTTTAACAATAATGACATGGTCTATGGACTAATATGTCTTACTATTTTTGAGGATATTCTACATCATGTAGAGCACACTGAGTGCCCTTTCACTACTTGGACCATCATTCAACAATTGTATGGAGACATTGGATCTTCATCTAAAAGTGATATTTCCTTGGAGAACCAGGCTATCGTGGATGATATTGAGACTTGTGTTTCCCCATCTTGCGTGGATGATCAATTCATTAATACCCCATCACCGTCTACTGTTGCTACTTAAAATTCTAGTGTTTCTTCTTTGAAAGTTTCCAGTGATTATTTGCAACAGGACATACATTATCTTTCAAATTCAACTTGGGATGATCTCTTTACAAGTATTTCAAACTTGTTTATGGAGAAACATATTGTAGATTTGGGAGACACTATTGAGTGTATTCATCTTCTCTTTGATAAAGATGTTTCTTCTTTAGTTTTTGAGAGGGAACAATTTGAACCTCTTAATCATTCATCACGATTTAACATGAGTGTGGATACTTTGGATCATCATTTGGAGAAGACACCTTTAGACAAGATATGTGATTCTTTAACTTATGCTCTACATCAGTCTCTAGGATATTTTGATTTGTCATCTTTAGTAGTGTGGCCTAGAATGCCTAATTTGATTGTGAAAACTTTTATCATTGACATGAGGATACTTGAGCTGACTTCAAAGACTTTCATACATTATGCACTTTCTTCCTACATATTCCTTTTAGGAATTGGGAGATAGCTCACATACACCTTTGGTTTTGTTTCTCCTAAGGGAAGGAACATTTTTTGATGATCATGGACCATGTTCTCCATCCATTTTCAAGCATTAACCATTAGATATCTTCAAGGGAGGCTACATAGTCCTTTTCTTCTCTCTCTATTCTAGGGGTGTTCTCTCTCTATTTGTGGGGGGGCTTCTTCTTCTTTGGGGGGGAATTTGGTATGTACTTGGGTACCTAACATGGCCTCATTTTTTGAGACCCATCATCTTTTACATCCTCCTAAGTTGTCCTTAAGGGGGGGTGTTGGTGTAGGTTTTTATTTTCCCTTAGTCCTAGATTTTTCCTACACTTAATTAAGCTTGCTTAGGGTAATAAAGTGAGTTTATTATTTAATAACTAGGAGATAACTGATGAGGTGTCCCCTTCCTTAAAGGGTGGAACCACTTTCCACTTTTGGTGGTTCATCTCCACTTTTTGTGGTTGATTCCAATTGGTTGGATTTTCCACTTACCTCCTCTCCTAAGTTCTATATAAACTCACTACCTAGTTTGTATTTTCATCCATTCTTGCAATACTCTTGCATACTCTTGCATCCATTCATGCATATTTGCATTGTATCTTTTTAGCTTGGAAGCTCTTAATGCATTTTTCCTCCTGGACATTGCATAATCTCTCGAAGTCCTAGTTTGCATTCTTATGTTTTTCCAATTTATGTAACTTTGATTATCTCTTAAAAAGTTCCTTGGCTTATTCAATCTATTTCAGATTTCTAACAGTTGTGACCCATGGCCTTTTGTTATCCTAGACTACTAATACATGCACATACGCATGAATGTATATGTATGCATATGTAGACAAGTTTAATTTTTAAGTTTTTAAAACAATCAAAATGTTGACATATTTTACTTATAAATGAAGTGTCAAGTTTTTTAAGTCTATGAAGATTCAAAATAGGGAATGTAGAATTTGGAAGGGAGCACAAAAAATAAGATTGAGGAGAATGTTAAGATTTTTATATGGGTAAAAGCACAATCCTTTGTTGGAAGAATGAAGAAGGAGACCTTTGATTTGTTTTCTTTGTTGTCATCGATGTCAAAATTGTTTGGGTACTGATTATCTACCCATTTGGTCAACTATGTTTGTGCTACATTAATCTAGTAATTTGGTTCAGAATCACTCTGAAGTGAATATCATCTCATATGATTTTGATATGCTTCTCAAGGGTCTTAGATGAAACTTTTTTTAGGAATTCAGCAATCCAGGTCAAATGAGTTGAAAGTTATAAATGTCAGAAGTTTGACTTACAATTTTTGCCTTTGGTATGTTTTTCTTCTAGTCGACTTGTACTTGTAGTACATGCTTCATGAAGGTTTAATGTGGTCATTTTTAGGTTTAGGTCTACCTAAATTGTGTCTTGCATATTCTTTTTTAGCACCAAATATTTTTTTGTTTTGAAGCTAACAAGATATTTTGAGTTAAGTATGCTTACATCCAATTAGGCCAACCTAATTGATGTATGAAGATGTAACCATGTATATATATGAAACATCCTTGTATTGACTGAATATACATTTTCAAATACACACATAGGTATATAGAAATAGAGATGATAAGAAGAGATGATGTGAGATGTACAAAAAAGTGATATGGTGTGAAGTCATTGGTAGTTTTTGACAGTTGTTGTATACCTACAATCTGGTGCAAGATTCTCTATCTCCTAGAGCTTAATTGGAATTGTACTCAGCACTCAAAAGGTGCATTCCATTTAGTTCATATTCTTGGTAGTGAGCCACATCTTTTTGTATTATGGCAGTAAGCCATATCTTTTGTACTCTGGTTGTGAGCCTGTCAAGGGAAGTGTGTCATGGCAGTGTGCCTTGGCATATTTTGTAACTAGTTATAATATACTGTGAGTTAATCCTCACCGTGGTTTTTCCCACTTTGGGTTTTCCACTTTAAAATTTGGGTTTCTATGATTTGTGTGATGTTATGTTCACTTCCATGTTTTTACTTACAGTTTTAGCTAGATATGTTTTAATAATTGGATGGTTAGAAATCAATTAGTTTAGTAGAATACTTATTCACACCCCCTCTCAGTATTTTGTGTGTTCAACAATTGGTATCAAAGCTTGGTTCCTTTGGAAATTTTTAAAAGGTTAAGGAAGATCTTAAATTCTGAACACATGGCTAACAAAAATTATTATGTTCCTCCAGAAGAGATTTCACCAACCGAGGAACTCCATGTTGCTCTTAAAGATCTGGATAAAAGTGAAGATGAGAAAGAAACTACAAAAGAAAAATTGAAAGAAGCAAATGAATGTGTCAGAAAGATAAGAGAACAAATCAATAAATTCAAAGAAAGGCATAGAGAAGTCAATGATCAATTGAAGAAATAAAATGAAGACATCACCAGAATAAAGGTGCAAGTGGAAGAAAAGAAAAGAATTGAAGAATATTAGAAAGCTAAAATCCAAAGAAAAATTGATGAATGCACAAAGCTTGAAAAAGAAGTGGTAACACTAAGATCTGAATTAGTAAAGGAAAAATCTCATGAGGATAAATTCAAAGAAAGCACCCAAATTATTGATGAATTGATTGCTTTTTAGAAACCCTCTAAGGATAAAAGTGGTTTGGGACTTGAAGAAAGACAAAGTTTAAAGGAAAATCAGATTCCTAACAAAGTGGAAAATCAAAGGAAAACTGAAATTAATGGAAGGCAGATCAAGAACCACAAAGGTAATACCGAAAGGATCCCTATCAGACAACCTAATGCTCAAAGGTACCCATCTTTTAATGGATTTTTTTTTCATGCAACAAATTTGGTCATAGGACGACAAAATGTAGAAGTAGAATGAATCATAATGTTGGATTCTTTGTTGGACAATGCTTTTCTTGCAATAAGTTTGGACATAGACTTACTGAGTGTAGAAGTCAAATAATGATAATAGATTCAATACTAGTAGAATGATTCAGTCTTTTCAAGGTTACTCCTATACATGCAATATCTCCAGACATAAAGCTATTTAGTGCAAATCAAGGTTAAATGAAAGTCATTTTGGTTAGAAAAATGTTTTGTGTTACACCTGTAATAAATCAGGACACATCTCAAAATTATACAGAAGCAAAATTGAGAAGAAACTTCATCTGGAATAAAAGAACAAACTTGTGAACAAAGTAGATCCTACCAAAGTTAGAAAAAAATGGAAAAGATTTGGAAGAAAAAAGAAGAACCTGAGAATAAGGATGAATCAAATACATCTATACCTACATCTGGTGTAGATACTTCTTCTAAAAACTAAACTCAGCAATGGTTTTAGGGGGAGCAGTGACAGAGAAATCTAACAAACCCCCGAAATAAGAGGTGTCAGGCAGTGACATGAGGATATATGATGTAAGGTGTCATTCTAAAGATGTTGAAGAAGTCTCCAGTAGAAAATATGCAAATCTAGAGAATTGCAAAGCATTTTAGGGTTTATAGTGTATTTTGGAAATTATTTATCAACTTTTGAAGTTGGAATGCATTTAATACAAAAAGTCAAAAAGTGAGAAACTAAGTCAAATTAAATCACATTTGAACAATTGGGAAGAAGCATAGGGAGATGAAGAGATTTGAAAGTGATTCAGAGTATTTGGCATCAAACCCTACTTTTGACGAAGCTTGAAAAGGTATTTGCAGTTATCTAAAATTTGTGGGTTTTTAGTTGAAGCAACTTTTCATAAGCATATACAAGTAATTTGAGGAAAAGAAATGGCCACTCCTACTGTTGTGGAAGTTTTTGAGAGACCTCAACCTAAATTCAAAAGGTATTCCTCAAAATTATATAAAATGGATCCCATGGGTGTGTTCTCACATATTCTAACTAATGTCCTACCCACTGAAGACACTAGAACTTACATTCATGAAAAGTTAGAAGAATTTAACCACCAAGAGCTTAAGGATCTATGGACAGAAGAATTGATAGGAGATAATCACTCTGTAAAACTTGAATATGAAAACCTAGTATGGAAGAAGCTAGATGTTTGGAATTGGTTTCCTATGAATATGAAAACCTAGTATGGAAGAAGCTAGATGTTTGGAATTGGTTTCCTAACTTTTCAAATGAGATGGATTCTAAATTTGTTAGGATGGAACTTAGTAGGGCACATGATAAGTTTGTGTGGACAAGCATAGCCAAGTTAATCACCAAGGAAGCAATCCAAGTCGTAATCAGTCTTTGTGCTATCAGACCATTACCAGTACTAAAAGCTATGAAAAATGATGTATTCATGAAGCTAACTGGAACTACATATGGTGAGAGAGCTCTAATTACTAAACCCATCACAAACCTAGTTGTGAAGTATGCTGCTATCATGATTGGAAAAACAATATACTTTACCAACTGAGTGAATTTTGTGTCTGCTATAGAAATTCATATTACATATGAAATGGTAGTGAATGGGAGATATTATAATCTGTGTGAGTAGCTCCATCAAGAACTGATGGAGAATTTGAGCCTAATTAAGTCAAAGAAACACTCTTTTAAGTTTGGGACATTAGTAGTTTTTCTACTATTCTACTTCTTGAGGGAGTTATCGGGAAGGAAAAACATTATATGGGAGTGCACCAAGCCAATTGCACATCAAATCTTTGAACACTTGCACAATCTTGGAGATTTTAGAGCACAAAATAATGCATTGTCTGCATTATTTGTAGTTTTCCAAAATAATATACATGAAAGAGAAAGGGTTCCCAAAAGCCTAGTGAAAAAGTATGTAAAGGATATAACTTTTCATGTAAGCACTAATGAATGCATCATGGAAGTAGTTGAACCCAGAACTCCATGGATAAAACCTATGGGTTATGAGGTTGATGAACAAATTGCTAAGAGGTTCATTGAAATGTTGTTAAGTAGTCTAAGGGATCCCTCTCTGCCCTAATATGGAACATATGAAAAAAAAGCTAATGAAGTGCACTTAGAAACTTCTACATTCCTAAGAGAAAAAACAACAAGAAAGAATGTTGAGGCATTCTTCCAAGGGAACTCATTCTCTAAGGATGATATTTATCAATTAAAGGAAGCTCTTGATGAGACAAAGACCAAGTCAGTTGAACAATCCTTCAGACCCAGGAAATTAGAAAGAATATCTTCTACTATGGCACCTACTTCCAGTGTTGTTGCAACAGAGAAAGGAAATAAGAAAGAACACAGTACTTTTTCATCAGTCAATGTAACTGCCTCCACCGGTCCTAGTACCTGTGCTTCTAAAAGAAAGAACATACTCCCTGCTACACCATCTGTTACTCCAGGAAGAAGAAGAGTAAAGAAAAAGGCTAACAAGAAGAGAAACCTAAGTGATTTACAAGAAGAAATAGATCGTGGCTTGGAAGAAAAGCAATAGTTGAAGAAGAATAAAAGGAGTAGTACTAGCAATGAAGAAGTAGAAATCGAAGTCAATATCTCAACAAATGAAGAGATAGAGGAAGAAGAGAACACTTTCAAAATTCATGTGCATGAGAAGAAGAATGAAGAAGGCACATCTTATCCTACGGAGGAAACTCCTGGCTCTCCTCTAGTAAGTGATTGACCATCTTTAAGTATGGCAGCCTTAGTGAATAATATGATAGACTATGAAAATCTTCTATCGACTCCTAAATTGTTTGATGAATTCAATAATGAAGATAAGGAAACCATTATCAATGCTTTCATTCAGTATATAGTTATTAGCAATGTGAGTATAAAAACTATCTAGAATAGCGACTAACAATGTTTGGAAAGAATTAGTGCAAAGAAGGCAAGAATATATAAATGTTGATGACAAGATGAAATCTGATTTCTTGAATTCTTATGGTTCCTCCTTATCTGAGGAAGAAGCTACAAATTTGTTAAAAGAATTTTTTACATTGTTTAGAGTCAAATAGAGAGTCAATATGCTTATGACTAAGGAGAAAGATAGTATAGAAAAATTAAGACAAAAAACTCTAGACACAATCAAAAATTTGGCAAGGAATTATGGGACAAGAACCAATTCTTCATCACATACAGCTCAGGCACAGGAGCATGTTAATATCATAGAGAAAATGGGCATCCAATTTTGGAAAGTGTTGGTGAAATACATGATGTTTCAAAGACATCTACCCCTTTGAATGATATAGAGGAGACCACCAACAAATAAACTTAAGATCAACATAAAGATGATATCGATAATGAACTAGAAGAACATCATGAATCTACCAGAAAAAATGGTGAGAAAAATAAAAAATGAAGATGAAGGGAGCAAGGATAGAAGGAAAAATGATGATAAGGATGATGAAGATAAGGAAAAAGGAAACAAAGATAAATCTTCTAGAAAATCCTTCGAAGAAGAAAAAGAAGAGGAAAAAGAAGAAAAGAAGGAAGAGGAAGACAAGAAATCCACTCAGGCTGAAAGAAGTGAAGAAGAAAATCCCAAAGCTGCCAAGCTACCAAAGCCAACTAGAGAATCATCAAGAAGCACTCTCAAAGGTTTACTGACAAGGAAAACAAGACTTTATTCTGTGCTAACACCTCAGTTAATTAAGTTTCCATCACATCTAGGTTATATAGATTTAACTAAGATTGTACCAAGTGAGAAAATAAATATTTGTGGTACTTTTCTTAGCTCTGTTACATAGGAAACTACTAAAGCTTATCAGAAAGGAAATGAATTGATAAATGAAGCTATTATAGATTTACAAGAGACATACCCCGATTTCACCACTGATGATTCCCTAGCACCAATTGAGAACCTAAAGTGTGTAGTTGATTCTGTGAAGGAATACACCTCCAATCTTAATGTACAAAATGTGAAAGAGGTAGAGTCAAGTCTTCTAGAGAAAAGGTTACTGATTCTACAAGATAAGTGTGCAATTGCATATGATAGAGTATTGCAAAGTTTGAAAGAGGTGAAGGACTGTGATGAGGAAGCTCAGTTATTATTTTTTTACTACATGCAGTGGCTTAATGCCACTCAAGGTATTAAGGACTTAATGGACTCAATTGAGTCTCAACTTATTGATGCATCCAAAGAATGCAAGGTTGCAAATGATAGAATCTACATAGGTTGGGCTTCTATTGCAGACCTTTAGAACAAGTTTTTCATTCTATAGAGGCAAAAAGAAGATGTAATAAGGTAGTTTGGATAGCTTGGAGATATGGTAATATCCAAACATATTTCCATATCTAGTGCCTTGGTAGATATAGAAAAACTGGACAAGATGAATATTATTTCATCCACTTCGAAAGAAGGAGAAGAATGTTTAGTGGAGATGGAATCACTGCATAAATATCTTACTAGAGAAAAAGGGATTTGGGATGATGGTAAACCAGCTTGGGAATAAATTCTCAAGGAATTACAAGGTGCCCCTAGCTCTTGATTATTTTTTGTTTAATTTTTTTTCCTTACCCTTTGTCCTTGATTTTAAAGGGGGGAGGTTCTATGTGGAAGAAGGTTCAGTGTAAATAATTTAACAATTTTGTGTTTTTGTATATTTGAAAGGGGGAATTGAATAAAATTTTGGTTTTGAAGTTGAATGAATTGATGTCACACAATTTCGGTTTTCAAGCAAGCTTCATTTTTGGCACATGTTGCCATCAATGAAAAAGGGGGGAATTTTTGGAAGAATGAAAAAGGAGACCTCCAGATTGTTATCTTTGTTGTCATTGATGCCAATATTGTTTGGTGACTGATTATCTACCCATCTGATAAACTATGTCTGTGCTACATTGATCTAGTAATTTGGTCTAGAATTACTTTGAAGTAAATATTGGCTCATATGATTTTGATATATTTCTCAAGGGTCTTAGATGCAGCTTTATTTAGGAATTTAGCAATCCAAGTCAAATGAGTTGAAAGTTATAAATGTCAGAAGTTTGACTTACAGCTTTTGGCATGTTTTTCTTGTAGTCGACTTGTACTTGTGATACACACTTCAGGAAGTTTTTAAGTGTTCCTTTTTAGGTCTAGGCCAACCTAAATCATGTCTTTCATATTTTGTTTTGAGTGCCAAATATTTTTTATTTTTGAAGCCGACAGGATATTTTAATGCTCCAGAACCCTGAAAAACTTGTTCAATGCCCACTAGGACTTATACGCCAATTATGGAATATGGGTCCTAGGTGGGTCCTGGAGAGCTGAAAATTTTGGAATTTAGAGGTTCAGACTGAGAGGAAAAAAACCTAGAAACTATTCCCTGAAACCCTAACTAGGACTCATACACCCAGACTATCGCAAAGTGTCTCGTTTTGTCATGAAGTGTCCTAGAAGTATAATCTTGAACTGAAAATTTGCAAGCCTTTGAAGATGGATCAAATAAGAACTTTCCCACTAATTTCCTACATATTGGATGAATATTTTTCCCTAGATTTGAGTTTCTGTGAGTCTTGACGAGTTTGACAACATTTGCAACTTTGTCATTTTGGTAGTTTTGAAGGCTTCAAATCCACTTTTCTTCAATCTATAAACCTACAATCACACATTAAGGAGAGGAAAACTTGTTGATTGTTATGAAATGGGGGTTTTCCTTGGTCAAACCCCTTTTGGGTAGCTAAACCAAATGATGAAATAATGAAATAGAAGCATGAAATATGAAATATGCAATGGTGATACCTTGAATGATGTCTTGAGATGTAATTCAACAATCTAATATGGAGTGGCCATGTAGAGTGTAGATCTTGATCTTGAATTGGATATGAAACAATGCTTGACTTGGATCTTAAATGCTACATCACTACACTAGCTCAAAAATATGCTTGATGCTTGGTGACTTTGACATGATGATGGATCTTGAATTGTTGCAACAAATGATGAAGAAATTTTCTCTTGAATGCTCTTGTAAACTCCAATTTTCTATAATGCATGAATACTTAAGTTGATAGGTGTAAAATGAGTGAAATAACCTTGTGTTTATACTTGTTTATGCCAAAATTCCTGAAATTACAACACTACAAGCCAACACTAGATCTAGGAGAATAAAATCCTGCCAAGAATTTGAATTAAATTTGATTTTGGGCCACACAGGACTCATACACTAGAAATGGCATATGAGTCCCATTAGGCTTAACTATGGGACACATTTTTCAAAAATTCTTAGAATGATGTAAAATCGGGACCGGGGCCCAAAAACCTAGGTGGGACTCATACGCCCAAGGTGGTGTATGAGTCCCAAATCACTAAATATGGGCCAAACAACCTAAAAGCACTAGAATTATGATTGTATGTTGGTTCATGTTAGGATTATCCTCAGAAATATGCATTTAATAAGGCTCATGGATGCAAAAGAGGGCCAATGAAGGCATAGATAAGCCCAATTAGTAATGAAAACCCTAGATTAGTGTGAAAGTGTGGTATAACACTTTACAACACCCTGAATAAGGCATAATTAAGTTCATTTAGTTTACAAGGGCCCAAAAATTAATGTTATGGTGTAAATAAATACACTTTACAATATTAAATTAAGGAAACATTAGGTCAATTTAGCTTAAAAGGGCCCTAAATCCAATGTGAATGTAGAAAATATATTACAGCAGTAGATCAAGGTGACATTAGGTCCATTTTAATGTTAACCATTCCCAGATTAAGTGAGAAATTGTACCATCTCCAAGAAGGGTGTACAATTTCCATCATTACAAGTATATTTATCCATGTTGGACAAGAAGTATTGGACTATGGTGTATAGTTTCTTCAACTATCTTCAAGGAATGTATATGTATTTGATTTTCTACCAATAAGGAAGAAATTTGAGTAGGATTATAGATATATAGGGATTCATGGACTTTATGGATAAAATATGTGGATAGTAGAAGGTCTACATATGGATATGTGGTTACCTATTTTTGCAGTGCAATTGATTGGATGAGTAATGGATATGTTGTGATTGCTCTTTTGACTACACTTTCATAAACAACATATATGTAACTACTTGAGCCTAATGGGAGGAAATTTGGTTTCAAGGAGCATGTTCATAAGTTATAATTAGGAATCAATGTGATAATTATAGTTCCATTAGCATGATAGCGAACTCTACTTTTCATATGTGATGGAGCATATTTATGTGCACTTATGGATGTTGTAGTTACTTTAGTGAATCTCATGAGCACAAATAAGCACAAATGGTGTAGGATGGTTATGGTTATGCTTTCTCTTTACAATAATATTTAATATGACTAGCCCTATGTAGGTTTGGCCCCTTATATGGCATATACAAAAAGTGAGAAAAAGTTGGGAAAGCTTTCTAAAACCTTGCATATAAATATTTGATATTTTGGTAAAGTTATGACCCGTGTCTCTGATTGGGTTACACATTTTAGGAGGGGTCAATATTTTACTAGGGAAGGTTGTACATGACACTACAAATGTGTTTAATTTTCTAGTGGCACATTGGAGGAGATGTATTTAATATTTGGGGTGTCATGGTTTGTTGGGTTTATTGGAGAAATACATTTAATTTTTTGGTTAATATAAATGCATTTAATATTTGTAAATATTTAATGTTTGGGGCACATATTGTAAGACAACTTGGTTTGGGGGAACAATTACAATTCCTTAGATTTTATGCTAACTTGGAGATGCTTGATGAATTAATTATTAGTGCTTGAGATAGTTAAATAATAGTGACAAGAAAAAAATAAGTTTCCTTTTCTTGTTGCTCATTTTCCTATAAGTTAGAGGCTTGAGCTAGTGTTATTAATCACTTGATCATTGTGTACTTGTTCATTATGAGTATATATTGGTGTTTAAGAACTTAAAGGATTAAATTGTTTGTTGAGGATATATTGAGGAGTATGGAGTGAGACATATGACTCATTTGTTTTTGGTTGAATCTCATGGGAATAGCAACAATATTGTATCACTACTAAAAAAGAATTTTATACATTGTGTGTATTCCTCCTTGATTAAGAATGTTGATCTCTATGTATGACTCAAATCCTAATATTGTATTACATCTAGCTTGTTACAAGAAATACATTGAATTCAGTATTTTGAAAGATGTGTTTTAAAAAAATATTTTTCCCATGATACATTGGCATCTCTCTTTTGTGTGGTTATTATTTATTTCATTCTTGTTATACATAATTTATATCAAAATACTATTAAAATTTATATTGATTGAATATAACATTATAACTTTTTTCCTTATAAAATTAGTAATAAGAATAATTCCATATTAAAATAATATAAAAAATATCTTTATTTTCTTTCATTTTCTATTAAAAATTTATATCTTTATTTTCTTTCATTTTCTATTAAAAATTTGTCTATAGATTCTAATATCAATAATATGAATATATACCTTACATTGGTCTACTATTTTATTCAATACTTAAATTCATTCCTATCTAAAAACTTCTCCTTTGAAACTCTTTTGATTTCTAATTTCTCTAAATCTTTTTTCCTATTTACAAATCTTCTTTTCTCCTTTCTAATTTTTTCAACTTTCTATTCTAATTTCAACATTCATTTATTTCTCAATTACATAGAGAATGATTCAAACTTGTCTCGAATGGTTACTGCAATCTCGACCTTCTACAAATTTCAACATTTTTTTTAATCTCATAATCTTCTCTAACTTGCTTACTACTACTTTCCTCCATTTCCCAACATCTTTATATACTTTTCTAATCTCTTACTGACTAGTCTTCTCTTCTTTATATCACTATTTGATATTTGTAGCAAAATTCTCAAATGACTTCACTTTTATGCCCATTAATTTTCATGGCATCCTCCTCAGATGAATTCCATTCCCCTTATATCCATCCTTATCTCAATGATATATCTACTTAACACCATTTTCCACATTCAACATTATCCTTTGAAAAAGTTTCATTTAGTAAGTTGATATTGACAAGTAGTGATATCCTTTGAAAAACAACTCTCATCCGTGACTAGTTTATTTTAGTATCTCCTTTTTCCACACCGCTTTGCTTGTATAAGTTAAGAACCAAAAAAAAAATTGTAGACTTCTCTAATAATTCAATATATTTTATTATGATGTTCAATGCATCTATGCAATATGTCTCTTCATTTTGGATTTGGTTAATTGCAAATTGAACTCTCCTTCTCAAATTATAACTTAACATTGTTGTCGTCTTCCTCATAATAAACATAATGATAGAAAATACTAAAATACGCATGATTTATATCATTTCATTCCAAGGTTCTAAACCATTGAAAAAATTAAAAAATTAAAATAAATTAATAACAAAATAAACATTTGTGATTTTGGCAAAAGTAGCTCACAAATATGACAAATAAAGGTGACCCGTGAGAAAAAAAGTCTATAGTAGTAAATCAAATATAACTACCTTCAAACTAATTATATTTTACTATTCTAACTAACTATATTTAATGTATTTATGTCTATTAGGGTTTAGAGAATTGAAAACAAATTGTATTGGTAAATAGGAGAATGGAAAAGGGGGAGTAGACATGGTTTACACAATTTTTGTCATGGTATACTTATTTTATATCGTAATCTTTAAATGTCATATATTTTATAATTTTGTTTTTTACTAAATAAAATATTTTTTTTTTATTTTTTTATGCATTTAAAATTATTTAAAAGGAAATGAAGATATCTAATAAACATAAGTCATCATAAACAAGTTCTATAATCTAAACCATTTCAATTTAAATAAATGTCATATATAAATGGACACAAGATATAGCCTAGGAAACTTTGAAAAATCCAACAACAAACACAAAACCACTCAATATATTTGATTAGGGGGAAAAATAGGATCCACCCTAATATGTGGACAAAAGGGATGGATCACTTATTTTTCAAAGCCCTTAATGACTTAAATTATGTAAAATAAGATGCTAATAACAACCAGAAATGCAACCTAACTGTTATAGCAACTATGAGGGAAGGTTTTAGAGCATAAAAAGTTGTGTACCTAGCCAGAAAGTTGTTTTTGAGCTATGGAGAACTCATTCTTTTTAGGGTTTCAAAAAACTGATTTTAGGATCCCGTACCTTGATGCCTGCACTCTTGAAATCCTGGTTATCAAGTTTTGGAAGCCTGTAGTTAATTTTGTAGAGCTTTTTCCGTGATCTTGCAATGTAGATGACAACTTTGCAACTCTGACAACTTTGACAATTTTGCTCCAAATCTTGCTCAACTTGATCTTCAACTTGTAAATCTGTAACCACACACTCAAGGGCAAGACAACTTGTTGATTTTGTTAGTGAGTGGGGGTTTTCCTCAGTCAAACCCCTTGTAGGTAATTAAACCAATAAGAACTTATGAAAAACAACAATAGGATCAAGAGACCAAAGATAGCACAAAAGAGAGAGAAGATGAGAGAATATGATGATTGTATTCTCAATATGCATGAAGATGTTCAATTACAACTATGTACAAGGCTTACTTATAAAGGCAAGCCAAGACACAATGAAGGGCCATGAATGAGACAAGTTTCACAATCATGTGCAAGGGTAGGTAGAAAGAAATAATAGATAATTCCATGAAAGGTGGATCACCCACCTAAAGTGGAATTATCATGCCACGAAAAATGGAGATAAAAAGGTGATAACTATATCACACCACAGAGAGTGGAATTTCTCCTACACACACTTCCCTAAGTGTCCTAATCACATCTCTCAATATATGCACAAACCTAGATGCAAGATGCAAATAACTAGGTGTCACAAGTGCAAACTACAATGATATGCATTCCCTAAGTAAGCTTAAGTAAAGTGTAATAAGTAAAATACTTATTTACACCAACACCCCCCTTAAGTGCAACTAGGGGAATGAAGACTCAAGTTAACAATGCAAGATAGATCTCGGCAACTGGGCCATGTTAGGTACCCATGTACAAATGCAATACAATCTCTCACAAGCGAGGAAAGGGAGAAAACCTCATGGGAAAAACTCCCCCTCAAACAAGAGAAGAAAATAGAAAATGTACAAATGGAGAAGGAAAAAACCCCAAGATGAGGAAAAATTCCCCCCATGAAAGAGAATGGAAAGTCAAGTGACACCCCCTGACACATCCCTCACCCCCAAGAGTGCTCGCAATTGAAGGTACTTACTCTTAGTAAAGGACTGGATTCCTGGAGATTACAATAGCACTATGATTTTCACACCAAATGACTGTTAGACATGGAATGGAAAAACCAAACTTAGAAAGAATATGTTGAAGCCAAATGGCCTAAGTAGCGGAAGTAACAACCCCCCTATACTTAGCCTTTGTTGATGAAAGATCAATGGCATGCTGCTTCTTGCTCTGCCATGAAACAACTCTTGACCCAAGATGGAAGTTGTAGCCAAAGGTGGACTTGCAATCATCAGAATCACCAACCCAATCTAAGTCGGTATATCCTACTAAGTCAAGCTATGCACCTGCTACATAATGAATCCCATGCTGATGAGTGCCCTAGATGTAATGCAAGATGCATTTGGAAACTTTCCAATGAAGCTCATGCAGTTCCTGCATAAAGTGGGAGACCATGCCAATTGCATAAGAGATGTCAAGGCATGTATGAGTCAAACAAATGAGACTTCCAACAAGCTGACGATACAAAGTGGCATCAACAAGTGGAGTGGATCACTTAGCCTCAAGCTTGACTCTTGAAAGAGAGGGAGTCAAAGAAGGCTTACAATCAGTCATGTAGAATCATGAAAGAAGATCAAGAGCATACTTGGGTTGTGACAATGTAATTCTAGTTGAAGACTGTTGAATCTCAATGCCAAGAAAGTAGTGAAGAAGGCCAAGTTGGTCATGGAAAATCTGTCCTGCAAAGTTGTTTTGACACTGCCAATGATGGATGAGGTGCTCCTTGTAATGATCAAGTCATCAACATAGAGCACAAGTATCAAATGTGCATCATCTTTCCTCAAGATGTAGACATTTTGATCCAAATGACACCTGGTGAATCCTATGGAGAGAATGAAGGAATCCATCTTGGCATACCAAGCCCAAGGGGCCTGCTTAAGGCCATAGAGGGACTTCCTCAACCTACAAACCAATGAAGTATCCTAGATGAAACCTTGTGGTTGCTCCATTTAGATCTCCTCAGCAAGATCCCCATGTAGAAAAGCACTCTTAACATCCATCTGTTGTACTGCCCAACCATGTGAAGCGACAATGGCAAGTGTCAGGCGAATGGAATTCATCTTTGCAATAGGTGCAAAGGTCTCAGTGTAGTCAGTTCCTGCAACCTGTGAGAAACCCTTTGCAACAAGTTGTGCCTTATACTTATCAACACTCCCATCCGCTGCATATTTGGTCTGATAGATCCACTTGCATCGAACCATCTTTCTCCCCTTAGGGAGAGGGACTAACTCCCAAGTGTTGTTCTTCATCAAGGAACTATACTCTTCCTCCATAGTTGCATCCCATTTAGGAACCCCAAAGGCTTCCCTACAGGATTGTGGATCTGAAGCTTACACAATGAGAGAATGTGGAAGAGGCTCATGCTCATGTTGTGACCTAGTCCTTCGAGTATCCAAAGGGTCCCCAACAAGTGGACATGTTACCTCAAGAGACTGACAAGCCCAACGACGTCTGGTGGGGTAGAAGGATGAGGCTCCTCAACTAGAAGTGGACCCTACAAAGGTGTAGCCTTGCGAGTCAGTGAGGAAGGAGAGTCGTCATCATCAGAATCACTCTCATCACTGTCAACTGTGGAGGAAGGAGGAGGAGCAGAAGAGTCAAAGCTAGGTGAGCTTTCCTCAACATGCACACTCCTCTTAAATAAATTCTCATGAGTCTCAGGATCCATCAGTCTGTATGCCTTAACACCATCTGCATATTGCATAAAGATATAAGGCCTTCTTTGTGGCTCCAATGCCCTGCATTTCTATAGAGGAATACGAGCCCATGCTGGACTCCCAAACACTCTGAAGTGTTTCACAATAGGTTTCCTAGCAAACTAAACTTCAAAAGGAGTGATACCCTTCAAAGCTTTATGAGGAACCCGATTTTGGATCTAGGTGGCACAACTAATTGCTTCTACCCAAAAAGCTAGACCAAGAGACCTAGCATGTATCCTGCAACTTTCCATTTCCTTGAGGGTTTTGTTTTTCCTTTTGGTCGCACCATTATGTTGGGGTGTGTAGGCAATGAAATGTTGTAATTCAATTCCCTCAAGTGTTCAAAATTCCTCAAGTCTAATGTTCACATACTCTCTGCCATTGTCTATACGAAGGATCTTGACTTGCTTCCTAGATTGCTTTTCAGCATGTGCTTTGAAGTTGAGAAACTTTTCAAATACTTCACTTTTGTGACAAAGGAAGTAGACACAAGTGTATTGTGAAAAATCATCAATGAAAGTGAGGACATAATGAGCTTTTCCAAAGGATGGCATTGGAAATGGGCTTGCTACATCACTGTGAACAAGCTGAAGAAGATCCAAGGCTCTCCAAGAGCTCCCTCTATCAAACTTCTCTTCGGGATTCTTTCCCATGGAACATCCTAAACATACACCCTCAAAAAAATTGAGTTGAGGAAGCCATTTGACCATGTCCTTGGCGTGAAGCTGTTGTAGATAGTGGTAGTTGAGATGATCAAACTGCTCATGCCATATCTTATGCTGTGAGTTTGAATGAATGATCAATGTTGTAGAAGGAGCACGAGGTACCCAATTGGAGAATGAGTAAAGCCTTGCATTGTGATTAGCTTGACCTATTGCAACCAAAGCATCATTTGCAAGTTCCTTTACCACAATTATGTCGGGAGTGAATTCAACTTTCTTACCATCTCCATGATGTGTGATTTGGTAGATGGAGAGAAGATTGGTGCTCAAGTTTGGAACATAAAGCACATCCTCAAATTTCCCATCACCCATATCAATTACATTTTCCCCCTCAACTTCCACTTGTGTATTATCACCAATGAAGATGTGAGGCACTGAAAAGGACTCCAAGGAGGAAAATTTCCTCTTTGAAGAACACATATGTTGAGTAGCCCCTGAATCAAGAATCCAATGTTGTGATGAACCTGTTGTTTCCATGAAAGCTTTCCCTTTTACCTTAGATTGAGATGAAGTAGAAGTGGAAGGAGATGAGTCCTTCTTATAGGTACTGGGAAAATTGATGTTGTTCTTCTTGATGATGTTGGTCAACCCAATCAATTTGCTTGGCATGACAATGATGCTCCTCATAGCCAATCTTTTTACAATATGCACAAGTTGGTTTCTCCTTCTTGCTTGAGTTGTTCTTCTTTGAAGAAGATGATGATGAGCCTTGTTGTGGAGGAGTGGATTTTTTGTTCTCTCCTTGTGGCTTTGGTGAAGATTGCTTTTGGCCTTTCCCTTTTCCTTGCTTGTTGTTTCCATGATTGACCACCAATGATTTTGGAGTTGAAGACTTGAGAATTCCCATTTTCATCAACTTATTTTGCTCAAGAATCAAAAGATCTGTGAAAGCCTCAAAAGATGGTGATGTGAAATTGCTAATTATCAATCATTGAGTCTAAAAACTTGAAATAAAGGTTGCATACTCAGCTGGAAGCTTTTCCAACAAGTTGAAGACCAATTGATCATCCTCTTTCTCAATACCACAATCCTTTAGTTGTGCTCTTAGCTCATTTTCCTTAGTGACATAATCCCGAATGGTGTCAAAAATTTTGGGATCAAGGCTTAGGAGATCATTTTCAAGCTTGTATCCCTTAACCTTATCAACCTTTCCATAAAAGGTAGCAAGCTTATCCCAAGCTTCCTTGGTTGTAGTACATTTATCAACATGGAAAATGAGATCATTTGAAATGAACTTTCTAAGTGTACCCAATGCCATAGAAGTTTTAGTGAGCCAATCCATATATGCAGTTGGATTTTACTTAGGATCCATAGGTGCAGTTATGGTTCCATCTATATAGTAAATTAAACCTTTTTCGATTAGTTTACTCCATGCGCGTACTTTCCATGTAGCATAATTATGTGCAATTAAGAGTGTAACTTTAGATGAACCCATTATGCAAGAGCATAAGAGAGAAAATAGGAACAATCACACAAGAGACACCCCCCCAAATTCATTCAATCAAAGTAATCCCCCCAAAAAAGATGATTTTGGCACTTTATAATTTATTGCGTGTGCAATAGGCCACTTGCAACTTGGCTAAGTGGACTTATGATTTTTTATTTACAACTTTCCACAAATAGGTTGAGAATAGACTAGAACAATGAAGCAAAGACCTAAATTTAGATCTTTGCAATACAAGTGCCAAACAGGCCAAAAAAGACCATATGTTGAAAGTACAAAATCCACTCAAGATCACTTCAAACAGATTGTAGATTCAAGAAGTAGACCAAAAATATGCACTTTCAAAAAAATGGCACCTGAAAAGGAGTTTGTATGTGCTTGAACAGAGCCCCAAAAGTTGCAGAAATGAGGATTGGACAAGTACAGTGTTGAAAAACTAAAAATTCTAGAAAACTTGTCCACCAAAATCAGATACCAATCACATGGCTACGAAGTACATGAAAAATTAGCCCAAATTAAAAAAAAATCTTGAAAAAAGGAGCCAAAACGAGCAAGTTATGGCATTCCAAAGTCGGAGTGCAAAAACAAAAAGCTCATCTGTGAGGGGAGCGAATTTTTTTGAACCTACTGACATAATGTTGATGTCAGCAATCTGCTAGCATAAATTTGACGGTCATTTGGCCGTCGCACATCTGTATGAGCTTAAAATTGATAGTCCCCAAGCCATCAAAGGTCGCAATCGATACGTCACCAGAATATTCGCTTAGGTGATGAAATATTTTATTGTCTACCAGAATCTTCTCAAATTCCCTAGAATATGCCTTGTCGGAATCTTGTCAAGGACGAAATGATCACTGCCGATTTCTGAGACCGGTCTTTTTAATACCAGTGGGTAGATTTCACCCTTTTGGAATATGCTAAGAATCTCGGCGGAATATTATATAACTGATGGAATCTTCAAGATTCTCATTGGAATCTTCACCACCGCTAGTGTGAATGGAGCCCGCCAAATCTTTATTTATGGTCATTGATTTTTTATGCTATTGTTGGAATTTGTCGCCGCTAATTTTTTGAATTCCAGATGATGTTTATTTTGTGACCACAAGTTTTGAATTAAGGGCACCAGTTGAGTATATTCATCGGGTATTTGAACCGATCGCCACTAGTGCAAGTTGGGGGCAGGACCCACAGTACTGCCCAAGGTATAGAGTACAGATCTACAAACTTTAAGTCTATAGATATATTGAAATCTTTTTTTGATTTTTCTTAAAAAACATTTTTTTAGAAAATATGCAAAATAATTTTTTTGTTTTTGAATTTATTTAGTTTAATAAAATTTCTAAACGAAATATATATATTTTTTTACAAAAATTTTAGAAATTTTAAATCAAACAAAATACTTTTTATTTATTTAAAATTAAAAAACCTCATATTCAAATTTTTGGAAATAATTGTCAGATCCAGAAATTTTCTAAGAAATAATTTTTTCAAAACTATAGAAAAAATTTAGACAATTGAAAAAAAACCCAAATAGGCGAATTTTTTCGATCTGAAGCTTCTGATGTCGGATTTCGATGAAACAAAAGGATATCCTAACTGGAAACGGCCTTCTGAATCCAAATTTGAGGTCAAATCTGGTCTAGGATGCACCAAAATATCATTGCTCAGATTTTCCTCTTGACCACCTTCACACGAACTAAGATCTCCCAACAATGGCTATGCAAAGGACCTCCAACTACTCTAATACCATGTAAGAACTTATGAAAAGCAGCAATAGGATCAAGAGACCAAAGATAGCACAAAAGAGAGAGAAGATGAGAGAACATGATGATTGTATTCTCAATATGCATGAAGATGTTCAATTACAAGTATGTACAAGGCTTGCTTATAAAGGAAATCTAGGACACAATGAAGGGCAATGAATGAGACAAGTGTCACAATCATGTGTAGGGGTAGGTAGAAATAAATAATAGATAATTCCATGAAAGGTGGATCACCCACCTAAAGCAGAATTATCATGCCACGAAAAGTGGAGATAAAAAGGTGATAACTATATCACACCACAAAGAGTGGAATTTCTCCTACACACACTTCCCTAAGTGTCCTAATCACATCTCTCAATATATGCACAAACCTAGATGCAAGATGCAAATAACTAAGTGTCACAAGTGAAAACTACAATGATATGCATTCCCTAAGTAAGCTTAAGTAAAGTGCAGTAAGTAAAATACTTATTTACACCAACAAAACCAAATGATGAAATGAAGCATGAACATTAAATAATGTCACCTTGGATTATGTCTTGTGAATAAAATCTATAAACAATCATGGAGTGATCATGAAGAATGTAGATGTTGTATGTAGGATAATGCTTGTAAATGGATCCTCAATGTAGCATTAACTTCTTAGCTCAAAACACATGAATGAATTAAACCCTTGACATAATGATATGACTTTGAATCGCTGCAATAAACACTTAAAATTTGTCTTGAAATTCCTTATGAATGCTCTAGAATGCTTGATCACTTGAATGCTTGAATGCTTGAAAGTCTTAGGATCGCTTCATAAACTTGCTAGGAGAAACAATGTGAATTAACCCCTTATTTATACTAAATTAGGAGATTGACCCATAAATTCAAAGAACTAAGGCCGACACCAGATCTAGGAAGAAACATAATTAAATTCCCGCCAAAATGAAATTCAAAAAAGGGGGGTCTCATTAAGGGAGGACCCATTCGCCATCTTGGGTGAATGGGTCCTGGCTAAGTTTCTAGAAACAAGCTTTAGGGGACTGAAAGAAGGCCAAAAACCAATTCCAGATCAACTGAGAAAGGGGGGTCTTATTAAGGGAGGACCCATTTTCCATCAAGGGAGAATGGGTCCTAGCTCAACTTACGAGGACCAAATTTTTTGCAATGAAATAATTTGTTATTTAATTTATGATTGTCGGCAAAGATCTTCAGGAGGTCAAAATTAAGGCCAAAAAAGGGGTTTAATAACTCCACTTAACCACAATGAATTAGGATTACCTAGATAAATTTGAAAGTGACTTAAAACACTTTACAACACTTAAACAAGGTATACATTATGCATATTCTATTTAGAAAGGGGCTCATTAGGCTTAATTAAGCAAATAAGTCAAAAAAGTGTGAAAGTGTGTTACAACACTTTACAACACCCTTGCAAAGGACCAATTAAAGCATGTTTTAGTTATATAAAGGTCCTAGAATAGTGTGAATGTGTACAACACATTACAACACCACTCCAAGACATCAATAATCCAGCTTAATGTCAATTATCCAAACAAGAAAGGAAAAGGATACTTTTTTGTTACTACATTTTCCCCCCACTTTAGTGAGAGGATGACCCCATGTCAAACTCACAATAAAGTAGACATCCAAGACACTTATATATGCAGCAATAACAAAGATACATTATCATACCCTATCAAAGGTGAAGAAAAACAAAAACAAAGGATCAAGCACAACCGATTCAATGCAATGTGAGAAGGTGGTTGTTTGTCCATAAAAATTGTTGCTCACTCTGGGGTAGTGTAACCTCAGTCTGTCCACTAGGTGAGTTGTCCCAAAATATGTTTGCTCACTCTGTGGTAGTGGAACCTCAATCTATCCACTAGGTGAGTTGTCCCAACAAAGTTCTTTAGTGAGAAATTCATGCCAGTGTGTCAACTTTCCACCATATAATGAGAAAGTCATGCTAGTGTATCGACTTCCCATATTCATACAAACCATACCAAAGTTATGCTCCTGATAACTTTAATAAGGTACGACAATGAAAATACTTTTATAAATTCTTTTGAATGTCATGTAAAAAAATTTCTTACAGTGGATTTTACTTTGTTCATGTAATGGTCTTCCTCTTAGGGAGCGTTGTGCCTAATGACTCCAAAAGAGGACAAGTCAAAAGTTTCATATCATTGCCCATGGTATGCCTCATTCACATCATGCCATGAAAATAGATTGTATAATCTTGGATGGTATCAAACCCAATGACACCACCAAGAAGATGACACATCACAAGAAAAAAGGAAAATCATGCCATGAAATTTTACTAAAAGATGTCATCTATGTATGCCCCCACTTTAAAGCGGTTGCTACACCATCACTGTGAGCAATTGCTTTAAAGTAGCCAATGTTTTTTCTCCTAAGACATGAGATTTTTCCTCAGAAAACCCTATGACAAGTCATATATTTTCGAAGCAAGATGCATCATGAAGTAGGAAGGAAGGGTTGCCCCCACAAACACATAAGGGATCTATGGATTTGGAGTCAATACGTTTGTGCTACAATTTTTTCATAGAGCATGGAACTATCATATTCCCCAAATACTCATAGAAATAGAAGAATGTGTAGTGCCCCTTTGTTTCAATCGCCTTTGAATTTCGAATAAGTGGTTTATTGGTTTATCTCTGTAGATTATTTTTGAACTTGATTATTTGTGTCTTATTTATTTAAAGGTTTATATAGATATATATGTCGGTGTGCATAGGAATATACGTCTATGTATCTAGGGTTTTGGAAAAGTATAATATTTGTTTATAATCAATTGGAAAGGTAAAGGAGAAAATTGAGGTTTATGAAGAAAGGTAAGTTTAAATGTATAGGCTATATGATATTTAATCATTATAAAATTATTTAGTTAGTAAGGTAATGAAACTAAAGCTTAGTTGAAATAAAATCATTAATGATATTTAATAGTTTTATTGAAGAAGTCTTGCATTTTAATAATATTAAGCATGGTTAATTTTAATGATAGGATTTAGATCTAGTTTGATAGTTTAAACCGTAAATTTAAATAAGTCATTGTTACCCTGCTAATTACTAAATAAATTACATTTTAACAAAATATTACCAAGAGAAGTTAATTATTAAATATTACAAATAATGTAATCTTAAATACAAGGAAAGAATTCCTATGGCTTCACGTATCTTCTTTACTCTTTTACTTTTTGTCCACTTGTCTTCTGGCATGGAAGCTAAATCTACACCTATCAATTGCATTTGCTTGAAAGTTTCTAAATCTTTTATTTTCTTACTTGGGTGAATTGCATGGGTAGGGGGGGGTTTCTAAGGCCTTTTTGGATAGAAAGGAATTTTGGGAGATGGTTGGGGGGGATTTTCAACAAAAAATTTAACCTCTTTCTTAAACAGTTGCCCCAAACGCAATCTTCAAGAATTAGAATTTATGCCCAGTGTACTATGAATTTTAATAGTGTCTCTCTAGACAAGGGTTTTTGTTCAGCCAATTTAAAACTAATAGCCTATAAGTAAGGTTTTTACACTGGTTTTATAGTATATTAAAATGAAAATTACTGTCAAGATCCTTATAGTGAGCACATTTAGGTTTTTAGCATTATGACATTCCTTGTTTACCTTATTTTATTTGGGTTAATTGTGATTTTTTTTCTTATATTGAATATCATTGGCTGTGTATTCAACCAAATTACCTTTTCCTATTCAATATTCAGCTTAAAGATATTTGTTGATTTTTTTATCTTATTTTAACTTTACTACAGTTGATCAAGTTGTGTATCATAATGCATTACCAACATTCAAGGATTCCACATGTTATCCACATGATAGATTTTCACCATAAGAATATAAAATATAATGATATGATAGAGGATTCTAGAATTTAATAAATATCATAATATTAGTTTTGCTATAACAATTATTATTATTGCTGCTATTATTATTATTGCCACGACAACTATTACTAATGTTGCTATTGTTATTGGTGCTATAGCAACATGTCTTTCTTTCTTTATACCTTCTAATGGTGGTCTGGAACTACTATTTTTATTGATGTTGTAGCAGCATGTTTTGCTACCTTTGTTTGCCCTAATAGTGGTATGTTTGGCTCCACTACCTCATGTTTATGTTTTAGGGAAAACTAGCCTAATTAGGCAGTTGAACGATTAGTCTAAATTTGAAAAAGAATTAAGTAGAAATATTTTATATATGTATTTGTTTTAAGTGATAGCACATAATCTAGCTAAATAGGTGTAAAGATCAAGCCATATCGCTAAAACTATGATCTGGGTTCCTACAAAATTTAATGGGTTTTTAGAGTTTTGTCAAATAAACAAGTCCAAATTTCAAGAAAACCCAGATGATATTTTAGGAGAAACACCTTCCTTAATATCACTATCTAGATTTGCAAATATATATATATATATATATATATATATATATATATATATATTTTGAATAAAGATAATTTAAATTTTATTAAAGGTAAAATTAAATTATAACTTAAGATCAATATGATTATATATATAATTTTCTTATAGAAATTACTCATTAAAGATAATATTAAAAATTTAAGATTAATTGAATTATTTAAATATTTTTTTAAAATGATTATTTATATCCTTATTAAATATAAATTATTTGTTAAGTCAATGGAAATATTGTACTCTTGGTAACAATACTAATATTGTCTTATTGAAAAAATATTAATGTCATTAATAAGAGCAACTGTGGGAATTACGTAAGAAAGGTATTTTAGTTGTAGGATAATATTTATGTTGTGAGATCCATTAGATTAGATTATGGTTATTAGCTAAAGAATGTTAGTGAGAGAATAAGAACGTCACTTAATTATTCGATTTCTTATCAATGGGTAATCGGGTAAATGAATATGATATTAAAGCATTATTCTATAAGATAGTTTTAATTTGATAATTTAGAGAAAATGGTAATATATGGGCAAGTTTGCCATTACATTAGTTGAAATATAGTAGTATTGTATAGGAATATAATATAATTAATATATATATATATATATATATATAATATAGCTCATTCTAAGATTTGTCTTGTAATTGAGGGCAACTTCAAATGATTAAATGTTCTTTAATAAAATGATTTCAATCAGAGAGTATTTAAAGCAAATTAAGTTCTTAGTCTATAAATCTTAGAATACTTAACTTAATCAAGTTATGATAAAATATGAATCTAGTAGATAAGCATTAGATGGGTATTATTGTTGTGATGTAATTAGATTTATTTTAGGCTGCTTTTAGGTTAGTTGTTAATAAAATTAGTGAATTTATAGATTAAAATTAAAGAGCTTTATTTTTAGGAAATTTGGGTGAGCATACTAGGGAAAATTATATAAGTGAAGGAATTACTAAATTTAATATTATAGGGGTAATTTAAAATGAATAAATATCTTTCCTCTATATAATAATTTGAGTAATTACTTTTAAAAGAGGATTATTAAATTAAGTGAATAAATTAATTTAAGTTTAAGAGGGAGAATTAACTATATTTAGTTTATTGAAAAAGAATGAATCTACCTTTGACAATTAACTATTTTATATTGTGATAATTATTTGATTATATTGGATAATGGAATTAGGAATATTGAATTTGCAAGAGAAAGAAATTTGCTTAATGGTGAGTTGATTATGTAATTAAATAATTAAATAGTAAGGGAAGGAAAATTTGAGATAACTATAATTACATGTAAGAAGGGTTTAATTTAAGAATTATAATTTGGTGGTTCCCCTTTAGGTATAGTTCATTCATGATTGCTTAATGATTGTGAGTTTGGTTTATATAGTGTTCTTCTAAGGTTGCAAAGTTTGTTTGTTTCTTTGTGAAGATTCTGTGTGCGACCTTGGAATTTAATTTAATTTTGGTTATTGTGATTGTTATTGTTTATTAGTCAAATTGTAAGATTGTTGGGTAATTAGTGATTGGGTATCGTGTGCGGAGAAAATTGAGGTCTCCCTCAGATGCCCAATGGGTTGTTTTCATGACGGATTATGGTGGTTGAATTTTGATGTTGATTTGATTTGGAATTTAAGGTTGATACGGATTATTGCAATTGATTTGTATGGAATTGTTTATATTAGCATTGACTGAGTTTGAAGATCTTGCCACTCTTATTCTTCACTTTTCATTTTGCGATTGTGAATTTTATGTAGCCATTATGTGGTTCCGTGTTGTGAGTCTTTCTCTTGTGTTAAGATTTTCTTGTAGTCATATTTGCGATGGTTGGGATCCTGAAGTGTTTGAATTACCTTCAGTGGAAGTTTGTTGTTTTTCGGTGTTTAAGGCTTCCAGAGGCAATGAAAAACTTGGCTTATGTTGATTCTTCCATGATTGGACCTTTGTGATTCATTGATCCTATTTCTAATTTTGAGTTCTTGTGGGTGGTACCTCCTTTGTTCTCGTTTCAATGATATGGAATGGATTTGTGAGATGGTTCTCGATTCACATGTTGTGTGATATGTACTCCTTGATTTTTATGTGAGATGAGGTACACCCCTTGCATGTTTTGGTTTGGTACCCATAGGGAGTGGCTCTTCATGGGGGTCCGGTGCACAAAGGGGCTGTTAGGGTAACCCATGGAAGAGTTTCCTAAACAAATGATAATATAATTAATGAACTAGTAGGTTTGGGTAGATAAACACTAAAAAAGATTAATTATGAGCCTCATCCATACCGTTAGTGCTTTCACAGGCTAAGGATGGGATGAGAAGACCTGGTTAGTAAGATCATTGCCTTATCCTCATGAAAGGTAAGTGGTCCCGCATGAGTCACCCTATGGAGTGGTTGCCTTGAGATGAGTAGCCTGGATAACCATAGATGGAGGTGGTACCTTGTGATAGGTTGCCTGGATAATCCATGTAAGGCCATGCAAGGACACTCTCCTACAATACCCATTTATTTTCCCTTGTTTGATTGACTTTGGAAGTGTTGTTTTGAATTGTTGATGTTGTTGAGTCAATTGGTTCTTGGTGTTTGTTGTTGAAGCCTCCAAGTTCTATCTTTTAGTGTTGCACACATGCCTTAGGGAAACTTGATTGATGTTAATAAAAGGTGCCCTTGATATTTATTGTTGGTTGACATTGAGATTTCATTTGAAGGTTTTGGATCCTATTGTTGATTGACACCTCTGATGGTTATTTAGTGTTGATCTATAATATTGGAATTTGGTTTTTTTGGCTTTTTCATATTTTGTTGTGGTTATGTGATGGAAATGTTATGGGTTGTTATCTTGTATTGTTGTTATCCTTGTTGTGGAGTTTGGTTTGCTTTTGGTTCATTCAACTATTTTGGTTGAGGAATGGGGATCTTTCTTGTCAACTCTTAGCACAGGGGGTGGTCCTTCGAGTCCACACAGTCAGGTGGAACGTGCTATGCACCCCATTGGGTTCCTAGGTTGCGTTCATGATGCAGAAGTGGATACAGAGTTTCTAGAGCTTCACTTGGTTGAAGACTACTCTTCACTTTGTACCTTATTATTCTTTGATGTATCATTTTTGTATTTGATGTATCTTTTCCTCTGCATGACAAGATGCATATGTACTCTTGAAGTGATGTAATGTACTCCTAAAGAGATGTAATATACTCCTAAGATGATTGTAATGTATTATTGTGTCCATGATGTGTTGTATTTGTGGAAATATGCTTCACCATTGTAATCTTGAACTATGAATTGAAATGTAATAGAATGATGTATGTATTCCTTTTATCTCTTTTTATCATGGATCGTTATATGTTATCTTTATGTAATCTTTATTCGTTCGTCATCGTTATGGTTTTATTTTTAGGATTTTGTGATGTCGTCTCATGTACCCCAGAGGATGTAATGGTCATTGTAATTGTATAATTTCTTTATATGTGATATATGTTCATGTTCATCTTATGTATTGTTCTTTCAAAAAAAAAAGTGTGGTAATTTGTCAATTGTAGTTGTCCTTTGGGGTTTACATGGCGGGGTGTCACAGAATGACACAAAGAGAGCAAAACCAAAGAAAAAACTTTTGGGTCAACATGGAAGAAACATAAATGTCTCGATGCCTTGTGTCATCCCAAAAAGGAAAACACAAGACAAATGAAAAAGATAAAGAAAAAACTTTTGGGTCAACATGGAGAGACATAAATGTCTCGGTGCCTTGCATCATCCCCAAAAGGAAAACACAAGACAAATGAAAAATGATTACGACATAGAGAAGAATGAAGGTACATATAGAAGAATGCAGAAAAGAGAGAGGAACATCAAACAAAACATCACGGGGGATCATATTACGCACATGCAATCACAAAGAAAAATGAAAAAGCAAAAGACTAGTAAGGCATAGGCGAGCCAACCTAAAGCAAGTCATCTGCCTCCCAATCTTGGTCAGTATAAATAGAAGGTAAGAAACTAGACAAAGGGACAACATCAAATGCATTACTATGATAAGGCCATCAAATTCTTTCCCCCACTTTGTGCAAGACAAGAATGAGCCAAGATAAGTGAGGAAAATGAGCTCCTTGCATTAGAGAAAATGATTTGCAATAAAACATGTAATAGTGAGAATTTTTTAAGATTCTACAACTATTACATGGCAAGGAGCAGGGAGGGTATGTTATGCAATCACTTGATGGCAATCATTGCCATCGAAGTGCAAATTTCTCAATACCAATTTGAATGTGTAACACTCATCAGTACTATGTCCAAGAGTTTTGTGGTATCTGTAATGTGCAATATTTTCATCTTTAGGATATAGTATTATCTTATCTTTCATTGGTGGTTATATTATAAGTTCTTCATTTACAAGTATTTGTAGTTTCCTTTCACTTTTAGGTGGTGGACAAGGGAACTTGAGTTTCTATAGCCTATAGGGCCTCTTGCACTTACTACATTCACTAGATTCTCTAGATGGGATCTTAGGGTAGGAGGTCCTAAGATGATCTTGTTTTTTTTATGCTTATCCTTAGGAGGTATGGGTTGCTCTTTAGGAAGGAGGACATTTATATCAGGATGGGAATCTAAGATATTGTACCATCACTACGAATCCTTAGGTATTCTTTAGGGGGATCTTGATATCCTATCCCTTTGGTTTCTTCAATTGGTATTTGTTCTAGGATGATAGCAATCAAGGAATATTCCAACACAAAAAACACAATTCCAACAATATTCAGCTAGTATTTAAAACTTCAAGCCCTAACAAAGGCTATTCTCCACACAAACTCACTCCACTGTAGGTCTGCAGACCTTGATTTTTCACCCTAACTCACATCGAACTCTCTCAACCAACCAACTCCTCATAGTTTTTGAGACCCATTAAGACAAACTATAACATATCTCAATACCCCATACAACTCTTTTAGGACATCAACTTGAAATTATGCCTCCTATGTTGTTCTAGGCCATGAATTAGGCCAATTTTATTAAGGATCGCCACTTTTTATTCACTTCCTACCCAAAAACTCTATGGGTAAACACTAAATAGACATCAAAACACTCAATTTCACCATTTATTTGCACATACACACTTTCCAAAGCACTCAACCATGAAACCCTCTTTCCTTAGCATTTACTTGGGAATTTATTGAAAAAGCACCTTAGAGTCCAAAACACTTCAAGCCACCACTTCAAAAACTCTTCATTATGCCTGTATATGCTTAAAAAAAATCACCAAAGCACTATCAACAATAAATCATCAAACCCTAGTGTAAAACCTCCTTTTTCAAGCAAAATCTCTTAGAAATCCTTGAGGATAGTCATCAAAAATATCTTCCAACACTACTCCCTACTTTATTCAAGCAATATACATATAAACCTATTCAATGGGACCCATTTCACTAGTCACAGGCTACACAATCAGTGAAATGGTCCCTTAAAACAAGATTTTTGTGTTACAAACCCTTAAATAGGGTATACAGACCCGCTTTATCAAATCTACCTCTAGAGTGCACAAAAATGATAGAAACCTAATCAAACCAAATATAAAATAAAGTTAGGCTTGCTTCCCACTCATTTCACTCCATAAGAGATCACAATATTCCTGTACAAAACCATACAGCTCAAAGGAACGATAGAATTTTTGGAAAAACACAGATTTTGCAAGGAAAATAATGAAATTTTATTGCTTCTTCTCAATGACCAACTTATCCAACCATTCATTTGGGTTCAAAATAATATTTAAAGGTATTCCAACCACATTCAATAGTTACAACTGCTTTTCAAACCCAAATGCCCATTGGTTTACAACTTTTCCACATTGTTTTGCAATTTTTACAATTTGGCACAACTGACCCCTAACTCACTCTAATCATCCTAAAAAATTAGAAATAGTCTTATTAGACCTTATCCAACCTAAGAATAGGACTCCAAACAAGAAAAAATCCAATCTACCCTCCTTGACAACTTTTTAATATGTTTTGCAACATTTACAATATAGACCCAAAAGACACCAAAGTTTTCCAATTACATCAAAATGGTCTCAATAGACCTTATCTAGACTGAAACACTCAAACACCTAGAATCAACTCTTCATGTGGCACCTAGAAAAAAAATCATTGAAATGGATTGGTGCTCCTATACCACACACATCGCCTAAAAAGGTTTCCATATCTCTAGAAACTGATCTTCAACTGTTCCTCCTTTGAAAGCTTCATTCCTTTGACTAGAAAAAGATACCTTGACTGGTAAGTTCTAAAAACTTGATTTGTGCTTACCATTCTTGTGCTCTTGAACAACATGATAATTCTTCCCTTGACTTGTTACACATCCTTTGACCTCTTTTCTATTTGTGACTTATATAGAACCTACTCTAACTACCCTCTTCCTTGTCCATATAATATTCCTACCTTCATATCTTTGTCTTTGCCTTTCCACTTGTTTCACTCCATCCTTTCCTTTGAATTTATGCATCAAATTCACTGTCCTCAAATCCCTTTCACTTTCACACCTATACATCACTGCATTATCAGTCCTCAAAGTCTTTTCCCTGCCAAGACTTGAGTGTCCCTCAACTTTTCTTCTAACAAGTGGAAAAAGTATTGTCCCAACCACTACATTATCACTCTTCCCCCAACTATCCAAAGTCTTCACAAAAAAAACATGTTTGGCCTTCTCTTGGCCTGCCTTTTCTATCATCACATCTTTTTCCTTCTCCAATACTAAGTCACCTTTGAAACTCACTATTTTGACACCCTCACTTTGTACACACTCTTCTTGTTTTCTATCCTCAACCTTCACAAACTCTTTATTACCCATCATGATTACCTTTGTTGCCTTTGTTTGATCCTTGACTTCTTCTTGCAATGCGAGCAAGGTAAATGAGTTCCCATCATGTTCAATCTGATATGTATTGGCCCTTCCATCATACACAACATGTTTGTCAAATTTCCATGGCCTTCCAAGCAACAAATGGAAACATTGCATTGGTAGAACATCACAAAGTACCCTATCTTTGTACCCTCCAATCTGAAATTCAAATAAGGCCTACTCATTGAATAGAAGTGACTGATCATCATTAAACCATAACACCTTATAGGGTGTTTCCTGAGGAACTTTTACCAAACTCAACTTATCTACCATTTCTCTTGATACTATATTATTAGTGGAGCCTGAATCTATTACTCACATAATTTACCTTTTCTCTTGCAGGTGGTCTTGAAAATATTTATCCTTTGCAATAGTTCCCTCTCCTTGGAGGCCTTCAAGATTTGTCTTTGCAGCATCAAATCTTCACCAACTTTTGGTGCAGAAACAAGGCTTGATGAATTGAAACTTTCCACTTCATCTTCTTGCACAATTTGGACCCTCTTTTCACCTCTTCTTTCACCCCCACTTGAAGTAGCACCAAACTTCTCAGGGCACTCAAAGAATGGATGACCAAACTCACCACAATTGTAACACCTTCCTACAAACACATTAGAACCTCTTTTGACCTGCATACCTACCCCTAAAAATTGTTCTTCCACCTCTCCATCCACCTCTAGATTCAACCACTTGTTCCTTACCTTTAAATACCATAATCTTCTTGTTCTTGATTGGATTGTTTTGGTGTAGAAAATATTCCTCTCCCTCTAGAATTATTTCCTCTTCCCCTTGTTGTTTTCTCTTGTCTCCTCTTTGTTGGAAATATGTGTCTCAAACAATACAGGCTGAAACCTCCATTAGAGCCAAGTCGGTGTGACATCTTCATTGTCTGGCCGACTAGTAGCTTGATTCATTCTGGTTTGTACAGGTCGTTGTGACCTTGCAGATGTCTTGTGAATGTTGTCACTATGAACCTATCGCTATGACAAGGAGTGTTCGGTATGACCTCTTAGCACTCGGGAGACCTCTAGCCAACAGGCCATTCAATCATTTATCGAGGAGACTCGTGGCGACCATGGGCTTTGGGGTAGCTTATAGCGGCTCGTTGAGAAGTCCCAGTGAACAGTGAATGTCTTGCCGACAGGAATAAATTTGATGTCTTCGCCAAAACATAAGGGTCCTAGTGTGACATCTTAGTGATAGATGAAAGTCATGTCGATGGGGACACACTTGGGAGTCATCGATGTAACACTAAGGTTTCGTTATGAAGTCTGGGTGATATGCAAATGTCTCACCGATGGAGGCTTAAGTGTTAGCTATTGGAGTAACTCAAAGTGGTCGGGGAAAGGTCTTGGCGAGACTGTTAAGTCTTGCCGATAGCTGATGGCTATCAGGGTAACCCAAATGGTTCGGGAAGAAGTCTCGGCGAATGATGTATGTCTCGCTGATGATGAGGGTTCTTTGGCATAGGTCTTGGCAAACAGTGGACATCGGTGTAACAATATGTGTTCGTATGTTCTCTCAATGAAATATGTAAGTCTTGGTGACTATTCAATGGAGCCCGATATGACTTGTGTCTTTGGTATAATCTTTGGTGACTCGCTATGATCTCTTGGTGAAAACGATAGGTTTGGGTGACTGCTTGGTGTTTCGGCGTAACACTAAAAGCTCGATAGAAAATCTTGGCGACTACGGTAACTCTTGGCGATAATGATATGAAGGTTATGCATGGCATCAGCAAGACACTATTAGTGTCTCACCGAGATACCAACATAGTGCGAATTTTGTTGACCGAGTAAGACCATCCTATGTGGAGTCTTGTGGACCAATAGGAGAAGCCGAATCTGAACAGTTGGAAGACAATCGGTTGTGATGGTTCTATGAGGAAGTTCAACAGATAGGGAATGCCATGGATATACTCTGGGATTGTAGATTGTAATCAGTTGGTTGAATCGACAAATTTTTGAGTGATTGTATCAGTGGATGAATTCTATTTTGTAGACTGTAACATGAAGGTTCCTGTACAAGAATGTTCATGGTGAATGCTACTGTATAATGACACCAGAAAGATAAGTCTGGCATTTGTATGTAATCTCCATTACTGTAATACAAAGTGATTTCTCTTGGTGTGGTAGGTTTTTCTCCCATAAGGGTTTTCCCACGTATATCTGGTGTTCATGTGTGATTGTCAAATACTCTATTTTTGTTATTTGTTTCATAGTGCATCTTAATTGGACTGTAATTGTAAATTTTAAAGTGTATTTGCATTCTTCCCTAAGGTATTAACATTAGGAGAATTATTTTTCGCATCTAATTTTCCTTACAAGTGGTATCAGAGCCTGGCCAGTTGTAATATCCTTGTGGGTATGTTGGGTTTTTTGAGTCAGTTTTGTTCAGTGGGAGTCTTGTAGAAAATTGTTATTTCTTATTACAGGTTGAGATGGCTAGTACATCTGGAAAGTTTGAAATAGAGAAATTCAATGGCAGTAACTTTGAGTTGTGGAAACTCAAGATGGAGGATCTTCTAGTTGATCGTGATCTTTGAATTGATGTGGCTAGAGTGAAACCTACAGGCATGAAGCAAGAAGATTGGGACCTTGCAGATAGGAAATCTAAGGGGCTGATAAGGCTCTATTTGGCAGACTCAGTGCTTCTAAATGTGCATGAGGAGAAGAATGCCTCTTCCTTGTGGAAGAGACTGGCATCTATTTATTAGGGGAAATCCTTGGTGAATAAACTATTCTTGAGGAAGAAGTTGTATTCTTTGAGAATGCAAGAAGGAGGGTCTGTGGCTGATCATTTGAACACATTTAATATGTTGATTGCTCAATGGACATCTGTTGGTGTGAAGACTGAAGAAGAGGATCATTGTATGCTATTGTTGTGTTCTTTGCTAGACTCATGGGATCATTTGGTGATGGCTATTGGGAGTACACCATTGAATTTCAAGATGGAGGATGTTGTTGCATCTTTGCTATTAGAAGAGATGAGAAGGAAATCTTCTAAGATGGTGAAGGAAGCTCTTGCTATCAGAGGAAGACCAAAAGAGAAAGGCAAGAAGAAGGACAAGAAATCAAAATCGAAATCAGAGGGGAGATCAAAGTCTCCTGGCAAGAATTCCAAGGTGAAGTGTTGGAACTGTGGGCAACCTGGTCATCTTCGAAAAGATTGTAAAGAGGAGAAAAATAAGAAGGGTTCTTCCGATAATGTTTCTTCTTATAGTGATGGTGACACCTTCATTGCAGCCTTGGCTACTTAGGCATCAGATGATGTCTGGCTGATTGATTTTGGAGCATCTTTCCACATGACATATCATAGAGAATGGTTCACAAAGTATGAAGAATACAATGGTGGAAAGGTGTACTTGGCAAGTGATTTAACTTTGGAGATAGTTGGCTGTGGAAGATTCAGAATATAATTCCCTAATGGCAGAGTGAAGGGAATCAATAATGTTATGCACATACCAAGTCTGGCTCGAAATCTATTGTCTGTAAGTATGTTGAATGACATTGGAGTACAAGTTACGTTCTCTGGAAATGGCTGCAAGATGACTAGAGGTTCGATGGTGCTGGCTAGAGGTGCTTGAATGGTACCCTATACAAGCTGGATGCACAGGTTGTTCAATGTAACAATGTCTTTGGAAAGTCACTAAAAGCTACTTATGGAGGTATAGAGGGAAATATCCCTAATTATGTAAACTCTATGGAAGTAAGACTTCCCGCAGAGAAGACTATGCTTTGGCATCATAGGTTAGGCCACATAGGAGAAAAAGGTTTTAAAACCTTGAAGAATAAAAACCTGGTTGAGGGGCTCGAAGATTGTAATCTTGAATTTGAATTTTGTGAACACTGTATGTATGGAAAGCAACACCATGTTTCATTTTATTCTAGTCCTCATAAATCTTCTGATTTGCTAGATTATATTCATTCAAATGTGTTTGGTCCAGTGAATGTTCCTTCTTTGTCTAAGTCAAGATACTACATGTCGTTCATTGATGATTATTCAAGAAGAGCATTTGTATATTTTCTAAAGAGTAAATCAGAAGTATTCAGTCAGTTTAAAGAATTTAAAAATCTTGTTGAAAATCAGACTGGTAGAAAAATAAAAAGCTTAAGGACTGATAATGGTGGTGAATTCTGTTATGATGAATTTGAAAGATATTGCAAAGACCATTGATTCAAAAGACACAAGACTACACCTTATACTCCACAGGAGAATGGAGTTGCAGAAAGGTTCAATAGGACAGTGATGGAGAGAGCACGAAGTATGCTCAGTAGTGCTGGCTTGGAGGAGAAGTTCTGGGCTAAGGTTGTATCTACTGCATGTTATCTAATTAATTGTTCTTCAAATTTTTCTCTTGTTGAGAAAACACCTTTGGAAGCATGGTCTGGTAAGAAGCCCTCACTTAGACATGTTTGTGTTTTTGGCTGTGAGGCATATGTTGATGTGTCAGATGTAAAAAGATCTAAACTAGAGAACAAGGCTGTCAAATGTATTTTTATTGGCTATAGTGCTGTCATAAAGGGATACAAGCTTTGGAATCCTGATATGGAGAAGGTTTTGTACAACAGAAGCATAATCTTTCATGAGTTGAAACCTTCCACTTTGGATCTGCAGTTAGAGACAAAATCATAAAACAATAAGGATGTAGCATTAATTCCTCCTACACCAGAGAAAGAGGAATTGAGAATTCAAAATGTACCTGAAACTGAGGAGAGCTCAAGTAGTTTGGAAAGTTTTGAAGATGAAGAACCTCAGCCTCAACAAGTGAGGAGGTCAACCCGAGAAAGAAAACAACCAAATAGGTATGGGTTCTCATTGATTGATTCTACTTGTGCCTATGCTTTGATTTCTAGTACTGATGAGCCTATGATTGTAAAAGAGGCAATTAAATTTCTGATTCAGAATCTTGGTTGGAAGCCATGAACGAAGAGATGGCATCATTGGATAAAAATGAAACTTGGAGTTTGGCGCCCTTGCCTAAAGGCAGAAAGGTTGTTGGCTGCAAATAGGTGTTTAAGAATAAAATTGGTCTAGATGGCAGTGTAGAAAAGTACAAGGAAAGACTGGTTGCAAAGGGTTATTCCCAGGTAGAGGGAATTGATTATGGGGAAATATTTTCTCCTGTAACAAAGCTGACATCTATCAGATTTCTATTGTCACCTGCAGCAACATATGACTTAGAGGTCTAATAGATGGATGTGAAGACATTTCTTCATGGTGATCTTGAAGAAGAAATCTATATGTCCCAACCTGAGCACTTTGTGGAGAAAGGTAAAGAAAAATTGGTATGCAAATTAAAGAAGTCTCTGTATGGGTTAAAGTAGTCACCTAGAATGTGGTACCAAAAATTTGATACTTTTGTATTGTCTTTGGGATTTGTAAGATCAAAATCTAATCACTGCATATATTATAAAGCTGAAAGTGATCAAGTACTTGTTATTGCTCTTTATGTTGATGATATGTTGTTCATAGGAAATAGCAAGCTAATGATTTCTAATCTTAAGTCTCAGTTGTCTGCTAATTTTGAAATAAAGGATCTTGGTGCAGCAAGGTATATTCTGGGGATGGAGATAACCAGGGACAGGAAGAATAGAAAGCTTTGGCTCAGTCAGAGTAAGTATGTTAGGACTGTTCTTGAGAGATTTTGTATAAATGATTGCAAAAAGCTAGTGGTTCCAGCCATGCATGGAATGAAGCTATCTGTTGAGAACTGTCTGAAATCTCCTATTGAGATGGAGGACATGACCAGTGTACCCTATGCTAGTGCAATAGGCAGTCTTATGTATGCAATGGTCTGTATAAGGCCAAACATTGCCCAAGCAATGGGAGTTCTTAGTCGATTTATGGCTAATCTAGGAAGAACACATTGGGATGTTGTGAAGAGAGTGTTTAGGTATTTGAAGGGAACTTCAAATTTTGCTTTGTGTTACCATGGGAACTTGGTTGAATCACAGAGGACTCTTAGCATTTGTGGTTATGTTGATTCTGATTGGGCAGGGGACATTGACAACAGGAGATCTACCAATGGATACATTTTCATGTTGAATGGTGGTGTAGTGAGTTGGATGAGCAAGTAGCAAGCTGTAATCACTTTGTCCACTACGGAGGCTGAATACATGGTAGCTACTCATGCTTGTAAAGAAGCTATATGGTTGAAATGTTTGTGTTCTAACATTAGTTTTGATGTAGGGGAAATAACTATTTTCTGTGACAGTCAGAGTGCAATTTGTTTGGCAAAGAACCCTACTTTCCATGCCAGGACAAAACATATTGATGTACAGTACCACTTTGTACGAGATATGGTGGAGGATGGAAAGGTCAGTTTGGAAATACTCTGGAGAATGTTTTAGATTCATTGACGAAGCCAGTGAGCACAGACAAGTTCAGGTGGTGTGCCAGTTCAATGGGCCTTAGTGCCCATGATTTTAAGTAAATTATGTTGTGCTCTGGAGGTGCCTATATGATCTTCGTCAAGTGGGAGATTGTTGGAAATATGTGTCTCAAACAATATAGGTTGAAACATCCATTAGAGCCAAGTCAGTGTGACATCTTCATTGTCTGGCCGACTAGCAGCTTAATACATTCTGGTTTGTACAGGTCGTTGTGACCTTGTAGATGTCTTGCTGAATGTTGTCACTGTGGAGCTATCACTATGACAAGGAGTGTTCGGTATGACCTCTTAACGCTCGGGAGACCTCTGGCTGACAGGCCATTCAATCATTTATCGAGGAGACTCGTGGTGACCACGGGCTTCAGGATAGCTTATAGCGGCTCGGTGAGAAGTCCCAGCGAATAGTGAATGTCTTGCCGACAGGAATACATTTGATGTCTTCACCATAACATAAGGGTCCCAGTGTGACGTCTTAGCGATAGATGAAAGTCATGCTGATAGGGACACACTCGAGAGTCATCGACGTAACACTAAGGTTTCGTTATGAAGTCTGGGCGATATGAAAATGTCCCACCAACGGAGGCTCAAGTGTTATCTATCAGATTAACTCAAAGTAGTCGGGGAAAGGTCTTGGCGAGACTGTTAAGTCTTGCTGATAGCTAATGGCTATTAGGGTAACCCAAATGGTTCAGGAAGAAGTCCCAACGAATGATGTATGTCTCACAGATGATGAGGGTTCTTTGGCATAGGTCTTGGCGAATGGTGGACATCAGTGTAACAATATGTGTTCAGTATGTTCTCTCAGCGAAAGATGTAAGTCTTGGCAACTATTCAATGGAGCCCAATATGACTTGTGTCTTCAGTATAACCTTTGGTGACTCACTTTGATCTCTTGGCGAAAGCGATAGGTCTAGGCAACTACTTGGTGTTTTGCCATAACACTGAAAGCTCGATAGAACATCTTCGCGACTACGATAACTCTTGGCAATAATGATATGAAGGTTCTGTGGCATTGGCGAGACACTATTAGTGTCTCACCGAGATGCCAACACAGTGTGAATTATGTTGACGGAGTAAGACCGTCCTATGTGGAGTCTTGTGGACCAATAGGAGAAGTCGAATCTGAAAAGTTGGAAGACAATCGGTTGTGACGGTTTGTGAGGAAGTTCGACGAACAAGGAATGCCATGGATATACTCTAGGATTGTAGATTGTAATCAGCTTTTTGAATTGACAAATTGTTGAGTGATTGTATCAATGGATGAATTCTATTCTGTAGACTATAACGTGAAGGTTCCTGTACAAGAATTTTCATGGCGAATGCTTCTGTATAATGACACCAGAAGGATAAGTCTTGCATTTGTATGTAATATCCATTACTGTAATACAAAGTGATTTCTCTTGGTGTGGTGGGTTTTTCTCCTGTAAGGGTTTTCCCACGTATATTTGGTGTTCATGTGTGCTTGTCAAATACTCTATTTTTGTTATCTATTTCATAGTGCATCTTAATTGGACTGTAATTGTAAATTTTAAAGTGTATCTGCATTCTTCCCTAAGGTATTGACATTAGGAGAATTATTTTCTGCATCTAATTTTCCTTACACTCTTCACCTTTTCCTCTACCCTTATAACCATTTGAAAACATTCTTCCACTATTTTAGGTGTCATCAAACTTATTTCATCTTGTATATTATCCCTTACACCATTAAGATACCTTGCCACTCTTTCTTCCTCATCTTCCTCATGCTTTGTTTTTCCTTCATTGTCTCCCAAGAAGTGATCTTGGTCTTCCCCTTTTTCTACCTTTCATCTTGCACAATGTTCCACCACAACAAAGCATGTCCTTTCAACTTGGTCTTAGCCTTCTTCACCTTGTGTTCTTCATCTACCTTTTCACTTTCAAAGTAATTCTCCATGGCCCCTATCCAATCCAAGATCTCTTCACCATCTAGTTTACCATCATACATAGGTAAATCCATTTTTCCATTTCCATCACCTTTCATAGCCTTCAAAAGCTTCAACATCCTCAAATCCTTTGGATCCAACTCTTCCTCTTCGAAATTACTCTCATCCATATCAACCCCAACTTTAGACTTCAATGAAGCCATCTCCTTCTTTAAGGCTTCTGATTCTCAAGCCTACTGGTCAATCTTCCTAACAACAGTGCTTCCTTTAGGAGGCATCTTGACTCCTCCAATTCCCTTCTTTTTCCTTACTCAATCTTTCAACCTTCTTCCTTGCAAACTTCAACCTATCACTTTCAAATATTTACTAATTGTGCTCTAATACCATCTAATAGCAATCAAGGAGGCTTCCAACACAATTCCAACACTATTCAGCTAGTATTTGAAACGCCAAGCCCTAACAAAGGCTATTCTCCACACAAACTCACTCCTTCACTAGTAGGTCTGGAGACCTTGATATTTCACCCTAACTCACATCAAACTCTCTCAAACAACCAACTCCTCATATTTTCTAAGACCCATTAAGACAAACTATCACATACCTCAATACCCCATACAACTATTTTAGGACATCAACTTGAAACTATGCCTCCTACGTTGTTCTAAGCCATGAATTAGGCCAAATTTACAAAGGGTCACCACTTTTTACTCACTACCTACCCAAAAAATCTATGGGGCAGCACTAAAAAGACACCAAAACACCCAATTTCACCATTTATTTGGACATACATGCTTTCCAAAGCACTCAACCATGAAACCCTCTTTCCTTGACATTTACTTGGGGTTTTATTGAAAAAACCACCTTGCAGTCCACAACACTTCAATCCACCACTTCAAACACTCTTCATTATGTTTGTATAGGCTTAAAAAACATTCACTAAACCACTATCAGCAATAAATCATCAAACCCTAGTGTAAAGCCTCCTTTTTCAAGCTAAATCTCTTAGAAATCCTTGAGGATAGTCATCAAAAATCTCTTCCAACACTATTCCCTACTTTTTTCAGGTAATCTACATATAAACCTATTCAATGGGACCCATTTCACCACTCACATGTCATATAGTCAGTGAAATGGTCCATTAAAACATGATTTTTGTGTTACAAACCTTTAATCAAGGTATACATACCCGCTTTATGAAATCTGCCTCTAGAATGCACAAAAATGAAGGAAACCTAATCAAACCAAATCTAAAATGAATTCAGGCCTTCTTCCCACTCATTTTACTCCATAAGAGATCACAATATTCCTATATAGAATTGTACAGTTCAAAGGAACAACATAATTTCTGGAAAAACATAAATTTTGCAAGGAAAACAATGTAATTTTATTGCTTCTTCTCAATGATCAAATTCTCCAACCACTCCTTTGAGTTCACAATCATATTTAAAGGTCTTCCAACCACATTTAACAATTACAGCTAATTTTCAAACCCAAATGAGCATTGGTTTACAACTTTTACATTTTCATTGACAACTTTTCCACATTGTTTTCCATTTTTTGCAATTTTGACACAATCGACCCCTAACTCACTCTAATAATCCTAAAAAAATTAGAAATGGTCTTATTAGACCTTATCCAACCTAAGAACATGACTCCAAACAAGAAAAATTCCAATCTACCCTCCTTGATAACTTTTTCAAAATTGACAACTTTTTAATGATTTGCAACATTTACAATATAGACCCAAAAGACACCAAAGTTTTCCAATCACATCAAAACGGTCTAAATAGACCTTATCTAGACTCAAACACTTAGAATCAACTCTTCATGTGACACCTAGAACAAAAATCATTGAAATGGATTGGTGCTCTTGCACTATAGGAGCTAATGAATTGTATGTTCACTTGTTGTATCACATCCTTGTTTGTGTGAGATTGTGAATCCTTTGCCATATGTCTCTTCAAGGTTGATTGATGTGTTGTTTACTTTTTTGATATAGGATGGTTGAATGTTTGCTCGTTTAGAGGAGCTAGGTTCACCTATGGTAGGGAACTTAGGTTCAACTTGTGACTCAGTTTCAGGATGTAAGAGATCAAACATTTCAAGTTGTGTTGGTTGTTTCATTGAAGGATAAAAGGATGCATTGGGATCAAGGTTATTAAGGCAATCATTTATGAATTCATTCGTGTTGGCATCATCTTCTCCAATTATGTCAACATCATGAGGAGGACATGCATTAGGAGTTGTGTGAGCATGAGTGAGTTTAATGTCGTTAGGGTCATTGCCAAAAATACAATATGAAACATCAACCAAAGAGGACAAGGACTTTCACACATTGCCTAAACAAGTCTCCATTTTCAGAATTTTAGACGTAAACATGGTAATTTACTGATTAAACAATGTAATAAGTTGAAAATGAAATGTTCTGATGCAATTTTGAATTTTTAAAAATGCACTAAAAAGAGAAGAAATTTAAGCTAAATGCAATGAAATTGATAAAATAGCAAATCAAGAAACTAAAACAGCAAGATAATGGCACCAAATAGAAGCTAAAAACTAAGATTTTAATGTCCTGAAATTGCAAATTTGTAGCTAACAGGGACTCATTCACCAGTAAGAGCGAATGGGTCCTAGTTAGCCAGCCTTTATGGGATTTTTCTGTGGAATTTAGAGTCAATTTTAATTCCTTTTCAGATGCCAAAAGCTTTAGGTCATACTTGATCAGGGACTTATTCAAAAGTAAGGATGAATGGGTCCTCATTAGGTATTTTAAAACTATTTTTTAATGGTTTGCAAGCTTTCAGATATATCTTTTAGTTCTAGGTTGTAGACAATAAAATGTAGCTTCAGTTTCCATAAATTCAATGCAAAAATGCAATAGAAAGATTAAATGCAAGACCTAGATTGAAATGCAATTTTGTTTTCATTTTCAAATGCAATTGAATGAGATGCAAAATGACTAATTTGTTTTTGTAATTTTTCAGATTTAGAAAGATGCAAAATAATGAAAATCTAAACCCTATATGATATGCAAGATTTCAATGCAAAAGAAGAAACCCTAATTTAATGCAAATCTAAATGAAATGAATACAAGATTTTAACTTAAAATCCAATGAAAGACTCTAAAATTTAGAAAATTACAATGTTGAATGAGTTGGGTTCACCAAAAATGATTATGGTGAAAAAATAGGATCCACCCTAATGTGTGGGAAAAAGGGATGGATCAATTATTTTTCAAAGCCCTTAATTACTTAAATTATGTAAAATAAGATGCTAATAACAACCAGAAATGCAACCTAACTATTATAGCAACTATGAGGGAAGGTTTTAGAGCATAAAAAACTATGTACCTAGCCAAAAAGTTGTTATTTTTGAGTTATGAAGGACTCATTCGCCTTTAGGGGAAAATGGGTCTTTTTAGGATTTCAAAAAACTAATTTCAGGATCTTGTACCTTGATTTTTGCACTCTTGAAATCTCAATTACCAAGTTCTAGAAGCATGTAGTTAATTATGTAGAGCTCTTTTTGTGATCTTGCAATGAAGATGACAACTTTGCAAATTTGACAACTTTGACAATTTTGCTCCAAATCTTGCTCAACTTGATCTTCAACCTATATATTAATCTACAATCACACACTTAAGGGAAAGAAAACTTGTTGATTTTGTTAGTGAATGGGGGCTTTCCTCAGTCAAACCCCTTGTAGGTAATTAAACCAAATGATGAAATGAATGAAATGAAGCATGAACATGAAATAATGTCACCTTGGATTATGTCTTGTGAATCAAATTTGTAAACAATCATGGAGTGGCCATGAAGAATGTAGATCTTGGATGTAGGATGATGCTCGTAAATAGATCCTCAGTGCAACATTAACTTCTTAGCTCAACACACATGAATGTATTACACCCTTGATATGATGATATGATTTTGAATTGCTACAATAAACACTTAAATCTACCTTGAAATGCTCTTGAAATTCTCTAGAATGCTTGATCACTTGAATGCTTGAATGCTTGAAAGTCTTAGGATCGCTTCATAAACTTGCTAGGAGAAACAATGTGAATTAACCCCTTTATTTATACTAAGTTAGGAGATTAACCCCAAAATTCAAAGAACTAAGGCCTACACCAGATTTGAGAAGAAACATAATTAAACTCCCTCAAGAATGAAATTCAAAAAAGGGGGGTCTCATTAAGGGAAGATCCATTCTCCATCTTGGGTGACTGGGTCCTTGCTAAGTTTCTAGGACCAAGCTTTAGGGGATTGAAAAAAGGCCAAAAACCCATTCCAGATCAACTAAGAAAGGGGATCCTATTAAGGGAGGACCCATTCGCCATCAAGGGTGAATGGTTATTGGCTCAACTTACTAGGATCAAAAATTTTCTAGTGAAATAATTTGTTATTTAATTTGTGATTGTTGGAAAAGATCTTCGGGAGGTGTCAAAATTAAGGCCAAAAATGGGAGTTAATAACTCCACTTAACCACAATGAATTAGGACCACCTAGATAAATGTGAAAGTTCCTTAAAACACTTTACAACACTTAAAACAAGGTATACATTATGCATATTTTTATTTAGAAAAGGGACCATTAGGCTTAATTAAGCAAATAAGTCCTAGAAAATTGTGAAAGTGTGTTACAACACTTTACAACACCCTTGCAAAGGACCAATTAAAGCATTTTTTAGTTAAATAAAGGTCTTAGAATAGTGTGAATGTGTACAACACATTACAACACCACTCCAAGACATCATTAATCCAGCTTAATTTCAATTATCTAAACAAGCAAGGAAAAAACTATTTTTTTTGTTACTACACTATTACACAAACAACAATATATGACTAAATAATCTACTAAAAATTGCATATAAATGACTAAATTTAGTCACGTGACTATTAGTGGTTTATTTGTAGTCATTTATAATACCACTAAATTTATGACTAAACAATTTTAGTCATTTATTTAGTCATTGATTTTAGTCATTAATTTGGTCATTGATTTGGTCATTGATTTAGTCATTTATTTAGTCATATTTTTCATTCATTTTAGCCACGTGACTATTTTAGTGGTTTATTTCTAGTCATTTATAACACCACTAAATTTATGACTAAACTATTTTAGTCATTTATTTAGTCATTGATTTGGTCATTGATTTAGTTGTTAATTTAGTCATTTATTTAGTCATTGATTGTTGTTAATTGGTCATTTATTTAGTCATGGTAGTCATTTATTTAGTCGTATATTTAGTCATTAATTTAGTAATATATTTAGTCATTAATTTAGTCATTAATTTAGTAATTATATTAGTCATTAATTTAGTCATATATTTAGTCATTAATTTAGTCATATATTTAATAATTAATTTAGTCATTACTTTAGTTATTAATTTAATCATATATTTAGTTATTAATTTAGTCATTTTTATTTATTGGTTTCATTAATTGGTAGTAAATATAGTCATGAAATGAATAATTTATTAAGTACCATAAATTTTATAATACAAAACTAACATAATATTAAACTTGAAATAAAACATAAAAGCAAATAAAAATATTACATATACGAACAAGCTACAACATGCTAGAATTAAAAAATTGATTCAACATCATGATAAATAAAGGTAATGTGCAATAAAAAATTTAATCCAAATATTTGATCATTGCAATTATTTTTGAAATTTTCTTTTTGCAATTATTTTAACACACACATGCAAGTACTATTTAAGTAAGTAATGGTTGTTTTATTATGCAAACAAGGGTAATCATTACCTATGTAATATAATGTGTTATTTTTTTTTCTTTTTTGCATAAATGTATTGATAAACTCAAAGAAGGGGATAAAGTTAGGGAGTCAACTTGAAGACAAAATAGATGGAGTTGTTCATCTGAAAGAGAAAGAGGGAACCTTCACACAATGGCCACTAAAATATTTATAGAAAATGACATAGTTGAACATGTTTATCATGTACTAGTTAATGTTAGACATCTTGGCTCATTGCTTTATGTAGTATTTTGAATGTGTTGTTCATAGATCTTAATTATCATGGTGTATTTGAAAGAGTTGGAAACTCTTAGACATCTTTGAGTTTCCAACTCTTTCAAATACACCATGATAATTAAGATCCCTGAACAACACATTCAAATTACTGCATAAAGCAATGAGCCAAGATGTCTACATTAACTAGTACATGATAAACATGTTCAACTATGTCATTTTCTACAAATATTTTAGTGGCCATCGTGTGAAGGTTCCCTCTTTCTCTTTAGATGAACAACTCCATCTATTTTGTCTTCAAGTTGTCTCCCTAACTTTATCCCCTTCTTTGAGTTTATCAATACATTTCTGCAAAAAAAGAAAAAGAAAAAAACACATTATATTACATATGTAATGATTACCCTTGTTTGCATAATAAAACAACCATTACTTACTTAAATAGTACTTGCATGTGTGTGTTAAAATAATTTCAAAAATAATTGCAATGATCAATCTAATTTACTACAAAACTATTACAATGTTACTATTAGCTTCATGCTAATCAAATACAAAGGCTACAAATATAAACACTACATTACCATGCACACAATATGAGAGCACTACTAACATAACCCCATGCATTAAAAAATTGGAAAAAAATCATATTTAAAAAAAAGGTAAAAAATTGTAGAACAAGAGATAAAAACTATTTCTTTTGAAATTGAAAGGCATTTCCATAGCCTAGAGATATAGAGAGAAAATTAAATAAAGAGTTTAACTAATGAATTGTAAAAAATAGATTTATGTAGTTTATATTCATATCTTTGATTACATTGCATTGCACACCTTTCAAACTCAAAGCATTACTTCACTAGATGTTGATAGATAACAAAATTTCAATTACAATAATATAGTTTTTACAAAGTCAACCTAAGTAGTTATGAAATTACTTCACATTGCATAACTAATAACTAGGAGAAGTTGCCAATTTCATTTTGTCATGGCATTCTATGAGACCACATTTCTTTGAGGAATTTTTTCAAACATTTCACTGCCTTGTCTATGTACCACATTTTCCATACATGTCTACCAAAGCATTTTGTCAAACAGTTCACTACCTTGGAAAAAATATATCAAAAGCATGATAGTAAGCATGAGACCATAATAGTATGTGGCTCCATCAATCTTTCCCCGTCGCTAAATAAAAATTAGCACTATCGGCCTAAGAATGCCTCATCAGTGGAACACCCATTATAGCCTCGTCGATGGCCCGATGAAAGCAGCTCATAACCTAGTATCAGTGTAATAATACCCTATCGGGCTGACTCCTAAGGTGCTCCCCCCAATAGACTGACAGAGTCAAACAAAGTAAGTGCATCACTATGACACATGAACATCAGTGGAACAAATGTTTGCATTCCCCCGATGGCCCGATATAAGCATGGACTATCAAGTGCATAATGTATATTGGTGGAGTTGGGGTGCATTGGGGTGACGTTATCTGGCATCTCGCCAATAGACTTAATGAAAGTTGTTCATTGATGGAGAAGGTGGTTATCGGTGGAATAAGAATCACAATCTCATTGATATGATGATAATTATTATTCTAACTAATGTGACATCCCAAGGCATCGTCGAGATATTTGAAATTAATGTTCTCCCCCGATGACAAGACTGAAACGGGTGGTGCATTTAGGGAGCTCTAAAATGGAGTACTTGTAGGTTTTAATTCTTGAAGTGAATGAGAGAAGTGTGTGGAGTCAGGTTGAGGATATGACTGACGTACGTTGAGCATTTATGGAAAGGAATGTGAATGAAGTTATTAAATTATTTCATTTCATTGTTTCATTATATTCTCGAGGCATTACTTACTTGATGTTCCTTTACTATGGTGAACAATAGGTGTGAAAACGATGTACAGGAGGTGGTGGCTCTATTGTTGTAGAGGTGATGGAGGTTGGTTTCACACTTAAAATGAAGAAACAACTCTCACACTTTTATGGAGAACCATCGGTAAAGAGACTGATGGGGTGTTTCCTGTACAATGATGAATGATTAGTGCAGTCAGTGTAACTAATTCTAGGAAGAGGATTTGGCTATCTCATGCATAGGTACAAAACTAATTTGAACATTTATTCACTCATAATGGCTTGGGGCTTAGATTTGGGAGAGTTGATTGAAGTTGTGAAAAAGGTTATGAAGGACTGGTGCATAAGGATTATCTGAACAACTTGGACTCACTATTTGAATGGACGATTCCAGGAGTTGGGATGGATATCGGTGAGGGAATTGAAAGTGAAGAGGATGAAGAAAAATTCAAATACGTACCCTTTGTGAAATGGCCAGAAGGAAAACATAAAGCTAGATGGAGAGAGGGAGTAGCACACGGGTGGGAGGCTTTGAAATTGATTGCAGAATTAATAGAGGTTGAGGTAGTGGTAAAGAAGGCAAAGGCTGAAGTGAAGTGGTTGAAGTTGGAGCAGCTAGAGAAGTTGGAGTAGCAACCTCAAAGGAAGAGGAAGAAGAATGGGACCTCTATGGAAACTATGGTCAGTAGCTCGTCTACAACTCTACAGTTAACATAATCCTTTGTCATGAATTTGAGTTTTTTGGTTGTCTGTAGTTAGTTTTGGGGGGTTTTACAAAATTATGGGCAACAAAAAGGAGTTTTTGGTTAGCAAGGTAGTTAGTAGTTATTCATAAAAGACGGTGAATGTAATTTTTAGTGAAAATTTTGATTCTAAAATAGTTGTTAAGGACTGGCAGTGAAGTCACTACAGATAAACTATGAATTTTGAAAACACTGAATATATAAACTCTCCAGCCATACAACTATAATCTCAAAAAAGATTGTAAATAAGGAAATTAATAGTTTGAATGCAAGTAATCTATGTCAATTGTCAAACAATAATATTCTCTAGTTTTCACCTAAACCTGATTTAATAAGTAATAAGCACTTACTAGTAATCATGCCTACCCACCAAAGTGGCCCATATAGGTAAGAATAACCTCCCACTCCTGCAATAATTTTTTCTTGGTCATTGTTAGTATGTAAAAATAAATTTGGAAAGAATAGAGTTTCAAAGATAGAATAGAATGAAGACTCTAAAGAAGATATTTTCACGTTGTTGCTTTCTAACAATCTAACATGACACTGAAGCTTAGTGTTTGATTTTTGTTCAACACAAAAACAAGAATTGAGCCATGGGATAGAACATTGAAATCAATTTGTTTTTCAAACTAAGTTAGTATACTCAAATGTGAAAGGAGATGAAAGCATAATCAAAGAAATGTGTTAAAAGGGCACCTCCATTTATGTGCAGTGTAGGTGGAAATTGTCTAAATTTTGAAGTTCAATATTGAAATTTTATTTAAAATTGAAATATAAATGTCCTTAGTTGATCAAAAGTAACTAGTAGATAAAGCTAACTAGTTCAAGGTATTCACTACCATGTTTACACATTCCCTAAGTATCTAGTAAACTAATAAATCTTGCGTAGAATGTATATATTTCTAATTTGAAGATCATATTTGTAGTCATAGAGAGTTACATGAGGTATAGGTCAAGTCTCTAGCTGATATATAATTGGTGCAAATCTAAGGTCTTAATTTGTCCTACCCAATAATCTTTATTTTTATCTTTAAATGACATAAAAGATTGAGGCTTATCCTTTGTTGTTCTCAAATTTTCAATCAAACCATATTAACCATATCATACTAAAAGTTTGTTTTTAGGACCAAAAAATTTAAGTTTTGAGAGTCCCACTCAATCTCAAGGCCAAAAGCATAACATCTGGCTTAAAACAGGTATAGACCAAAATGTTCAAATAGTACAGTGATATCTTCAACAAAACCCTAAGTACTTAAATCCTTCCATGGTTTTTTATTGATGTAATTAAATTATCACAGATGATCTAAAAGGTCAAAGGGCCTTCATTTTTCTTGTAAGTTGTAAGCCCTAAAAACAAGTCAATCAATCATCAAGGTAAATACATGACTGGAACATGGGTGAGGTAACAATCATCAAGGTGATTACATGACTGGAACAAGTGTGAGGTAACAGAAGGCATTATACCTCTGTCCTCATCACCCAAATCAAGATTTCAGGCAAGCAGAGGAATGTAGCCTACTCACTGCTTTTGCACAACAAACTTTAATTTATACTTTCTTTATAAATGTTCTAAAAAATAATGTCATATGACCACCAAAATAATTTCAAGTATCACAATTATATGATTGTCATCAACACCATCTCATCACAAAACCATCAGTTATAATTTAATCCTAATTAAGGAAATACATACTTGGTACATTCTCTTCAATACAAGGAAGGTGAGCTCAGTCACTTGTTCAAGCCAACAAGTACTCTACAACCTCTCTCCTCCTAGCAAGTAACACCCCTTGAGTTCTCTCAATGGACCCTTCTGCCCATCAAGCTTCAATATGATGGAAAGTTTTTGATGCAAAGCAATTTGGCTTTGAACAAATCATCACAAAACAAGTTGAGTCAAACAACCAATTGATTCACAAAACTCTTTCAAATGATCACTCCTTTGCAAAAACTATTCAAATCATCTAGTAGGTCTACAAACCCATTTTTTTTACTTTATCTCACAATGAACCACTCAACAATCAATAAAAAAAAATTAGATGGGAAAACTTTCATCTAACCTCTGTAACTAAAAACCCTCACTTTACACTACCTTGGGGTAGGGTTTATTGAAAAATGACATTGCCAACCTCTCTCAGCTCTGCATCGCCTCCAACACTCTTCATTATGCTTGCACATGCTTACAATATGAATTGGTCAACCATGACCTTATTAATGACTTCTAGACTCAAAACTCAAACTGACCTAAGACCTCCATGAATCAACATTTCACAAATACCTCAGTGCTCCTGCACCAGTTTTTAAATGTTTAATTCAAGAAGAAATAGAGCTATTCAGATATACAAGTCAAAATCAAATACATTTTTACATTTATGTATTGGTATTGCAAACTCTTTTATGAAGGCTCAGACTAGGGTTTTCCTATTTGGTGCCTCTAGATTCCAAGTTAGAATCTTACAAGACTTAATTAGTGTGCATACCAACCTCCAATTTACTATCACAATGACCTTTGTTACTATTTTCTCCCTCAATCCATCATAGTATCATTTCCAGGAGTCACCTAGAGGTCTCTAGCAGATGATAAGGTGTAATCAGCAAGATGGGTGTATACCTATGTCCCAACTACAAAGGTTTTCTATGGTCAAGTAAAACCGCACCTTGAAATCCCAAACCATATAAACTCAGTGCTCCACGGGGACCCTCCCCTACCTTGGTACCCTTGTCCCTATCCCGGAAATGTTTCAGGGACTTGGGGGACCTAGAAACTTCCCCCTACCTTTGCATCTAACAATGACATGAACTTGAGCTCCAATTTTGATATAGACCTACAAGTTGCATCTGTTGATTAGGGACAACCATATATTTTCTATGTTTTTGTCATTTTATAGTTGAAACTTGAAGCCTTTGGGAATTTTTTTATAATTCTTATTTAATATGTATGCACATTGACAACAAAAGAATTTGAAATTTGTTACTTTGTTTGTCAATTCTTATGTGAAATCTCAATTCAATTCTAATATTATGTATTAATCTTCTACAATGGCTATGCTAAATGCTTTATCAATGTTCTGATATGAATATTTGAAATTTCTCTATATTTTTAAAATTTTCCTTATTTTTTATAGCCATACCCTACCATCCCCTAAAAAATGACCCAAAAGTACCCCCGTACCAAAAACACATCCCACTGTCCCCTGTCGTGCCCATCACCGAAACTTGGGGGAGCATAGTATAAACTTGATTTTATGAAAAAAGACATTCAGACATACAGGAAAATCTAACTCTACAACATTGAAAACACCAAATAACAACAGCTATAGGAAAAACTAGCTTAAGTAGACAATATATAAAACATGCCGAATCATAGACAAACACCTGAATTGTTTGAAAAAATGCCTCAAAGAGATGTCATCTCATGGAATGAAACGATTGATTGCAAAATGTGCACAAATTGGATTTTGCAAGGAACCTCTCAAAATATTTGAATTAATGAAGCACTCTAGAACACATCCTAACATTGTAAGCTTTGCTTGGCTTCTAGGTGCATGCAATCATGCAGGTTTAGTGGATGAGGGCTGCACATACTTCACACATCAGTAACCCTTACTGCATTACAATTTACATATATAGTTGATCATTAGGTGTGCATGGTTGATCAACCATCCATGTCTTTAGTTGGATCCTAAAAATGCTGCAACTTATGTTCTTCTCTAAAACATTTCTACAAGGTTCAAATATTAAAGAGATTGATGAGATAAAGGAATTAAAAAGATACCTGGATGTTATAGTTGGATATGCTCTGGTAGACAATATATGTAAGATGTGGAATCGTAGACAAAACACTTGAATTGTTTGATAGAATGCCTCAAAGAGATGTCATCTCATGGAATGAAATGATTGATTTTAGAATGTGCACAAAATGGATTTTGCAAGGAGCCTCTCAAAATATTTGAATTAGTGAAGCACTCTAGAACACATCCTAACATTATAAGCTTTCCTTGGGTTCTAGGTGCATGTAGTCATGGAAGTTTAGTGGATGAGGGATGCACATACTTCACACATAAATAACCCTTATTGCATTACAATTTACATATATAGTTGATCTTTAGGTGTGCATGGTTGATCAACCATTCATATTTCTAGTTGGATCCTAAAAATTTTGCAACTTATGTTCTCTAAAACATCTGTATGAGGTTCAAATAGTAAAGAGATTGATGACAGATAGAGGAATTAAGAAGATACTTGGATGTTATAGTTGGATATGATTTGGTAGAAAATATATGTAAGATGTGGAATCATAGACAAAACACCTGAATTGTTTGATAGAATGCCTCAAAGAGATGTCATCTCATGGAATGAAATGATTGATTGCAGAATGTGCACAAAATGGATTTTGCAAGGAACCTCTCAAAATATTTGAATTAATGAAGCACTATAGAACACATCCTAACATTGTAATCTTTTCTTGGGTTCTAGGTGCATGTAGTCATGCAAGTTTAGTAGATGAGGGTTGCACATACTTCACACATCAGTAACCCTTATTGCATTACAATTTACATATATAGTCGATCATTAGGTGTGCATGGTTGATCAACCATTCATATTTTTAGTTGGATCCTAAAAATGCTGCAACTTATGTTCTTCTCTAAAACATCTGTATGAGGTTCAAATAGTAAAGAGATTGATGAAAGATAGAGGAAGTAAAAAGATACTTGGATGTTATAGTTGGATATGCTTTGGTAGACAATATATGCAAGATGTGGAATCATAGACAAAACACCTGAATTGTTTGGAAAAATGCCTCAAAGAGATGTCATCTCATGGAATGAAATGATTGATTGCAAAATGTGCACCAAATGAATTTTTCAAGGAACCTCTCAAAATATTTTCCCAAATTTGAATATCTCTAATGTTTAAGGCACGTTTTTCCCAAAACATCCTGACACATTTTTTTCCCATGCCCTATTGTTCTTTATCACCATTTTGCTTCAATTTCCTGGCTCTAAACCAAATCATGATGATCAGAAAAGCAATCCCAATCTTCTAAGTACACTTGTCTTTATGTTGGGCTACTTCATTCTGACAAAAATGGCTAGAAAACTTCACACACCAAGGGTTCTATCGGTCGGACGTGTCTTCTGGTTCCAACAATGCATCAAGGGTTTTGTTTTTTCATTGGCATGAGGATATTCTATCGGTGGGAAAAGGTCTCCTATTCTCATGATGGTCTGATGGGATGTCATCGGTGGAACGGTTCTATTTTTTCATTTGCGTGAGGATCTTCTATTAGAAAAATGAGGTCTCTTGTTCTCGCGATCATCCGATGGGGATGTCATCGGTGGAACGATTCTATTTTTCCATCAGCGGGATGAGGTCTCTTGTTCTCATGATGGTCTGATAGGGATGTCGTATGACATTCCCATTGGACCACCGCAAGAACAAGAGACCTCATCTCGCTAATGAAAAAATAGAACTGTCGACACATCGCTGGAATCAAAAGACATGTCCAGCTAATAAACCAATAAGGTGGGGGAAGTCATTTCCATTTTTTGTAATGTGGTAAGAGTCATACAGGTAAATGTTATGTTAGGCTTGGGAACTCTTCTTGGAGGTTCTAAAGGATTTGCCTCTTTTTTATAAGATTGTGTTGGTAGTGCTATCTGAATCATAGTTGTTTGGTGGGATTCCAAACCCAGACAATAAGGTACAGTTGTGGAAATCTCATAGAGAGAAGCTACAAGCTACCATCATGATTTTTCTAAGCGAATTTATATCAGAGTCTTGCTTAGCGTGGCTTAAGACATGTGCAGATGATATTCTCTCTGCAGATAGGCTTGGGGGAAAGTATTTGCTTGATCTTGTGAAAAGTGGCAAGGAACTTGCAGAGAATGAGACATTGATCAGAGAAACATTGGATAGTCTAGATGTATTTGAAGAGAGCTTGGAGTGGCTAAAAATGGTTTCTGGTTCAAATGTTGAGTTTCCATGCCAATGCATGTGTGAGATTGTTTTGAAGCACTCAAAGATTCTGTGGGTTGAACTTTTTGAAAGTTTGTTTGTTAGTAGGATGAAACAAATAATAGCTGATAGATTTGCAGATCTATGTGAGAGAGTTAAGGTTGGTAAATTCCTTGAAGCCATAGTTACATCTCTGGCAAGTTGCAAAGATGTTGAAATGCATTTGCACAAATTAACTACTAGTGAGGGTTGGCTTTTCAAGAGAGGGGACCTAAAAAGTGTCAATTTACCTGGGTTGAGTTTTAGACTTATGATGATAAATGATGAAGACTGGTTTGGTTTCCTTAACGCTTATTTTGGAACTAAGGTTAGTCAAATAAAAGATACCATAGATGAGTGGTCCAAGAATATTCTGGAAGACCTCCTAATTTTTCTTCATGCACATAAATCTCCTTCAAGGATAAATGATTTAGCACCTTATTTGCAAGAGAAATGCTTCCATTTTATCTCAACATTGATTGTTGAGATTGAAGAAAATCTTGCACATCTTTCAGAATCTCTTTATCAAGAAATGAAAAATGAGGAGATGCTAGAAAAAATGAACAAGGAGACACTAGAACTGACACTTATAGTGGAAAGGGAACTTTTCTTACGAAGGATTTTAGTTGCTCTTAGTTTTCATTCAACTTCCCTTCCACTAGTTCTTGGCTCGTCTCAGCTCTGGTTTGTCAAGAACAAAGCTTCAATTTGAGGGAAAGGATCTTCAACTTTCAGATATTCCAATACTAATTTTGATTACCCTCTTCTAGATAGTTCTAGAAGACAAATACTACTAAGAGGGGTTGGTTTGAAGCTTGAATCATAGGATAAAAATAATAGCACCAAATTGAATAAACTGAGAAGAACTATGCACAATATTTGTATCAGAGCTCATAACATTTGGATATTGTGGATAATTGAAGAGCTTTCAGGAATTCTCACAAGATATCTAAGGGAGGATAATTCTTTATCCATGACAACTCCTTTGAAGGCTTGTATTCTCATTTGCATTGCATATTTTGTTTGTTGTGGCTTATAGAGTTGGTTTCATTTCCATGATTCATCTAATTACTGATCTCTTCTTGTAGTATTCATGAGATTTCTTCTAGTTTTGATTTAAGTCATCATGGTTTATATTTGGATATATTAATAACTGAATGAGAATAAAGCATCTAGAGTAAAGAGCTACATTTGATTCTTTCAATCACTTCAAACTCTTTATTTCCCAATAAATGGAAAAGACTAACATGTACCCTTTCAACCCTTCCAGTCCATATTAATCATGGAGATGTAATCTGTAAGTATGCAGAAAAGTATCAAAGGGGAGCCAAAAAGTTAGAGATTTTCATATGGCCTATGAATCAGCTCTTGTTGTTGGTGTCATTTGGGAACTATTTTTGGGAATTCAGTACTTGAGTTCTCAAAAAAAGTAGGATGACATCTACTGTACAACTGAACATTTAAATGGAATTTGAAGCATGATTTTATTTAATTTTTAATTTTCTTCCTTAAGGAAGCCTCATAAAATTCCCTTTTCTAATTGTATATCAAACTACCTACTGCTTCTTTTCTTTTACTACTGCAAGTCACAATTTTAATGTTGTATGCTTGCTCCATCTCTTGTAGTTTTTTGTTCCATGATTTCAAGGCTTACCATTTATTAGTCTATGATTTTGAGGGTTGCGAAGAAACTAAATTGAAACAAGAGCATGAGGGTGGAGGTCAACTAGAGTTAAGGTTGGTAAATGCCTTGAAGCCATAGTTACATCTCTAGCAAGTTACAAAGATGTTGAAACCCATTTGTACAAATTAACTACTAGTGAGGGTTGGCTTGTCAAGAGAGGGGACCTAAAAAGTGTCAATTTACTTGGGTTGAGTTTTAGATTTATGATGACAAATGATGAAGACTGGTTTGGTCGCCTTAACACTTATTTTGGAACTGAGGTTAGTCAAATAAAACATACCATAGATGAGTGGTCCAAGAATATTCTAGAAGACCTCCTAAGTTTTCTTCATGCACATAAATCTCCTTCAAGGATAAATGATTTAGCACCTTATTTGCAAGAGAAATGCTTCCATTTTATCTCAACATTGATTGTTGAGATTGAAGAACATCTTGCACATCTTTCAGAAGCTCTCTATCAAGAAATGAAAAATGAGGAGATGCTAGAAAAAATGAACAATGAAACACTATAACCGACACTTATAGTGGAAAGGGAACTTTTCTTACGAAGGCTTTTAGTTGCTCTCAGATTTCATTCAACTTCCCTTCCACTAGTTCTTGGCTTGTCTCAGCTTTGGCTTGTCAAGAACAAAGCTTCAGTTTGAGGGAAATGATCTTCAACTTTCAGATATTCCAATACTAATTTTGATTACCCTCTTCTAGATAGTTCTGGAAGACAAATACTACTAAGAGGGGTTGGTTTGAAGCTTGAATCATAGGATAAAAATAATAGCACCAAATTGAATAAACTGAGAAGAACTATGCACAATATTTGTATCAGAGCTCATAACATTTTGATATTGTGGATAATTGAAGAGCTTTTAGGCATTCTCACAAGAGATCTAAGGGAGGATGATTCTTTATCCATGACAACTCCTTTGAAGGCTTGTATTCTCATTTGCATTGCATATTTTGTTTGTTGTGGCTTATGGAGTTGGTTTCATTTCCATGACTCATCTAATCACTGATCTATTCTTGTAGTTTTCATGAGATTTCTTCTAGTTTTGATTTAAGTCATCATGGTTTATATTTGGATATATTAATAACCGAATGAGAATAAAGCATCTAGAGTAAAGAGCTACATTTGATTCATTCAGTCACTTCAAACTCTTTATTTCCCAATAAATGGAAAAGACTAACATGTTCCTTTTCAACCCTTCCAGTCCATATTAATCATGGAGATGTAATTTGTAAGTATGCAGAAAAGCATTAAAGGGGAGCCAAAAAGTTAGAGATTTTCATAGGGCCTATGAATCATCTCTTGTTGTTGGCGTCATTTGGGAACTCCTATTTTTGGGAATTCAGTAAGAGTTCTTAAACAAAGTAGGATGAAATATACTATACAACTAAACTACTATTCCACTGCACTGTAAACATTAAACCCCTACCATCCCTGCACTCCTTTCATTGTACTCTCACTAGTAGAATTTGGAAAATAAATGACTACGTGACTAAAACTTTTAGTCATGTGACTAAAAATTTTAGTCATGTGACTGACACTAGTAGAATATTGCAAATAAATGACTAATTGGTCATCAGGTAAAATCACAAATAAATGACTAAATAAATGACTATTACTCCTCTATTCTTTTTTCTTTTGAATTTGATCATAATCCATAGAGTTTAAGCCCCCCTCATGGGACCCCTACCTAAATAGGCCATTTATAATATAATTTTTATATTATATTATATTAATAATATTTATATTATAATATAATGTAGTATTTATAATATACTATATTATAATATTATATTATATTATATTATAATATTATTATTATTTTGATTTGTAATAGCAGCCAAAGCTACAAATTTATATTGATACTAGCAAAATGTTACATCTATTCCATTCATCCCCATAAGGGCCATTTACAAAATTTGGCTTTTCGCCATCGATTTGAAAATTACAGAGAAAGCAAGCAGACAAAACACCAAACACCAAAACACTATTCACTCTCCTATCACACAATCACCTAAGCATCATCATAGAATCATCCAGAGCCCACCAAGTTTGCAAAGGCATGGCACCATTCCATGCCGACCACTGCGTCCAAACCCAACCGTCGGCTCAAGAACTCATAACCCACTGATGTCCACTACCTATGATGTTGCAGCTCTTCTCCTTTCAAGTCTAGAATGAAAGGATAGCATTTCACTTCTACGCCTTGATCAAACATTTGAACCATGTCATTTGGCCATGGCAATCCAACTCTAGGTAGAGCTATTGCAACGGTGTCAATGTCTCCAACTAGTATTGAGCCCTTAAAAACCCAATGCAGCAATAACAAACATCTCTCCTTTGGTAAATCCATGTCCATTAGTGATGCCAAAAACTTGGAAGAAATGTCTAAATTAGCCCTCGCGTGATTGCTTGAGAAGTAGTATGCCTTCCCAAGCACCATTCTCACTGCTTCCAAACACATAATGTCCTTATTGTGACATATATTTTTTAGTATTTTATCCAAGATGAAGCCGAGAAATGCAACCTCCTTCTTGGAACTTTTCAGCTTGATTGGTGTATCCATTAATTTGATTCCCATTTTTATATCGATTTGCTTGATAAATAGAGGGCTAACCTGAATCCACATTTATCGTCAGCCACCAGTTTTATTCCACATTGTCCTTTCAATTGAAAATTGGGTAGATCACATAGGTAGTTCAATTAATACACACGCGTCTTCGGCTCCACTATTTCCAAATTCCCAATTAGAAAATTTAAATGCTTTTACTCAATGGTTATCTCTGGATGTGTTCTGCAGGCTAGCACTACTTCAGGTTTCTCACAAGGTAGCTTTCGTGTACTCCTAATTTACCTATATAATTATGTGCCATCCTAAAAGAAGAGCCCATCCTTTCCAACTAAATGTCCTTCGCTTGCTCTAGGGAGGCATTTATGGATGCTTGTTTTCTCACTTTCCAAGTGTCAAGGCCCATGAGCCAAATCTAACCATTTTGACATAGATAATAATCCCTAATGACACATGGGCCAACATATTATAATATTATTATGTAATATTATATTATATTATAATATTTATATTATATAATATTATATTACATTAAAAATATTTATAATATAATATAATATAATATTACATTAAATATTATATAATATTATAATGTAATATTATATTTATATTATATTATTAATATTCCATTGCAAAAAAAAAATTAGCGGGCTTAATGGGCAAGCATAATGGGCGCCATAATTTTCATTTTAATAAACATACTCTAAACCCCTCGTCGAAACCTTATTTTCAGGTTGTAGCTCACCAAGAGAAGTGAAAGGTCAAAACCAGCGAGGAAGAGTTTGGAGGAGGCGAAACCAATAGCAGCAAGGAAGAGTTTATAGGAGGCGAAAACAATAGTGGCGAGGAAAGTGACAAAATTTGTAGGTAAAGGATGCCCTAATATTAAAATTTAAATGTGTTCAATATTAGTATTAGGATCTTCTGTAAGTTTGAAGGATGCATGTTAAAACCTAAATGTGCTCAGTATTAGGATCTTGGCCATAATTTTCATTTTAAAAACATACTCTAAAACCCTAGGTCGCCAAATTGGAGAAGTGGGGTGTGTATCTACTAGCTGAGGCGTGGTTAATCCAAGAAATAAAATTTCATTTTCCCTACCAATACACCTTCCCATGTTGGTGTTGATTCATATGCGAGACCAAAAACCAAACGCTACTAAATTTTGAAGCAAAATACAGTGAAAATAAAAAGGTCAATTAATTTCCAGCTTGTCAGGTAGTTGGGCATGGAGTTTGTAGTCATCAAAAATAAAATGAATATTCCTCAAAGCTTCCAATATCTATACCTTAACTTGGCGTGAAACTTCAAGTGGATGGCGTGGCATTTGGAGTATTATTTTACATACTTTTAAGCCATTGATTTCCTTCAAAAAGGGATTGTTCCATCTTCCTGGAGAAACAAGTCAGAAATTTAAGTAATGGAATAATACTAGCACTTGCACCTATAATAGGTTCAAGAGATTTTCCAATAGAAAATTAAAGATAAAATCTAATTGAAGATTCACTTTGGAAAAGAAATTAAATAAACAATTTTTGTTACCTATTAAAAGAAAGCAGTTATGGTTTGTGATTTCAATACAAATGTCCTAATTCCATAGGTGTTCTACCCTGAATCTGATTGATGGATCGATCAATAAACATTAGGAGCCCAATATGATTTTCTACAATTTGATGGTGATTAACGGAAACCCTAAACCATAGGTAAGACAATCCAATGGCATGTGTAGACATCCAAATTTGGACACTTAATTTATCCAAATTTATCACTTTTCATCTAAACATATTCTTATTTGAGTTAATTAAGTAATATTACTATTATTTAATTAGTATCCTTAATTATGCCAAGTCCCTAAGGTATTTAATTAATAATTAAATACCTTACCCTCCTTAATCCCCTTTTCATCAAATGAGTTAATTAAGTAATATTACTATTATTTAATTAGTATCCTTAATTATGCCAAGTCCCTAAGGTATTTAATTAATAATTAAATACCTTACCCTCCTTAATCCCCTTTTCATCAAATGAATTAAATAAATATTACATTTATTTAATTCCTCACATGTCATTTTCATCTAATCCTAATCCATCTCCTAATCTCTTCATTAAGGATGTGCACATGCCTAATCCTTGATTAGGATGTGTCACATCCTCCAACTTTTCAAGTTGGCTTCTAATCCTCATTAACCCCTAATTATTCTCTTTTGCATTAGTACCTTGGCTTTCTAAGGCTCCTCTCTTCCCCATGTGAATTTTTAATTCACTTTTATTCCTTCTAGAATCCCCTTTTCCCATGCATCTTCTAGAATCTTTGACTTGTCACATCAAGTCACATGTGACAAACTCCCACCTTCTTAGAGACCCTCTCTTATCCACTAGATTCTCCCAAGCAATGTGAATTTTTTAATTCACATTTATTCCTCCAAAGAATCTTCTCACTCCCCAAGGGTACTTGGAAGGTACTTGTGCTTCCTCCACATCATGTACTCTCATTCCACATCACCTACACATCATCTCACCCTTAGCCATCTTACATTCTACATGTCAAAATATGAGGGTTTGTGAGCTCTCAACTCACCTTGGCCCTTCATCTTGGCCTTGTTGGATAAATCTCAACCATTGAATTCTCTAGAGAATTCAAATTCTTCTATAAATACCCCCTCCTCTAAGGCATTTTTGGGGAACACTTAGTCATTTTGCAACTAAATGTTGTTATTTTATGCACTCATCTAGCCATCCATTTTATCTACTTGCATTTACATCTAACCATATAGTTTAATCTTTCATTTAGCCACATCAAAGGCCAACCAAGGAGTTTTAGCTGTAAGGAGAAGGTATAACCACTTGCAATCATTTTACACCTTTTCTCTTTGTATTAACAAATTCCTTAGGCTAATCTTGAGGTGTTTCTTTGTGTTTTTCCATTGCATTTTAGTTGTTTAGAATAGGTAAAAAACTTAGATATCACAGCATGAACCTAAAAGCACCAATCATTTCATTAACATTCCCAAAGAAAGGTAGCATTTATGCCAAAAGTGTGGCAATGGCTACTGTTGTCCTTAAAATCAATTTGGGTAACAAATTTCGTTGAGAAAATCTTCCCATTTTAACATCTGCATATTTTGGTTCTAGGACTTCAAATGATGGTTGCAAATAGACCTGGAAAGTTCAGTGTCAAAATCAAATCAATTCTATTTCCTACTCACAATTGATGATGGATTGATAAGTTACAATCCCAAACATTTTATGTCTACAAATTGATTCTTAGTTTTGCTCAAAAGAAGTGGGGATAAATTAATCCCAAAGCTTTTATAGACTAGTGGGATCTAAATAGATCTAATCTCTTTGACTTTGATTTAACTCTTTGAAACTTTTATCTTCTTTCAACTATGCACTTCACCCTTATTTTCTTCTTTGAAACATTTCAAAGCTGTACCAAATTAATAACTGAACAATTGCAATAAATTCTTTAATTGTCTCACCATTCCAACTGCAGCTACTTGGAGAAACACAAAAAAGAATTCCATGACTAAAAACCATTTGGGAAGAAATAGAAGCCCCTCAAATGGGACAAAATTGCTGAAGATGATTCCTTTTGCCTTGTTGCCAAATGCCTAGTAGCTTGAAATTGCTAGAGGAGAAAGTGGACACCACCACTACTTAACATACAGACAATCCTTTGACCTGATATTCTTTTAACATGCTAGACTACTCACATCCCTACAAAATGAAAATCCTACCTTGTTTCCTCCATTGTATGAGGCGCACCCAAGCTTCATTTTACTTAGATCAGAAAGATAAGTTGCCAAGGCTTTAGGTTTAAATAGAACTCATTGTTTCTTTGTTTATAAACAAGTGATTTGCCTTATAAATTTCAATTATCTTCTTGACAAGTGTAGAAGAATTTGCTCATATTTTGCAAAGAGAGTAATTCATGCTAGACAAACATTCCTGAATAGTATAGACCTAAATTTGCAAGTATCTTTAATCCCTTTGCTACAGATTGTAGCTTTCACATTTAACATAACAACATGGCATCATGGCCTTTATTAGACCAGCCATTCTAACAACCAAATTTCAAAGAGCATTGGAGAGATTAAACAAATTAACAAATGCAACTATCAAAAAAATTCTATTGGCCACCTGTCACAGTTGCAGGACTTGAACATAGAAGACTATAGAGGTTTAAATAACCTTCCCGATTCCATTGGCAACCTGTCACATCTGTAGCACTTGAAAATAGAAATTTGTTGAGGTTTAAATAACCTCCCCAATTCCATTGTCAACCTCTCATAGCTGCAACACTTGAATATAATAGGAAATATTAAAGGTTTAAATAACCTCCTTGATTTTGTTGACAATCTATTACAACTGCAGCACTTAAAAATAAAATATTGTCATAGTTTAAATAACCTCCTTGATTTCATTAGCAACCTATCACAACTGAAACACAACACTTGAACATAGAAGGGTGTGGACATTTAAATAAGCTCCCTGATTAAATAACCTCCTTGATTCCATTAGCAACCTATCACAACTGCAACACTTGAACATAAAAGGGTGTGGATGTTTAAATAAGCTCCCTAATTCATTTGGCAACCTTTCACAACTATAACACTTCAACATAGAAGGGTGTAGATGTTTAAATAAGCTCCCTAATTCCATTGGCAACCTATCACAGCTGCAACACTATTCTCATGCAGTCTTTGTTGCAACACATTTTTCTTTCAAAATATAGTCAGAGATCTCAAATATTAAGGAATACTAAATGAAGAAATGCCAAAATATAGTGCATTTGGTTGATTTCTATTGACTTGATAGAGCTAAGTATACAGTTAAACCCTCTAGGCATAGGTCAGCTGAGTGGTTTTTGCTTCTAATTGGGAATGTGATAGAAAATGGGATTGTTGTAAGAGTTTTGGGCATGTTTTCATTTCTCTCCAAGATTTGAAGCCTTGTTATGGGATTGTTCATCTAACAGCAGACAAGTTATGTCAAGATGTTGAATAATCTATTGGTAAGATTTAAAAGAGTTACTTTGTACCACAATCAAATTAGAGTTTGATTATTGATTTTGAAATGTGGTTACAGGTAGTTTTTTTTTTTAATCCTGTGCAGTCTCAAAATTTTCTAATTGAGTTGTATGTTCTTATGTACGCAATCATTCTATAGGTAGATAAGCTAAGGCTTTGGCAGAATCTCTTGTTGTTTCAACAATGAAGGCAAAAAAAAAATTGTAGATAACAAATTTGTAGGATTCATTATTGGGAGACAATCACTGTTGTTTTATGCTTAAAACACTTCTTTGAATTTTTGTTTGATTCTTTGAAAGTTGTCACTAGTTTGAATTAAATTTATTTAATCCATTAGTTTAGTATTGTGTAAGATGCTTATTGTTGAATTATATGCCAAGGCTTGTCAATCCACATATTGGCATAACTTTTCTTGATAGAGAAAATGAACACATGGAAAGGTAAATTGGTAGAGAATCTTAGTAATTTAAAGAAAAAATTAGACTTTGTTGTATGATTTATTGTTGAGAAATTATATTAATGTCTTTCCATGACTAAAAATAGACAGTTGGACCATATTTGTTTTTAATTTGATTCTTTAGAAACAATAGAAAATGGAACAATATATGAGGATAAATCTCTCTTCAAATTAGCAGGGGAAGCTCCCAAGAAACTCAACATTGCTCCTAATCCCTCAGCTATTAACAAGATTCACAATTATACACACTTTACAACACCATCAGTTCATTTTTGTGTAAAAGAAAAAACTAAAAATAAAACTTTGACCTATTTTTTTGGTTCTTGGAGGTTGAGAACAAGACACAAAAGATAATTTTCTCACAAATGAGGCTTTTTATGAATAAAGGTTTGCAATTGAAACCATAGATTAAAAACTCTGTGATTACTTGTACAAATCTTGAGTAATTGTGAGTCAAAATTGGTGTTGAGTGACCTGTAGAAAAACTTGACCATGAGTTATTGCAAACACTCGTCACAATTTTAGGTGAAAAAATCATGGAAACTCATCAAAAAATTGCAAGTTAGGGTTTGACTCGCCTAGATAAAACTGATAAAATGTGACACAATTTCATCATTTAAACTTCATGTTTTTTAGATGTTGTGGTTGTTGAGGGTTTGACCATTTCAGACACATCTATGAGTCGTTTCAAACATTGTGAGGGTTTAAACTTTCACTGTTTCAACTTCACATGATGTGAGGGGTATGTATGTCAATGAATATATGTGAGTCATGATTGACTTTTCCTATCACTAATATGTTAAGAAAGAAAACCAAATATGTGAGTCATGACTATGAACACCATAAGGATTACCAAGAAATACATTTCAAAAATTAAAAATTAAATAAGGGATTTTTGCTCTATTTTATAAACTGAATGTGTTATCAATTATTGTTGATTCACAAATACCTATTAATAGCAAACAACCAAAATGAAAACATAAATATGTCAAATATTTCTTAGAAATGGAAAAAAGGACAAAAGACTTATATGTTAGTACAACAAGAGGCTATTCAGTTTTCATAAATGGACAGAGGCAGAGCTGGTAACTTCATATATAAAATATCACTGTTCCTTTTAGTGTTCATAAATGAATGGAGGCAGAGCTAGTTAGCAAAACATGCCATTTGTTAATGAAATTATTAATACATTGTTTTCAAAGTTTGTAGTCAAATTCTAGTCTAAATTATATCCTAAAGAACAAATATAGAAAATGAGATGCATGTCACAAATGAGGATGAGGAAGAAAATCAAATAGATGTAGACATGAGTGATCAGGATTCTGATCTTGCCAGCAATGTAGATGATTATTGATGAGCCCCATTTTATTTAAGACTTTTATGTTGTTTTAAGACTATTTTATGTTTTAAAGACATGGACCTTCATACTAATACATGTTTCAAAGCTTTAATGTTGAACAAAGTTGCTATATGAGTGCAATATGAATATGTTTGAACATATATAAATGAGGATGCAATATGAATATGAATATGAATGCAATATGAATATGTATACCATCATTGCTTTACTTTGACAATGATCTTTTCTTGACAGCTCCTCTGGATCATTGCTTCCACTATCATGACAGGATGTTATAACAATCCTTGACCACTGTACTTTGACTCACTGCTATGATTGTTATAATTCTTGTACTGTTTTGATGCATTTGTATTACAACAAAACCTTCACTCATTAAGTATGTGATGTAGAGGTAGGGGTTGTTCAAAGTTCTCAATCTTTTAGGACACTGGTTTTGTACTCCATCACTTAGACACCCTTGGGACACTACTTGGGTTTTGTGGCTTGGACCTTCTTTAGATTTTGGACCAACATCTTAGGTTATTGTTCACATACATGTTTAGGTAGTGACATCACAAAAAAATACCTTTGGAGACCAACTTCAAGGTCATACACTCATCCTTTGTATTTAGGACTGCTCTCATTGATTGGTCAAAATCTCTTTGTTTCTTCCACTATCAGTTCACATCGCTATTTTTTACTGTCTCTCAATGTCATTCTTCATTGTCTTGACAATGTTATATATCCTTGTCCTCACAATCATGATTATGACTATTGCAACTCATTATTTGACATACATTTTTGCATCATTGTGTATACACCATCAAAGTCATTGCTTTTACATTACTGCCTTTTGCATTCACTTTCTTCTTGGCACTATTTACTGCTTTTATATATGTTCTTTATCACTGTCATTGTTCTAGCATCCTTTATAAAATCCATCATTGAAGCACTGTTAAACATTGTTTCTATGTTTTCTTTTACACTTTTATACTAAAATAGCATTATCTTCCCTACATATGGCATTATCTTTAGCCCTATTTTGTAATATTATTATATACATTGCCTTGTGAACTGCTTTGGCATTGACTGATCACTGCCATGAAAGTATTTATCATTATTGTCTTCATTTCTTGGATCTTTCACCCACTGTGGCACTCGTTTCCTCACTAATATGGTCTTTTGTTCTCTATTCCTTCACTGTTTATAGCAACAATATACAATCCTTGATGATTGATCACTATTTTTTGTCAATGCTCAAGGCATCAATACAATGATTCCCCATTGCAATAGAAGCATTTCCTCATCATATCCCCACTATTTTAGCATTACATGCTGCTCACATCCTTTGTTGTCTTCACATTCTTTTTAACAGTGATATCACTATTATCAACATTTGTGCTTCTAACTTTATGCACTAGAAATCACTGTCTCATATGTATATTTCTATACTATAAGGTCATTGCTTTTTTTTGCTTTGATCAAATATTCTTCACTATTTTGCATATATATTGAAGTTCACTGCTATTTGACTACGTAGTCCTCCTTGTTTTTGCTTGTAACATCTCGCTACGCAACCCCAAAGGGTAAGAGCCAAAAGAGGACCAGATAATTTTTTTTTTAAACATAAAGGATAACATACACAAAAAGCAGTTTCCAGAACCATATATCAACCACATACAAGGCCAAGTATGGCCTAAAGCAGCCCAAGGGAGAGAATTATTCTACCCTCCAAAGAAAATCTGAACAAGAGCAAATAAGATAGCTCTAGGAAAAATGCTCCAGAACTCACTGCTCTGGAACTTCTCCAGAACTTCTACTCTGGAACTTTTTGCTCTGCTCCAGAACTTTCTGCACTACTCCAGAACTTTAGCAGCACTGCTTTGGAACTTTTTTCACTACTCTGGAACTTTAGCAGCACTGCTCCAGAACTTTCTGCACTGCTTCAGAACTTCAGCAACAATGCTCCAGAACTTTCTACACTGCTCCAGAAATTTAGTAGCACTGCTCTAGAACTTTAGTAGCACTGCTCCTGAACTTTCTGCACTGCTCCGGAACTTTAGCAGCACTACTTTGGAACTTTAGCAGCACTGCTCTGGAACTTTAGCAGCAACTACACAAAACAACAAACAGAAGGTGGTGATGCATCAAAACTTTTGCAAACTAAAACATGAAGGAAAAATACAACCAAGATCTAATTTATGCATGAAAAATATTGAAGAAAAAGTTATTATTATCATCATAATACAAGCGAGTCTGATACCAACATTGGGACTCGTAAACCAAATATAAATCATCACATTTCTTCTCATTAAATTATATTATTACATCATTTCTCTCAAGAGAGTACGATATACATAAAGAAATATATATGAGTACAATAGCATAGACATGAATAAAATACAACAGAGGAGATGAGTACAGGAGAGAACAACTCCAACTGGTGCTCCAATAACCTGTATGTTGGTGGCAGTGGCAACACGTCCCTACCATGTGGACTCCAAAGAGGCCACCCCACCGTGCTCGAAGGTAGTCACAAGGCCCAAGCAAAAAATAAGGCAAGGGTAACATATGGCCAACACTCACATCAGACACGGAGCAAACATGGAATATAATGCCTTAAGCCAATGTCACAACAAGAAGATGCACATACAATAACATGTTGGGTGCTAGTCATGACTATAGAGGTATAGGTACTAAAGTGTTGACCGGATGAAATGTCATCATGTGTGCTCGAAGGAATGACACCACATGGAATCTAGTACACCACTCCTACATCAGATGATTAAAATCAATCATGCCTATATCGACGCCCTACAGACAGATGAATCAACGCCCTATAGATGGATAGGCCTTCTCATCTATCCAAACGAGGAATCCAAAAACAATTATGAAACAATGAAAAAGCCACTGAAAATCCATCATAAAAAACCATGTAAAACAACCAAGTAAACACTGATCTCATACACTCACAAGCAAATCACATACCGTTGACTTCATAAAAGAAACAATCATGTAATAGATATAAACCTCATTAAATCATCCCATAAACTCACTTCTAAAACAAATAAAATCTATCAAGAGGCAGTGGCACAAAACACAGTTTCAACTGATGTTCAACACATGAGAAAGAGGCATACAAATTCTACAAAAGATAAAAGAGCCTGGATCTAAAATCGGACAACAACCCAATTCATATTTTGACGTTTCCAATTGGTTTCCACTTTTATTATTTTATTCTATGAGCCGCAATAGGGTGTTGTTCTGAAAAACGCCATTTTATGCATGACTGGGTAAAAATCATGAAAAATGAAAGTGCCCAGATTAAAAATTGGACAAAGACCCAGTTAATATTTTGACGTTTCAAGTTGGAATTTACCTTTTATTTTTTAGTTTAGAACTGAAAACGAGGTGCTATTATGAAAACGTCATTTTGCCAAGTTGGGTAAGAAAAACATGAAAATATGAAGTTGCCTGGACTAAAAATCGGACAACGACCCATTTGAGATATGGGCGTTTCAACATAGAATCTAACTTTATTTTGCATTTATATCGAACGGTTAAAAAACAACATCAAAAAATGTTATTTAACAAGAAAGCACAAATTTGGGCAAAAATGAAAAGTGCCCAGAATTAAAATCTGCCAAAGACCTAGTTGAGATCTTGACATTTCTACATGAAATCCACCCTTGAAATTCATTTTTTATGAAGAGGATAATGAGCAGCAAAGAAAAACGTTTTTAAACAAGTTGGGTGAAAAGAGAAATGAAATGAGAGTGCCCAAAAATTAGATTTGACAAAGACCCATTTCAGATTTACAGGAATGCACCAAAAATCTGCCATATATCAAGACTACAGAACTTCAAATTAAATCCAAAACACACATTATTCATCCACAAGGTATTCATAAAAAGAACAGAGAAATAATTTTGCCATAAAGAAATTACATAGCTTCCATTCCCAAGTTGAATTGCATTCAATAGCACCAGAAATTAAAGAGATTCAAGCACCACAAAAGAAATACCCCAATGTCACCCCAAAACTGAAAAGAAAGATTGCTCTGAAGAGAAGGCGCGACCGGGTTCCAAAATATGGCAGCCAAGAGGAAATGACGTGCTAATTTCAACAATCTACTACCCACAAATTTCTTCTCAGAAAAACTTGCACAATCTCCCCAACTCCGTCGCCCAAATCATGGGGTATCCTCCTCCATGCCCAAAATAGAAAATTTCTTCTTCTCCCCAAAAAGAATCCTCCTCTCCAAAACAAAAAAAATGAAGAATATATATCTATCAAAGACAAGGTTTCCTTTTTTTTATTTTAACTCCACTCCTCCCCACAATAAAATGAAACAAGGCATCTTATTATACAAGCTATTAAAGGTCCCAAAAACCATTAATTAAAATCACAAAATACACAATATTCTCTACTCAAATAAAATAAAAATTTAAATCCAATCGTTAAAATACACAAAGCTTCCCAAATAAGATTTAAATAAAATTATGAGGGCTCACAAAAATGATTAATAAAATCATTTTAAAAAAATTCCAAATGAAACATATCATTCTTTCAAATGAACAATAAAAATCATTTAAAAACAACATATTTAAAATCTCACGAATAAATCCATTCCAAATCTCAAATCAATTAAACACAATGAAATACCATAACAAAACACCTCAACAAGACATACTAGTAAAGCACATATGACTGAAAGGTGTGCTGGAACATACGGCTGAAAGGTGCTCTAGACATTACCATTAGGTAATTGGATAGTAAGACATCAACAAGGAAATACTGCCCTAACAGGGTATAGTGGGCTAGGATAGGGGAAATTTGGCCTGTGACTACCTCCAGTAACCACCATCAGGGAATATGAGTATGCTCAGGCTTGTGGATCCAGGCAGAGTCAATACTCAGTACTTGCATTACTTTCAATTACACATCAAAGTACATGTGCATATACATATAGTTCAAAGCAACATCAATCATCAGGAAGGGAGTCATGATATCGTAAGCCTCTTGAATATGAGTGTTACGACATCATCCATTTTCCTATCCATAATCATACATAAGTAATGATAACAATATATAAACAAATAAGTATGTAATCCAGAATAATAACTAATCATCAATGTCTAATCTCATTATAACCACATTTAACAATTAGAGTATCAAATCAAAATCAAAATGCTAGCTTACCAGGCTAAAGTTAGAGAGGTGTTACATTGTTGTTGTTACTTATAATCACTATTTCAAATTCTAATACCTCTGTTTTAAGCATCATAGCATTGTTCATTTCAAGGTTATTGTTGTTGACTTCATGTGCATTGGAAACATTGTCTTTGGATAAGCATTCATGGATCACTATCAACATACATTGCCTTGATACATCTTCATTGTATCCCTTTGATCAGATATAACAATGTCTATTTTGATAATGTTTGCTACGTATTATAAAAGCACTGTCATTAATGTTTGTTGTGTTATAAAAGCACTATCATTAATGTTTGCTATGTTTGCATGTTGTAGCTTGTTCGTATATGTAATATTTCTATTTTCTTTTATGTTTTAGTTCAAGTTTAATGTTGGTTTCCTGCAGTGTAGTTTCATTTCTTTTTATATTATGGATGTGTGATGGTGTATATTGTAGGATTTGTGAATTTCTTTGTACTTAAAATAATGTTTCTCGTCTCAAGTGCACCAAATGTGTTGTAAACTATTTATTTTATTATGAGATATGTAAGTTTTCACAGTTTCTGCATCACTATGCAATACTAAAGTTTCTCATCTATTTTTTCTTTTTAAATAGCTTCTCCAGCATATGCACGACTGCTTTTCAGGCATGTCAAATAGAGTTTTATTTCATTTTGTTCTATCTGTACTACTTAGATGGATTTGGCCATTCTATTTTAATGGCATTTATCTAAAAATTCTCATGTGCCTATAGTTTAATTTAATCATTCTGCTTGGTTTATTATATATGAGTTAAGTAACATATTCTTTATGTTGTTCCTTAGAATTTCCTTTCCATTAATTTTCCTCATAAAGTTTTGTCAGTGGATTTTAGGGGTTATTTTGTTTGAATAGTTCTAGGATTCTGTTTATTCTTTTAAATTAAAAATAATATTATTGTTGTAAAAATAAAAATGTTCCATTCTCAGATGACTGGTCTGCTCAAGTACCAGAAAAACTGATAAGAGTTTTCGCTGCTCATTTTCTATATGAACTTCAATCTAGACCTTGATTAGGCCAACTCATGATTTTTTGAAAAAAAAAAATTAAAGGTTTGCATTGGCAATAGATGTCTATGGGATTTAATCATTTTCCCCATATACATGGAGTCTAATGCTAGCAAATATTATGTTAGTGTTAGGCTCATTATAAAATTCAAGAGCATCATCAAATAGTGAAACTATAAAAAGTTAATTGAATATTTAATGGTTCTATATTTGGGGTAGGTAAGATGTAGGTAGAAATTAAAATTTGGCTTTATGAGTTAATAACTTAGAATAATTAGGTGGTATGTTGAACAGATCTTTGCAAATTTCAATGACTGAGCACAATTAGTATTTAAATTTTAAATACTTCCATCAATATCTTCTTCTGGTATTATATGTTAATAATTTCTTTTATATGTTAAATCAAATAGAAAATATTATCTCTTGCCATTTGGAAACCACCATATGCATGCAAAAATGTATCTGGAAACCACCATATGATGTATCTTAATATTTGACTATGTTGCTTGGTTTTTTATATGCATGCAATGCAATAGTTGAGAGGAGTTTTTATTCACTATCACTGGTTCGTTGGTAGTTAATTGATTACTTAGGTGCTTTGAAGTTTTTAGTCCACCATTTTCTGAGTTGTATACATTTTTCCCACAAATAGAGGTGCATTTATTCACCATCTTTGGCTTTCTATTGGTACTCGATTGTTTACTTAGGTGCTTCAAAATTTATGCTTGACCTTTTTCTGAGTTGTAATATTCTTTCCATAAATAAACTGTAGGGAATGTTTTACTAAGTATTACCAGGAAAATCTATTAGAGGAACATGGACTTTGTAGTTGTCCATGTACCCATAGTTTCTGGTGACTATATTTATACAAGATATAATTGTGTCCTTCCTCATTTATTTATGTACCCTAATTTTATTGAAGTCCTCATTCCTATATCCATATCTGAATCCCAGGTCTCTAGGTAACTATGGACCACACAAATTTTACAACTTCACACATCTGGTAATAGTAATTGTTAAAAAAGCAAATTATTCTGGATAATAAGGTTTGTTAAATAACAGGAATTTCTTGTAAGACTAATGGGTTATGTGTTTGGAGCACAATGTTGGGAAAATGAAATTTTACAATTTTATATATTTATTAATATGAATAATTAAATAAATGAACTTTAAAGGATAATAAGATTTGTTAAAAAATAGGAATTCCTACTTACACTAATGGATATAGTGGTCATGGTAGATATAAACTTGAATATTACAAGTTTACACATCTGGTAATATAAATTATTTTAAAAAAAGAAGGATATTACAGGCTAATCAGATTTGCCAAATTCTAGGAATAC